>CM076570.1:869548900-870181418 GCA_034641835.2 Pinus albicaulis | reverse complement strand
TTTCCCTGAACCATCACGCACATCCCCTCAGGCACCTATTATTATGGGCCGCAAACACACCCTCATGTGCATGGTCCCTCAATTAACGGTTGTTGCTCAAAGTTAGAAGCTACTATCCTGGTCAAGGGAAGTAATTTCCAGGGGAAATCTTCATGGTGACAGGTTCTTCAAGGGGTGCAATACGTGCCTTTCTCCCGTTAATTCAGAAGAAATATGGCTCTCAGCGCATACTCGACCACCATTAGAAAAAATATGCCTCTACGCCAACAAGAGAAAGTAAGAGCACGCCTCAGATAGCCCATGCCCCCACTAGCCCGTGATCGCACCTGGTTTCATTGCTCTATTTTCTTGGCTACATTATCTAGATTGATATATTCTAAGGAGAATTTTGTATTTCTTAAGAAGAAAATATCTGTTTTCTTTTGATATTTCAGAATTAGAATTATGGATGTTACACGTGTGTGCTATAATAATTTTTATATCTACGACAAAATAACTTCTTCAAGAAATTCAATTGTCTTCTTACTCCTGTGGATTAAGCACAAGGTCATTATATAATATTGTAAAGAAACTGCCTTAAGTTCTGACCTCTGTTGATTTACAGAGAAATATGAACCTCTCCTACCAGTCTCTTTGGCTCCCTGAATCTTTATCTATCATCAAATGAAACAAGATCAACTTTTGATATGGTATTTCTTTTCAATTATGCAAGAAATTGGAATATGTATTCAGATTTTCTGATGTTAAACAAAAAGGAATAAGAAAAGAGTCCAGATTTCAGCTACTACAACAATTGGAGAGGATAAACCAGAGACACCAAACTGTTGTTACAATCAATAAGCTTCAGAGGATAAATACTGGTCCATTTACTTATGGCTTGGATCCAATAACGATACCAGAGAGCGCATCAAGAATCCTGGCAGAAACATAGTTTTCAACAAGGAAGATAAAAGGCGTATTCCATGATATTTATTTCAAGACTGTGATATGTGGGAAACTAATATAACGCATCAAGAAAGATGTCTTCAGCTTTCTCTCCACTTATATGAATTCCATTTATACACATATTATATAGATGTGAACATGCTTGCTAATTTATGCTCTCTGTACCACAGTGGTCTCTGAATATATTTTCAAAGAGACGCATATGAAAAAAATGGGGTAAAATTCCAGTGCTTTTTTTCCTTTTTTCATTCAATAAATATATGTTCCTTGATATTGTTTCACATTCAGATTTTAGAAAACGGTGGAGGATAATGTATCCATAAACTGTATACCAACCTTTTACTCTTTCTACTAAGTAGCCCAGACTTTTGGCAGAATCATCTATTTTTTCTATTGTCTCGAGGGCTGAATGTTGGAATATTGAAAATTCCAAATGGAGAGAGTAAGCTCCTCTCCTCTAAACACAGAGAAATTAAAAACTTCTTGACAATGGACAGAGTTTTCAGACTTTTAAAAAAACTTCTATTTCAAAAAAAGAACTGATACAAGTCTTCCTCTTAACAGAGGGATAACAACAATGGTGACTGCTACAGACGTAGTGCACAAAATGACCCTCTGTCTCTCAAGAACAACACTGTTGTGTATTTTTGTTCTTATCTTTTCTTCCGCGCTGCTGTGCGAAAAAAAACTCAAACAAAACAATACAACATTACTCAGGCTCGCTGGCCTTTTGGCTTTTATATGCCGAAAAAAAACATTTACATAAAACCTTTACGGAACCCTTTAAAAAAAAATCAAATGTACGACGTGCGAGTGGGGACCACATCGTAGTCAGCGGATCGGAGGTGTCACACAAAAACTTGCGATTGCAATTGAGGACCCGGATGCGATGGCGCATATAAACTCCAGCCTATAATATGGATTGGGTCCGCCACTCCAATCGGAGCACATAACAAAAAGTGTGCGATCAACCGGAAAGTTCCGATTGCGATTACACAACAGACGTGATGGCCCAATATAAAACATGGCACATAAAGCGATCGGGTCCGAAATTTCAATCGGGGCATATTACAAAGGTGTGCGATCACGCAGAATGTTCCGATTGCGATTCAGATCCTGGACGCGATGGACTTATTAACTTCATCGTATAACGTCATCGGGTCTGCAAATTTCAAAGGTGCAATCGGGCCCAACACTTAAGAGCTTCCGATTGCAATTGGGAACTCGGATGCGATTGCCCATTCAACTGTGGTATATTGTATGATCGGGTCCGGCCTTTGATCGGAGAACTGAACAAAGGACCGCCGATTGAACCTTGCGATTTGGACTTGCGATTCCATTGAGTTTCCGCCACGTGGTCAAGTGGACCCACGGGCCTTCGCTGTTGTGGGGGGTGATTGTAATATATGTTTCGGTTGTATTGTGTACAACCGTTCCTCTGCGGAACTCTGCCACATCTACAAGACATTTGATTATTTTGATTTGCGATTTGCAATTGCATCGCATCGCAGAACTCCTCATCAACAAGACACTGCTCCAAAAGAAAAAATTGGTTGTTGAGGGCTTTAAAGCCCGAAATGACAGTTTTAAATAAAACTTCTCCTCCGTAGTTTAGATCTACGGGAAATCTTCATTCCTCTGCAAAAATGACTTCGCCCATATCAAAATTAATTTCATCTGCTATCTGTGGCTGCGGCCCATCACAAATTTAATTCTTCTCCTTACGGTTCTCCATCATTCTTCTTAAATACAGAATGCTGTGCACTCAAATCTTTACTTCTGCCTCTGTGTACTCGTTTTCTTCCTTCCCAAAGGCACGTCAGGTGACTTTAATATTTCAACACTCCCCCTTAAAGTCAGCTGCTGGGTTATCTATCATACCTAGGCATTTTCTTAGAAATTCAAATGTCTTCTGTCCCAATGGTTTAGTTAAAATATCTGCATATTGCTCCTCTGTTTTACAGTGTTGTAAAACAATTTCACCATTGTTCACCAATTCTCTGATATAATGAAATTTTGTGTCTATGTGCTTTGTTCTTTTATGAAACACAAAATTCTTTGACAATGCAATAGATGAGCTATTGTCACAATAAATCACAGTTCCTTTTACCTGTTCTTGACATAGACTTCTCAACATTCTTCTCATCCAAACTGCTTGACACGCTGCTGCTGTAGCTGCCACATATTCTGCCTCTGCTGTAGATAATGCTACAATCGGCTGTTTCTTAGAAGCCCATGAAATGGCTTCTGAACCCATATGAAAAACATAACCGGAAGTACTCTTCCGATCATCTACACTTCCAGCCCAATCACTGTCAGTGTATCCAACTAATTCTAAATTTTCTGAAGTAGTATATAAAATACCAAATCTTTTTGTTCCTTTCACATACCTCAGAATTCTCTTTGCTGCTTGCCAATGTGCTTCTTTTGGCTTCTCCATAAATCTGGAAATTAAACTAACAGCATGCATAATATCCGGCCTAGTTGCAGTCAAATACATGAGGCTGCCAACTATGCTTTTATACAAACTTGGATCAAAATCCTTACTGCTGTCATCTTTACCCAACTTCAATCCCATTACTGTGGGAGTAATAGCAGCTTTGCACTCCTGCATATTAAATCTTTCTAAAACTTGATTCACATATTTTGCTTGAGAAATAAAAATCCCTTTCTCATTTTGTTCTACTTCTATTCCCAAGAAGTATCTTAATAAACCCATGTCAGTCATTTCAAATTCATCTTTCATGACTGTTTTAAAATTTTCAACAAGGTAATCATCATTACCTGAAAAAATTAAATCATCAACATATAAAACAACAATCAACAGCTTACCATCCTTCTCTTTGATGTAGAGGGTGGGTTCTCCCTCACACTTTTCAAATCCATTCTCCAATAGATAGGAATCTATTCTGCTGTACCATGCTCTTGGTGCTTGTTTCAACCCATAAAGAGCTTTCTTCAATTTACAGACCTTATGCTCTTGGCCTTTCTTCTCATATCCAAGAGGTTGTTCCACATATACCTCTTCCATTAAAATTCCATTTAAAAATGCGGATTTTACATCCATTTGGTATACTTTCCATTTGTTTTGTGCTGCTATGGACAGCACTGCTCTTACCGTTTCCATTCTTGCAACTGGTGCAAAAGTTTCTTCATAATCAATCCCTTGCTTCTGCTTATATCCTTTGACAACAAGTCTGGCCTTGTGTCTTTCTATCTTTCCTTCAGCATTGCTTTTGGTCTTATAGACCCATTTAACTCCAATGACTTCTTTACCTTCTGGGAGATCAACCAACTCCCATGTTTTGTTCTTCTCTATGGAATTAATTTCATCATCCATAGCTTCTATCCATTTTCTATCTTTAATAGCATCTTCAAAATGAATAGGATCATCAACTTGACAATACAAAGCAAATAAGGAATTCATACCTTCATAAACTGCTCCTTGCTCATAGATTTCTCTAAGACTTATGAACTTTGTTCCTCTTTCACTTGGCGTAGTTGTGCTTGATGAAGCACTCAATTCTGCTCCATGTGGTGTGTTTGGTGAACCATCGCCGCTTCTTCTCAAGGGTGTTCTCACTGCTACTTGAGGCATCCCTTGCTGGCCTTGTGGTGGTGGAGGTTGTGCAGTGGATGGGTTATTAATCTCAACCACATCTACATCATCTTCATCATGAGATAAACAACTTTTGACATTAACTGTTTTCTCAATACTTCCATCCCATGCTTCCTCTTCAATGAATTGCACATCTCTGCTTATCACAAAACTTCTTTGTGGATGGGTTATACAGTTTTTATCCTTTGGAATCTTCACAATATCCAAGGAAAATGCACTTCTCCCCCTTACTATCCAACTTCTTTCTCAACTTGTCTGGAATGTGTGCATATGCCACACATCTGAAAACTCTCATGTGGGTGACTCCTTGTTTTCTGCCACTTCACACTTCTTCTGGAACTTTGTTCATCACCGCTTTTGTCGGGCATCTATTCAAAATATACACAGCACAGTTTGTTGCTTCTACCCAATACTCATTCGGCAAGTGCTTTGCCTTGAGCATGCTTCTCACCATTTCCATTATGGTTCGATTCTTCCTTTCAGCAACCCCATTCTGTTGCGGTGTGTACCTTGTGGTAAATTGCTTGTGTATGCCATTCTCTCTGCAAAAACGCAGAAATTCCTTTGATATATATTCTCCTCCTCTATCAGTTCTGAGAACTTTAATGTGCAGTCCGTGCTGTTTTTCTACAAGAGCTTTAAAATGGAAAAATTTCTGAAAAACTTCACTCTTATATTTCAAAAAATAAACCCACACTTTTCTTGTGAAATCATCTATGAAGGTCAGCATGTAATTGCTGCCTGAAACTGATGCTGTTTGCATCGGCCCACATAAATCTGAGTGGATTATCTCCAAAGGTGCTTTCGCCCTTATGCTTTTCCCTGAAGGAAAATTTTCTCTGTGTTGCTTTCCCAAGATGCAGCCTTCACATAGGCTGTCAGGCTTCTCTATCAGTGGTAAACCTTTTACCATTACTTTTCTGTGCAGCAAATTCAAGCCTCCGAAATTTAGATGTCCAAATCTCAGATGCCATAACCAATTTTCATCTTTCTCTTCCTTCTGGAAGGCTTCTTGAGTTACAGCTGCTACATTCTTTCCTTTTCCTTTCAAGTCAATGTTGAGCTTGAGTGGAAACATTCTATTGCTGGTCATTTGTATTTCAGCAATAATTTTCTTGCTTGGAGGAATATCTCTTATGGTGCACACATCATCTTTAAATATAACATTGTAACCTTTGTTTATGAGCTGCCCAACGCTCAAAAGATTACATTTCAGACCTGGAACATAATACACATCAGGAACAAATTTTTGCTCCCCATTCCTTGCTCGAATACTTACTCTGCCTTTCCCTTTGACAAAGATTTTAGTATCAGTCCCTGTGGTCACTTCAGATTTGACTTCTTCATCAAGATTGGCAAACATTGCTCTGTTGCCAGTCATGTGATTACTACATCCAGAATCTAAGAACCAAACATCATCTTCTTTATCTTGTGCTACATTACAAGCTAACAACACATTACTTGGGTTCTTTTCTTCTTTTGCTACATTAGCATTCTGCTTATTTTTCATGTCATTTTTCTTCTTTCTACATTCATTGGCATAGTGCCCATATTTCTTGCAATAATGACACTGGACATTGGATTTGTCATACCTTTGTCCATGAGCATGTTGGTGTTGATGTCCACCTTGCTGGCTGTTGCATTGGCCGTGGCTCTGATTTTGACTGTTGCTCCTTCCATGTGAATGTGAAGAGCTGTTCCTTCCACCTCCGTTCTGGATTCTGCCTCTTCCTCTTCCTTTGCCTTGACCTCTTCCTCTTCCTGAAGGAATTTGGGTCTTGAAGGCGTGCTCAAGAGATGAATGTTCATCTCTGCTCAATCTCTGTTCATGAGTTATTAGTGAGGCATGAAGTTCATCCACTGTGAACTGTGAGAGATCTTTGGTCTCTTCTATGGTGGTAACAATAAAATCAAACTTTGAGGGTAAGCATCTCAAAAGTTTCTCCAAAATCCTTATTTCTTCCAGAGTTTCTCCATGGGATCTTATCTGATTTATAATCCCAATCACATGTGTAAAAAATGTGTCTACATTATCTGACTCTTTCATGCAAAGAGTTTCAAAATCTCTTCTCAGCAACTGAAGTTTTTCTGTCTTAACTTTCTCCATATCTTGATAGGCTACTTTCAGAGTTTTCCATGCCTCCTTGGATTTCTGGGCTGCTGCTATCCTTGGAAACACACTCTCATTTACTGCCTGATACAAAAGGAAGAGAGCTTTAGCATCTTTCTTCCTATTGCTCTTCAGTAAGTCCTTCTCTACTTGAGTCAAGGCATTAAAAGCCTGCTCATCAGCTGGTTCAACAAAACCATCTTCTACAAGTTCCCATAAGTCTTGTGAGACAAACAGGGCTCTCATGGTAATGGCCCAATAATCATAGTTCTTTCCATTAAATTGTGGAAGCTGAACATTTCCAATGTTCATTCCTATACTTGGTCCAGCCATTGCTCTTAAACTGAACTCTGAACTTAAACTTAAAAAAACTGTCTTTCCTTCTCTTGAAAGAACAAACACTTTTAAAACAAAAACAACAGCTCTGCTATCTTCAAGAAATACCTGAACTTTGACCTCTGTTGAGCTTTCACGCTGCTGGAGAAAACACTGCAACAAGTCTTCTTCTTCTTCAGCTTCTTTGAAACCTTCAAAGAGCCTAAACTAGCTCCGATACCATGTTGGAATATTGAAAATTCCAAATGGAGAGAGTAAGCTCCTCTCCTCTAAACACAGAGAAATTAAAAAATTCTTGACAATGGACAGAGTTTTCAGACTTTTAAAACAACTTCTATTTCAAAAAAAGAACTGATACAAGTCGTCCTCTTAACAGAGAGATAAGAACAATGGTGACTGCTACAGACGCAGTGCACAAAATGACCCTCTGTCTCTCAAGAACAACACTGCTATGTATTTTTGTTCTTCTCTTTTCTTCCGCGTTGCTGTGCGAAAAAAACTAAAACAGAACAATACAACATTACTCAGGCTCGTTGGCCTTTTGGCTTTTATATGCCGAAAAAAAAACATTTACATAAAACCTTTACGGAACCTTAAAAAAAAATCAAATGTACGACGTGCGAGTGGGGACCACATCGCAGTCAGTGGATCGGAGGTGTCACACAAAAAATTGCGATTGTGATTGAGGACCCGGATGTGATGGCGCATATAAAATCCAGCCTATAATATGGATCGGGTCCGCCACTCCAATCGGAGCACATAACAAAAAGTGTGCAATTAATCGGAAAGTTCCGATTGCGATTACACAATGGACGCGATGGCCCAATATAAAACATGGCACATAAAGCGATCGGGTCCGAAACTTCAATCGGGGCATATTACAAAGGTGTGCGATCACGCAGAACGTTCCGATTGTGATTCAGATCCCGGATGCGATGGACTTATTAACTCCATCGTATAACGCCATCGGGTCTGCCAATTTCAAAGGTGCAATCGGGCCCAACACTTAAGAGCTTCCGATTGTGATTGGGAACTCGGATGCGATTGCCCATTCAAATGTGGTATATTGTATGATCGGGTCTGGCCTTTGATCGGAGCACTGAACAAAGGACCGCCAATTGAACCTTGCGATTTGGACTTACGATTCCATTGAGTTTCCGCCACGTGGTCAAGTGGACCCACGGGCCTTCGCTGCTGTGGGGGGCGATTGTAATATATGTTTCGGTTGTATTGTGTACAACCGTTCCTCTGCGGAACTCTGCCACATCTACAAGACATTTGATTATTGCGATTTGCGATTTGCAATTGCATCGCATCGCAGAACTCCTCATCAACAAGACACTGCTCCAAAAGAAAAACTTGGTTGTTGAGGGCTTTAAAGCCCGAAATGATAGTTTTAAATAAAACTGCTCCTCCGTAGTTCAGATCTACGGGAAATATTCATTCCTCTGCAAAAATGACTTCGCCCATATCAAAATTAATTTCATCTGCTCTCTGTGGCTGCGGCCCATCACAAATTTAATTCTTCTCCTTACGGTTCTCCATCATTCTTCTTAAATACAGAATGCTGTGCACTCAAATCTTTACTGCTGCCTTTGTGTACTCGTTTTCTTCCTGCCCAAAGGCACGACAGGTGACTTTAATATTTCAACACTGAAAGTCTGCAACCAATCCTCTTTTTATTTTTACTATCATATTGACTTTTGCAGAATCATCTATTTTTTCTATTGTCTCGAGGGCTGAAAGTCTGCAACCAATCCTCTTTTTACTTTTGCTATCATTCTGCTTTTAATTAGCATAATTCTGCAATCCAAATTGGCGTTAATGGTTTAAATACATTAAGAATAAGCAAACTTATAGGCTAGGAATACATTAAAGGCATTAATGGTTTGAATACATTAAAAAATAAGCAAACTTATAGACTAGAAATACATTAAAGGCATTAATGGTTTAAATACATTAAGAAATAAGCAGCCTTATAGACTGGGAAGACAATGTGAGATACATATTGAATTCTTTTGAAATTAAATAAATTGTGTTGACCAGTTTTTCGAGGTTAAAATTTTCCAGTTCTGTTGCTTGTTCAAAACACAGCTAGATCAACCACTTCCCCAGTCAAGACATGGACTTGCGACCAGGAAGCCCCCATTTCCTTGTTTAATTATATAAACTAATTAATGTACTATTCAAATTAGTGGGACTTGCTTCCAATAAGCCCCCTTTCCTTTTTTAATTATATAAACTAATTAATGTACTATTCAATTAGTGTTGGTGTTGTCATAGCGTCAAATAATTTATCACAAACCCTTCTTATCTGTGGACAAAATATGATTATTAAAAGGTTCGGTAACTTAAATCACATAACTACTGTCATCGTTATTCAATCATTCCTTACCATTGCACTTATTTGATTTGGGCAAGGTAGTCCCACGATCGACAGCATCTTGTTTCTTTACATATTTTGATACTGATAATTTATGTTGAACAAAAGACATATCACATCATAAAAATATATGTTTATATTGCTTTAGGTAGAATTCCTATCACATCACACAGTTTTCAATGAAAAATATAATATTTCAAGATTCGTTACAGATAGAGCTTAACTAGCGAACGCTACAAGATTCATTACTGAAGAAGTATAATATCTTCAAGATTGGTTACTGTATAAACCATTATTTCTTTGTAAACCACTAAAATTTAAAAAAAAATACAAATATTAAGTTACATCTCCATACAAATGAAAAATCTAATATTGAACCACAAGAGGACTTGGCATCGCATATTCTTCCATATAATAATTATTCATCTTACATCATTGAAGAGTGATTCAATCTGTTTTGCGAACGAGGAAGGCAACAGCCATGTCACTGGTATTGCGAAGGAAGTCTCTAGATTTGACAGTCATGACTCTGTTGGCAATCCTGGAGAAAATTACATCCACCAAACCGCGTTCATCCCACCCGAAGTGACTTCCCACAATACTCTCAAACATGGATTTGTAATAGTTTTCAAGGATTTTCGCACTCATCCCCTCTTCCCCTTCTCTCACCTCCGTAAATGGATGCGAAGGGAACCTCAGAAACCTCATGATTTCTATTTCGAATGACTGCTCCGTCTCCACGACGCTCTGCAACTCCTCCACAGTTGGACAGTATATAGGAAGGTTTATGGAATTCAGTTTCTCCTCCTCGAGCAACCCCTGCCAGGCCACTCAAAATCGAAATCGATCACGTGTATGTTGGAATTATTGGAAATTCCAAGCAAACAGTGGAGAGAATGACGCTCTCCTCTAAACACAGAGAACTTTAAAAACAGAAATTTCGCTTACAGACAGAGATGGCATGAAAATGCTTTCTTCTATTTAATTAACAGAACTTTAAAAAAAACTGTTACAAATTTCTGCCTCAACAGTGAGGGATTCAAAAAATACTATCAAGACTGCTACACACGCAGTGCTTCAAAATAAAACTTCTCTATGTCTCTCAAGAACGCACAAAACAGTGCTCTGTTCTTCTTACTGTGGTTTTCTTGCTTGCGAGCTCTCACACAGTGGTTACAACAATACAACGTATTACAATTACAATACTCTCGGGCCTTTTTCACTTTATATAGCGCGGCGGATACAAAACACATATAAAACATAAACAAATAAATAAACCAAAGTACAAAGGAAAACCTTTGCGGACATAAAACTTTTAACATGGTGCGACGTACGAGTGGGGACCACGTCGCATTCGACCATTTTGCGATGTGCAACGGCGGAACGACGGAACAACAAAAATGCGATGGCGTGATCTGCGATGGCGCATATCGCAACCTTCAAACGACGGAACATATAGCAATTGGAATATGCGATGTTGCGATGTTGCGATGGCGCAACCATCGCACATCGCAGATTTCCATATCAACAAGACACTT
The DNA here is from genome assembly GCA_034641835.2 of Pinus albicaulis. Classification (NCBI taxonomy): domain Eukaryota; kingdom Viridiplantae; phylum Streptophyta; class Pinopsida; order Pinales; family Pinaceae; genus Pinus; species Pinus albicaulis. The sequence continues at coordinate 870,170,487 of CM076570.1, read as the reverse complement.
GGGTTTTCTAAACTTCTGAAATTGCGATCTTGCGATCTGCGCTCTAGTGGTGGGGACCACTTGTCCGGCCTTTTTTTTTTATAACTTTTAAGTCTTCCGCCTGTTCGATCAATTTCATTCAATTCTGGTTGTTGAGGGCTTTTACGCCCGAAATGACTTTCTCCATTAAACCTCTGCTCCTCCGTAGACTTGAGCTACGAAATTCTTCATTCCTCTGTCAAAATGACTTCGCCCATACTTCAAAATTAATTCCTTTCTATGTCATACTTGGTTGCGGCCCATCATCAGTAAATTCTTCTCCTTACGTTCTTCATTCTTCTTTAATACAGAGTGTTGTGCACTCAAAACTCTGCGCTGCTGCTACTGCTCCTGTACTTTGTTCTTCCTATCACTGCCCGAGACACGGCATGTGACTTTAATATTTTCAACACTCCCCCTTAAATTCAGCTGCTAGGTTGTCCATCATACCCAAACATTTTCTTAAAAATTCAAATGGTTTCTGTGCCAATGGCTTTGTCAAAATATCTGCATATTGCTCCTCTGTTTTACAATGCTGTAAAACAACTTCTCCATTGTTCACCAATTCTCTGATATAGTGAAACTTTGTGTCTATGTGCTTCGTTCTCTTATGAAACACATAATTCTTTGATAATGCAATAGTTGAGCTATTGTCAAAATAAATCACAGTGCCCTTTACCTGTTCTTGGCACAAACTTCTCAACATTCTTCTCATCCAAATTGCTTGACACGCTGCTGCTGTAGCTGCCACATATTTAGCCTCTGCTGTAGACAATGCTACAATAGGCTGTTTCTTAGAAGCCCATGAAATGGCTCCTGAACCCATATGAAAAACATAACCGGAAGTGCTCTTCCGATCATCTACACTTCCAGCCCAATCACTGTCAGTGTAGCCAACTAATTCTGAATTTTCTGAAGTAGTATATAAAATACCAAATCCTTTTGTTCCTTTCACATACCTCAGAATTCTCTTTGCTGCTTGCCAATGTGCTTCTTTTGGCTTCTCCATAAATCTGGAAATTAAACTAACAGCATGCATAATATCTGGCCTAGTTGCAGTCAAATACATGAGGTTGCCAACTATGCTTTTATACAAACTTGGATCAAAATCCTTGCTGCTGTCATCTTTTCTCAACTTCAATCCCATTACTGTGGGAGTAATTGTTGCCTTGCATTCCTGCATATTAAATCTTTCTAAAACTTGATTCACATACTTTTCTTGAGAAATAAAAATTCCTTTTTCACTTTGTTCTACTTCTATTCCTAAGAAATATCTCAACAAACCCATGTCAGTCATTTCAAATTCATCTTTCATGACTGTTTTAAAATTCTCAACAAGGTAATCATCATTACCTGTAAAAATTAAATCATCAACATACAAAACAACAATTAACATCTTACCATCCTTTTCTTTGATGTAGAGGGTGGGTTCTCCCTCACACTTTTCAAATCCATTTTCCAGTAGATAGGAGTCTATCCTACTGTACCATGCTCTTGGTGCTTGCTTCAACCCATAAAGAGATTTCTTCAATCTGCAGACCTTATGCTCTTGGCCTTTCTTTTCATATCCAAGAGGCTGTTCCACATATACCTCTTCCGTTAAAACTCCATTTAAAAATGCAGATTTTACATCCATCTGGTATATTTTCCACTTGTTTTGTGCTGCTATTGACAACACTGCTCTTACTGTCTCCATTCTTGCAACTGGTGCAAAGGTTTCTTCATAATCTATCCCATGCTTCTGCTTATATCCTTTGACAACAAGTCTGGCCTTGTGTCTTTCTATTTTTCCTTCAGCATTTCTTTTGGTCTTATAGACCCATTTAACTCCAATGACATCTTTACCTTCTGGGAGATCAACTAACTCCCATGTTTTTTTCTTCTCTATGGCTTTAATTTCATCATCCATACCTTCTATCCATTTTCTATCTTTAATAGCATCTTCAAAATGAATAGGATCATCAACTTGACAATACAAAGCAAATAAGGAATTCATACCTTCATCTGCTGCTCCTTGCTCATAGATTTCTCTGAGACTTCTGAACTTTGTCCCTCTTTCACTTGGTGTAGTTGTGCTTGATGAAGCACTCATTTCTGCTCCATGTGGTGTGCTTGGTGATGCACTCCCACTTCTTCTCAAGGGTGTTCTCGCTGCTGCTTGAGGTGTCCCTTGCTGTCCTTGTGGTGGTGGAGGTTGTGCTGCAGATGAGTTGTTAATTTCAACTACATCTTCCTCATCTTCATCATGAGACAAACAACATTTAACATTGACTGTTTTCTCAATGCTTCCATCCCATGTTTCCTCTTCAATGAATTGCACATCTCTGCTTATCAAAAAATTCTTTGTGGATGGGTTATACAATCTGTATCCTTTGTAATCCTCACAATATCCAAGGAAAATGCACTTCTCCCCCTTACTATCCAACTTCTTTCTCAACTTTTCTGGAATGTGTACATATGCCACACATCCAAAAACTCTCATGTGGGTGACTCCTTGTTTTCTGCCACTCTGCGCTTCTTCTGGAACTTTGTTCATCACTGCTTTTGTAGGGCATCTATTTAAAATATACGCAGCACAGTTTGCTGCTTCTGCCCAATACTCATTCGGCAAATGTTTTGCCTTCAACATACTTCTCACCATTTCCATTATGGTTCGATTCTTCCTTTCAGCAACTCCATTCTGTTGCGGTGTGTACCTTGTGGTAAACTGCTTGTGTATGCCGTTCTCTCTGCAAAAATGCAGAAACTCCTTTGATATGTATTCTCCTCCTCTGTCGGTTCTGAGGACTTTAATATACTGCCCACTTTGTTTCTCTACAAGAGCTTTAAAGTGGAAAAATTTCTGAAAGACTTCACTCTTATATTTTAAGAAATAAACCCACACTTTTCTTGTGAAATCATCTATGAAGGTTAACATGTAATTGCTGCCCGAAACAGATGCTGTTTGCATCAGCCCACACAAATCTGAGTGGATTATCTCCAAAGGTGCTTTCGCCCTTATGCTTTTTCCTGATGGAAAAATTTCTCTGTGTTGCTTTCCCAAGATGCAGCCTTCACATAGGCTGTCAGGCTTTTCTATCAATGGTAAACCTCTTACCATTCCTTTTCTATGCAACAAATTTAATCCTCCGAAATTGAGATGTCCAAATCTCAAATGCCATAACCAATTTTCATCCTTTGCTTCCTTCTGAAAGGCTTCTTGTGTTACAGCTGCTATGCTTTTCCCCTTTTGCTTCAAGTCAATGTTGAGCTTGAGCGGAAACATTCTATTGCTGGTCATTTGTATTTCAGCAATAATTTTCTTACTTGGAGGTATATCTTTTATTGTGCACACATCATCTTTAAAAATTACATTGTAACCTTTATTTATGAGCTGCCCAACGCTCAAAATATTACACTTCAGACCTGGAACATAATACACATCAGGAACAAATTTCTGCTCCCCATTTCTTAATCGAATACTAACTCTGCCTTTTCCTTTGACAGAGATCTTAGTATCAGTTCCTGTGGTCACTTCAGATTTTACATCTTCATCTAAATTGGCAAACACTGCTTCGTTGCCAGTCATATGATTACTACATCCCGAATCTAAGAACCAAACATTATCTTCTCTATCTTGTGCTACATTACAAGCTAATAGCACATTACTTGGGTTCTTTTCCTCTTTTGCTACATTAGCATTTTGCCTATTTTTCATGTCATTTTGCTTCTTTCTACATTCATTGGCATAGTGCCCATATTTCTTGCAATAATGACATTGGACATTGGATTTGTCATACCTTTGTCCTTGAGCATGTTGGTGTTGATGTCCACTTTGCTGGCTGTTGCATTGGCTGTGGCTCTGACCTTGACTGTCACTCCTTCCATGTGAATGTGAAGGGTTGTTCCTTCCTCCTCTATTCTGGCTTCTGCCTCTTCCTCTTCCTTTACCTTGACCTCTTCCTCTTCCTGAAGGCATCTGGGTCTTGAAGGCGTGCTCAAGAGATGAGTGTTCATCTCTGCTCAATCTCTGTTCATGAGTTATCAGTGAGGCATGAAGTTCATCCACTATGAACTGTGAGAGATCTTTGGTCTCTTCTATAGTGGTAACAATAACATCAAACTTTGAGGGTAAGCATCTCAAAAGTTTCTCCATGATTCTTCTTTCTTCAAGAGTTTCTCCATGGGATCTTATCTGATTTACAATCCCAATCACATGTGTAAAAAATGTGTCAACATTGTCTGACTCTTTCATGCAAAGAGTTTCGAAATCTTTTCTCAGCAACTGAAGCTTTGCTGTCTTAACTTTCTCCATACCTTGATAGGCTATTTTCAGAGTTTCCCATGCCTCCTTGGATTTCTTAGCTGCTGCTATCCTTGGAAACACACTCTCATTTACAGCTTGATACAATAATAAGAGAGCTTTAGAGTCTTTCTTCCTATTATTCTTCAACACATCCTTCTCTGCTTGAGTTAAGGCATTAAAAGCCTGCTCATCAGCTGGTTCTGTAAAACCATATTCTACTAATTCCCATAAGTCTTGTAATACAAACAGGGCTCTCATGGTAATGGCCCAATAATCATAGTTCTTTCCATTAAACTGTGGAAGTTGAACATTTCCAAGACTTATACCAGTGCTTGGTCCAGCCATTGCTTCAAAAATGAACTCTAAGCTTAAATAAACTGTCTTTCCTTCTTGAAAGAACAAACTCCTTAAACAATAAACAACTGCACTTTTATCTTTGAGAAATACCTGACTGTGACTTCTGTCGAGCTTTTCACGCTGCTGGAGAAAACGCTGCAACAAGTCTTCTTCTTCTTCAGCTTCTTTGAAACCTTCAAAGAGCCTGAACTAGCTTTGATACCATGTTGGAATTATTGGAAATTCCAAGCAAACAGTGGAGAGAATGACGCTCTTCTATAAACACAGAGAACTTTAAAAACAGAATTTTCGCTTACAGACAGAGATGGCATGAAAATGCTTTCTTCTATTTGATTAACAGAACTTACAAAAAAACTGTTACAAATTTCTTCCTCAACAGTGAGGGATTCACAAAATACTATCAAGACTGCTACACACGCAGTGCTTCAAAATAAAACTTCTCTCTGTCTCTCAAGTACGCACAAAACAGTGCTCTGTTCTTCTTACTGTGGTTTTCTTGCCTGCGGGCTCTCACACAGTGGTTACAGCAATACAACGTATTACAATTACAATACTCTCGGGCCTTTTTCACTTTATATAGCGCGGCGGATACAAAACACATATAAAACATAAACAAATAAATAAACCAAAGTACAAAGGAAAACCTTTGCAGACATAAAATTTTTAACATGGCACGACATACGAGTGGGGACCACGTCGCAGTCGACCATTTTGCGATGTGCGATGGCGGAACGGTGGAACAACAAAAATGCGATGGCGCGATCTGCGATGGCGCATATTGCAACTTTCAAACGGCGGAACATATAGCAATTGGAATATGCGATGTTGTGATGTTGCGATGTTGCGATGGCACAACCATCGCACATCGTAGATTTCCATATCAACAAGACACTTGGGTTTTCTGAACTTCTGAAATTGCGATCTTGCGATCTGCGCTCTAGTGGTGGGGACCACTTGTCCGGCCTTTTTTTTTAATAAATTTTAAGTCTTCCACCTGTTCGATCAATTTCATTCAATTCTGGTTGTTGAGGGCTTTTACGCCCGAAATGAATTTCTCCATTAAACCTCTGCTCCTCCATAGACTTGAGCTACGAAATTCTTCATTCCTCTGTCAAAATGACTTCGCCCATACTTCAAAATTAATTCCTTTCTCTGTCATACTTGGTTGCAGCCCATCATCAGTAAATTCTTCTCCTTACGTTCTTCATTCTTCTTTAATACAGAGTGCTGTGCACTCAAAACTCTGCGCTGCCGCTGCTGCTCCTGTACTTTGTTCTTCCTGTCACTGCCCAAGACACGACAGGTGACTTTAATATTTTCAACAGTGTATTGAAAATAAATATTGAAAAGTGTATTGATATATTGATTTATCTATTTTACCTCATTCACTAGCTCCTCTAATGCTCCTTCCAAATGAGTAGCAAAACCTCCCATGATGCCTTGTTCCTTTATGTCACGGGAAGTACGAGCCAAGAGTGCTATGAACATGCATCCTCTGGGATTAACCATCTCCTGTGCTCGGGCTTCTAGAAATGATCCCAAGTCATGTCTGAATTGCTTCAGATAGGCATCGCGCACTGCATCGCTGGATATGAACACATGCCTGCCATTCCAACCACCAGAATTTCTATCCTCAACGCTAGCAGGAACCTAGTGTACTCCAAGTTCAAATCCATTAATATTAATCACATGACTAGAATATTTAGTTACAGTAACTAGCGCAGGGTTATGACGTCACTCACTCGCGAGAGCCAGTGCAGACTATTGGAGGAGTGGCAGAAATGGAGGGACTGTCGTGGGAAAAGGCATCCGTATTGCGATCCCGACACCGCTGATGCGAAGTAACAGCTAGTGGCCGCCGCAGGCTTATCTTCATCTAATCCATCTGCGCCTTTGAATGGAGGCAATGACCGAAGCAAAGTATTAAAATCATTTGACGGGAGATCAGCAAAGTAAACCTGAAACTCTGGCCGCCGCACGTTCATGCATGAGTGGTTACTGAAAGTTAATTCCACAGCTTTGACGATGGTGTCGACTGCGAGAAGAGTGTTCATCCCTGTTGAACACCCTAAATCTACAATACGAAACACGTTATGATCTGCCACGACAGATCTCACGTTCTTGTGAATGGAATTCTCTAGAAGGGGCTTAAAGGCCTCAATCATGTTTAACTGCACAACCATCATACTTACAATGAAATCGGTTAGTCCACCTGGAGATTATAAGATATGAGAATTAAGATTAATGGGATTAGTACCTGGACACATGAATTGTTGACATAGCTTGAATCCCCGTTTCCACCCTTCATGGAAAACACATGCTCCAAAGTTTTCACCTTCTCCATTGCATACGCGCCTACAAAAACTAAGGACTTCTTTGGCGAACACTGAGCAGTTTTTTCTCTCGCTTTGGAAACTTATATCCATTTTTTGGGGTGAGAGGTGCACCTTGATTTTGTTTTTTGCGACGCTGATTTAATTTTATTTTATTTAATATATATTTGTTGAGTTTCTATTTATGTTTATAAACAGTAATATTTAATTAAAAGTTAAATAAATAAAGACACTATTGGGAAATAAAAAAAAATTATTTTATTATTTTGCTTCTTAAAATGTGTTCTCATTTCATATATTATATACATAAAGAGAAATTATTTTATTATTTTGCTTCTTAAAATGCGTTCTCATTTCATATATTATATACATACAGAGTTAGAGTAGAACTGTAATACTACAATAAGAGTTGAACAACTAGTGTAATATTATAATAAAATATAAAAATTAAATATACACCAATAATATATATTAAAATAGTATTTTAATATTTAGAATTTGTTATTATTTATTATTTTTCAATAGATGTATATGTTGAATTTTTGTTTATATTATACACTAGCAAATTATATATATAGTTATAATAAATTTATTAAATTCAATATAATATTTGAAGAAAATGTGAAAGTTGAATATATATATATATATATATATAAATTTGTAAAATTAATTATTATTTACTAATTTTCAATATATGTATATATATTAATTTTCAATATATATATATATATATATATATATATATATGAAGGTATAATTTTATTTAACTTTATATATTGATATATTAATTTGCTTAAACTCTATGTGTAACGACTCTTGAAAATATTAGATCTTTTCTTTGAAAATCGTGTCCCGCATTCTAAGTAAGGCAATATAAACAATTTTTTTATGATGTGATATATATGTATATTGTCAAAAATTATATTTTAGATCAGGCTTGCTTTGAATTTAATGCTTACTGTTTGTGTTTCCAAGAGAAAGCCTAACCATCATGTTAAAGAGAGATTCTAATTTAATGCTTACTATTTTTGTTTCCAAGTGGAAGGAGAGACGTGGGATGATCATTTTAACCAATTCTACATGCTAGGGGTTGTCCATCTATATAAATTTTTATGGTTGCAGGGTTTGGTATGATTTAAATCAACCATGTGAGTTATGACTTAATTTTTCCTGTAAGTTAAGGAAGTTTTGATCCAGAATCCAACTAGTCCTATGCTTTATTAACTAGTTTTCATCAAGTCGTACATTTTTCTAACTAGTTCTATGTCTTATTAACTAGTTTTCATAAGTCATACATTTTCCCAACTAGTCCTATGCCTTATTAACTAGTTTTCATAAAGTCATACATTTTAGATTTGGGAATTCTTCAATAAATTTAGGACCACTTTTGGATAATTACTGTGGTAAGGAAAATCTCTAGCACAAAATAGTAATGAAAGCTGCTAACTTTTTTAACTTTTTAGACAAATTGTATTCCGCAGAAAACACTTATGTTTGTAATGTTTGTAATTTCCTGAGTTGGATATACATTGTTATCACAACATGAGATCAAGTATCACAACATGAGACCATGTATCTTTGAACATGTCTTAAAAAATTTTAATTTTCTTATATGTTTCGGTTGTGGGTTCAGTTTTTATTCATCCATACCATATCCGAAGATATTCAAAAATAAGGCTAACATGTCATTGTAAGGGGCTAATAATTATCTTCATTTTATTGTTATAGACAGTTGGGAATCAAGCTGGGAATAAGGCAGGCAAGGTGAGTGATAATGAATAAATACAAAGGGTGCACACATTTATATTTTAGGTACGTAATACTTCATTTATTTTATTTTAGTAAGTAGCTACCTTGAAAATGGTTGAGCAATGGTATAAAACTTGTCATAGAGGAATTTTTCATTTAATTCTTAACCTGAGGAAGAAGAATGGGTGGTTTTTTTGTTCCTCCAAGAAATGATTAAGCGCCCAGAAAAGAGCTAGTGATAGGGACTTCTTTGCAGCTTCAACGTGAAGAGAGGAATCTCTGAGGTTACTGTTCAAGGATTTGAATGATTTTCCAAGGGTTTGTCTAGAATATTTATTTTCCATTTATTTGAAATCTTTTTGCTCGTAGATGAAATAACTAAATCTCTGTTCGGTTGATAAATTGTACATGATGCACAAAAGATTGGGATTTAATCCATCAAAATAGATTGGGATTGGGATTGGGATTATTAATTTAGACTAGTCTCGCGGCCAAATTTCAATCATCGAATATGAGTTTATGATTGAAACGAAAAACAATAGATGTTTGGAATACATTATGAGTATCAATTTAAAAATTAAAATTCACCACTATGCAATGCTCGCCGACATGCCAGATTTGGAAGAAGATTCTATCGCCTTTCTCATGAATATATCAAGTACTCGTTTCCAAGCATTTATTGGTTCACTGCTAGATATTCCAGATGTATTAGGAAACTTGCCAATTTTTTTTAATCTGAATGCAATATATTTACATGATTCATATTAATGTAGTTTCATTTTTTACAGCTATTGATTGTTCGCAGTTTCATTTTTTTACAGAAGAATATCTCGATTCCTTTTATTCCTTTGGCTTTGAATTTTCTTTCCGTTTGCCTTTCTAACCATCTTTTGTTTATCCTCTTCTTTCTTCGCAAAACTTTTTGAAATCCATTCAATTTTTCATTTTCTTGATTATATTGAATTTGTTATTGATAGAACATGTTTCTTCATATGTCAGGTCTCTTGACAAAGTCTATACCTATAGAAATTATTCTCATAATTTAGAAGTAGAGTCTATTTAGACTCTGAAATAGTTTGTCTTGTTGAATTTCAAGGTCAAGTTTTACACAAATTCTATATAAGGAAAAATATCGATTCCCTCTTATTTTTTATTTGTTTTAATAAACTTTCTCTGAGAATTTTCAATTTCTTTCGAGATCTCCTCTTCCCACGTTTAGAGGGGAAGGTTTGGTAATATCATCTAAATTGGAGATGGTGTTGGGTCATCTTCATAGTCCAAGATGCGATGGCCAAGTTCTATGCAAATTTTACTATAAGTAAAAATACATATATCCTCATGATTTTTATTTGATTTGTTTTAAGAATTTTTTTTCCACAATCACGCTAAAGTTTGGCATTCTCACCAAAATTGGGGTTGATAACGATGGAAATGGTAGCATGATTGAATTTTGAAAATCAAGGTTCATAGAACTAAGAAGAGGCTAGCTTTACCTAGAACTACAAAGCCCCTCTTCATAACCTCCTTTTGGTCTACTAGATTGTATTTTTTATGGATAATTTCATGGAACAACTCATGTTTAATATATTTGTTACATATTAACTTTTTCTTTGGTATCAATGAATATTCAACATTTCATTAAATTTTTACTTTAATGTCAATTAAATGTAACTCAAGTAGCTAGAAGAAAGGTTGATATCCTCCCTTCAAAAATAAATTTTAAGTGAACACTAAACAAATTGAATAGTTTTTGTCAATAATTTCTATGTACAATTAGGCTTGATATTAAAACAATATTGAATGCATTTTCATATACAATTTTTTTTTTCTAAGTAAAACTGATCTATTAACAGTAAAAGTAGTGTACAGCGGGCCGAGGCCTTAACATTGCCCAATTTTGAGGCATTTTAGACAGACAAAAAACGAGGTTTGAGACTGCCCTGCAGGAGGGAAACCAGCCTGTAGAGTTCACCACAAAAAATCCCACGTAGGGGATCAAGATACTGAAAGTACTGAGGACTGTAGCTAACAAAAACCAAAACATATTTTGAAACAGCAGGAAAGTAAAAAACAAGCCCATTGGATAGGGCGGAAACATAGTAAAGAAACCATGACCGAAAAGCAGAACTACTCATCAGGAGCAACTTGTTCGACCCTGCACCAGTATTTGTCTGGTTCACCACGCTCATTGTACAGGTCTTCGACAGAGTGGACAACTTTCCTGGAGGGAGAGGCGACCATTTGCTCCGCATGCCCTTGCTCCTTGACTTCATGCGCAGCGTCCTTGCTTTCTCTGGGCTGCCCCACCAGATCTTGTGGCGCTTGGTCCTGCTCAGTGTTGCCATTTGTACTCTGTCCAGCCGAAGGATTCTGGTCTATCTCGTCCTGGGGCTCCTCAAGAAACACAACCGAGATAGCAGCAGTGACTCTCGGACGATTGAGGGAGCAATTGAAGGAGAAAAGAGCAGTGTGGGATTGAGCTGGGAGAGCAGAAGACGAGGGAGAGTCCAGTCTGCGGCTCGAACGGAGCAAACGACCACGGAGAAGTCTGGGCAGGCTGTCTGAGGGGGAAGAGGTCTCAGAAGGCGAGCTGGAGGAGGAAGGAGAACGCCTCACAGAACGCCTGGTAGACCCGCGCCTTCAGCACATTCTTTGTCTGAGGTGAGGCATGTTAGAATCGGGGCTGGAGTGCCAAGGAACCGGAGAGATGACCGGGGACAAAGTCGAGCTGGGATTCAGAAAGACAGACGCCAACATGCAGGAACCAGAAAGCGAGAGATGAAGGTTATCCCCGAGCTCCAGACATCAGTTGATGCGGCTTCGCTTACCAGTGATGGTGCGCTCATTTGCAATCCCAGCAGCTGGTTGACACCACCAATTCACCGGTAAGGGAGAAGACAGGTCCATGGTGTTTAACAGATCTGTGCTGCAACAGGAGATCACTTGCAATGAATGGAAATTAATGTGAGCCGAAGGTTGATCCATTACACAGCAGTCGAAATTGCATCGAGGAGCGACAATCTGTTTGTGAATTGCGCCCAGAATTAATGCGATTAATCTCAACATTAACATGTTTATGGCTGGAGTGACGTTCCCCTTGCGGGAAGGCAGGTGGCCTCCCGTCCGGCTAGACCTCCGTCCCATCACCTTCATCACGCCCGAAAGCACCCGCATCCGGGACATTTTCCAAAGTTTTCACCTTCTCCATTGCATAGGCGCCTACAAAAACTAAGGACTTCTTTGGCGAACACTGAGCAGTTTTTTCTCTCACTTTGGAAACTTATATCCATTTTTTGGGGTCACAGGTGCACTTCGATTTTGTTTTTTGCGACGCTGATTTAATTTTATTTTTTTTAATATATATTTGTTGACTTTCTATTTATGTTTATAAACTGTAATATTTAATTAAAAGTTAAATATATAAAGATACTATTGGTAAATAATTTTTTATTTATTTATTATTATTTTGCTTCTTAAAATGTGTTCTCATTTCATATATTATATACATAAAGTTTCATATATTATATACATATAGAGTAGAATTGTAATACTACAATAAGAGTTGAACAACTAGTCTAATATTATAATAAAATATAAAAATTAAATATACACCAATAATATCTATTAAAATAATATTTTAATCTTTAAAATTTGTTATCATTTATTAAAATATTTTAATCTTTAAAATTTATTATTATTTATTATTTTCAATAGGTATATATGTTGAATTTTTGTTTATATTATACACTAGTAAATTATAATTATAATTATATAGATATTTATAATAAAAATTATGTTTAGTAAAAATTTTATTAAATTCAATATAATATTTTAAGAAAGTGTGAAAGTTGAATATATATATATATATTAATTTGTAAAATTAATTATTATTTACTAATTTTCAATATATGTATATATATTAATTTTCAGTAAATGTATATATATGTATATGAAGGTATAATTTTATTTAACTTTATATATTGATATATTAATTTGCTTAAACTCTATGTGTAACGATTCTTGAAAATATTAGATTTCTTCTTTGAAAACTGTGTCTCACATTCTAAGTAAGGCAATATAAACAATTTTTTTGTGATGTGATATATATGTATATTGTCAAAAATTATATTTTAGATCAGACTTGCTTTGAATTTAATGCTTACTGTTTGTGTTTCCAAGAGAAAGCCTAACCATCATGTTAGGGAGAGATTCTAATTTAATGCTTACTATTTTTGTTTCCAAGTGGAAGGAGAGACGTGGATGATCATGGGAACCAATTCTACATGCTAGGGGTGACAGTGCTAATGAATAACATCGAGGTGAATTGTGAGCTTGGTTCCATTGAGTTAAACCATATCTAGGTTATCCATCTGTATAAATTTTTATGGTTGCAGGGTTTGGTATGATTTAAATCAACCATCTGAGTTATGACTTAATTTTTCCTATAAGTTAAGGAAGTTTTGATTCAGAATCCAACTAGTCCTATGCCTTATTAACTAGTTTTCATCGAGTCATACATTTTTCTAACTAGTCCTATGTCTTATTAACTAGTTTTCATCAAGTCATACATTTTCCCAACTAATCCTATGCCTTATTAACTAGTTTTCATAAAGTCATACATTTTAGATTTGGAAATTCTTCAATAAATTTAGGACCACTTTTGGATAATTACTGTGGTAAGGAAAATCTCTGGCACAAAATAGTAATGAAAGCTGTTAACTTTGTTAACTTTTTGAACTTTTTAGACAAATTGTATTCCGCAGAAAGCACTTAGGTTTGTAATGTTTGTAATTTCCTGAGTTGGATATACATTGTTATCACAACATGAGATCAAGTATCACAACATGAGACCATGTATCTTTGAACATGTCTTAAAAAAATTTAATTTTCTTATATGTTTCGGTTGTGGGTTCAGTTTTTATTCATCCATACCATATCCGAAGATATTCAAACATAAGGCTAAGCTAATAATTATCTTCATTTTATTGTTATAGACCGTTGGGAATCAAGCTGGGAATAAGGCAGGCAAGGTGATTGATAATGAATAAATACAAAGGGTGCACACATTTATATTTTAGGTACGTAATACTTCATTTATTTTATTTTAGTAAGTAGCTACCTTGAAAATGGTTGAGCAATGGTATAAAACTTGTCATAGAGGAATTTTTCATTCAATTCTTAACCTGAGGAAGAATGGGAAGTTTTTTTGTTCCTCCAAGAAATGATTAAGCGCCCAGAAAAAAAGCTAGTGATAGGGACTTCTTTGCAACTTCAACGTGAAGAGAGGAATATCTGAGGTTACTGTTCAAGGATTTGAATGATTTTCCAAGGGTCTGTCTAGAATATTTATTTTCCATTTATTTGAAATCTTTTTGCTCGTAGATGAAATAACTAAATCTCTGTTCGGTTGATAAATTGTACATGATGCACAAAAGATTGGGATTTAATCCATCAAAATAGATTGGGATTGGGATTATTAATTTATACTAGTCTCGCGTCCAAATTTCAATCATCGAATATGAATTTCTGATTGAAACGAAAAACAATAGATGTTTGGAATACATTATGAGTATCAATTTAAAAATTAAAATTCACCACTATGCAATGCTCGCCGACATGCCAGATTTGGAAGAAGATTCTATCGCCTTTCTCATGAATATATCAAGTACTCGTTTCCAAGCATTTATTGGTTCACTGCTACATATTCCAGATGTATTAGGAAACCTGCCAATTTTTTTTTATCTGAATGCAATATATTTACATGATTCATATTATTGTAGTTTCATTTTTTACAGCTATTGATTGTTCGTAGTTTCATTTTTTTACAGAAGAATATCTCGATTCCTTTTATTCCTTTGGCTTTGAATTTTCTTTCCGTTTGCCTTTCTAACCATCTTTTGTTCATCCTCTTCTTTCTTCGCAAAACTTTTTGAAATCCATTCAATTTTTCATTTTCTTGATTATATTGAATTTGTTATTGCTGCTTAAAAGTCTTTATAGAACATGTTTCTTCATATGTCAGGTCTCTTGACAAAGTCTATACCTATAGAAATTATTCTCATAATTTAGAAGTAGAGTCTATTTAGACTCTGAGATAGTTTGTCTTGTTGAATTTTAAGGTCTAGTTTTACACAAATTCTATATAAGGAAAAATATCGATTCCCTCTTATTTTTTATTTGTTTTAATAAACTTTCTCTGAGAATTTTCAATTTCTTTCGAGATCTCCTCTTCCCACGTTTAGAGGGGAAGGTTTGGTAATATCATCTAAATTGGAGATGGTGTTGGGTCATCTTCATAGTCCAAGATGCGATGGCCAAGTTCTATGCAAATTTTACTATAAGTAAAAATACATATATCCTCATGATTTTTATTTGATTTGTTTTAAGATTTTTTTTTTCCACAATCGTGCTTAAGTTTGGCATTCTCACCAAAATTGGGGTTGATAACCATGGAAACGGTAGCATGACTGAATTTTGAAAATCAAGGTTCATAGAACTAAGAAGAGGCTAGCTCTACCTAGAACTACAAAGCCCCTCTTCATAACTTCTTTTTAATCTACTAGATTGTATTTTTTATGGATAATTTCATGGAACAACTCATGTTTAATATATTTGTTACATATTAACTTTTTATTTGGTATCAATGAATATTCAACATTTCATTAAATTTTTACTTTAATGTCAATTAAATGCAACTCAAGTAGCTAGAAGAAAGGTTGATATCCTCCCTTCAAAAATAAATTTTAAGTGAACACTAAACAAATAAATAGTTTTTGTCAATAATTTCTATGTACAATTAGGCTTGATATTAAAACAATATTGAATGCATTTTCATATACAATTAGAGGTTATAATTTAAATGAATAAAAAATGTATTCTTCAAGTATAGATTAAATGAATAAACAATATTGAATACGTTCTTATACAATTAGAGCCAAGACTTAATGAATAAACAATATATTATTCAAGAATGCTTGAGCCAGAAATATGAGTAAGACACTTTCATCTTACCTAATGGGAATTTCCCCAACTCCAACAGAATACTCAATTTGTATTATATTGTTTGCACTGTAAAAGCAAAAAACATTCCGTGACTTAAATTGCAATTTCAAACAATGTTGTAATTTGCTGCTGGGAATATTCTCTAGACCTTGTTGACTTACTGGTTTGACCTTTCTGCCTTCCTGCGATCTCCTATTGTGCTTGTGATCCCAAATATTTTGCTTGAGATGTGCTAAAAAATTACATGTGAAAATTGTAGCTTAAACAAGAAACTTTAAAGACATAAACATAAGAAGAGAGAAGCAATCAACATCATGCAAGAAGACATAGAATTGGTATCGGAGTTCGTCCAGGAGGGACTACGTAAATAGTTGGGAGGCCCTCTTTCATTAAGTGGCAAAAAATGAAAGTACAAGTATAAAATACATAATTACACCCTTATACCTCCATAGCTGAAAGCACTTGGAAATTGAAGATATCTGATGTAGAAATGGGCAGCACCATTCGATTCGTGGCGTTGAGAGGTGCATAATCCATATAAAATTTGCCTGAATCCGACAAAGTGAAAATCTGGACCCTCTAGAAAATGGCTCAGATCATGGTTCCGCCCCCCTCCTGCATAGTGCTCATGGTTCCACCTGGCTTGAAATTCATGCCTGCTCCTGATCTGCCTGGGCGCACTTATGAACTGGAGGTTTTTATAATAAAAATCAGGTAGAATTTTTACCAAGTTCATCGTTGGCTAAGTTGGTTTGAGATCCGCATTTGGAGGGAGGGGGTTGGATGATCAAACCTCACCCCCTCCTTTTAAAGATGGAATTCATTTTATTACCCGTGCCATTCTTTTAAAACCCAACGAATATTTTTTAATTATAAAAGTGGGGGTCGGGCCCGCATTGGGCGGCCCGCCCTGGATTTTCCGCCGACAGTAGTGGTATGGTAGGCGGCATGGAGGGTTGGTTGGCGGTGGGGTTCACAACCCCCGCCACCATATATGATTTTTTTCACAAAGGAAAAATTCGTAATCTTTCATTAAGTAGAAAAATTACATGTTACATTTTACTAAGTATGCCATTATGTAGCATCAAGATAAGCAGGCTTCATAGTCATGTATGAGCTAATATAAACAGATAAGTAAACCAGTATCCACAAGTCACCATATATGATATCAGGTGGTTGCGGCTGTAATACATGGTGTTGTATATAGGCATGTGGGTTGGGGCCGCGGGGTCATGACTGTTGGCCCCACCCATTACTTCATGATGCATTGGAATGTGGGCGAAGGGGTTCGACAGGGTCATGGCCGTCAACTCCTTAATATTTTATTATTTGTTATGTTTTTTGGGTAGGGCAGGGGTCATGGCACGCCCTGCCCTATTTTTTGTATATTTTTTTAATCTTTTAAAACAAAATGACTATTTTGAAAAATCCGGATTTTGACTGAAGGAGTCAAATTATCTGTCCCACAATTTCACCTGGAATCCGACCGGGGTTGGCCGAAATCTGGTGGTCAGGTTTCAGCAAATTTGTTTCCTCTTTAAGTTGCCACATCACCAAGTCAACCCTCAAACTTTTACTACTCCTAAATCCTTCATACAGACTAAGAATTGAGTTTTGAATGCGCCGTTTGAATCAGAAAAATGAGATATTCAAATTGACATTAAGTTTTCCACATTTCTAACACTTTGATTTTTGAGCCTTTGTACTTAAGCCACTTGTACTTGGACCTGTATGATCCACCTGGATCATTCCTCCCCACTGAAGATATTTTGGACCCCAAAATCCTTATCAATCAATAGGAAAGTGAGCGAATTTCTCCCTCACCTTCTCCTTTTCAAGCCATTTAGCTTTACTTGGGTGCATTCCTTTGAAACCAACAGAGAGATACTCCACATCTCCTCATCGTGAAGTCCTAGTTCTTCGATCGAGAATGATGTTTTCTGGAATTTCATCGAGATATTATTGTAGAAATTATATACAATATGCATGTATATATCCAGACTCTCATGATCTAACAATATTTATCTTCTTGCTAAATACAAAATCCTTCCACTATAATTCTTGCGGAAATTTAATCAACAATTGCAAAATACATGAAGCAATAAAAACACACATAACACAATTGTTTAACGGGAAAGCCTGAAGCTGAAAATCCCAACTATATATTATGTAACATGGAGATCATATGACAATCTCATACAAACATACAAAGCTTATCACAAGCTCTCAATACAGTACAATCGTCATACACTAATCAAGCCCAATCTTGGAAATCCATGCACCGATCTTTGCCACCTGCTAGCCTGCCTCCACTGCGCAATCCAAGCTGATTACAAAGACAAATTCAATGTAATCCCACTCTCATTGACTGCGTGATTATCATTGGCAACTCCAATGTATATGTAGATGCAATTCATGCATCACTAATATCACAACAGATAGTCTATCTTGCCCTTTCACCTATCTCTCCATTGGTCTCCACTGAAACTGCCATGCACTGTAGTTAACTGATGTATTCTTCACTTGATTAATGAGTTATTATTTAGTGAATTAATTAACTAATTAATTCATACCAATCTCACTAGTGTATCAATTAGTTAGACTAGATACAACTAGCTCAACTGAGTCTAACTGAGTTAAACTAAATACAACTCCACCAACTACTTCTCCAACTCCACCAAACTCTGTCACATGAGTTCTAACTGAAGTCCTCCATGAAATAGCTCTTGTAAACCCTCAAGAATAACATAATTCCTTCTATCAGTTGTTGTGCCACATCTGTGCACTTAACTGAAGTGCTCCAAGAGAATAAGATAATGTTTAAAGTCCAAATATTATTAAGAGCTAATAATATTCGACATATCTATTTTTAGACTGGCAATCTAAAAATAGATTCCACCCAATATGTCTAAAAATAGAATTCCATATATTTTTCATATTTGACCAACCATCTACAACAGCCTCACTACACAGATAGTTATGTCACCATGTCTAAAGACACACCCAAAATAGCTTTCAGGGGCCCCACCTAGTTTAGGTGATTATTTTCCAACTAGGATCAAGGATGATGTTTCAGAATGCCTCCTTCAGTGTTTCTTGTTGCAAAATTCAACACTCCCTCTCAACAAGAAAGGATTGTCTTTGCATGCGACATGCAACTCCATGGATTCACCCTGCAACTCTTGCTACAACACTTCCGAAACTGAAAGGCTCCAAACAACTCAATTAGTCTAATGCATCTATCATCAAAGTCTTCAACTTCTTCTTAGCTACTACACATGTCTTCAGGAACTATTGCACTGTTGAACTCTGCACCCATGCACTCTGCACTTGCTGTCAACTTTGAACTGCGCTCCAGTATCTGACACTGTCACTTTGATCTGCCTGCATCAATCCAACTGATCATGCTACTGCTGCTCTGTGGGAACCTCGTAGCCAGGTTCAATTCATGATATCCACACCATCTCAATGAATCCTACCCAGAAATATCCTCTTGGGATTACTCATGCATGTCGCCCCACCTCTCACCTGGTGGTATAGCTGCATGCACTCCCTCTGCCCATCTGGCACAAAATTTCTTTGCATGAGTGGTTGCTCCCACTCCATGATCCTCATCTTGTGGCTGCTCCACATCTCGAGGTTCACTCTTACCTGCATGCAAAACTTGCTCCCTCTCAAGCATCAATTGCATGTCTTTCTTGCACTTCCCAACAGTAGGAAGCTCCGTAGAAATCCCATCTACATCAAATCTATAAAGATTCTTCTGCATCTCCAGTTGTGGCTGCTCCACAACCTTCCGAGACTGCTTCTCACGCTGCATGTTGAGAGGTTCCCTCTCAACCACCAAGTCACTAACCTCTGCTTTGCTCTTCAAAGCTTTGCATGCATCTTGTACCTCAGTGCATGTAGATTCTTGGCTCGCGCACATTGCAATTGTTCCGCCGTCGCAAAATTTTCTAACAAAAGAGCTGATTTTAAATCGATGATATCTCCCTCATCCGAGCTCCGATTTGATCGATTTTTTTTTTCAATTTGGGTGTTTTTTCGCAAGGAATCCAAATATGCTATTTGTTTCTGAAAATATTACACCAAAAATTTCAGATATTCTCTGCAAACTCGCGCACCCAAAAATTCTTGCTCTCATTCCATGTAGAAAATCTTTAACACAGCTCCCGATACCATGTAGAAATTATATACAATATGCATGTATATCCGCACTCTCCCGATCTAAAAAAAATATTTAACTTCTTGCAAAATACAGAATCCTTCCACTATAATTCTTGCGGAAATTTAATCAACAATTGCAAAACACATGAAGCAATAAAAACACACATAACACAGTTGTTTACTGGGAAATCCTGAAGCTGAAAACCCCAACTATATATTATGTAATATGGAGATCATATGACAATCTCATACAAACATACAAAGCTTATCACAAGCTCTCAGTACAGTACAATCGTCATACACTAATCAGGCCCAATCTTGCAAATCCATGCACCGATCTTTGCCACTTGCTAGCCTGCCTCCACTGTGCAATCCAAGCTGATTACAAATACAAATTCAATGTAATCCCACTCTCATTGACTGCGTGATTATCATTGGCAACTCCAATGTATATGTAGATGCAATTCATGCATCACTAATATCACAACAGATAGTCTATCTTACCCTTTCACCTATCTCTCCATTGGTCTCCACTGAAACTGCCATGCACTGTAGTTAACTGATGTATTCTTCAGTTGATTAATGAGTTATTATTTAGTGAATTAATTAACTAATTAATTCATACCAATCTCACTAGTGTATCAATTAGTTAGACTTGATACAACTAGCTCAATTGAGTCTAACTGAGTTAAACTAAATACAACTCCACCAACTACTTCTCCAACTCCACCAAACTTCATGCTCACATGAGTTCTAAATCAAGTCCCTCCAAGTAACATCCTCCTCCCCTGCAACAGCGACCTCCTCTGGTCACCGTCAGGCTACATCCTTGTAATTTAATCAAGTGCTCCAAGAGAATAAGATAATGTTTAGAGTCCAAATATTATTAAGAGCTAATAATATTCAACATATCTATTTTTAGACTGGCAATCTAAAAATAGATTCTGCCCAATATGTCTAAAAATAGAATTTCATCTATTTTTTACATTTGACCAACCATCTACAAATAGCCTCCTACTACATATAGAATATGCTCACCATGTCTAAAAATAGAAATACACCTAAAAATAGCCTGTGTGGGCCCCACATAGTTTAGGTGATTATTTTCCAACTAGGATCAAGGATGATGTTTCAGGATGCCTCCTTCACTGTTTCTTGTTGCAATCTTCAACGCTCCTTCTCAACAAGAAAGGACTGTCTTTTCATGCGACATGCAACTCCATGCATTCGCCTTGCAACTCTTGCTGCAACACTTCTGAAACTGAATAGGCTCCAAACAACTCAATCAGTCTTAATGCATCTATCATCAAAGTCTTCGACTTATGCTGGTACCAACTGCACATGTCTTCAGGAACCACTGCGTTGTTGAACTCTACACCCATGCACTCTACACTTGCTGTCAACTCTGAACCGCACTCCAGTATTCGACACTATCACTTTGATCTGCCTACATCAATCCAACTGATCATGCTACTGCTGCTCTATGGAAACCTCGTAGCCAGGTTCAATTCATGATATCCACACCATCTCCATGAATCCTGCCCAGAAATATCCTCTTGGGATTACTCATGCATGTCGCCCCACCTCTCACTTGGTGGTATAGCTGCATGCACTCCCTCTGCCCATCTAGCACGAAATTTCTCTGCATGAGTGGTTGCACCCACTCCATGATCCTCATCTTGTGGCTGCTCCACATATCGAGGTTCACTCTTACCTGCATGCAAATCTAGCTCCCTCTCAAGATTCAATTGCATGGCTTTCTTGCACTTCCCAACAATAGGAAGCTCCGTAGAAATCCCATCTACAGAAAATCTATAAAGATTCTTCTGCATCTCCAGTTGTGGCTGCTCCACAACCTTCTGAGACTACTTCTCACGCTGCATGTTGAGAGGCTCCCTCTCAACCACCAAGTCACTAACCTTTTCTTTGCTCCTCAAAGCTTTTCATGCATCTTGTACCTCAGTGCATGTAGATTTTTGGCTCGCGCACATTGAAATTGTCCCGCTGTCGCAAAATTTTCTAACAAAAGAGCTGATTTTAAATCAACGATATCTCCCTCATTCGAGCTCCAATTCGACCGATTTTTTTTTTCAATTTGGGTGTTTTTTCACAAGGAATCCAAATATGCTATTTGTTTCTGAAAATATTACACCAAAAATTTCAGATATTCTCTGCAAACTCGCGCACCCAAAAATTCCTGCTCTCATTCCATGTAGAAAATCTATAACACAACTCTGATACCATGTAGAAATTATATACAATATGCATGTATATATCCAGACTCTCCTGATCTAACAATATTTATCTTCTTGCTAAATACAAAATCCTTCCACTATAATTCTTGCGATAATTTAATCAACAATTGCAAAACACATGAAGCAATAAAAACACACATAACACAGTTGTTTAACGGGAAAGCCTAAAGCTGAAAACCCCAAATATATATTATGTAACATGGAGATCATATGAAAATCTCATACAAACATACAAAGCTTATCACAAGCTCTTAGTACAGTACAATCGTCATACACTAATAAGGCCCAATCTTGCAAATCCATGCACTGATCTTTGCCACCTGCTAGCCCGCCTCCACTGCACAATCCAAGCTGATTAAAAAGACAAATTCAATGTAATCCCACTCTCATTTACTGCGTTAATATCATTGGAAACTCCAATGTATATGTAGATGCAATTCATGCATCACTAATAGTCACAACAGATAGTCTATCTTGCCCTTTCACCTATCTCTCCATTGGTCTCCACTAAAACTGCCATGCACTGTAGTTAAATGATGTATTCTTCAGTTGATTAATGATTTATTATTTAGTGAATTAATTAAACAATTAATTCATACCAATCTCACTAGTGTATCAATTATTTAGACTAGATACAACTAGCTCAATTGAGTCTAACCGAGTTAAACAAAATACAACTCCACCAACTACTTCTCCAACTCCACCAAACTCTGTCACATGAGTTCTAACTGAAGTCCTCCATGCAATAGCTCCAGTAAACCTCGTGGAGGAGCGTACCTTCCACAACAATTCGGAAACGTGCACTTAATCAAGTGCTCCAAGAGAATAAGATAATGTTTAGAGTCCAAATATTATTAAGAGCTAATAATATTCGACATATCTATTTTTAGACTGGCAATCTAAAAATAGATTCTGCCCAATATGTCTAAAAATAGAATTTCATCTATTTTTCACATTTGACGAACCATCTACAAATAGCCTCCTGCTACATATAGAATATGCTCACCATGTCTTAAAATAGACATACACCTAAAAATAGCCTGTGTGGGCCCCACATAGTTTAGGTGCTTATTTTCCAACTAGGATCAGGAATGATTGTTTCGGGATGCCTCCTTCAATCGTTTCTTGTTGCAAACTTCAACACTCCCTCTCAACAATAAAGGAATATATTTTCATGCGACATGCAACTCCATGCATTCGCCCTACAACCTTTGCAAGCACCTCCCGTAACTCCATGCATCTCGCTCTCTGAAACTCTTTCGAAACCGAAAGGCTCCAAACAAATCAATCGGTCTAATGCATCTATCATCAAAGTCTTTGACTTCGTTGGTAACTAGCGCACATGTCTTGAGGAACCACTTTGCATTGTTGAACTCTGCATCCATGCACTCTTGCACTTGTTGTCAACTTTGAATCACGCTCACAGATGTCGAAACCTTTGTCACTTTGATCTACTTGCATCAATCCAATTGATCATGCTACTACCGCTCTATGGGCACCTCGTAGCCGGGTTCAATTCATGATATCCACACCATCTCAATGAATCCTACCCGGAAATATCCTCTTGGGATTACTCATGCATGTCACCCCACCTCTCACCTGGTGGTATAGTCGCATGCACTCCCTCTCGCCCATCCGGCACGAAATTTCTCTGCATGAGTGGTTGCTCCCACTCCATGATCCTCATCTTGTGGTTGCTCCACATCCCGAGGTTCACTCTTACCTCGCATGCAAATCCTACTCCCTCTCAAGCTTCAATTGCATAGCTTTCTTGGACTTCCCAACAGTAGGAAGCTCTGTAGAAATCCCATCTACAACAAATCTATAAAGATTCTTTTGCATCTCCGATTGTGGTCTGCTCCCACAACCTTCACGAGATCACTTCTCACGCTGCATGTTGAGAGGCTCCCTCTCAACCACCAAGTCACTAACCTCTACTTTTCTCCTCAAAGATTTTTCATGCATCCGGTACCTCGGTGCATGTAGATTCTTGGCTCGTGCACATTGCAATTGTCCCGTTGTCGCAAACTTTTCTAACAAAAGAGTTGATTTTAAATCGATGATATCTCCCTCATCCGAGCTGCTGATTCAGCGATTGTTTTTTTTCAATTTGGGTATTTTTTCGCAAGGAATCCAAATATGCTATTTTTGTCTAAAATTATTTCATCGAAATTTTCAGATATTCTTTGCAAACTTGCGCACCCAAAAATTCTTGCTCTCATTCCATGTAGAAAATCTATAACACAGCTCTGATACGATGTAGAAATTATATACAATATGCATGTATATGTCCGGACTCTCCTGATCTCACAATATTTATCTTCTTGCAAAATACAGAATCCTTCCACTATAATTCTTGCGGAAATTTAATCAACAATTGCAAAACACATGAAGCAATAAACACACACATAACAAAGTTATTTAACCGGGAAATCCTAAAGCTGAAAACCCCAACTATATATTATGTAACATGGAGAGCATATGAAAATCTCATACAAGCATACAAAGCTTATCACAAGCTCTTAGTACAGTACAATCGTCATACACTAATCAGGCCCAATCTTGCAAATCCATGCACCGATCTTTGCCACTCGCTAGCTTTCGCCTCCACTACGCAATCCAAGCAGTATTAAAAAGACCAATTCGATGTAATCCCACTCTCCTTGATTGCGTGTTTATAATTGGCAACTCCAATGTATATGTAGATACAATTCGGGCATCACTAATAGTCACAACGAGATAGTCCATCTTGCCCTTTCACCTATCTCTCCACTAGTCTCCACTGAACTATCCATGCAACGTAGTTAGCGATGTATTCTTCGATTGATTAATGAGTTATTATTTATTGAATTAATTCACACCACTCTCACTAGTGTATCAATCGGTTAGACTAGATACAACTAGCTCAACTAAGTCTAATCGAGTTAAACTAAATACAACTCCACCAACTACTTCTCCAACTCCACCAAACTCGTCACATGAGTTCTAACCGAAGTCCTCCATGCAATAGCTCCAGTAAACCCTCGGGAATAGTGTAATTCCTTCTGTCAGCTGTTGTGCCACATCTGTGCACTTAACTGAAGTGCTCCAAGAGAATAAGATAATGTTTAGAGTCCAAATATTTTTAAGAGCTAATAATATTCGACATGCGTCTATTTTTAGATCATCACTCAATAAATAGACTTCGCCCAATATTCTAAAAATAAAATTTCATCTATTTTTCACATTTGACCAACCATCTAAAAATAGCCTCCTGCTACATATAGAATATGCTCACCATGTCTAAAAATAGACATACACCTAAAAATAGCCTGTGTGCGCCCCACCTAGTTTAGGTGATTATTTTTCAACTAGGATCAAAGAAGATGTTTCAGGATGCCTCCTTCACTACTTCTTGTTGCAAAATTCAATACTCTCTCTCAACAAGAAAGGACTGTCTTTGCATGCGACATGCAACTGCATGCATTCACCCTGCAACCTTTGCAAGCGCCCTGCAACTCCATGCATCTGCTCTGAAACTCTTCCGAAACTGAAAGGCTCCAAAAAACTCAATCATTCTAATGCATCTATCATCAAAGTATTTGACTTCTGTCGGGTACCAATGCACATGTCTTTAGGAACCACTTGCGTTGTTGAACTCTGCATCCATGCACTCTGCACTTCTTTGTCAACTTTGAATCACGCTCCGATGATCCGACACCTGTCACTTTGATCTACTCGCATCAATCCAGTCGATCATGCTACCGTTGCTCTATGGGCACCTCGTAGCCGGGTTCAATTCATGAGATCCACACCATCTCAATGAATCCCTCGCTCGAGAAAACTCCTCTTGGGATTACTCATGCATGTCGCCCCACCTCTCACCTGGTGGTATAGCCGCATGCACTCCCTCTGCCCATCTTGCACGAAATTTCTCTCGCATGTGTGGTTGCTCCCACTCCATGATCCTCATCTTGTGGTTGCTCCACATCCCGAGGTTCACTCTACTCGCATGCAAATCCCTGCTCCCTCTCAAGCTTCAATTGCATGGCTTTTTTTGGACTTCCAAACGGTAGGAAGCTCCGTAGAAATCCCATCTACAACAAATCTATAAAGATTCTTCTGCATCTCCGGTTGTGGCTACTCCACAACCTTTTTGAGAGCTCGCTTCTCACGCTGCATGTTGAGAGGCTCCCTCTCAACCACCAAGTCACTAACCTTTTCTTTGCTCCTCAAAGCTTTGCATGCATCTTGTTCCTCAGTGCATGTAGATTCTTGGCTCGTGCACATTGCAATTGTCCCGCCGTCGCAAAATTTTCTAACAAAAGAGCTGATTTTAAATCGACGATATCTCCCTCATCCAAGCTCCAATTCAACTGAGTTTTTTTTCAATTTGGGTATTTTTCTGCAAGGAATCTAAATATTCTATTTGTTTCTGAAATTATTTCACCCAAATTTTCAGATATTCTTTGAAAACTCGCGCACCCAAAAATTCTTGCTCTCATTCCATGTAGAAAATCTATAACACAGCTCTGATACCATGTAGAAATTATATAAAATATGCATGTATATGTCTGGAATCTCTTGATCTCACAATATTTATCTTCTTGCAAAATACAGAATCCTTCCGCTATAATTCTTGCGGAATTTTAATCGACAATTGCAAAACACATGAAGCAATAAACACACACATAACAAAGTTGTTTAACCAGGAAAGCCCGAAGCTGAAAACCCCAACTATATATTATGTAACATGGAGAGCATATGAAAATATCATACAAGAATACAAAGCTTATCACAATCTCTCGATGACAAGTACAATCGTCATACACTAATCGGGCCCAATCTTGCAAATCCATGCACTCGATCTTTGCCGCTCGCTAGTTCGCTCTCCACCTGCGCAATCCAAGCTGATTACAAAGACCAATTAGATGTAACCCCACTCTCCTTGACTACGTGATTATCATTGGCAACTCCAATGTATATGTAGATGCAATTCATGCGTCACTAATAGTCTACAATGGATATTCCATCTTACCCTTTCACCTATCTCTCCATCGGTCTCCACTGAATTGTCCATGCATCGTAGTTAAGCGATGTATTCTTCGGTTGATTAATGAGTTATTATTTAGTGAATTAATTAAACTAATTAATTCACACCACTCTCACTAGTGTATCAATCAGTTTAGACTAGATACAACTAGCTCTACTAAGTCTAAGCGAGTTAAAACTAAATACAACTCCACCAACTACTTCTCCAACTCCACCAAACTCTGTCACATGAGTTCTAACTGAAGTCCTGCATGCAATAGCTCCATTAAACCCTCAGGAATAGAATAATTCCTTCTGTCAGCTGTTGTGCCACATCTGTTCACTTAACTGAAGTGCTCCAAGAGAATAAGATAATTTTTAGAGTCCAAATATTATTAACATTTAATAATATTCGACATGCGTCTATTTTTAGATCAGCGCTCTATAAATAGACTTCGCCCAATATTCTAAAAATATAATTTCATCTATTTTTCACGTTTGACCAACCATCTACAAATAGCCTCCTGCTACATATAGAATATGCTCACCATGTCTAAAAATAGACATACACCTAAAAATAGCTTGTGTGGGCCCCACCTAGTTTAGGTGATTATTTTCCAACTAGGATCAAGGATGATGTTTCAGGGATGCCTCCTTCATCGTTTATTGTTTGCAAAAACTTTAACACTCCCTCTCAACAAGAAAGGATCTGTCTTTGCATGTGACATGCAACTCCATGCATTCACCACTGCAACCTTTGCAAGCACCTACTGCAACTCCATGCATCCGCTCCGCAAACTCTTTCGAAATCGAAAGGCTCCAAACAACTCAATCGTCTAATGCATCTATCATCAAAGTCTTCGACTTACTGCTGGTACCCTACCGCACATGTCTTCGGGAACCACTCGCATTGTTGAACTCTACATCCGTGCACTCTGCACTTGCTGTCAACTTTGAATCGCGCTCCCAGTATCTAACACTCGTCACTTTGATCTACCCGCATCAATCCAACCGATCATGCCTACTGCTGCTCTATGGGCACCTCGTAGCCGGGTTCAATTCATTGAGATCCACACCATCTCAATGAATCCTCCCCAGAAATATCCTCTTGGGATTACTCATGCATGT
Source organism: Pinus albicaulis (assembly GCA_034641835.2). Classification (NCBI taxonomy): domain Eukaryota; kingdom Viridiplantae; phylum Streptophyta; class Pinopsida; order Pinales; family Pinaceae; genus Pinus; species Pinus albicaulis. Next base: position 870,142,183 of record CM076570.1, on the reverse strand, counting down.
TGCCCCACCTCTCACCTGGTGGTATAGCTGCATGCACTCCCTCTGCCCATCTGGCACGAAATTTCTCTGCATGAGTGGTTGCTCCCACTCTATAATCCTCATCTTGTGGTTGCTCCACATCCCGAGGTTCACTCTTACCTGCATGCAAATCCTACTCCCTCTCAAGCTTCAATTACATGGCTTTCTTGCACTTCCCAATAGTAGGAAGCTCCGTAGAAATCCCATCTACAGCAAATCTATAAAGATTCTTCTGCATCTCCAGTTGTGGTCGCTCCCACAAACTTCTGAGACTGCTTCTCACGCTGCATGTTGAGAGGCTCCCTCTCAACCACCAAGTCACCAACCTCTGCTTTGCTCCTCAAAGCTTTGCATGCATCTTGTACCTCAGTGCATGTAGATTCTTGGCTCGCACACATTGCAATTGTTCCGTCGTCACAAAATTTTCTAACAAAAGAGCTGATTTTAAAACAACAATATCTCCCTCATCTGAGCTCCGATTCGACCGATTTTTTTCTTCAATTTGGGTATTTTTTCGCAAAGAATCCACATATGCTATTTTTTTTCTGAAAATTATTTCACCCAAATTTTCGGATATTCTTTTGCAAACTCACGCACCCAAAAATTCTTGCTCTCATTCCATGTAGAAAATCTATAACATAGACTCCGATACGATGTAGAAATTATATACAATATGCATGTATATGTTCGGACTCTCCGATCTCACAATATTTATCTTCTTTGCAAAATACATAATCCTTCCACTATAAATATTGTGGAATTTTAATCAACAATTGCAAAACACGTGAAGCAATAAACACACACATAACAAAGTTGTTTAACCGGAAAGCTTTCGAAGCTGAAAACCCCCAACTATATATTATGTAACATGGAGAGCATATGAAAATCTCATACAAGCATACAAAAGCTTATCACAAGCTCTTAGTACAAGTACAATCGTCATACACTAATCGAGGCCCAATCTTGCAAATCCATGCACCGATCTTTGCCACCTACTAGCATGTCTCCACTGCGCAATCCAAGCTGATTACAAAGACCAATTCGATGTAATCCCACTCTCCTTGATCGCGTGATTATCATTGGAAACTCCAATGTATATGTAGATGCAATTCATGCATCACTAATAGTCACAACAGATAGTCCATCTTGCCCTTTCACCTATCTCTCCATCGGTCTCCACTGAGCTCGTCCATGCACTTGTAGTTAGCGATGTATTCTTCATTTGATTAATGAGTTAATTATTTAGTGAATTAATTAACTAATTAATTCACACCACTCTCACTAGTGTATCAATCGGTTAGACTAGATACAACTAGCTCAACTGAGTCTAACTAAGTTAAACTAAATACAACTCCACCAACTACTTCTCCAACTCCACCAAACTCTGTCACATGAGTTCTAACTGAAGTCCTCCATGCAATAGCTCCAGTAAACCCTCAGGAATAGCGTAATTCCTTCTGTCAGTTGATGTGCCACATCTGTGCACTTAACCGAAGTGCTCCAAGAGAATAAGATAATGTTTAGAGTCCAAATATTATTAAGAGCTAATAATATTCGACATGCGTCTATTTTTAGATCAGCGCTCTATAAATAGACTTCACCCAATATTCTAAAAATAGAATTTCATCTATTTTTCACATTTGACCAACCATCTACAAATATCCTCCTACTACATATAGAATATGCTCACCATGTCTAAAAATAGACATACACCTAAAAATAGCCTATGTGGGCCCCATCTAGTTTAGGTGATTATTTTCCAACTAGGATCAAGGATGATGTTTCAGGATGCCTCCTTCCCTGTTTCTTGTTGCAAACTTCAACATGAAAGTCATTTCAAAATATTATTTCTTGAAATTTTTCTTGAAATTCATTTAAAAAATAATTATTTATGAAATACATTGAATTTTTATTTGAAATTTATTTCAAAATATTGTTTATGATAGTTTCCTGAATTTGTTCTTGAAATTCATTTCAAAATATTGTTTATTAAATTTTCTTGAAATTCATTGTTTAGAATATATAGGAAAGTTTTCTGAAATTCATTTCAAAATGTTTTTTGAAATTTTTTTAGAAATTTATTATTTAGAATATATATGAAAGTTTCTTAAATATTTTTTGAAATTCATTATTTGAAATATATATATGAAAGTTTCTTGAAATTTTTGTTGCAATCAATTATTTAGAATATATATGAAAAACATTGAAAATTTTCTTGAAATGAATTTCAAAATATTTTTTCTCAAAGTTTCTTGAAATTTTCTTGATATTTATTTAAAAAATAATTCTTATGTTTCTTGAGATTTCTCTTGAAATTCATTTAAAAAATTCATATTTGAAACTCATTGAAATTTTTTTTGAAGTGAATTTCAAAATATTGTTTTTGATGTTTCTTGAAAATTTTCTTGAAATTTATTTAAAAAATAATTCACATATTTTTTGAAATATTTTTTGAAATTAATTTCTAAAAATCATATTGAAAATTATTATTTAGAATATATATGAAAGATTTTTCCTTGAAACTCATTTAAAAAATTCATACTAAAATTCATTATTTAGAATATATATGAAAGTTTCTTGCAATTTTTGTTTATGAAAGTTTCTTGAAATGCATTTAAAAAATAATTCATATTTTTCTTTTAATTCATTAAAAAAATTCATATGAAAATTCATTATTTATAATATTGAAATTAAAAATATTTTTTTTGATGTTTGTTGAAAATTTTATTGAAATTAATTATTTAGAATATTTATGAATTTTTTTTTTTATTGAAATTCATTTAAAAATTCATATTGAAATTCATTATTTAGAATATATATTTAATTTTTTTTGAAATTTTTGCTTATGAAAGTTTTTTTTAATTTTTTTGAAATTCATTTAAAAAATTATTCATATTTTTCTTGAAATTCATTGAAAAAATTCATATTGAAAATTCAATATTTAAAATCTTGAAATTCATTTAAAAAATAGTTGATATGTTGAAATTTTTCTTGAAATTCGTTTAAAAAATTCATATTGAAATTTATTATTTAGAATATATATGAAAGTTTCTTGAAATGTTTGTTCCTGAAAGTTTCTTTAATTTTTTGTTTATGAAAGTTTCTTTAATTTTTGTTTATAAAAGTTTCTTGAAATTCATTTAAAAAATAATTTATATATTTCTTGAATTTTTTCTTGAAAATCATTTAAAAAATTCATATTGAAATTCATTATTTAGAATATCTATTAAATATTTTTCCTTGAAATCTATTTGAAAAATTCATATGGAAATTCATTATTTAGAATATATATATATATATATATATATATATATATATATATATATATATATATATATATATATGAAAGTTTCTTGAAATTTTTGCTGTTGAAAGTTTCTTGAATTTTTTGCTTTTGAAAGTTTCTCCAAATTTGTGTTTCTAACTATTTCTTGAATTTTTTTTTTTAAATTCATTTAAAAAATATTTCATATTTTTCTTGAAATTCATTTAAAAAATTCATATTGAAATTCACTATTTAGAATATATATGAAAGTTTCTTGAAATTTTTGTTTCTTAAAGTTTCTTGAAATTTTTGTTGCTTTTGAAAGTTTCTCCAAATTTGTGTTTCTAACTATTTCTTGAATTTTTTTTTTTAAATTCATTTAAAAAATATTTCATATTTTTCTTGAAATTCATTTAAAAAATTCATATTGAAATTCACTATTTAGAATATATATGAAAGTTTCTTGAAATTTTTGTTTCTTAAAGTTTCTTGAAATTGTTGTTTATGAAAGTTTATTTATATTCATTTAAAAATTAATTCATATGTTTCTTGTAATTCATTTAAAAATCCGTATTTAAATTCATGATTTATAATATATATGAAAATTTAGAATATATATGAATGTTTCTTGAAATTGTTCTTTAAAGTTTTCTTGAAATTCATTATTTAGGATATATGAAAGTTTCTTGAATTTTTTCTAGAAATTTATTATTTAGAATATATATGAAATTTGCTTGGATTTTTTCTTGAAATTCATTATTTAGAATATATATATATATATATATATATATATATATATATATATATATATATATATATATATATATATATATATGAAAGTTTTTCTAAATTCATTATTTAAATTATATATGAAATTAATTGAAATTTTTCTTGAAATGAATTTCAAAATATTGTTTCTAAAATTTTTTTTAAATTCATTTGAAAAATGATCCATATGTTTCATGAATTTTTTTTAAAATTAATTTAAAATATTCTGATTTGAAATTCATTAAAAAATTTCTTGAAATTCATTTAAAAAATAATTCATACGTTTCTTAAAAAAATTCTGGAAATTCATTTTAAAACTTCATATCAAAAAACATTATTTATAATATATATGAAATAATTTTTCTTTAAATTCATTTAAAAAATCACATTGAAAATCATTATTTAGAATATATATGAAAGAATTTTTTTTGAATTCAATTTAAAATTTTCATATCGAAATTCATTATTTATAATATATATGAAAGTTTCTTGAAATTCATTTAAAAAATAATTCGTATATTTCTTGAAATTCATGTAAAATATTCATATTGAAACTCATTATTTGGAATATTTATAAAAGAATTTTTCTTGAAATTATTTTAAAAATATATATATTTAAATTCATTATTTGGAATATATATATATATATATATATATATATATATATATATATATATATATATGAAAGTTTCTTGAAATTTTTGTTTCAAATTTTTCTTGAAATTCATTGAAAAAATAATTCATATATTTCTTGAATTTTTTTTAAAATTCATTTAAAAAATTCATATTGAAATTAATGGTTTAGAATTTATATGAAAGTTTCTTGAATTTTTTCTTGAAATTATTTATTTAGAATATATATGAAAGTTTCTACAAATTCATTATTTAAAATATATATGAAAGTTTCTTATTTTTTTCTAAAAATTCATTATTTAGAATATATATGAAAGTTTCTTGGAATTTTACTTGAAATTCATTATTTAGAATATATATGAAATTCATTGAAACCTTTCTTGAAATGAATTTCAAAATATTGTTTCTGAAAAGTTTCTTGACATTTTTTTGAGATTTATGTAAAAAATAATTGATATGTTCCTTGAATTTTTTTTTGAAATTCATTTAAAATATTCATATTTGAAATTCATTGAAATATTTCTTGAAATGAATTTCAAAATGTTGTTTTTGATATTTCTTGAAATTCATTTGAACAATAATTCATATGTTTCTTGAATTGTTTCTTGAAATTCATTATTTAGAATATATATGAAAGATTTTTTCTTGAAATTCATTATTTAGAATATATATGAAATTTTCTTGAATTTTTTTGTTTCTGAAAATTTATTGAAAGTTTTCTGGAAATTCATTTAAAATTCATGGTTTTCTTGAAATTCATTTTAAAAATTCATATTGAAATTCATTATTTAGAATCTTGAAATTCATTTAAATAATAATTCATATGTTTCTTGAAAATTTTCTTGAAATTAATTTAAAAAATTCATATTGAAATTCATTATTTAGAGTATATATGAAAGAATTTTTCTTGAAATTCATTTAAATAATTAATATTGAAATTCATTTTCTGAAATTTTTGTTTCTGAAAGTTTCTTGAAATTCATTTAAAAAATAATTTATATTTTTCTTGAAATTCATATTTAAATTCAGTATTTAGAATCTTGAAATTCATTTAAAAAATTCATATTAAAAGTCATTATTTAGATTATATATGAAAGAATGTTTCTTCAAATTCATTTAAAAAATTCATAATTAAATTCATTATTTAGAATACATATGAAATAATTTTTCTTCAAATTCATTTAAAAAATTCATATCGAAATTCATTATTTAGAATATATATGAAAGAATTTTTCTTGAAATTCATTTAAAATTGAAATTCATTATTTAGAATATATATAAAAGTTTCTGGAATTTTTTTATTTCTGAAAATTTATTGAATGTTTTCTTGAAATTTATTTAAAAAATAATTCATGGTTTTCTTGAAATTAATTTAAAAAATTCATATTGAAATTCATTATTTATAATCTTGAAATTCATTTAAAAAATAATTCATATGTTTCTTGAAAATTTTCTTGAAATTCATTATTTAGAGTATATATGAAAGAATTTTTCTTGAAATTCATTTAGATAATTAATATTGAAATTCATTTTTTGAAATTTTTGTTTCTAAAAGTTTCTTGAGATTTATTTTAAAAAATAATTCATATGTTTCTTCAAATTCATTTAAAAATATTATATTAAAATTCATTATTTAGAATCTATGTGAAAATTTAAAATATATATGAAATTTTCTTGAATTTTTTCTTGAAATTCATTATTTAGAATATATATGAAAGTTTCTTGAAATTTTTATTGAAATTCATTATTTAGAATATATATGAAATTCATTGAAATTTTTCTTGAAATGAATCTCAAAACATTGTTTTTGAAAGTTTCTTGAAATTTATTTAAAAAATAATTCATATGTTTCTTGAATTTTTTCTGGAAATTCATTTAAAAAATTCATATTTGAAATTCATTGAAATTTTTCTTGAAATGAATTTCAAAATATTGTTTTTGAAATTTTCTTTAATTTTTTCTTGAAATTCATTTAAAATATTCATATTGAAATTAATTATTTAGAATATATATGAAAGAATTTTTCTTGAAATTCATTTCAAAAATTCATATGGAAATTCATTATTTAGAATATTTATTAATGTTTCTTGAAAATTTTCTTGAAATTCATTTAAAAAATCTTTCATATTTTTCTTGAAATTTATTTAGAAAATTAAAATTGAAATTCATTATTTATAATCTTGAAATTCATTTAAAAAATAATTCATATGTTTCTTTATTATTATTTCATTATTTCTTGATATAAATCATTATTTCTTGAATATAGACTATGTTATTTCCGATCTCCCTTTATACAACGAAATAATAAGTTTTTACATCTTAGACGACCATAAGCCTAACTCTGATCATAGGCCTTTACTCATAACTCTCAATTTTATGATACATAGAGATCCCATAGAAGATAATCATTATAGTCAAAAGAACTTAATATTTGATAGAAATAAAAATGATATGTTTCTAAATGAATTAAAAACTAATTTTCTTCTTTTATCTAGTATAGACAACATAGATGACCTTTATCATAATTTTACCACAACCCTCTCATATTCTATTAACAAGTTCTCAATTGAAGTCTCAAGAAATAAAAGAAATAGCAAAACCAACCCATGGTATGAAAATATTGTAAAAGTACGAGAGAGAAATTAAGGAAGTTGTTGATGAATCTCTCAAAATTGACAAGATAAAAATCTACAAAGCCCTAACTAAAAGGAAAAAAGGCAATATATTCATAAAATACAAGATAATCTCTTACACCTCTCTAAGGTGGCTCCTAAGAAATTCTAGAGGCAGATTCTAACTAGGAAAACTAAAGATAATAATAAAATTTCTTTACACGACTAGAATTCCTATCTTAAAAATCTTTATGAATCTCCAAATGCCAGGGATTTTGAAACCCTGCTCACAACGAAAGAAATTTTCTCATTAGAAGACATTGATTTTGGGGTTAAACGCCTGGAAAATGGGAAAGCTAAAGTCATTGAAGGTTACCAAGCAGAAATCTTAAAAATTGGAGGTCCTGTCCTCATCCCCCACATCCACAAGCTTTTCAACCAAGCGGTCAAGTAAGGGTTCCCTAAACCTTGGAATCAGAGCCTCATTATCCCTATTTTTAATAGTGGGGATACAAATAACCCCTCTAATTATCAGATAGTTATGATCAGCCCTCTCTTAGCCAAGTTATATGGTATTCTTTTGGAAAATAAGTTGAGCATTTGGCTTGAAAGTGAAGGTAAGTGGCCTAAAAGCCAAGCAGGTTTTAGAAGGCAACACTCAACAATGGACCACCTCATTACGCTTAGGATCATTGTGGAGGACTGCCGCAATGATAAATCCAATCTCTTCTATTACTTTGTGGACTTTAGAAAGGCTTTCGATACGGTTCCTAGAAACAACCTATGGAATAGATTAGAAGAGTTAATTGTTCCTTTCGAACTAAGAGCGGATGCTATAAGGTTATATGAGAATGTAATTGCCAAGTTAAAGAGAAATGAGGGGTGGTCAAAAGACATTAAGTGTAATATCAGAGTTAAACAAGGTTGCCCCCTCTCCCCTACCCTATTTGGAATTTACATCGACAAGTTAGAAGGTTGTTTAGAGGAAGCAGGATGTGCTGGCACGACCTTAGCTGGGATAGTCATCATCCTTATTCTCTATGCTGATGATATTGTTCTTCCCGCAAGGTTCACATCTGATCTTGATAAGCAACTTAGACTTCTTAAGGATTTCTGTTGTACCATGGGTATGTCTGTTAACACTGACAAAACAAAAGTTATGATTATCAAATCCAACAAGGACACTTACACTAATTTTATGTATGACAATAGTAACTTGGAGGAAGTGTCTTCTTACAAGTACCTAGGAATTGATATTCATCACAAGCTCAACTGGAACTATAGCATTCAGAAAAGGATTAATGGGGTGTGGAAAGCTTATTTTGGTCTTGAAAATAATTGTAAAATGATAAACCTCATAATGTGGGATAGAAAGAAGTTCCTCTTTGAAACTTTAGTCACTCTTGTTATCTTATATGGATGTGAGGTTTGGGGTTGCAGCATCTCTAGAGAATCCTGGAGAAATATTGAGCAAATCTAGAAGCGTTTTATAACTTATAACCTTAAAATTAAAAACAATACACCCTATCCTATTCTCCTTATAGAAGTGGGTCTTTCCCCTATCGAGAGCCTAGCTATGACTAGGCTTCTGTTGTACAAGCAAAAGCTCAATAGCATATGAGACCATAGACTTCCTAAGCTAGCTTTAAATTCCAGCAAAAACCACCTAAGTCTTAAACGAGGTTGGTATAAATACACCAGGGCCTAGTTAAACCATTGGGAGATCGACAAGAATGTTGCAGTGCAAAACATTAATAACATTAAAAAAGTTGTTACTTCTAAGTTCAAAGAAAAAATGTGGTGTGAGAAAGATCTACCAACTAAAAGAAAATTAAGATATTATAAGGAGGTCATCAACCCCACCCTAGAAGATCAAAAGTATCTATTTGTTCTAACTAGCTCAAAGAAGAAAATTAATATAGCCAAGATTAGAACGAACTCTCATGAGCTCCATAGTGAAACAGGTCGTTGGACAGTTCCTAAAACACCATGGATGGAAAGGATATACCATCTCTGTGAGAATATGAACATCGAGGATGAAAATCACTTCCTCTTAGAGTGCCCCATGTACAACCACATTAGAGCTCAATTTCATAATCTTTGTTGCAATACTGACCTTCCTAGCCTTTTAAGATGTCAAAATTATAGTGAGCTCGAAAGGCTTCTCTCCAAGCTTTTTGAGCATAGGAATAAAATCTTAAATCAAACTAAATAACTATTTTCTTTAGGTCCGATAGACCAAAGATTGATCTCAGCGGATGTTAACCACCATCATCATCATCATCAGAATATATATGAAAGTTTCTTGAAATTTTTGTTTCTCAAATTTTTTTGAAATTTTTTCTTGAAATTCATTTAAAAAATTCATTTTGAAATTCAATATATATATATATATATATATATATATATATATATATATATAAGCTAGTATAATTCTATTGATTAATAAAATATGTTACAATCCATTGTCTGGGCGGAGGAATTTATTCAATTCCTGCGGTTGCCCATAGCAGGGAAACCAGCCCTTTGATTATCTCTAAGAACTTGAAACAACTACATTCACTAATACATTGTAAAAATCACTATAATTAACTATAAAAAATATGGATAGAAAAATTGTCCAGAGATGGACTGAAGTGAAAAGACCTTCATTCTTTGCCTGCTTCCTCATGCTCTTATGCATCAGGTGCCGACGATTCCTCCTCAGTCACAGGACACCCGTAGATACAGGCAATTTTCTCTTGTTCCTCTGTGAAGACGCGTGGCTTTGACTTCATCAACTCTCCTCATTCGTTGCATCTGCACCAGCCCCCTAGCTTGTAACACCACAAATCGTGTAGCTTTGATAGGTAGTCGCTCGAGTTTCTTTGGCAAGTGAGTTGTTGTGAGGGGAATTGTTGATTTGAGATATTTCCTTTTGGTTCAAGCTAGATAAAGCACGGATGGCTCAATAGAGGGAATGAGGGAGGCGGAACGGATGGCTCAGCCAAGGGGATGAGGAAGGCGGTGGGAGGTGTTGCAGATGGCTCAACAGAGGGGATGGCTCAACATAGGGGATGAGGGGTGTGACAGCAGGAGCCATAAAAAAAAAGGGAGAAGATGAAACATCCATGGTCGGGACTACGAAGTAGCTATCAATAGTCTGGGCTGCAAAGAAAGCAGATGAGTTGTCCATGGCTGAGGCAGCATAGTGAGGGTCGAGAAAAGTGTTCGGCTCCTCAGTGGAATGAAAATGATGATCAGAAGAGGTTCTGGTTAGTCTAGCTGGAAGGACACCTCTGGTGATGCCTCTACGAGGCTTCTCTCTCTGCCTGGGCTCCATGAAAATGGGAGCATAGAGCTGCAGAGGGCACACCAGGTTGTGAGGGAGACATTCGGCAGAGCTTTGCTGGTGAGCAGGAGAATGAGAGCACTAGAGAGCCTGGTGCTGGTCTTTTTTATTTTCCCGGATTTCTCTAAACAATTCATCATTCAATATATGTTTTCAGTTTTTGTCATAAGACACAAGTTTGTCGTTGAATTCCGGTAGAGGTTATTACAGTATTTTGTTTTCATGACATAAAAGCAAAATCTTAATCTATGAACATAATACATATTGCATGTCTCGAGTTAAGCATGTAGTTTCTCTTCTTTTTATGCCGTCGGTCATCAAAGTGCCGCGGCTTACTTGCGGTTTGTATCTGTAACTTCTTTTCCTAAATTATGGGATTCTTGATTCAGATTTATCGAAGGATTTTGTTTGTTATGCACACTACCGGTTTGATTACAGTTATGAAATATTATTTATCTATGATACCCTTAGGTTATAAGGTGCCAGTCTGCCTCTTAAAGATTGCGTATAGATAATAGCCATGAGCAGGATCAGGGAGGGTTATCCTACCAACCCCAGTCCACAAGCTCACTTTGGGCCTTTTCATATTCTGCTCTTCATTACTATGATACTCTTAATTTCCTATTTTTGAATTCACATGTTTACTGTACTCTCAAACAGAATACGAGCTTCATTTTTATTTCCACAGTTCTTTATATAGTACTACAAAACTCCAGAAAGAATCTTTTTACTATGTCAGAAAATACATTTCTTTGCTTTTATTCATGTCAAGACAGGTGGTAAGTTAAACCTTCTCGATAACAGAAAACAACTAAGAAGCTACCATAATAACTTTCAGAACATTTTTAACAAACATTATTGTCTTCTCCTACGAGAAGCTTCTTCCACTATTTAATGGTATTTTCGTCACAGGCAACCAACATCTACCTGTTAATCTTGTTTCCACACAATTTCCCTGTTTTACACATTGTTCTTGTTACAGAACATTCTTGATTCGGAGTCTATTACAAACAGTTCTGTTCCCTTCACATTTTAACAATAAAAGAAAATATAACAGTTAGCTAAACTACAGTTTTTCTTTCTGAATATCCAAGTTTGATATACTTATCTGTACTGAGGAAAAAACTCCTTAATGACTGAGGTCCTCCCAACCTTCAAGAGAGGCAATGACGTCCTCACCTTGCCCCCGAGCTCCGGAACTTGAACAGTGCCACAGGAAAATCAGTGGATAATTCCCTTCTTCTGTGACCTCTGGATTAATCCAGTCAACAGACAGAATTCTTGCTCATAAAGATTCAAATAATTTTCAAGCTGGTAATTGACCAGTAGAAAGATACTTCACCCTTTCTTTTATCAGTCCTGAGAACCATATAATTTCACGGAACTCCTTTTATTCCGAGAGGGGTAAATGGTATCTCTGACCCGATTCCCAACCACTTCCAATTACTAGAAACTTCACCAACAGTCTAGAAAAAGGTTTCCTCTTTCTTTTTTCTTTTTTTTTTAATAACTCAATAAATAATAAAATGAAATATTAACAATTATGAGCAATTGCCAATAAGTTCTCTTTGTCCAAAAATAGCAAAAGAAATTAAACAAAATAAAACCAAAGAGACTAATTAAACTAACAGTCTTTTAAGCAATTGTAACTAATTGTCTCTTAATGAGGGTGTCACAGCTTCCCCCCCTGGAAGTAACACCGTCCTCGGTGTTTTAGCCCCTCTCTAGAAAGAGTTCGGGGTAAGCTTCCTGCATAAACTTTTCTTCCTCCCAGGTAGCTTCGTCTGGTCCAAAGTGCTTCCACTGCACTTTCACCTGAACGACTACCCTTTTGCGGAGTTCAATTTCCCTCCTATCAAGTATGCGTAGAGGCTCTACCAGGAACTCTCCGTCCGGCTCTACCTGAAAGACACAAAATAATTTTCAAATCAGTACATTTCAAGATATTTCAATCTTTATACTCGAATTATTTTATCCTTCTTCCTACCTGAATATTCTGCCAATGGATTACATGTTTCTCATCGTGTATGTATCATTTTAGTAAAGATACATGAAACACATTATGTACTCGAATGTGGCTGGGTAATGCCAATCTATAGGCTACTGGTCCGATTCTTTCCAATATTTGGAAAGGGACGCAATACCGAGGAGCCAGCTTAGCACAAGAGGTCCACCTCATAGTGCTTCTCTTAGGCTTAATTCGTACGTACACGTGATCTCCTACCTCAAATTCTCGGTAGGATCTTTTCCAGTCTGCGTAAAATTTTTGTCTATCTTGCGCGACTTTCAAATTCTGCCTTACACACTTTACCTCTGCCTCCATCTCAGCCAGCATCTCAGGTCCCAACAACAGTTTTGTTTCGGGGCTGCTCCAATTTATAGGTGTGCGACATTGCCTACCATATAAGGCTTCAAAAGGACTCATTTTCAGAGACTCCTGATACCCATTATTGTATGCAAATTCTACCAGGTGCAAGTAATCCTCCCACTTGGTGGGTTGCTGCATTACATACATTCGTAGCATGTCTTCTAAGATCTGATTAACACGCTCTGTCTGCCCATCTGTTTGAGGATCATAAGCAGTGCTAAAGTGTATCTGGGTCCCCAATCCAGTAAATAAAGTTTTCCAAAAGGCAGACGTAAATTTAACGTCTCGATCGAGATCACAGTTTTAGGGATGCCATGCAACCTAAAAATCTCCTTCATAAATATATCCGCAATTTGTACCGTCTTAAAGGTAGATTGCACAGGTATAAAATGAGTAGACTTACTTAATCTGTCTACCACTACCATAATAGAATCATTCTGCTTCCTTGTTCATGGTAAAACTGTAATGAAGTCCAGTGAGATAACTTCCCACTTCCATTCAGGAATAGGTATAGGCTGCAATAACCCAGCAGGATGCTGATGTTCAGCTTTAACCTGTTGACACTCTAAACACTTGCTTAAGTATTCAGCAATGTATTTACGCATTCCTGGCCAATAATAAACTTTCCTTACAGCTGTAAGCATCTTCTGATATCCAGGATGACCAGCGTAATTGCTGCGGTGAAATTCATTCAGGATCAATTCTTTAAGATTAGTGCGGTTAGGCACATAAATCTTTCCGCGAAAGGTCAAAGCCTGATCCTCACTCTCTCCAAACTCTGTCACTTTGTCTTGCTGTTTGTCACTCCTCATCTGCTGCCATAGGAATTTATATTCCGGGTCGTTTTGGGCTTCTTCCTTCAATTGATTCAACAGTTGGCTTTCCAACTGGTTAAAATATAGCGCAAACAGACCATGTAATTTCCGACTTAAAACGTCAGCAACTTTATTTTCTTTCCCTTTAACGTGTTGAATGTCCATGTCAAACTCGCTCAAAAATGCATTCCATCTCGCCTGTCTAGAGTTTAAATCCGCCTGTTTGAAATAGCTGGTCAGGCTGCTATGATCCGTTTTCAGCACAAATCTCTTGCCCAGTAGATAATGCCTCCACACACGGAGAGCGTGAACTACCGCTGTAAGTTCCAAATCATAAGCAAAATATTTCTGCTCATAGTCCTTAAGTTTCCTTGACTCGTAAGCTATTACTTTTCCTTCTTGAGTTAGTACTGCTCCAACTCCTTCTTTACAAGCATCCGTACAGACTTCATAGTATTTTTCCGGGTTCGCTACCTTCAGTACTGGAGCTGTAGTTAGGAGTTGTTTTAGTTTTTCAAAGCTGTCTTGGCATTCTTTTGACCATCTAAAAAGCTTTCCCTTCCTCTGCAACGAGGTGATGGGAAAGGCAATTTTGGAGAATCCTGCTATGAATCTTCTATAGTACCCGACTAAGCCCATGAAGGATCTAATGTCCGCCACATTCCGAGGCACTTGCCACTCCATGATGGCTTTGATCTTTTCGGGATCAACAACTATCCCTTCAGCTGTTATGACGTGTCCCAGGTACTGGATTTCTGTTTTAAAGAAATCGCATTTTCTGAATTTAGCATAAAGCTGATGCTTCCTTAGCGTTTCCAACACTAAACACAAATGTTCCTTATGCTCTGCTTCATCTTTAGAGTACACTAGAATATCGTCAATAAAGATGAGCACAAAATTGTCTAGAAATTGATGAAACACGCCATTCATTAGCCTCATAAAAGTTGTTGGCGCATTTGTTAATCCAAAGGGCAGCACAACAAACTCGTAATGACCATATCGGGTGCGGAAGGATGTTTTGCAGATATCCTCATCTTTAATCCGAACTTGATGATATCCGGATCTTAGGTCAATCTTGGAAAATACCTTAGCCCCTCTCACCTGGTCAAAAAAATCGTCAATTCTTGGTAAAGGATACTTGTTCTTGACAGTTAGCTTATTAAGCTGTCTGTAGTCCATACACATGTGCATTGTCCCATCTTTCTTTTTAACGAAAAGGACTGGTGCGCCCCAAGGTGACACACTTGGACGGATATAGCCCTTGTCTAGCAACTCTTGTAACTGTATTTTTAATTATGTTAACTCTGGCACGCTCATCCAGTATGGGGCTCTTGATACTGGTGAGGCACCTGGCAGCAACTCAATAGTGAAATCAATATCCCTTTTGGGGGGGTAGACCAGGAATTTCCTCTGGAAATACGTCTAAAAATTCCTGCACCACAGGAATATCTTCCAGCATTGGGGCCTTTTCCTTAGAGTCTGTGTATCCTACTTGAATAGCATACAACTGGCACCCTTTTTTAATACACTTACCCAGCTGAGATGCTGTTATTGGTCGTATTTGTACAGGCTTTTTAACCCCTTGAACCACTTTCCGCGTACCATCCTGTTTTCTAAATGTGATGGTCTTCTCCTTACAGTCTACCACTGTCCAATGTTTTTCCAGCCAATCCATACCCAATAACACATCGTACGATCCCAACGGTAAGATATTTAGATCTACCTCTATCTGTTGTTCTGCCACTTCCAGTACACAGTTAGGAATTTTTGTTGTTACCTTACGTTTCGCCCCAGTGGCTAACTGTACCAGCCATGAGTTCCTAAATTTCTGTTCTTTTAATTTACATAACTCTACCAACTTAGGACTGATATAACTCAAACTTGCTCCAGGATCAACCAGAATTGAAACAGGTTTAGTTAGTAATGTACCTTCAAGTTCAATCATTGTAGGCTGAAAATCAGCCTGCCGATCTTCTAGCGCTGCATTGATACGATGTACGCTACGTGCCACATCTCCTACTGTAGATGCCTCTTGCAGATTTCCTACAGTTTCACTTTTGTTCCGTCTGGGACAGTTCTTATAATAATGAGCTTCCCCACAGCCCCAACACTGTAAGGGAGGTTTAGAATTCTGTCCAAGCTCAGGTTTACTTGACGCTTCTGTGGGCTTCTCCTCAGCTGGCCACTTGATTCTTTGGTGGTTTTTCCCGAACTGCTTGCTGATTGTGTTTCGTGCTGCATTCCTGAAACTGCTGTTTTTACTGTTCTTAAAAGTAGAGTTACTTTTCTGCCCTTTCTTTGGCTGCCAGCCTTTTCCCACATCATTCTTGATTTTATTTTGCTGATAACACAATCGTGCTTTTCGGATAGCTTCATCCATAGTCTGAGGGTTAACAAACTCTATCCGCTCTCTCATATGAGCAGGCAGACTACTTAAAAATCTCTGTACCTTGGCCTTCTCTTCTCGAAGATAAGGTACATATCGCAGCAGCGAAGTGAACTTTGTCACATAATCATCCGTCGTCATTTGTCCCAGCCGAAGGTCATGGAATTCCTTTGCTTTGTCATCATAAAATATCTCTGTCAGATATTTATCTTTAAAATATTTCTGGAACAGTTCCCAGGTTATGTCGCGTTCATCAATGATGCGCACATTCTTCACCTCCTCCCACCACAGGGTGGCTTTTTCCCGTAATTGATATATAGCCAGCCTGGCCTTTAAGTTATTGCTGTACTCATAAACCTGGAAATATTTGTTTATATTTATTAACCAAGCTTCAGCCGCTTCTTCTGCCTCACTGTCAAATGTCGGTGGCTTAATCTTGCGAAATTCTCCTTGGAGCTCTACTTTTTGTCTTTTAAGGTCCTGCTGACCAGACAAGTTGCCCGACTCTGCCTCGTTATAGTTTCTATTTTTACTCCTCTGTGAGAAACTCCTTTCAGTTCTGTCCTCAGCATTATTCTGAGTCTGCTGGTCCTCTTGCTCTGTTGTTTCTTCTTTTTCAGCACTGGGGTGCTTCATCCCCTGATTCTGCCTATCTGACAAACTCTTTAGGATCTTCTCTTGATCCTGAAGCAACCTCTCAGTATCCCTTCGAACCCTTATCATTTCTTCCTGAAGTTGTTGTACCGTGTTTAGCAAGAATGTAGTTTGCTGCTGTTGTTCTTCAAGCAGTCGGCTAGTCTTTTGGTGTTGTTCTACAGTCAACTGAACCCACATTTCCGGGTTTAAGATGGTGGGGATTTGAGTCCCCTCAGGTTGCGATGGTGTTGCCATTTCGCTTGCTCCCCTTGGTGCACTAATCACAAGCATTCTGGTAGTAGACCCCTTAAGATCCCAGTGTAGCAACCTATGCTCTGATACCACTTGTCACATACACTCTAAGACAAACCCGCACAGTAAAATACCACTATAAAAAAAATTATTAACTGGTGCAAGAAAGGGTTTAATGATTCTGTTTTGGATTATTTTATATACATATATACGAAACACGAAAGTCGAAACCACAACTATATAATTGTATTGGCATGTATAACACATCCACCAGGTATTAAACTTTAATGTGAAGGTCGTATATTCCATTTATATGATTCACATGGTATACCGGTTCAAGTTGTAAGGCTCGCATATATATATTAAATGATTTTGGATAAGGGTTTTGGTGCGGAGTTTGATGTTTATCCGGATGTGAAATCTCAATCTGGAAAATATATGCTCCCGCCTTAATTCTCCACCACACATGGCGGTAAACTTGCCACCTGTTAACCCGCTCTGCGTTCATGGCAGGCTCACCTTGACCATCACGCAGAGTTGTACAGGGTAATTACTTCACCGAGGACAGGCGTATTCAATGTGCAGGGTTTCTCGGTAAGGGCAGAGGCCCGCGGAACAAAACACCCGATCACCGGAAAGCCTATTCATTCTGCCTCGCTCTCCTGCTCAGAGTGCCGAGCTTTGATCTACAGGTAATTTCCCTGGCGAAGTGTTATAGCTTGGCGTTCAAACGGCGTGATTTCATTAGCATTGGCTTAGTAATAATCTTCAAGCCCTAAGAATGTCTTTCGACTGTTCTCAGAAGCCGACAGATGGTAGAGAATCCCATCTTGCCACAATGCGGCCTTCTCAGACTTCGATTCAAAGGTCCCAAAGATTCATCACCGGAACCTACAGGTAAGAATCTACTATTTTTGTTTTCAGTTCGATTTTTCTTTAATTCCAAATCCTGGCTCGGCTCCTAACTAGAAACCCTTGATAACTTACCTATTTTTTTGTTTGTTTTTTCTTGGTTGTTTTCCTTCCAGGTTTGTCCGGCCAAGCGATCATGCTCCATCTACAGGTATCTTTCAGAATCCTGCATGCGAATGGCTCTAGCGTTTCTTAATTCAATCTATTCTAACATGTTAACCGAACTTCTGTTTACATTTATTTTACAGGTTTGTTTCCAAAAACCCCAAGCTTCCGCTTTTCCGGTCTCCTCTACAACTCGAGCGCCATTTTAAATGTTCTTTCTTTTCAACAACCCGTGCAGGTGGTTCAGGTCAGTAACTAGTTTGACCACCGAACCTCCGAGTGTTGGCTTCGGCTCCTAGCTTGTTTCCCGGATTTACGCCTGTGTAATTTTATTTGTCTTATTATCGTTCAGATGTAATAAAGAGCTGGACATTATGAGGTTTTTGTTGATACGATAGCACTTTTCTTCGTATAGACCAGACTCGCTCTCGGCGCAGTTCTGGTTCAGTTGTTTATTATAACATTTACTCTACTTCTAAATATGTAGATTCAGTTGGATACCCTTAAGAACTGCTTACAAGGGTTTTTTAACTGCTGTAGCTGATTTCCAGTTGTTTTGGTTGCATGGAAGCATTTAGCAATATATATATTTTTGTTTTCCCGGATTTCTCTAAACAGTTCATCATTCAATATATGTTTTCAGTTTTTGTCATAAGACAAGTTTGTCGTTGAATTCTGGTAGAGGTTATTACAGTATTCTGTTTTCATGACATAAAAGCAAAATCTTAATCTATGAACATAATACATATTGCATGTCTCGAGTTAAGCATGTAGTTTCTCTGCTTTTTACGCCGTCGGTCATCAAAGTGTCGCGGCTTACTTGCGGTTTGTATCTGTAACTTCTTTTCCTAAATTATGGGATTCTTGATTCAGATTTATCGAAGGATTTTGTTTGTTATGCACACTACCGGTTTGATTACAGTTATGAAATATTATTTATCTATGATACCCTTAGGTTATAAGGCGCCAGTCTGCCTCTTAAAGATTGCGTATAGATAATAGCCACGAGAAGGATCAGGGAGGGTTATCCTACCAACCCCAGTCCACAAGCTCACTTTGGGCCTTTTCATATTCTGCTCTTCATTACTATGATACTCTTAATTTCCTATTTTTGAATTCACATGTTTACTGTACTCTCAAACAGAATACGAGCTTCATTGTTATTTCCACATTTCTTTATATAGTACTACAAAACTCCAGAAAGAATCTTTTTACTATGCCAGAAAATACATTTCTTTGCTTTTATTCATGTCAAGACAGGTGGTAAGTTAAACCTTCTCGATAACAGAAAACAACTAAGAAGCTACCATAATAACTTTCAGAACATTTTTAACAAACATTATTGTCTTCTCCTACGAGAAGCTTCTTCCACTATTTAATGGTCTTTTCGTCACAGGCAACCAACATCTACCTGTTAATCTTGTTTCCACACAATTTCCCTGTTTTACACATTGTTCTTGTTACAGAACATTCTTGATTTGGAGTCTATTACAAACAGTTCTGCTCCCTTCACATTTTAACAATAAAAGAAAATATAACAGTTAGCTAAACTACAGTTTTTATTTCTGAATATCCAAGTTTGATATACTTATCTGTACTGAGGAAAAAACTCCTTAATGACTGAGGTCCTCCCAACCTTCAAGAGAGGCAATGACGTCCTCACCTTGCCCCCGAGCTCCGGAACTTGAACAGTGCCACAGGAAAATCAGTGGATAATTCCCTTCTTCTGTGACCTCTGGATTAATCCAGTCAACAGACAAAATTCTTGCTCATAAGGGTTACAGAAGTAATTTTCAACTGGTCTACCACCCAGCTCTAGAAGATACTTCACCCTTTGCTAGCAATTCACAGAACCCCTACCCTTCTTCTGGAACTCCTTTTATTCCAGAGGGTAAGTAACTGTCTCCCAACTGATTCCCAACCACTTCCAATTCCAGAAACTTCACCAACAGTCTAGAAAGGGTTTCCTCTTTCTTTCCTTTCTTTTAATTACTCAGTAAATAATAAAATGAAATATTTAAAATTATGAGCAATTGCCAATAAGTTTTCCTTGTCCAAAATAACAAAAGAAAATAAACAAAATAAAACTAAAGAGACTAATTAAACTAACAGTCTTTTAACCAATTGTAATTAATTGTCTCTTAATGAGGGTGTCACAAATATATATAATTTTTTTCTTCAAATTCATAGAATATATTATTTAGAATATATATGAAAATGACTTGAAATTCATTATTTAGAATATATATGAAAGTTTCTTCAAATGCATTATTTAGAATATAAATGAAAGTTTCTTGAAATTTATTATTTAGAATATATATGAAATTTATTGATTTTTTTTTACTTCATTATTTAGAAGATATGAGAAATTTTCTTGAAATTCAATATTTAAAATATATATGAAATTTATTGAAATTTTTCTTTGAATGAATTTCAAAACATTGTTTCTGAAAGTTTCTTGAAATTCATTTAAAAAATTCATATGGAAATTCATTATTTAGAATATATATGAAAGTTTCCTAAAATTCATTATTTAGAATATATATATATATATATATATATATATATATATATATATATATATATATATATATGAAAGTTTCTTGAAAATTCTAGAAATCGATTATTTAGAATATATATGAAAATTTCAAGAAATTTTTCTTAAAATTAATTATTTATAATATATATGAAAGTTTCTTGATTTTTTTCTTGAAATTAATTTAAAAAATAATCCATATGCTTCCATAAGGAAAAAGAGACAGAGAGGTAGCAGAGGCAGCAAATGAAACAGAGGAATTGAAGCAAGAAGCAGCAGAGGAATTAGAGACAGAGCAGTGAAGTTGAAAGGGCCTGAAGGAGTTTAATACAGAGGTTTATTTATGAATTAGGGGTTTAATAATTGAGTTTGTATGGCATAGACCTTGATTGAAGTCTAAAAGCGCCTGAACATGTTATGAAGAGTTAGAAGGCCAATTGAATCGAAGATCTGGCCGAACCAGAAGTTGTAAGTAAATTCAAGTATACATTATGGAGGAAATTGTTTTAGTATTGCATACGCATTTGTTGATTTAAATTCCTGTGTGAATGGGCTTGAAATTCATAAGCAAGAGTATGAGAATGTGTAATTAGACTCTATATGTTGAGGCATAATGATGCTCTGTTCTAAATAAGAAATCGATGTAATTTCATGTTGAAATGCATACGCTGTGTAGAATCAGTCAAATGCCTTTTATGTAGAACCTCAAAAGAGGTTGAAAAGTCTGATTCTGGTCATTTACACATATTGAAACCCTGGTTAAGGTCTGTCAACACTGTAATCTGTTCTCTGATTGAGATTGGATCGAATCGATCCAAATCAGTTAGTTTACAATAGAGAAAGTCACCTGTATTATGCGGGCTTACCTTAAGTCAAGTGTGACTCTCTGCGTAAAGAGTCTGACATAGTGCTCGCTACCCGAAGATATACTGTGTGTTGATTGACCAAGAGTTAGAAATCGTGCTCGGGGTTTTCATTAAGGAGCTAACCATAGGCAGTGAACATGAGCTGATCCACACGCAGGAAAATGCAAGGGTTATTAAGCCTGTTTTAACACCAATTGAAGCCTGCGAAAGATGAAATAAACTGAATTGGTGGCGCAGTTTTAATGAAGGAAGGAACCTTGATTGGAGTAATGGAACCATGAGGTTGCATGAACAGTGACCACAGTTTCATCCTACAATCCCAGAAGTATCGCGCGATGCCATAAGTAGTAAGTGGAATTGTCAATAAAAACGTGATTCCACAGACTGGACAATGCGTGTCCAAAGGTGGTTTGTAAAAACCACTTACATCGCGTGATTTCTGAGAACTAACGTCTGTGCATCTAAATTACGCAATAACACACGATGACCGTTGGATCGTCCAAGACAACGTGACACTCCATCAGCCATCGGATGTGTATGGTGTGTTAATTGGTGGGCCCAAATAATAATCTATATGGGCACTGGCATTTTAATGTCGTGAAGACTTACGTTGTGTTGTGTGGGCCCATGTATTGGTTTAATGTTGGTGGTTGGCCTTTATTTGAAGTCTGGGTTATATATATATGGCAGACATTCATATCTAGTGGCATTTTAATTAATGCGCGAAGGCATCCAATGGTATCATTGATTAAAGCAAATTCAAGCCTTTGAATGAGAAATATAAAGATAGGTTAGTGCTTGGGTTTTAATTCTAAGTCCAAGGTTCATTGATGTTTCTTTAACGTTGAGTTGTGGAGTATATATATATGTTGATATATATATATAAGTGGTGATGTCTGGGTTGTGATGGTCAAGTCGTGACTAATTCCCATGAGAGGAGGCGGATATGTATGCAATTACACGTAGTGGGACCGAAGTTCATACTTTGGTAATAAAAATAATGAATTGAACTATGAGAGGAACCTTGGATGAGGTGGATACTATATAGTAGCGTTGGAAAATAAAATGAAGGGTTTTATGGTAAGATTGTTCAAAGGGCGCATTTCATTTGGAAATGAATTAAAGGTGTGGACTTTGGAACAAGTGGGTTCCAAAATATGATTTCAAAATCATATATAAAAGGAAGAGAATTCTCCATACATAGGAAGGCCCGATATATATATGTATGGTTGCATTAAGGGTAAGGATCATTTGGGATATGTTATGAGGGCCAGTTGTGAGTATGTTAAGGTTTATATTTAGTTGTGGGTTGCGCTTTAATTCCAGGATTGAAATAAAACATTGACTAGATTTTATAAGAAGAGCATATTCTATGCTTTGGGGATTTATAACCATAAAAGAATTGTTGAATTAATATCTCAGATCTCTTATTTGAGATATTAAAATCTCCAGCTTTGTTTATTTAAATTGCCAGCACAGAAAATGGAATGTTGAACTGCCCAGATTGTGGATTTGTTTGGGGCCATGAATTCTGAAAGCATTTTATATGAAGCCATGAGAAAATGAAAATGTGAACAACAGGGACTGTGGGTTTTACCCGACATCAGCATTTAAGTTAGACTGTTGGTTATGGTTATAGCCATCCAAAGAAAAGTTAAGCTTCTGCATAAGAGAATGAACCTGAGTTGTATTGTTGTGTGGTTTTTACAACCATACGTGAAATAAGCTTCCGCATTATTATTGTGACATTGCCCAGATTTAAAATTATTTGGGGATAAACTTGTAAAGAAGTTATGTATGCAGCAGATACACAATTGCAGGAAAATAGGAGAGTATGCAGAAATTGAAAAAGATAGTTACATGACATTAGCAGAAAAGACAAAACCAGCAAAACCAAAGGCCAGAAAAAGGGCTGAGTGAAATTGATATATGTAACTGAAACTGTGAATGTAAATGTTTTAATTATTTTTATATTGTTTGTGATGCATTGGCAAGTCTCCGGAGGAAAACAAAAATCCCACTGGAATATTGAAATTAGTACATATTGTTATATTTTTCTGAATGAGCTAGTAAAAGAAATGAGAAGGCAGAAGTCAAAGAGGCATGGTTGTCCATTTCAAATTCCCTGAGGAATGCTAACAGTCATAAGGAAATCTCTATAAATGATATCACATTGATATGCATAGAGAGGTTAGAGAATATAGAATTGAAGCAGTGAGGTAGAGAAGAAGGAGGAGCTGATAGAGAATCTGAGAAAATTTAGAGATGATGCAGGGCAGATATGAAGGCTGGTGCACAGCAGTGAAGATGGTATAGAACAGAGTTGATATCCAAGGTAAATCAGCAAGTGTTTTTCTTTTGAAAGAGTGAGGAAGTTGGAGCTTCCCTATCAAGTTGTAGCTTGATAGATGTCAGTTGTAGCTGACTGAGGTTGGAGCCTCTTGTAGGTTGGTGCCTACAGAAAATTGATGGGAGTTGGAGCTTCCTTGCAAGTTGTAGCTTTCAGAATTGAGGTAGGAGCCTCCTGTGAGTTGGAGCCTACAGAAAATTAGTGGTGACAGGGAGTTGGAGCTTTCCTTTGCATCACAACAATAATAAGCTGTGGTTTTCTCTCTTTATGGGTTTCCACTTATATCTAGTGTCTCTATGCATGATGTTTATGTGTTGATATGGTTTACCTAATCTGCTTAATACTTGCTGCTCTCATATTAAGTCTTGTGTTACGTTATCTTAATACTTGCTGCTCACATTCTAATATTTCTCACATATTAAGTTGAGGATGAAATGAAGGTGTAAATAAATTTTAATGGAAAAGTTTTAAAAGTCCATGAATGTGTTAAACTGATTCACCCACACCCCCCCACCCTCTCAGTTTAACTAAGGGTTCAACAATTATTTAGAATATATATGAAAATTTCTTGAAAATTTTCTAGAAATTCATTATTTAGAATATATATATGAAAGTTTCTTGAAATTTTTCTTGAAATTCATTATTTAGAATATATCTGAAATTTTCTTTAAATTTTTCTTGAAATTCATTTAAAAACTAATTTATATGTTTCTTGAAATTTTTCATGAAATTCATTTAAAAAATAATTCTTATGTTCTTTGAAACTTTGCTTGAAATTAATTTAAAAATTCATATTGAAATTCATTATTTAAAATATATATGAAAGTTTCTTGAAATTTGTATTGAAATTCATTATTTAGAATACATATGAAAGTTTCTTGAAAATTTTCTAGAAATTCATTATTTAGAATATATATGAAAGTTTCTTTAAATTTTTATTGAAATTAATTATTTAGAATATATATGAAATTCATTGAAATTTTTAGTGAAATGCATTTAAAAATATTGTTTCTGAAAGTCATTGAATTTTTTCTTGATATTCATTTAAAAAATAATGCACGTTTCTTGAAATTTTACTTGAAATTCATTTAAAAAATTCATATCGAATTTCATTATTTAGAATAAAGATAAAAATCTGGAATATATATGAAGGTTTCTTGAAAGTTTTCTTGAAATTCATTATCTAGAATATGTATTAAAGTTTTTTTGAATTTTTTCTAGAAATTCATTATTTAGAATATATATGAAAGTTGAATTTTTTCTTGAAATTCATTTAAAAAATAATTCATATGTTTCTTGAATTTTTTCTTGGAATTCAATTAAAAAATACTTCATATGTTTCTTGAAAATTTTCATGAAATTCATTTTAAAAATTCATATTGAAATTCATTATTTAGAATATATATGAAAATTTAGAATATATATGAAATTTTCTTGAAATTCATTATTTAGAATGTATATGAAAATTTCTTGAAATTTTTCGAATATACATGAAATTTTCTTGAAATTTTTCTTGAAATTCATTATTTAGAATATCTATGAAATTCATTGAAATTTTTCATGAAATAAATTTCAAAATATCATTTTTGAAATTTTCTTTAAATTTTTCTTGAAATTAATATAAAAAATAATTCATGTGTTTTTTTAAATTTTTCTTGAAATTCATTTAAAAAATAATTCATATGTTTCTTGAAAATTTTATTGAAATTCATTTGAAAAATTCATTTTGAAATTAATTATTTAGAATATATATGAAAGAATTTTTCTTGAAATTCATTAAAAAAAATCATATTGAAATTCATTATTTAAAATATATATGAAAGTTTATTGAATTTTTTTTTTCTAAAAAGTTTATTGAAATTTTTGTTTCTCAAAGTTTCTTGAAATTTTTCTTGAAATTTACTTAAAAAATAATTCATACTTTTTTTAAATTCATTTAAAAAATTAAAATTGAAATTGATTATTTATAACCTTGAAATACATTTAAAAAAGAATTCATATGTTTCTTGAAAATTTTATTGAAATTCATTTACAAAATTAATATTGAAATTCATTATTTAAAATATATATAAAAGAATTTTTATTGAAATTCATTATTTAGAATATATATGAAAGTTTTTTTTTTCTTTCTTTCTTTCTTTTTCCTTTTCTTCTTCTTCTTCTCCTTTTTTTTTTTTCTATTTTCTGAAAGTTTCTTGAAATTCATTTAAAAAAAATTCATATTTTTCTTGAAATTCATTTAAAAAATAATTTATATTTTTCTTGAAATTCATTTAAAAAATAATTCATATCTTTCTTGAAATTCATTATTTAGAATATATATGAAATTTTCTTGAAATTTTTCTTGAAATTCATATTTTAATTTATTATTAACAATTTTAATATTAATTTAAAAAATAATTCATATGTTTCTTGAAAGTTTTCTTAAAAGTACTTTAAAAAAATCATATTGAAATCGATTATTTAGAATATATATGAAAGTTTATTGAAATTTTTGTTTTTCAAATTTTCTTGAAATATTTTTTGAAATTTTTCTTTAAATTTATTTTAAAAATTCATATTGAAATTCATTACTTAGAATATATATGAAATTCATTGAAATTTTTGTTGAAATTCATTTCAAATATTGTATATTTCGAATATATATGAAAGTTTATTGAAAATTTTCTTGAAATTCATTATTTATAATATATATGAAATTCATTTCAAAATATTGTTTCTTGAATTTTTTTCTTGAAATTCATTTTAAAAATAATTATATATGAAATTCATTGAATTTTTATTTGAAATTCATTTCAAAATATTGTTTATGATAGTTTCTTGAAATTTTTCTTGAAGTTCATTTCAAAATATTGTTTATTAAAGTTTCTTGAAATTCATTATTTAGAATATATATGAAAGTTTTTTGAAAATCATTTCAAAATGTTGTTTTCATTATTTAAAATATATATGAAAGTTTCTTGAAATTCAATATTTAGAATATATGTGAAAGTTTCCTAAAACTCATTTCAAAATATTGTTTCAGAATTTTTTTTAAAATATTTCTTGACATTAATTATTTAGAATATATATGAAAGTTTCTTGAATTTGTTTTTAAAATTCATTATTTAGAATATACATATAATTTCCTTGAAATTTTTCTTGCAATTCATTATTTAGAATATATATGAAATTCATTGAAATTTTTCTTGAAATGAATTTCAAAATATTGTTTCTGAAAGTTTCTCAAAAAATTTCTTGAGATTTATTTTAAAAATAATTAGTATGTTTCTTGAGATTTTTCTTGAAATTCATTTAAAAAATTTATATTTGAAACTCACTAAAATTTTTCTTTAAATGAATTTCAAAATATTGTTTTGGATGTTTCTTGAAATTTATTTTAAAAATAATTCATATGTTTCTTGAAATATTTTTTTGAAATTCATTTAAAAAAATCATATTGAAAATCATTATTTAGAATATATATGAAAGTTTTTTTCTTGAAATTCATTTAAAAATTTCATTTTGAAATTCATTATTCAGAATATATATGAAAGTTACTTGAAATTTTTGTTTATGAAAGTTTCTTGAAAAGTATTTAAAAAACCATTCATGTTTTTCTTGAAATCCATTTAAAAAAATCATATTGAAATTCATTATTTATAGTTTTGAAATTCAAAATATTGTTTTTGATGTTTGTTAAATTTTTTCTTGAAATTCATTTAAAAAATAATTCACATGTTTTTTGAAAATTTTCTTCAAATTTATTTTAAAAATTCATATTGAAATTCACTATTTAGAATATATATGAATTTGTTTTTATTTACATTAATTTAAAAAATTCATATTGAAATTCATTAATTGGAATATATATTTAAGTTTCCTAAAATTTTGAAATATTCTTGAAATGTTTCTTGAAATTCATTTAAAAAATTATTCATATTTTTCTTGAAATTCATTGAAAAAATGCATATTGAAAATTCATTATTTAGAAACTTGAAATTCATTTAAAAATAATTCATATGTTTCTTGAAAATTTTCTTGAAATTCATATCGAAATTCATTATTTCGAATATATATGAAAGTTTCTTGAAATTTTTGTTCCTGAAAGTTTCTTGAAATTTTTGTTTATGAAGGTTTCTTAAAATTTTTGTTTAAGTTTCTTGAAATTCATTTTAAAAATTCATATTGAACTTCATTTAAAAAATAATTCACATATTTCTTAAAAAATTTCTTGAAATTCATATGGAAATTCATTATTTAGAATATATATATATATATATATATATATGAAAGTTTCCTTCTAAAAGTTTCTTAAAATTTTTGTTTGTGAAAATTTCTTGAAATTTTTGTTTATAAAAGCTTCTTGAAATTTTTGTTTCTGAACGTTTTTTGAAATTTTTCTTGAAATTCATTTAAAAAATAATTCGTATTTTTCTTGAAATTTATTGTCAAACCAGGAGGTAACTCCGCAAATCAGAATGCGTATTAGGTGAAGAATGTACATGTATTTATACATGGAGGTGAGGCTATTGGAATTCATCTCCCAATGACTCTTGGCCTTCCTTATTTCCTAATATTATTTATTATACAATATTACATATCCACACCCAACCCATAGGATTAGGTGTCAACATTCCCCCCTTTAATCCGAAGGGATGTTGGTGAGCCCAAGCATCGATCTAAACTTTTCAAACTTTTCTCTTCTAAGTGCTTTGGTGAATATATCAGCAGTTTTCTCATTTGTGGAACAATGATGTAGATGGATGGTTTTGGCCTGAACATGATGTCGAATTAGATGGTATTTTGTATTGATGTGCTTTGTTCGATCATGGAACTTTGGGTTCTTGGCCAACTTTATTGCAGAAGTGTTGTCGATCATGAGTGGTGTGGAATACATTTGTTTCATCTAAAAATCTTCTAGGATTTTCCAGAGCCACACAATTTCCTTTGTTGCTTCAGCTGCTGCCATATATTCTGCCTCGGTCGTGGAATCTGCTGGAACTGACTGTTTGTGTGATCTCCATGAGACAACTCCTGATCCAAGACTCATGGTGTAACCTGTAGTAGACACCCCTATTTCTTTGTCGCCATCAAAGTCTGAATTAGAGTATCCGATCAAGCTGAAGTCGCCTACCTGTGTATATTTGAGTCCAAAGTCTTGAGTCCCCTTCAAGTACCTTAACACTCTTTTTGCAGCAGACCAATGTCCTTCACAAGGTTTTTGCATGAACCTTGAGAGGATTCCAACAGCAAATGAAATGTCAGGTCTGGTGGTGTTCAGGTAGATAAGACTTCCTACAAGCTGTCTATACTTAGTTGCATCCTCAAATTCCTTCCCTTCAATAGATGTGAGCTTCAAGTTTTGTTCCATTGGAGTGGTTAAGGGATTACATTCATCCATGCCAAACTTGTTCAAGAGATCTCTAATGTACTTCTTTTGAGAAAGAAATATAAATTTAGGATGTTGAATTACTTCAATACCCAGATAGTAATGAACATGACCCAAGTCAGTCATTTCAAAACCTTTCTTCAACTCTTTCATCATGGATGCAATATAGCTCTCATTGTTCCCTGTTATCAAAAGATCATCTACATACACCACAAGATATACAACTGTTTTTCCAACTTTCTTAACAAACAAAGTTGCATCATCAAGATCAAAATGTTTGAAGTCAAGTTTCAGAAGATGCTCGGTTAATTTCTCATACCAGGCTCATGGTGCTTGCTTGAGGCCATACAAGGATTTTATAAGCTTGCAAACTTTGTGTTCTTGACCCTTTACAAAAAATCCTTCTGGCTGGGACATATAAACTTTCTCTTTTAGATCTCCATTCAAAAAGGCGGTTTTTACATCCATCTGATGGAATTTCCATCCATTCTGAGCTGCTAGGGCAAAGAGAGTCCGGATGGTGGTCCATTTTGCTGTGGGAGAAAATTTTTCTTCATAATCGATTCCTTATTTTTGTGAAAAACCTTTTGCCACAAGCCTGGCCTTATGCTTGTCAAGTGAGCCATCTGCTTTATACTTGTTCTTGTAGACCCACTTACAGCCAATTGGTTTTTTTCCCAAAGGCGGATCAACCAGCTTCCAAGTACCATTGTTTATCAAGGCATCATACTCCTTTTGCATCGCTTCTTTCCATTCATCATGAGAAGCGGCTTCTTTGAAGGAAGTTGGTTCATGATCTGTAGACAAACTCAATTCACAGTTATAAGCAATATCCATATCAACAGGAGAATCAGAATTATCTACATCACCTTCGATTTGTTTAGTGGAACTTCTTGATCCTGTTTTTCCAACCTCATCAGGATGAACATTCTCCAATGTCTTTGTCAGCCATTTGGGAGGACCTCTCTGAGATGGCCCAGGCTGGTCATTTGACTGAGTTGGGATTGATTCAAGATTCAATCTCCCAATTCTGTCAATCACATCATTCAATGTGTCATCCATGGTTGTTTCTTCATGTGGGGGAGAGAGTGCTTCAGGACATGATTCCACAGTTTGATTCAATATCGGAATCCCCCCTTCAAGATGTGGAATCACATTATCAAATTCTTGGAAAGAATTTGCATGTGTGAATCTGTCCAGGCAATCAAGTTTCCGCTCAACAACCTTGTCACTCTTGGAAGATTCAAGGAATATGACATCTCTTGCTATCACAAACTTCTTATTTGCTTCATCATAGAGATGATATCCTTTGGAGGTATTGGAGTACCCTAAGAAGATACATTTGCGACTTCTAGCACCAAGTTTGTTCCTTTGACCCTTGGGTATCAAGGCATAACAGGTGGACCCAAAGACCCTGAAATGCTTTACCGAAGGAATGTGGCCATGCCACATTTCAAAAGGAGTTTTGTTTCTAATTGAACTTGAAGGACACCTATTCTTTATGTAAACAGCACATAGAACTGCATCAGCCCAAAACATCAATTTTACATTCTTGAAAAATAACATGGAGCGGACCATATTTAAAATAGTTCTATTCATTCTTTCAGCTACACCATTCTGTTGTGGATTATATGGCACAGTTGTTTGATGTTTGATTCCATGTTGACGAAGATAATTTTCAAATTCGTTTGAAGTGTATTCTTTTCCATTATCAGTACGTAGAGAGCCAATATGAGTTTGTGCATCATTTTCAATCCATGTATGAAAATTCTTGAATGTTTGAAAAGCATCAGACTTATTCTTCAATAAGTAAATCCAACACATTCTGGTGTAGTCATCAATAAATGTCATCATGTATTTATTTCCATTTGCAGAAGCAACAGGCATAGGGCCACATAAATTTGAATGAACAAGCTCAAGTTTTCTATGTGCTCTAGAGTGTGAATCATGAAATGGTTGTTTGCTATGCTTTCCTAGAATACAAGCATCACATTCCTTAGGTTTCCTAGGAATTGTAGGTAGTCCATTAACACCATTTTTCTTCAAAAAACGAAGGCTTTCATAGTTTAAGTGTCCAAATCTAGCATGCCATAAAAGACTTGATGGGAATGTACCTTCATCATGATGTGAACTGAATGCAAAGTTTTGAGCATGAGCAGCTGAACCTTTCAGCTTCAAGAGTCTCCCTTCTTCTATTCCCTCCATGACAAGTGAGTGATCTGATGCTTTTCTGACCTCTGCCTTGCCATCAAACAAGTGAATGGAGTGTCCTTGCTGGCGGATTTGGACCAAGGACAACAAGTTTCTCCTCAACTCAGGGAGGTATAGAACCTCATGTAGGATATGATCTGGAAGACCAGGCAGTTTTAGCCTGACTATGCCAAGCCCCGATGGCTTGAGTTTGGATTTATCTGTGAAATATACTGCTCCATCAACTTTGTCAGTGAATTCTTCAAAAAAATCTTTTCTAAATGTCATGTGACATGTTGCTCCTGAATCTAGCAACCAATCATCTCTCCATGAAGTAAATGAAACATCAAACAAGTCTTCAGTTACTCCATTGTTACAATGTGCTAGAACATAATGAGTGGATTCAGGTGCTTTACCTTTGTCTTTATCATTATTTTTACCTTTTTCTTGATTTCTTTGCTACTCAATTTTCTCCCAAGGTGTCCTGCATTTGGATGCATCATGTCCATCTTTATTGCAACGTGTGCAATGAAGATTGGATTTTTCAAATTGTCTGCCCCCCCTTTCTGTGAAGTTTCTTCTTCCTCTTCCTTTTCTGCCACCTCTTCCTCTGGAAGAATCTGGAGCATGACTCTTTTCTCTATGTGCCAAGTATGCAGCCTCTTTGGAAGACGAAGGGACTGTCATCTTCCCGAAAGCTTTCTCTCTTTCTGCAAACTTTTTCTCAAGTGTATCAAAGGTGATATGCTCAAGGTTTCCACTTGCTTGCAATGACTCAAGATAATGTGAGTAAGTCAGATATAATGCCTTAACATATGCTATGAGTGGTATGTCCATTTTTACACCAGTGCTATCAATATCATGCATTATAGATCTTACTTCTGAAGCTAAAACAAGGGGATCATCATTCTTCATTTCAAAACTGAACAGCTTAATCATCAATTGAACATTTTCTAATTCTGAATGTGAGCCATAGAGTTCTTTTAGCTTGCTCAAGGCTTCATAGGCATTTGAGAATGATGAAATATGGCGACTCACCTCTTCATTTATGGAAGCTACAATCAAGGCATAGGCCTTGCAGTTCTGGTTTTTCCACATGACAAGCTCCTTGTCTGAAGTGGGCTTTGCTAGTGGATTTCATTCTTGTCCTTCATAGATTCCTTTCCACAACTCATTAAAAATGAGAGTGTGCTTGATTTTCTGAGACCATTCAAGATAGTTCTCTTTGCCAGAGAGAACCACCCCAACAATAGATATGAGAGAATGCATTAGTTTGCTGGAAAAAATTCTTTTGAAGAGGAAAAAAAAATTTGCTAGAAAATCTTCAATTCTAGAAATATTCTCAACTGAAGGGGATAAAAACACTTTGCTAAAAACACTAAATTCTGCACCAAAATATATATATATATATATATATATATATATATATATATATATATTGTTTGGAGAAAAAAAATTTGTATGGGTACTATATTATATGGTTGGGGAGGAGATGGGGTATAATATGGTGGGGGGCAGTATAATATATGGTGGGGTGGGAGATATTAAACAAGAGAGATAGTGCTAGAAGGAGAGGACGATGGGCGGTATTATATATGGTAATGTATTAATAATGGTGGGCGGTATTGTGAATTGAATATAGTGGAGAGGGGGCGGTATAAAATAAGACAGATTTGAACAAAATATGGAGTGAATGACAGGGTATAAGAAGGGGAGCCTGGCCACGAGCCACAAGGAGGGTCGACAGGCTGGTTGTAGCCAAAGGCCGAGGGAGCAATGCGTTACAGTTAGGTAGGCAGCCAAAGGCCGAGGGAGAAATGCGTTGCAATGCGTTACATGAGCAATGCGTTACAGTTTGCGTAATGTTGTAAAGAGGACGTAATGGATTTGAATGATAGCATATGACAGAAGAGCCGTCTTTATAACTGTTACAGCGTATAAATCCGGGCCATTTTTGTGCAGGCGTATAACTGTGACAGCGTATAAAGGATGTGGGATGTAGGAGCGTATGTTAACACAGTGTATAAGTGGAGTGACAGCGTATTACAATTGGGCCGTGGGCGGTGTCGACGTTGGGGATAGCGCAGTGGGGTGGGGAGTTTGAGTGGTGGGAGGAAGAGGTTTGTGGTGAGAGCAGAGGGAGCGGGGTAGACAGGGTAGGGGGTGTGCGTAGGCGTGGATAAATGGGGTAGGAGATGTGAATGCAGATGCGTAGGTGTTGGGGAAGAGGGGGGTCGTAAGGCCAGGAACTAGAAAGAGGGGAGGCCGAGAGGCCGTTTAAAAAACTGGAATGGCAGAGATGCAGGTGCTGAGTTGCAGGAACTGCAGAAATTACAGGGGATGCAAAATAATCAGATATTGTAGGAGCTAAACCTGCAGAAGTCAGAGACTGTAGAATTTGCAGAGATAGAAAAAAAATGCAGAATTTCAGTATAGCAATTTAATGGAGCAACAAAAACTAGCATAAAAATTGACTGAGCAAAGGAATGAGGGAGTTACACCACAGGAAAAAATGCCAATAGTGGGACTGGCTCTGATACCATGTCAAACCAGGAGGTAACTCCGCAAATCAGAATGTGTATTAGGTGAAGAATATACATGTATTTATACATGGAGGTGAGACTATTGGGATTCATCTCCCAATGACTCTTGGCCTTCCTTATTTCCTAATATTATTTATTATACAATATTACATATCCACACCCAACCCATAGGATTAGGTGTCAACATTTATTTTAAAAATTGATATAGAAATTCATTATTTAGAATCTTGAAATTCATTTAAAAAATAATTTTATATTTATTGAATTTTTTCTTGAAATTCATTTAAAAATTCATATTGAAATTCATTATTTAAAATATCTATTAAATAGTTTTTCTTGAAATTCATTTAAAAAATTCATATTGAAATTCACTATTTTGAATATATATGAAAGTTTCTTGAAATTTTTGAAATTTTTGTTTATGAAAGTTTCTTTAAATTCATTTAAAAAAGAATTCATGTTTCTTGAAATTCATTTAAAAAATCCATATTTAAATTCATTATTTATAATATATATGAAAATCTAGAATATAAATGAAATTTTCTTTATTTTTCTTTAATTTTTCCTCTAAATTCATTATTTAGA
The DNA here is from genome assembly GCA_034641835.2 of Pinus albicaulis. Classification (NCBI taxonomy): domain Eukaryota; kingdom Viridiplantae; phylum Streptophyta; class Pinopsida; order Pinales; family Pinaceae; genus Pinus; species Pinus albicaulis. Next base: position 870,107,641 of record CM076570.1, on the reverse strand, counting down.
GTATATATAAAAGTTTCTTGAAATTTTTTAGAAAATCATTATTTAGAATATATATGAAAGTTTATTTGATTTTTTTTTAAATTCATTATTTATAATATTTATGAAAGTTTCTTGAAATTCATTATTTAGAATATATATGAAATTTATTGAATTTTTTATTGAAATGAATTTCAAAATATTGTTTCTGAAAGTTTCTTAAGATTCATTTGAAAAATGATTCATTTGTTTCATGATTTTTTTTTTAAATTAATTTAAAATACTCAAATTTAAAATTCATTGAAATTTTTCTTGAAATGAGTATCAAAATTTTGTTTTTGATGTTTCTTAAAATTCATTGAAAAAAAATTCATATGTTTTTTGAAATTTTTCTCAAAATTCATTTAAAAAATTCATATTGAAATTCATTATTTAGAATATATATGAAATAATTTTTCTTGAAAGTAATTTAAAAATTTCATAATGAAATTAATTATTTAGAATATATATATATGAATTTTTCTTGAAATTCATTTTTTTTTTAAATCATATATTTCTTGAAATTCATTTAAAATATTCATATTGAAATTCATTATTTGAAATATTTATAAAAGAATTTTTCTTCAAATTGATTTTTAAAATTATATTTAAATTCATTATTTGGAATATATATGAAAGTTTGTTGAAATTTTTGTTTATAAAAGTTTCTTGAAATTTTTGTTTATAAAATTTTCTTGAAATTTTTGTTTCTCAAAGTTTTTGGAAATACATTTAAAAAATAGTTCATATTTTTCTTGTAATTCATTTAAAAAACTCATATTGAAATTAATTATTTAGAACCTTGAAATTCATTTAAAAAATAATTCATATGTTTTTGGAAAATTTTCTTGAAATTCATTTTAAAAACTCATATTGAAATTCATTATTTAAAATATCTCTAAAAGAATTTTCCTAGAAAATCATTTAAAAATTCATATTAAAATTCATTATTTAGAATATATATGAAAGTTTCTTGAAATTTTTGTTTCAAATTTTTCTTCAAATTTATTTAAAAAATAATTCATATTTTTCTTTAAATTCATTTAAAAAATAATTCATATGTTTCTTGAATTTTTTTTGAAATTCAGTTAAAAAACTTATATTGAAATTAATTAATTATATATATATATATATATATATATATATATATATATATATATATATATATATATATATGAAATTTTCTTGATTTTTTTCGTGAAGTTCATTATTTAGAATATATATGGAAGTTTCTTGATTTTTTTTAGAAATTCATTATTTAGAATATATATGAGATTTTTTTTGAAATTCATTATTTAGAATATATATGAAATTCATTAAAAAAATTCTTGAAATAAATTTCAAAATATTGTTTCTGAAAGTTTCTTGAAATTTTTCTTGAGATTTATTTAAAAAATAATTCATATGTTTCTTGAATTATTTTTTTTGAATTCATTTAAAATATTCATATTTGAAATTCATTAAAATTTTTCTTGAAATGAATTTCAAAATATTGTTTTTGATGTTTCTTGAAATTCATTTAAACAATAATTCATATGTTTCTTGAAATTTTTCTTGAAATTTATTTTAAAAATTCATATTGAATTCATTATTTAGAATATATATGAAATAATTTTTCTTTAAATTTATTTAAAATTGAAATTCATTATTTAGAATATATATGAAAGTTTCTTGAATTTTGTTTTGAAATTCATTTAAAACATAATTCATGGTTTTCTTGAAATTCGTTTTAAAAATTCATATTGAAAATCATTATTTATAATATTGAAATTCATTTAAAAAATAATTCATATGTTTTTTGAAAATTTTTTTGAAATTCATTTAAAAAATTCATATTGAAATTCATTATTTAGTGTATATATGAAATATTTTTTTCTTGAAATTAAATTAAATAATTCATATTGAAATTCATTTCTTGAAATTTTTGTTTCTGAAAGTTTCTTGAAAATTTTCTTGAAATTCATTTAAAAAATTATTCATATTTTTCTTGAAATTCATATTTAAATTCAGTATTTAGAATCTTGAATTTCATTTAAAAATATCATATTGAAATTAATTATTTAGAATATATATGAAAGAATTTTTTTTCAAATTCATTTAAAAAAAATCATATTTAAGTTCATTGTTTAGAATATGTATGAAAGTTTCTTGAAATTTTTGTTTATGAAAGTTTCTTGAAATTCATTTAAAATTTTCATATTGAAATTCATTATTTATAATCTTGAAATTCATTTAAAAATTAATTCATATGTTTTTTTGAAATTTTTCTTGAAATTCATTTAAAAAATTCATATTGAAATTCATTATTTAGAATATAAAAGTTTTTTGAAACTTTTGTTTCTGAAAGTTTCTTGAAACTTTTGTTTCTGAAAGTTTCTTGAAATTCATTTAAAAAATAATTCATATTTTTCTTGAAATTTGTTTTAAAAATTCATATTGAAATTCATTATTTAGAATATATATGAAAGTTTCTTGAAATTTTTGTTTCTAAAAGTGTCTTGAAATTTTTCTTGAAATTAATTTAAAAAATAATTCATATGTTTTTTGAAATTCATTTAAAAAATTCATATCTAAATTCATTATTTAGAATATATATGAAAGTTTCTTGAAATTCATTTTTTAGAATATATATGAAAGTTTCTTGAAATTTTTCTTGACAAGAAAAATTTCAAGAAACTTTGAGAAACAAAATTTCATATATATTATGAATAATGAATTTCAATATGAAGTTTTTAAATGAATTTTAATAAAATTTTCAAGAAACTTTTAAAAACAAAAATTTCAGATAATTTCATATATATTCTAAATAATAAATTTCAATCAAAATTCTTTCATATATATTTTAAATAATGAATTTCAATATGAATTTTTTAAATAAATTTCAAGAAATTTTTCAAGAAACATATGAATTTTTTTTAAATGTATTTCAAGATTATAAATAATGAATTTCAATTTTAATTTTTCAGATGAATTTCAAACAAAATATGAATTATTTTTTAAACAAATTTCAGGAAAATTTTCAATAAACTTTTAGAAACAAAAATTTTAAGAAACTTTCATATATATTCTAAATAATGAATTTCAATATGAATTTTTTAAGTGAATTTCAAGAAAAATTATTTCATATATATTCTAAATAATGAATTTCAATAAATATTTTTTCATATATATTCTAAATAATGAATTTCTAGAAAAATTTCAAGAAACTTTTATATATATTTTAAATAATGAATTTCAATAAAAATTTCAAAAAACTTTCATATATATTCTAAACAATGAATTTCAATATAAATTTTTTAAATGAATTTCAAGAAAAATTTCAAGAAACTTTCATATATATTCTAAATTTTCATATTTATTCTAAATAATGAATTTCTATATGAATTTTTAAAATGAATTTTAAGAAAAAATTCATTAACTTTCAGAAACAATATTTTTAAATTTATTTCAAGAAAAATTTCAATGAATTCCATATATATTCTAAATAATTAATTTCAATTAAAATTTAAAGAAAATTTCATATATATTCTATATAATGAATTTCCAAAAAAATTTCAAGAAACATAAGATTTATTTTTTTAATGAACTTTAAGAAAAAATTCAAAAAACATGTAAATTATTTTTAAATAAATTTCAAGAAACTTTCATATATATATATATATATATATATATATATATTCTAAATAATGAATTTCAAGACAAATTTCAAGAAAATTTCATATATATTATAAATAATGAATTTCTAGAAAATTTTCAAGAAATTTTCATATATATTCTAAATAATAAATTTTAATATGAATTTTTTAAATGAATTTCAAAACACTTTCAGAAACAATATTTTGAAAATCATTTGAAGAAAATTTTCAAATTTCATATATATTCTAAATAATGAATTTTAAGAAACTTTCTCATATATTCTAAATAATGAATTAAAAAAAATAAATAAATAAATTTCATATATATTCTAAATAATGAATTTCAGGAAAATTTTCAAGAAACTTTCATTTATATTCTAAATAATGAATTTCAAGAAACTTTCATATATATTCTAAATAATGAATTTCAAGAGATTTTCATATATATTCTAAGTAATATATTCCATGAATTTGAAAAAAAAAATTATATATATTCTAAGAAACTTTCGAAATAATGAATTTCAAGAAATTTTCATATATATTCTAAATAATAAATTTAAAAAAACTCTCATATGTATTATAAATAATTAATTTTAATATGAATTTTTTAAAAGAATTTCAAGAAAAATTTCAAGAAACTTTTATAAACAAAAATTTCAAGAAACTTTCATATATATTCTAAATAATGAATTTCAATATGAATTTTTTAAATGAATTTCAAGAAAAACATAAATTATTTTTTAAATGAATTTCAAGAAAAATATGAATTATTTTTTAATTTAATTTCAAGAAAATTTTCGAGAAACTTTCAGAAACATAAATTTCAAGAAACTTTGATGCCAGAGTAGCCTGACTAAATGAACTATACCCGCTACGAAATATACGCGCACTTTTCTAGTTTGTAACTAGATTTTTTATGTCGATGTGCAATAAGCAAGGTTACATTTCTCTAATGTGCATTTCCTTTCCTACATGCTCTGCCTCCTCCAACAAAGTCTTGGCATCTCCTCCCATTTGATCATTGTCATCCCTGCAACTCCATTAGCCATGCAATTTCTTAGCAACAAAATTTTTTCACATTTCATACACCCATCTCTCGTTTTTTTAATAAACGAAATCTCACAGAGAAGTGAACATAAATCCACGATGTAAAAGCCAAAGAGAAAAATGAATAGCAATGTAAAAGTTAAAACGTATTAACACAAAATAAAAGGAAGCAACCACACAGTTCATCAATTTTATTCACACAACAAAACATTCCATCCCAAAGTCCACTAGAAAACTTCTATTCATCATTTTTTAATGCCTTTCTGATCACTCCTATTAACCTCAATCTACTCCCCACTATTTTTAACTAACTAACTCCTAGTAAACTGTGACTAACTAAGTGGCTTGACCTCCAACAATGTAAATTTTGAAACGGGAACAGAAATGAGTATCTGCTTTTTTTAGGTATCAAAAAATCATTTGATTTTGAAAAGTTTTGATTCAGAATACTCTTAATTTATTTTAGCATGTTTTTTACACATTAAATTTCTAATGTACCAAGTATAAACATTATTTTTAAAATGTTAGTGATTTTTATGTTGTTTTTGAAAAGTGTCGATGCCAGCATCTTCCGTTTTTTTTACAAGACTTATTTTTTACGTTAAATTCTCTAATGTATTTAACGCTAATAATTATTTTCTAAATTTAGCAAATTTTTAAATGTTTTTCAAGTTTTTTTTTTTCGTTTCATTTTTTTGTTGTGAGATATTTGATGTTTTGTAGTGTTAAAAAAAAAACCAAAATTTTAAAGTTTTGATCTTCAATCTAATTATATATTGTTAAATAATATTTCATTTCCCATGAAATACTTGTCACTAAAAAAACAACAATTTTTAACAGTTTACATAAAAATACGCATTTTGAATATAGATATAACTGAAAAAATACACATTTTGAGTCTTTTTGCTAAAAGTGACATGTCAAATAAACCATTTTTATAGAAAAAAAATAACCAAAATAAGTATAAAAATTAGCAATTTTTATGAATTTTATGTCAAATATTAATAATAATAACATTTTTTTTCAAAAACTAAATGATTCAAATCAAGAATGAAGTGAAAATCACATTATACAAATTTTAAATTTTAAATTTTTTAATGTCTTTTTTCTTATCTTAAAACAATAAGTGAAAATCACATAATTTTATTAAAAAAATCATAAAAAAAAATAAAATTAAAATTAAAAAAAATACAAAAATATAAAAAATAAATAAATAAAATAGATAATAGTTGGGTTGCCTGAGGGCGGCTGTCATGGGCCATCCAAGCTCCGCCGACCCACGACAGCCGCCCCTCGGGCCACCTAGCGAGGCTTGCCAGAGCCAATTCTAAGAATCGGCTCCAGCCTGCCCCGCTTGGTTGCCCAAGGGTGGCCATCGTGGGCTTGGCGGAGCTGACCAAGCTTTGCCGGCCCACGAAGGCCGCCCCTCGGGCCACCCAGCAAGGCTAGCCGAGTGGACCGAGGGGCGGCTATCATGGGCCAACAGAGTAAAAAGAAGGGTTTTTGAGTCTCTGTTCAGGGAATTGTCAACAGAAGGAATATTACTCTCATGTAAAGGGATACAATGATGGTATTTGAAAGGCATTACACTGCTTATTGATCACGGGAATCCCCTTGGCTTGACTGCGCAATTGTCATGGACAATTCCTCCAAGTGTAATGCAAATCCCATGCAAAACTGATCCTCCAACTGATAGCTTTACTCACCCTTTCATCTACCTCTTCCTCTGGTCTCCACTGAACTGATCATGCACTGTAGTGAACTGAAGTGTTCTTGAGTTGACTAATGAGTTAATATTTAGTAAATTAAATATTATTTAATTTACTCCACTCATATCTAGTTGATTAGTTAGTTAACTAATCCCAACTAGTTCAACTAAAAACAAACAGAACACAACTCCACTACTTGTCCCGTTAACTCCTCCAAAACTCCTGCCACTGAAGTCTAACTGAAGCCAACCATGCAAGATGCCATCAAAACCTAGGAACCACGTGATTCCTTGTGTCAGTTGCATGAGCCACCTCCATGACTCAAACTGAAGTGCGCCAAGAGAGTAAACTGTTGTTTATAGTCAAAATATTATTAAGGGTAAATAATATTTGACTTCCATATTTTTAGGAGATCAGTCTAAAAATAGCCGGGGTCCTAAAAATAAGGGTCTCATCTATTTTTACCGACATGTCGCATACTTTAAGAATCTCCAAGTAGAATTCCCAAATTATGCTCCGTATGTCTAAAAATAGACATAGTCTAAAAATAGACTTTGCGCCAGAATTTGCCTGCGGGCCCACTTAGAGAAGGCGACTTCATTTCACTAAGCTCCATCATCTTGCTGCATTCTCAACACTCCCTCTCAGCAAGATATGGATTATCTGCAATCCCTATCCTGCCTCTGTGGAATTCGAACTTGCTCCTGGTGAGCGCCTTCGTCAGGATGTCGGCATCCTGATCCTCCGTGGGAACATATGAAAGCATCATGATTCTCCATTGAACACAATCTCTGATATGATGGTACCTGATGTCGATGTGTTTGGACCTATCATGAAATACTGGATTAGCCGAGAGTTTAATGCAACTCTGGTTATCACAGTAGATCACTATAGGCTCCAAATGCAACCTGAACAATCCTGTGAGGATCTTCCTCATCCAAATAGCCTCGCATGCAGCCAAGCTAGCTGCCATGTACTCGGCCTCTGCTGAACTGAGTGCCACGGATCTCTGCTTCCTGCTGTACCAGGAAACTGCTGTCGACCCAATGCTGAAAACTCCTCCCGAAGTGCTCTTCCGGTCCGTTGGACTCCCTGCCCAATCTGCATCAGTGAAGCCAGAAAGCTTCGCTCCATCCTCCTGTCTGTACCATAGACCATATCCCGATGTGCCTCTGATATAGCGCAATACATGCTTGCCTGCCTTCCAAAAGAGCTTGGTAGGCTTAAACATAGCTTGCGAAAGCTGGTTAACTGCATAGCATATATCGGGTCGTGTATTGACCAGATACATAAGCGACCCCACCAACTATCGATAGACAGTGGCATCCACTACCTCCGCTGAAGTAGCATCCTCCTTCCTCCAACCACCAGGAAGAGGAGTGTCAACAGGCTTGCGGCCTTGCATGTTGAACCTCTCCAGAATCTCCCGAGCATACTTTCCCTGAGAAACAAACAGTCCTCCGCTGCGCTGCCAAATCTCCAATCCCAGGAAATAATGAAGGATGCCCAAGTCCTTCATCTCAAACTCTCGTGCAAGATCCTCCTTGCATGAAAGTATCAGCTGCTCGTCGCCAGTCAAAATCAGATCATCTACATACAGTACGATGATCAACAGCTTCCCCTCCACCACAATCTGGTACAGGTTTGGATCCGCCTCACTCTTGGAGAATCCAAGCCCGGTGAAGTAGCTGTCTATCAAATGTGCCAAGCACGGGGTGGCACATGAGCCCATGCGGTGCTCTGTTGAGTGGCCACACATGCGACTCGCTGTGAAAATCTCACGAAAACCAATTGCTCTATGTACACCTCCTCCTCAATAACTCCATTGAGGAACGCAGTCTTCACATCCATCTGATGAATGTGCCACCCCATATGCGCTGAGAGAGCAAGGATCGTCCGTATGGAAGAGTACCTTGCGACAGGTGCAAAGGTCTCCTCATAATCGATCCCCTCGATCTGTGAAAAGCCACGGGCGACAAATCTTGCCTTGTACTTCTCCACACTCCCGTCAGCCGCCTGCTTCACTTTGTAGATCCATCGTGAATCCACCACTGATTTCCCCACCGGTCTTGGGACAATCTCCCATGCACTGTTCCTGACGATCGAATCATATTCTTCGATCATGGCATCAACCCATGCGGGTTCCTCCACAGCTTCCTCAAAAGAGGATGGCTCCATCACAACACATTGACTCACAAGAGCCATGTATCCAGTGTACTGATCCGGTGACCGTCTCTGTCTGCGTTGTGCTGTAGGTGGTCCTACAACCTTCTCTGCATCACGAGCCAGTCGCTCAGTTTCTGTAGTGCGCATGCGCCCTCTGATGGTTGGCGCTGCCTGGGTGGTTTCTTCCACCTCCTGAACTTCCTCTTGTGGCTGATCCACATCCGGAAGCTCCTCCTTAGGAACTAACAGCTTCTCATCTGCATGCAAGTGTAGCTCCCTCTCAAGCGAACACTGCATGGCTTTCTCCTCCTGAAATTTTATATCCCGTCGCACAACAGTCTTGCGACTGTCTGACAAATACACCCGATAGTTGTGAGGTGTATCAGTGTACCCCACAAATATTCCAACCTCAGCAGTTGGATCTAGCTTCCTTCTCACATCCTTCGTCACATGCATGTAGACAGGAGAACCAAAAATCCGCAAATGGGAAATATCAGGCCTCTTGCCAGAATAAGCCTCCTCCGGTGTACTCATGCCAAGAACCTTGTGAGGACAACGGTTCTGCACATACACTGCTGTATTGCATGCCTCAGCCCACAAGTGAAGGGGTAGGCCCTGATCATGCAACATCGCCGGTGCAGCACCCACGATCGTTCTGTTCTTCCGCTCAGCCACCCCGTTCTGCTGTGGGTTATGGGGTGCGATGAGCTCTCTCCGAATCCCTTCTGCGCTGCAGAACTCCTTGAATTCAGCCGAGATGAATTCACCACCGTTGTCACTCCTTAGAGCAATCACCTTCTTCCCCGACTCCTTCTCGACCAGTGCTTTAAACTCACAGAACTTCGCGAATGTATCGCTCTTCTTCTGCATGAAGAAGATCCAGCACTTTCGAGAGAAATCATCAACAAAGATCACATAATACCTGTGCTTTGCTGTCGAAGCAACTGAGAAAGGACCACACACGTCTGCGTGAACTCTCTCAAGGATCGTCGTGGCGCGACTATCCTTCTCGTGAAAGGTGGCTTTCACATACTTCCCTAAAGTACACCCCTTGCACTGATCTGACTGCGCAAAGGTGCCCTTAGGAAGTCCAGTAGAAATCTGCTGCAGAATCTTCAAAGCTCCATGGTGAAGATGGCCCAATCTCCTGTGCCATAGTTCGCCCTCATCATCTCGGCTCACCACTTCTCCCGCCTTGCATGCCATAGCTGCGCAGTCATCTACCTACAACTGATAAAGGTTCTGAGTTCGAACCCCTATCTTCCGGGTCTCTCCAGTAGTCTTACTGCGCAGGAAGGCTTTTCCTTCGCTGAAGACCACATCATAACCCTTATACTCCAACATCGCTACTGAAATCAGGTTCTTCTTCAATCCAGGTACATGCATGACATCCTTTAATACAAAGGGTTTACCAGACTCCCTCTGAAAGGATACGGTACCGATACCAGTCACATTGTATCTACCATCATCGCCCATCTCGATGTGCACACCCAAATCTTTGTTCTCCGGATCTGAGAACAACTCCCGATCTCCCGTCATATGAAATGACGCACCGCTGTCCAAGAACCACACCGATCCCATCACACTTGAAACCAAGCATGCAATCAGTGAAAAGTCAAGCTCGAACTATGAAGCCAAAGCTTCTCCATCTGCAGATCTTCCCGCTTGCTTGTTCTTCTTCTTCTTTGGACAATTGGTAGCATAATGTCCGTGATCATGGCAGTGAAAACACTTCACTTTCGCCATGTCCTGCTTCTTGCCCTTAGCTCCAGAATGAGAGGTTTTCTTACCCTTCCCTTTCTTAGCTTTGGACACCAAAGCGCAGTTTTCTTCATCAGCTCCCTTTGATGAAGATCCATCTCGAGTAGTCCTCCTTATCTCCTCCTGCATGAGATCCGCCCAAAGGCGCTCCCATCACGGCAGCTTCTCCCGACCATTGACACTATCTTGATATGAGTGCCAAGCCTTCGGAAGACCAAGGAGAGCCAGGTCGACCATGTCCTCTTCATCGATAGTCACCCCCACACTTCCCAGTTCATCTTTGCACTGAGTGAACTTCGTGAGGTATTTGGCGATATTGTCGCCCTTCTCCATCTTGATGTTCCCGAGCTTATCTTTGAGCGCCAGCTTCCTTTGGTCACTCTTACTCTGGAATAGATCCGTCAAAGCTTTCCACATTAGAAATGGAGAAGCCTTTCATGCGGGTGTTAGGCCGTTAATATGCCATTATTATTATCACTTTTGAACACTTATTCCACCCATTTCTACCATTCTTCATTACGTCATTTATTATAATTTATTATTTAAATCCATTTTATAAATGATTTATGCTCTTATGGATGAATATTATTTATCTTCCTTTATTTCTAATAAATTGATGATTATGAATTATTTTATCAATGATAGTTTCAATAAGTTGGTTATAACATTATTCACCATTTTTAGCCTCCAAGGTAATTTCCAGATTGAAGATTTGATCATTAAAAGTGTCAACTCAGAAATGCGCTGGAATAAGGAGTGACAGTTTTGCGGTTGAGATTCTGAGCAAATGAAGACGAATCTGGAAAATCCGGAACATGGGTTTTGTTCAGAACGGACCCAATTAACTTTAACAAAGAACTGTTTGCCCAAATTCGGCTTGTACTGAGAGAAATGCAGGGTTCTTTGAGCACGATTTTCTCAGATCTGTGGTTGCGGCCGTCCTCCAAATCTCAGCTACAAAGCCAAATTCGACTTGCTGTTGTTGAAAGAGGGATGTAAATCTATTTTATTGTTGATCAATTGGTTGGAAGAAATTCAATATTATTATTAGAGATCCTATTTGCTATTTAATTTCTCCACCTTCTGATTATAAAAGGAGAAGCATGTATTGTGTATGGGAGGAGGGAGAGACTTTTCTTATTGTAATTTGCAGAATTGTGCATCGGCTCTTGTTAAGAGAGTGTGAGCTGTTTGTAAACATTATTGATGCCTGATTAATAAAAGAGTTCATTGTTGTTCCATTTCTCAAGCGCTGGAGTAAAGCACAGCAACGCTTCACCGGTGGTTGAGGGCCCGGCCCTGGTGGAGCGATCTGCTGTTGGTATTTCTATTAGTTTATTTCTGTTGTGTGAAGTTCGTTTATTACAATTAAAGAATTGAGTTATTGCTAATTGGATCAAATACAGAGTCATTGTTATTCCATTCTTTACAAGAAGCATGATTCATGATTCAATTGTTATAAAATGTTGTTTTTCTGTATCTAATTCCAGTTGTTATTCCTTTTATTTATGAATTACGATAGTTGATTGTTGTGTGGCTGTCGACAGGATTAAAGAGTAGAAATCTAGTTTTCTTGGTTATGAATTGAATTCACTGTTTATTTTACGCTGCTATTCAATTCCTGTTCATTGCTTTTAGATTGTTGTCCCTTTCCAGTTTGCGTTTTAGATTTCATTTCCTTTGAGTTGTTTTCACTTACTTTGAGATCTCTAAACTGTAGAGGGCAGAGCTAATCATTCCAGGTCCCCAGATTTGGTCATCTCACATCGATTTCTAGGGGAAAGAGTTATTACTACTGCATCCCTAATCGATGTCTAGCAAGGTTGTTGTAGTGTAGTCTTTACATTTCTGTCATTTGTAATTAGATTTATTTTCAAGCAGATTTCTTTTCAAGCATTTATTATTTCTGCATTTGTATTTTTATACTACATCTTCACAAACATTACTCTTGAGTAAATAGCCGCCTCAGACTGAGTACACTCTTGAAACAAAAAGTCGTCCCTGGGTTGACAATTAATGTGAGGTAATTAGGAGTTACAAAGACACCTTTTTATCGCTCCACAGCAGGCTGGATACAATATGATCCTTGACGCCCTCCAACAGGATCCTTCGACATTTCGCTATCTTCTTTTGCCATGCATCGACTAAAGCTGCATCAGTGGGCTTTGGGACATCCGTATCTACGAACTCCTTCAGACCATTATCTTCTAACACTGCTTCCATGCGATCCTTCCATGCAACATAATTCGAACTGCCTTCAAGAGCATATTCGAGTCGCAAACCGTTGAAAGACATTTTCAACAACGGCACCAAGAAAAACAAAGCTGCTGCAAAATTCGAATTCCAAAATCCAAGCTCTATCGCTTCCGATCTACACTTGAGAACAAATTATTTCCAAATCAGAGATTGACTGCAAGGGGCGTTTACCAGACCTTTCACTTTCCGAAGAAAGATGAATCCGGAGGCTTCCTGGCCCGTATGCAGACTCTGTCCGAGGAAATAAGTTTGCAATCACCGTAATAGATCTTGACAATTAATCTTGCTCTGATACCATGTAGAAATTAGCTGAATAAATCACTTATTCAATGGAGATTAACCCGATTACACATCAATTTCGAATTGCATGCATAACACATAATCTCATCTACAATTAATTGTCACATGCGGAAATAATAGAAGCAATCTCACATCAAATCAATCACACATTAACTCGGTATGTATGGGGAAAGCCTATAGCTGAAAACCCCGCAGCTATTGTGTATATTATAATGGAGAAATCATGTAACAAAACAAGTACAATACTCCTCACAAGTACTCGGTACTTTCTCATAAAGTCACACACAATCTAGCTCAGTTTTGAACAGGTTACTGGTTCAAAACTCACTGCTAATTGCCTTGCCTCTATTGCGCAATCATGGCCTGTCTATGTAGAGATCCAAGGTTCGAATCCCCTTGCCTTGATTGCGTAATTGTCATGGACAATTCCTCCAAGTGTAATGCAAATCTCATGCAAAACAAATCTACCAACTGATGGCTTTACTCACCCTTTCATCTACCTCTTCCACTGGTCTCCACTGAACTGATCATGCACTGTAGTGAACTGAAGTGGTCTTGAGTTGACTAATGAGTTAATAATTAGTGAATTAAATAATGTTTAATTCACTCCACTCATATCTAATTGATTAGCCGATTAAACTAATCTCAATAGTTCAACTAAAATAAACAGAACACAACTCCACTATCTGTCCCGTTAACTCCTCCAAAGCACGCCTTCAGTCAAGCTGAAGTCAACCATGCAGATGCCATCAAACCCTAGGAACCACGTGATCCCTCTTGTCGATTGCATGAGCCACCTCCATGACTCGAGCGAAGTGCTCCAAAGTATTGTTGTTTATAGTCAAAAAATATTATTAAGGGTAAATAATATTTGACTTCCATATTTTAGGAGACACGAGTCTAAAATAACTCGGGTCCTAAAAATAAGGGTCTCATCTATTTTTACCGACATGTCGCATACTTCAAGAATCTCCAACTGGAATTCCCAAATTATGCTCTGTATGTCTAAAAATAGACATAGTCTAAAAATAGACTTTGCGCCAGAATTTGCCTGCGGGCCCACTTAGTGAAGGCGACTTCATTTCACTAAGCTCCATCATCTTGCTGCATTCTCAACATCACCTACAACAGGGTTAGGTTGGGCTTCCAGAGTTAGGAGCAGACAGGTCACAGGTACAGATTGGTGCTATCAACAGGCTCAAGGGCTTTTTGGAGGAGTTTGGAAATGGTTTTCGGTGGCATTTGCTTGATATATTCCATCATCCGAGCAGTTTGGCTTTCGTTCCGGTGCATTTCGACAAATTTCGGAAATTTGAGTTATTTGTGGGCTTAACTCAGCTGATTACGCTCAAGGTGGCATTCCGGGAGGAATACATGATGGAACACCTTAGTGTAATAGCCCATTGGAATCGGGACGAGGATACCTACATGGTGGGATAGTTGGACATGGGTTTCAGTGACAAGAGGAGGCGTGGTAGCCAATTTACCCTTGTTTGCATTAAAAAGAAATATTTTAATAAGAGGGAAAAGTGCTCCATGAATAAAATAATAATAAAATAATGCTCTAGAAGGCTCCAAGAGATCTATAAAAGAAAGGGAGGAGGCCATTGAGAGATATCTTTGGGATCATATCATTTTCTTGTGTGAGAGGTTTGAGATGTGGTTCTCTACTTCAGCCTTAGCCCCAGGAGGGAAAACCCTTGGGTGATTTGTGAGTGTTGGACGAAAACCCAACTCTCTTTGAGGAAACTTCATTCATAATTTTCGCAGAGCTCTAGAGATATTGGAGTGAGGATCATTCAGATCTTCAACAGGTGCTTTAGTGGATTCAGTGGTAGCTGTTGACAGAGGGAGAGTGCAGTAGTTCAATTTTGGAGGTCATCGAAGTGTAGCAGTGTAGAAAATTATCTTGGTGACTAGTTTTCCATCTCAGATCTTTTTGGGTCAGATCCATATGTAACCCTCATTATTATTTATAATAAAATCTGAGATTCTTCCTATTATATGATGTATTGGATTGCAATGTTTCATGTCTTTTTATTTACATGGCAATCTTCTGTTGAGTAAATGTTGATTTTACAGCATAATGTGGAGTTCAATATTTTTCTGCATTTTTAGTTAAAATATCCCATCCGGGATATTATAGTGGTATTAGAGTTTCAATCTTGGATCAGCCCGCGGGTTTCTAATTTTCAGTTGCAGCTATTTTGGTTAGAAGGGCCTGCGCAGTCATTGGAGGAGGCTCATTTGTGGGAGCTGCATTGGTGGGATTTTAGAGCTGGGGTGTTGGGAAATTGATAGGAGAGCCATATGAGGAGGTTGGCTGGGATTTTGGAGAAAAATGATTGACAGTAGCAGCTGCAGTGCTAAAAAACGAAATTGGAAGAGGGCCAAACTACAAAAGGTCATATTTTGAAGGTTGGAATTAGAATAAACCCTTTCTGGGTTTTTCTGGGTTTTGGGCAAGGATCACCTTCCCAAATTCCTAGAATTTTCTGAGCTGTTTTTAGTGGGTAAATCAGAGGCAAAAGTTAGGCAACATTAAAATCTTGGAGCAGAAGTGCAGTTTCTGGAGGATATTTCTATTGAAGCGGTTGGATTTCCTTGCAATCATCACCTGGTGCTTGTAGCTTGCCTTGTGCAAGTCTAGCTAAACCACTGTTACTTCCATATATGTCGTTGAAACAATGAAGTTTTTAAAACAACTCCTAAATCAACATAGCAGAGCCTCAGTGGGTTGCAATCTAAACCAAAGACCAAAAATATTAAACAATGCAGAATTTAGTTCCTTGAAACAAAACAACAGACCCTTCTCTAAGAAGGTACATAGTTTATTCCAACAAAGGCATCCGAGAAATTTACAAAACGAGGAAGAAGTAGGAAATTGGCTTTATGCACTTGGGATGGAATTAAAGAGTGGAAGATCAGAAAATGAATTTCCCATGTTAGAGAAACTGGAATCATGCCTTTCAAAGGTAGAGCAATCTGATTGGAGTTTAAATTGGGCTTTGAAACCATCTATGCTTGCATTGGTACAAGCTAGATTCTTGGAACATCCAAGTGAGAGAGTCAAGCTTATAGCTGCCTCTTGTTCAGTGATATTTTGAGGATAACAACACCCTTCCCTCCCTACAATGATGACATTATGAAAAGAATATTTAGACTAATAGTAGGAACCTTTCAAGATTTGGCCAATTGTGCAGGCTCTACATTTGGGAGGAAGCTTAAGGTTTTAGAAGTCATGGCCATGACCCGGACGCATGAGATCATGTTTGAATTTGAGTGTGATGGCTTGATTCTATAGATGTTCCAATGCTTCTTCAGCATTAGGAGACATCATTTTAACACAGTCATAGCACACATACAGTCCATCTTGTCATCATGTATGGGGGTATATGAGGCCATTTGCTAGGAGTTTCAGACTAGGTTGCTGAGCATTTGGAGGAGAGAGAAGTTGGTCTCACCTGCTGCTTATGAACTAGCCCAAGGGTTAGTTGAGCAAAAAATTGAGCTTTTTAGGAGGCAGTTGACTAGGGAGGAGTTTTTCCAGTTTGGTGGATCATGTAGCAGAAATGAATTGAGGAGGAAGGGACTTTACATCATTTGAAAAGGACCATGGGGGCCTGATCACTCATGTTTGAGAGTTGCAGATGAGGTCGCAGAGGTAGAGAAGGTAGACGTTCCTTCTGTATGTCAGGATGAGGAATATTCTCCAGATGAGTCCATGGGATTAGATGATGATGCTTCTGGGGAGTGAGAGCAGTCATGCGGAGTTGATGGTCGTAGGTTGGAGCTGCATTCCAGTATGCAAGGTGAGCAGTCAGGGGACTCTATGGGAGATAATCTGGGTGACGATTCACTTGTGACGATTTAGCCAGAGCAACATATGATGGAGCCTGAGTTAGCAAAGGAGGATACTATGCACATCAGGCATGATAGTCCTTTGGGGGAGAGCCAGATGGTGGCTCACATTGAGTCTATGATGGATATACGGCTAACCTTGGGGTCAGCCACTGAGGAAGAGCATTCAGATGCATAGACACTGAGTACAATGCCAGTAGTTGCAGATCCATATCCTCTGGAGATGTTGCAGGTTGATGGGATAGTTCTACAAGGGGCTAGGGGACAACATGAGCATTACATTCCCTTGCTCTTTTGGTTTCCTTGTCTTTTAAAATTGGATTTTGTAGAGATGTTTGACTAATAATTTTCTCTTCATCCTCTTGTAATGTGTTCTCTGTCCACTGCTCCTAATTTTCATACTACTCTATTTCTATTCTAGGTGTATGCGCATATGGTGTGGTCTTCTGCTCAACTCTCTGTTTTTAAATTATCCCTAATGGATCATAAGACCATGTGAATCTTAGCTTAAATTTCATTTTCTTTAGTAATTCGTCTACTTCCTTTACTGTTGCTCTGGTATTGACGACCAATAGGTGCTTTCAATTTAAATTGTGCCTTTTTTTTGCTTGATACAAAATGTAGGTCATCCATATTTAACACCTGTCTAATTTATTCCAAGGCAAAAATTCTTACTGGTACAAATACTAGACATATGTAGGGAGGAATTTCACATCCATAGATTTTATTTTTTGTATAATTCTAGTAAGGATACTACTCTCCAACCTTAGCTTGTTCTGTAAGATGAAAAACTCTTTTGATCTCTGGTGAAATTCTGGGTATAATACTGTTGTTAAGAAGACACAAGGATACATGTGAAAAATGATCTATGAAATAAATGAATGAATAATCCTCTGAATTCTTCTCACCAAGGAAGTCCAGTGAATTACTGATATTGGACTTCCATTTTCATCCACCTTTTTCAATTGAAACTTGAATCTGTCTGCTTGATATAATAACATCAAATACACAAGGACTTAATGGTGTTTGAATGCACCTCCAGTAGTAAATTTTAGAAATTGTCCGTGAATGACATTTGATAGGTATTGATTGTAGTTGAAAATGACTGAAGGCTTCTGGCCAATGGAAACCACTGATAAAAACCCTATCACTACTTCATCTATCCATTGGTCTGTGGGATAACTTAATAGGAAAGTAACCATGGAAATCAATTTCCTTGACATTTCAGGGAAAATATAAGTAGAGTATGGGGGACTATTTTTCGGAAATTCATAATTATTAGGTAGAAAACATTCAAAAATATGGGCTCACTGGGGGAAGGTAAGAATTTGGTATATTTCCATGAGTGCATGAGTGGAAAATGGGTGTAAAGAAGTCTAGGGATTAATCTGGAGGGCTTGACAAAAAGGTTATGGGGTAACTGAGAATAGGATTTCATTGTTTTGGGAAAATATTTCCTTTTGGTTGGGGAGGTACCTAAGATGACACCATGTAATGAACTCTGGTAAAATATAAGTTGAGGGAAAGGAAAATTGAGGTAAAAACGATTCCAGGATACTTAAATCATCACTATTATATAAAAAATTTTGATTCTCCCAATTATGAAACTCATATAAATCAAATTCACACTGAGTTTCTGCTATCTTATACTCTATGTAACCCTAAGGAAGATCATTTAAATTGGGAACATAGGGTAGGACAAAAATCTTGATGAGAATTTTCGATTTTCCCTTATGTGATGACATTTCAGATTGTAAAGAGGCTCAAGGGAAATTACCCATTTTGTAAATGATTGATAATAGAAGAGAATGGAGATTGCAAAGTCATTGGTGCACTAGAAAAAATCTTGGGCGTGAACCTGCATTCGTACAATGAAATGAAAAAGGAAGAAATTTTGGGCAATGCAGGATTCTTAAAGCGAAAGGAAAAGAAAATTAAAGGAAAAATACTGTTTTTAGAGCATCCCATTTAAAGGTGTAAACATTTGCAGGAGTCAATGACCAATGTTTGCATGACTATTTGTGGGAAATTTGGCCAATGGTGATGTGACATGAGGGGGTGAGGTGACATGGAATAATTTGGTGGTATGGATGATTGAGGGGATGGAACCTGAATTGATATGAATGGAGTGGGATCAAGTAGGGGAAAGTTATGGTTTTTGGGTGGGGGATTGAATGGTAAGTGGTAAGGGATTAGAGGCCCCAAAAATTCTTGTGGAGCTGCCATGTAGTCGCTGGTGGTTTCAATCAAACCATTTTTCGTACCCCCCCTCCTTATTAACCTTTAGGAGGTCGGGGGGGGGGAATATCGTTCCCTGCCGTTGATTTTGGCGAGGATGATCTCATTCTTCCAAAAACTCGAGTGTGTTATTACAAAGTGAAAAAACATGATGTTGACTCTTATTTACTAATTAAACAAATCTTTTGCTAATTTAAACTAAGATTAAGGATAATAAACAAAATTATTTTAGGTGACATTTTAATTGGCACGCCTGCGCCCTTTTGGGGATTTATTTTTTATTTATTTTATATATATTTTTCTTTATTCCCTCCCTCCTGTAGGTTTTAACCCTGAACAAAAATTATCTACACATGAATATTATAACAGAAAATAAACAATAGCGAGAGCATAAAACATAAAACAGATAAACACAAAGATTTTCCCCTGGATCCCAAATCGGGACGACTGGCTTGATTTTTCATTATGTTCCTTTTAGTGTTACAACACATGTATATACATGCCGAAGCATACATAAACCCTAATCCATTAACCCTGGATTAGAACATAACCGTAGTTCCCTTGATTTGATCTACAAAATACCAGGGGCCGAAAACCATCGTACCCCAAAACCATGTGCAAACTCATGCATAAAACATGGGTGGGTCTGCCTATGAGTGGGTCCGCACACCAAAATTTTTTTTCCCGAGGCGCTGCCCCAGACCCTGACAGAGGGGGTTGCCGCCCCCCCTGTGAGCCCCATGCTACGCCTGGCGCAACGTACAATGTGTGGGGCTTGTCATGGAAAGAATATAACACATACCCAACATTCTCCCACTTGTTTTTTTTTTTTCCGTAGGGGGCCACAGGAGAGCTTAGTCATTGGGCCAATTATTCAACACCCATTGTTTCTCTACACCAAGAGAACTTCTGAGTGCTCACAGACCTAGTTAATGCATTTGCAACATTCTTCAAGGTGTCCACCTTTACCAACAAGACCCTTTTAGCCTCAACCATATCTTTAACAAAGTGATATTGAACATCAATGTGCTTTGTCTTTGAATGATAAGAAGGGTTCTTAGAAAAGAAAATTGCACTTTGGCTATCACAGTCTGTCCTTATAGCTTGATGTACCAACCCCATTTTTTAACACAATCTCTGCAACCAAATTGATTCCTTGCTTGCATGAGTGGCTGCTATGTATTCTGCCTCTGTAGTTGAAAGTGCCACTACAGACTGTCTTTTACTCATCCAACTGACTGCGCCTCCAAATAGGCTAAACACATACCCACTTGTAGATCTTATTTGGTCCAGATCTCTAGCCCAGTCTACATCAACAAAACCACGAATGTCCAACATTCTTTCCAATCCTGGTCTTCCCTAGTAGCACAAACCATAATTAGTAGTGCCACGTAAATATCTGAAAACCCGCTTCACTGCTGTCCAATGCTCCTTCCCTGGGTTTGACATAAACCTACTCAATACTCCCACTGCATGTGCAATGTATGGTCTAGTACAGACCATTGCATACATCAAGCTACCCACTGCACTTGCATATGGAACACGGGACATATCCTCCTCTTCATGTCTATGTGTCTTGGGACAACTGTTCAAACGAACGACTTCACACCTACATGAATAAGAACGTTCACGGTTTACTATCCTACATGAACCTCTGTAATATTGTCTCGACATAATTCCTCTAGTTTAACCCGAGCTTCCTCTTTTCTCGATCTCTCTTAATTTCCATCCCCAAAATATAGTTTGCAACACCAATATCCTTCATTTCGAATTTGGAGAACAATTGGGTCTTAAAATCTTGGACAATTTCTTTACCATTTCCAACCAGCAACATATTTTCCACATAGAAGACCAAATAAATAACACGGTCCCCAATTAATTTAAAATACAAATAGTGATCCTTTTTTCTTTTGGTGAAGTCAAGTCCCCGTATATAGGTATCAAATTTACGATACCATCGCCATTATTGTTTTGACCCTCTGAAGACTTCTTCAACACATACAGTTCTATCTTACCCTTTGCATAAAACATAAGTTGCTTCATGTAGATCTCATCTTCCAGATCCCCGTGAAGAAATATTGTCTTCATATCCATCTGTTCTACCTCAAAATCAAATGCAGCAGCAATAGATAAAAGTAATCTAATAGAAGTAACTTTGGCAACAAGAGAGAAAATATCACCAAAATCAATTCCCGGCACCTGGGAATAACCTTTTGCTACCAACTAAGCTTTGTATTTATCCACCTTGCCTTCTACATTCATCTTCTTTTTAAACACCCATTTGCTCCCAATGGGCTTCCTTCCATCCGGCAACTCCACCAGATCCCATGCCTCATTTTTGTGCAGGGATGCCATTTCATCAACCATGGCCTCCTTCCAGAGTTTTCCATCCTCGGAATCTACTGCCTCCCTGACAGTTCTGGGATCATCATTAGTTATAGTTAAGGCAAAACCTGAACAGAAAGCAGATGGACTATACCTTTCTAGTTGCCTTCTTTCCCGAACTGATCTTCTCACAGCTGGAGTTTGTGGCTCTTCCTCTTCTGAGTCTTCTTCTATTGTAGAGTCCGATTCATCCTCCTTTAGCTCAAACTCTATCTTCTCAGGTTCCTTTGGTAGGATTTCATGTTTAAAAACATCTTTCACCTCTCTAAACACCACATCTCGGCTGTACACAACCTTCCTTGTTCCTGGGTTCCAAAGCTTGTAACCCTTTAAACCATCCTTATACCCAATAAAGATGCACCTTTCAGATTTATTATCCAACTTGGTCCTTTTCTCCTTTGGAACATGTACATATGCATCACATCCAAATACCCTTAGATGTGAAAGAGAGCGTTTCTTACCAGTCCATACCTCATGTGGAGTCTTATCCTCCAACGCTGATGAAGGTGATCTGTTAACTAAGTAACATGCAGTCTCCACTGCCTCTGCCCAGAATTCTTGTCCTAACCTGGTACCACTGAGCATGCTTCTTGCCTTTTCCATCAGTGTTCTGTTCATTCTTTCTGCAAATCCATTTTGCTGAGGTGTGTATGGAGTAGTCTTCTGCCGTGCTATACCACACTTCTTACAGAACTCTTCAAATTCCTTCTTGCAAAACTCCCCACCATTATCTGTCCTCAACGCCTTTATCTTCTTCTCTGTCTGGTTTTCCACCAGAGCCTTAAATTCTTTAAATTTATCAAAGACTTCAGATTTCTTCCTCAAGAAATATATCCATGTATTCCTTGAGAAGTCATCTATGAATGAAACATAGTACACAGACTTTCCCAGTGATGGAACTGACACACGTCCAAACACGTCACTGTGCACAAGTTCTAATATCTTGTTCGCCCTCTTAGCATTAGAAGGAAAACTCACCCGATTCTGCTTCCCATATACACAATGTTCACAAAAATTGAAATCCAGAGAGCAATTAGACATACCTTCTACCATACCATTTCTATGCATTATCCGAAGGAACTTCTCTCCAATATGTCCAAGCCTTTGATGCCATACCATGGTATTTTCTCCAGAGATAGCTAGGCTTTCCGCTCCACTTTCAGGAACCACAGAACTGTTACACCCATCAATAATAGTGCTACCTTGTAGCTTGTACAGAGTTCCAGTCCGAACTCCCCGCATTAATACCAGTGCTCCCCGAACCATCTTGCAGACATCTTTCTCGAACACTGTTTTTACACCTGCATCATCCATATTTCTTACAGAAATCAGATTTCTGGCCAATGCAGGAGTATGCAGAACACTAGGAAGTGTTCTAGTCCTTCCACCTTGTAGCTTCAGCTTGAATTTTCCACGTCCGACTATTCTAGCCTTCCCATCATCCCCTAGGAATACATCGCCGCCATCATATTTCTCATACTCGCAGAACCACTCCCTATGGTGAGAGAAGTGAAAGGGTGCACCCAAGTCAATCAACCATGACTCATGATCTACATGTGTATTTGAAGAAGAAGCCAAATACACATCCCCACCTTCATCCGAGGTGGTTTTTTCCTCTGTAGAAGGAGCATCATCAGATCCCTTTCCTTTCTCAGGAGCTTTAGATCTGCAGTCCTTTTTGTAGTGTCCTTCTTTTCCGCATTTCCAACACACCTTTACAAAATTTCCAGGAGATTTAGATCTCCCACTCGAAACCTTATTCTTGTTTCTGTTTTGGGACCTTCCTCGTACAGATAAGGCATCTCCATTTGACCCTCCATATTTCTCCGTCTCATTTCCTCCGATAGCAAGGCTGAGACAATGTCATCAAAATTCAAGGTAGTTGTATTGCTACCTATTGCAATAACCAGACTTTCCCACGAGTCTAGTAGAGAACACAACAAACTGATGCACTTATGTTCATCTGAGATTTTAATATCAACATATGACAGCTGACTTACCACAATATTCAAGGCGTTCAGTTGCTCTGTCACTAAGTCTCCATCCTTCATCCTCAGGTTATACAAATTTTTCCGCAGGAACAAATTATTCACCAGAGACTTAGATTGGTACAAAGTCCCAAGTTTTTCCCAAAAATTCTTCGCCGTAGCTTCCCCAAATACATTCAACAATACTGAATCTGAGACACACAACCGTATTGTGCTCTTAGCCTCTCGATCCAGTTTCTTCCAGTCTTCATCTGACATTTCCGTTGCTTTAGTACCTGGATCTACCTGCATGATCCACTGATCTTTATGCAATAGTAGATCCTCCATCTTGAGCTTCCACAACTCAAACTATGACCATTAAATTTCTCGATCTCTATATTTCTGCCGCTCGCCAT
Source organism: Pinus albicaulis (assembly GCA_034641835.2). Classification (NCBI taxonomy): domain Eukaryota; kingdom Viridiplantae; phylum Streptophyta; class Pinopsida; order Pinales; family Pinaceae; genus Pinus; species Pinus albicaulis. The sequence goes on along the minus strand of CM076570.1, from coordinate 870,083,885 downwards.
CTTAATTCACCGCAAGAATTGATCCCACAGATCTCCCACTGAACTGGGTCTACCTTAGGCCCGAGAAAAAAACCCTCAGCAGCAAAGGCGTCCCCTTGAAGCCGAAACAACTTTGATACCAAATGTAGGTTTTAACCCTGAACAAAAATTATCTACACATGAATCTTATAACAGAAAATAAACAATATTGAGAGCATAAAACATAAAACAGATAAACACAGAGATTTTCCCCTGGATCCCAAATCGGGATGACTAGCTTGATTGCCATTTATATTCCTTTTCGTGTTACAACACATATATATACATGCCGAAGCATACATAAACCCCAATCCATTAACCCTAGATTAGAACATAACTGTAGTTCCCTTGACCGGATCTACAAAATACCAGGGGCCGAAAACCATCGTACCCAAAACCATGTGCAAACTCATGCACAAAACATGGGTGGGTCCGCCTATGAGTGGGTCCGCACACAAAAAAAAAATTCTACCCCCCCATGACCCCCCTGCTGCGCCCGGCGCAACGTACAACTCATGGGGCTAGTCATGGAAAGAATATAACACATACCCAACACCTCCCTCCCCCCCCACCACACACACACACATATTTCTTTTCTTTTCAAAATATAAGCAACTAAAAATGAAAAACAATTTACAACATCCCATTGGGATAAATAGCTAGATAACCATACCTTGATCACTATATTTATAGGAACCTAACAAAATCTATGTGGATTTTCTACAGTTAATTTAGGTTTTTGAAAAGCACATACACCAAATGTTAGCAGTATCTATTAACAATGGGTTGATGCCGCTTCAATTTTTGGTTCTTTTTTTTTTCATGGTGCATTAGGTGTCGACTACTAATGTTTACATCCAAGTAACTAAAAACACTTGTAAAGTATATGATTTTGTAAATAATTGTTACTGTTATTTAGCACTCAATCAAGGATTGTTAGGCATGCTTTTGCATTACATCATGAGTAAAATTTAGTAAAGACTTATGTGTCTACTTTCATCAAAATCACATACATTAATTTTTTATATTTTTAAATTTATTTTTTATTATATATTTAAAATTTTAATTTACAAATTTATAAAGTTATAGTTTTTTGTTGTGGCTACTCAATATACACCTGGTTTTCCTTTGCCTCTATGAGGTAAACTAGAATCAGTTCACGGGTTTTTGCATGATTTATACCTCAATTATTCCTTTACTGATCCTACCTATGTTCTAGATGCTTTTTATGATGTTATAGGTAGAGACCCATGTTTCGTTCCATTTCCAGATAAAGACCTAAAGCGAGTGTGCATACCCACATATGGTATATTTTAATAAAATAACCATACTAACACAAGAAGTGGACCATTAGTAGTGCCAAATAAGGTAGGAGCTCCCACCAGTACAAGAAGGGATATTAAGGCAGGTTTTCATTTTCAAGGCCTAGGTTAGCTAAGGAAGAATTTCTCACTTGAAAAAGGAAATAAACTATGAAGCATATCTTGATATACCGACTCCTTTTGTTTTCTTGAGTCCCTTAGAGAGACTAGCTAAATCAGTGTTTTGGTATACTATAGCTTAGGTGAACTCAAAGTGGTTTATTTTGGTCCATTTTCACTTCTATGTTCATGGTGCATTAGGCCTTGACCACTAATTTTTACATCCAAGTAACTAAAAACACTTGTAAAGTATATAATTTTGTAAATACTTGTTACTGTTTGTGGGAATTAGGTCAAGGTGTGAAGTATTTTTTATATGGCCTTTGTTGGGGTAGGGTATATAGGGTATATGCAAGATAGTTCATTAAGCAGGGCATATCACTTTGTAACAAGTAGTTTGTTGTGCTTCGTTAACTCATTTCTTCGCTATGGCTTAAGAGATCCCTTCCTTTCCCTTGCATTTTTTTGTTGGTTTGATAAATTAGAAACTTTGAAGGAAGTCCTATCTCGGGATAGATGTGGTATACGAGTTTGTACATGAGGTTTTCCTTTAATCGCTTGTCATTCTCATATGCCTAATCACCACCATATTCTAAAGGATATGTGATGCACCAATAGAATCCATGTTCTACCATTTATTTTGCAAAACATACAAAAATTAAAATGGATTTTCATCCAATGGGTCAAACAGTCCATTTTTCACTTTTTTCTAACAATTTGGATGGAATGAGCCAAACAATATGTGTTGCACCTTTGTATATTTTATTTTCAGAGGTTAATCCATTGTATGATGTAGTTTGAATTATGCATGGTTTACAATGCATATTTCAACTGTTGCAGAGCTATGAACCAATATTTTTCAAACAAACCACTGTATCATGCCAAAGTAACAACACTTTGATTCACACTTTTATCCACACTTTTACTTCACAAACTTTAAAAGCAGTATTTGAAATGTTGTATACAAAGATCAAAATTGCTGATATATTATAAATAATGGGTGCTTCAACTAAATGATGGCTTGCATGGTCATATTCATGGTGTTTCCTTAGAAACCTCTAGAAATAGTGATGGAGAGCATTTTTTCGGATTTGATGTATGTTTTGTTTGTTTTGATTCAATCTTGGGTATTTAAATTTGTAACTTTTAGTCACTATCCATGGCAGTAATACTTGGGATTGACACCAATTTTTTTGAACTTACATAACGTATGTATAGAGCATGGAATGTAAAACATTATTTTACCATCAAACTCATCTTTTGTTTGAAATTTTTCCATTTCTTTTAACTCGTATAAAAAATAAATTATATCACTCGTCATTGTTTATGGTATATGAAAAGAAGCAAGAAGTAGCAAATATTGATGAAGGGAAAAAACTATCCAACTACCTGGAAAAAAATATGCCAATCTTATTAGGTATATATAGAAAGTGCATGTGCAAGAGAAAAATATTTTATAGATAAATTGGCAAGAGGAATACAACCCATTATAACCCATTTATTTTGATGAAACCTGCCCAATAACATGGGAATTAGGGAATGAAATGTTGGAGAGGTATGAACTAGGATTTTCAACAACAAACCATCGTGTCACGCCAAAGCAACAATTCTTTGATGCACACTATTATCCACATTTTGAATTCACAATGTTTAAAACTGTTCTTCGAAATGTTGCGTACAAAGATTGAATTCATAGAGATATTATAGATCATGCGTGTTTAGAATAAACAGTGGCTTGCACGGTAATCATCATGGCGTTTCCTTGGCAACAACTAGAAATAATGATGGAGCCCATTTTTTAGGATTTCATGTATATGTTCTTTGTTTTAATTCAATTGGGTCAATGCTCCTTCATTTTTTTTATAACTAGGTAATGCAAATACATGCCTAACAATCCTTTACAGTTGAGTATTCCTGATCCAGGTGGCTCCATACACCCTCAGGAGACTAAGAGGGCTCAGAAATGGTTAAAATTCCAAATGGTCAGAACTCTCTTGAACTAGGACAAGATTGTAGTGCTCGTCGCCTTGATTCCAATAGTGCGAACAAATATCCAATTCGAGCTCGTATGAAGAAGTTAAAGCAAGTCAAAGTTTTGGACAAAGTGGGAAGTGGGCCAGGTTTAAGGGTCCTATAATTCACGAGGCATGAAACCTAGCTCTTGAGAGCGGGAAAAATTGTTGCCTCTTTAATTCGCCCAATAACCCTTATTTTCATTAAAATAAAAAATGGTGAATTGTTTTATAAAAACAAGAAAATCATTAAAAAAATATGTGGTGGGGCATGACCACCACCACCCTAGGATCGATTTTGTTATATAAGAATATTTATTAATTGGGGTGGCGGGCCATTACCCTTGCCACACCCTTGGTCAAAGCTCCAAGTGAAAAAAAAATTATGTGGGTTAGTGGGCCACCTCCGGTGGACCCGACCCACGCCACACACACACACACATATACACGAAGGCTGAAACTGGTGGGAGTTGAATCCATGACCAGTGGATAGTCCCTACCCATGCGGCAGCTCCACACAAAACAAACAGAAATCCAACAAAAAATTAACCACGCGCCATTTTCTGGAGGGGCGAGATTTGATCCCCTGACCCCTCCTCAAACACTAATTATTTTTACCACTACACCAAACGGTCATATGTGGTAAACTGTGCTGCCTAAGGGGTATTTGAACAGAAACCATAGGTGCGCCCAGGTAGAGGACTAACGCGGATTTTCAAGTTTTAATATTTTTTATTGCAGGAGTGCAGAACCATGAGCGGCCAGAGGGGCAGAACCTTGCCCAAAGAATCTTGAGGGGCATCAGAAAGATTCCTTGAGGCTCAGAGCTTGCAAGAGACAAAATTTGACAAATTATATGTTTATTTTACACCTCTCAGCAATAAGAACTCAATGGCGATGTCCATTTTAGAAGCAAAGCTTCCCATTTTTTGGACATTTTCCATATTGGAGTGATGGTGTTAGATTCCCAAATGTGGACAGTCGATTTTATGCCTCTTGACGCCACGAATTCGATGGTGCAACTAGATTCAACAGTTGAGCATCCACTTCTTCAACCAACTTTAGGGGTTGAGGTATACGCAATATTGACGTCATGTGATTATTTTATCATTTGCTGTGAGATGTAATATGTTGTTTAGATCTCTTCTTGATGTATGTTGCGAGATCTATGTTTCTACTTCATGCAAGATTTATTCGCCATGGATTTTTATGTTTGATTGAGATCCCTATGTAACCTTGATGAAGGGATCCTCATCATCACCTTGTGTGAGATTATATCATGCTGATAGGAGCTCTACTGTGAGTGAGAGTTCCTGTAGCGGAACGTCTTGTGGAGAGACAAGCCACTCATGTTGAGGGCATATACCCTTGTATGACAGAAAAATAGTCCATGTACATCATCACCATTTCCAGCACTATATGAAGCGGCCTACCCCATCTTGACACCGTGCCCGGAGACGTAGTCCAAATTGGACGAACTTCATTATCAACGTCTCGTGTCCTTATGTTTCTGATTTTTGTATTGTTCCATCTTCTTTACAGCATGCATATATGTTCATTTATTCTCTTTTAAATGCAATTCTAACCACATCACAAAATTAAAAGATCATGGATAAATCCAGTAGCTGAAGGACCCTAGAACAATTCCTAGAAAAAAAACATATTTAATTTCCACCACAAAGGAATGATTATAGCAAACCATAACGATAAATTTCAATATTTAATTTCCATCACAAAGGTATGATTAATGGAAATCATAACGATAAAATTCATTTATCTTGTCAACAAGGCTTGTTTTGTTATTAGTAGGAATTGGTGTGTGGCAAAGGAGGGGGTTTTTATTTTTGAATGTGTTTATGGGCCGTCTCACACAATAGTGGGTTGTTATTTTATTTACATCTTTAGAAAAAATCATACTTAGTTCCTCTAAAACATCAATAGAGATATAATTCATTTTCATGTCATGAAAAATTTCACTATGTACGTGGCCCATCTTTAGGATCTTAATGTTTATCCCTTTTTTCTATGCATTTCTATGCTTAAGAAGTTATGACTGGAAAATTCTAATTTTTAAATTCCATTAGCAATATTTTAATGATATATTATTAGTGATGTTGAAAAACTTAATATTGTAGTTTTTAAATTCCATTATAATGTGTTGGGAATGTTTTAATGATACACTATTAGTGATGTTGAAAAACCTAATATTGTATCTTTGACTATTCATGTCAATTATGACTTGGAAAATTATGATTTTTAAATTCAATGGAATTGAGTTGGGAAACTTAAATTATATTTTTTAAATTCCATGGTATTGAATTGGGAACCTTTTAAATTATATAATAATAAACAATTTTTAGTAATGTATTTCGTCTTTCATTTTACACATGCTTTTGCATTGGTCACCAACACAACATTTAATTTGTTAAGATTCAGTTCAATACATCACAGATTCCACAATTTCCTCATTCAATTAGATGTTGTTGATCCTGGCATGATTCAAGATGATTCAAATGTTTAAGGTCACATAGTGTTGAGCTTGGAATGAGCACTCGGGAAGGAAGTTTTTTTTTTTTTTTTTTTTTTGTCAATTTAGTAGTGCCTTGCTATTTTCTATTTATCTTTTGAAAGCATGTTACAAGAGATAGAAAGTTTGTGGCCTCAACTTGCCCATAGGAAAACAGGTCTGTTGGCCACCTTAGAGCATTGAAATCCATCCAAAACTGAAAAGGTTTTATTCTACTATTTGTTGCTTGAGCTATTTGACTATTTAATCTATTATCAAAGTAACTGTTTGGACCTATAGTCCTTTGCATACAACCAAAATTCATGTTATAAAAGAAACTAAAATTCTATCCATCTGAAGATTCAATTGGGGTAGGATCCTTTGCAGTGGATCCTTGCACATCAGCTTGTTGCAGTAGTTGGATCTGCTTCTCTCTTCTTCCAATACGATCGTCAATTATACCAATGCAGTCAGTGGCTTGGTATTGTGTAACCTTGATATGTTGCAGCTGGATGTCAATGTCTTGCAATAGTTCTAACATATTTGGTTCTGGCTTCTCTCTGGTAGGATGTATACTCTGCATTGCCTTGGCTATCAGACATTTGACAATCCAATAAGAGTGGACTTTTTTATTGAAAAGTGAGCGGCGACCTCGAGTATTTCCAGGATCAGTCACAAAGTCCATAATCTCTGCTTCTGCATCATTGTCTTCCTCATTATTCTGGATTTATCTTTCCCAATCATGTATTTCCTGTCTGGCCTGTGATGAATTTTCGAGTGAGTAGGTGGTTGAGAGGTTCATTAACACCTCTTCCTTTGTCTTCCTCCCTCTTTTCTGTTCTTATTTGTTGGTTGCACCATCTTCTGTGTCCCCTTATCAGTAGTATGGGCCAAAGAATTTCTTGTTTGCCTCTTAACCATTGTGAGTTTACTTACAGTAAGACTGTGCTCTGGAAAAAGAACAAGCAAATAAGAAAAGGAAATAACAATTAAAATTTGCAACTTATTGCCATTAACAGCATTTGGAAAATTATGAAGCTACTCGATGTTAGTATGAAAGTTGTTATCATCCCCAGTAATATCATTGAGAATCTACTGAACCCAAAAATAATATAGATTCCAGTTGTGACGCAGCAGAGACAGTTTGGAAAGCTATGAGGTTGACAGGACAACAGAGGAAATAGAGTGAAGTATACCTAGACCCGGAACCTCCTATAATGATTCCTATAAATTTTAACCATGTTTGTAATAAGCCCCCAACAATCATACCCCAGACTAAACAAAGCTTTCAATGGACAACTGAACCAGTATTCCTTGACTATATGACTAAATTATGTAACAAGAAAGCATGGTATATGACTAATGCCCTGTATGAAACAACATAAATTCATGTCTCCTCTATTCAAATTAGAATAATCCGCAATCCAACTTCTGTTTTTGTAAATTAGACAAAGATGACGCCTACTTACAGACATTTGGTTGTTGGACTTACTAAGGCAGGGGTCACGGAAGCATGGCTCGATTGGCTGTAATTGAACCAACACAGACCAAGCAAAACGACTATTGAAAAAATTTCCTGAACTCTTCCTAACCAGATACATTTCCACATTTTTGGTAATGAACATGGATTTAGGATGGAAAATTACATACCCCAGTAAAACAATGAGTCTAGTGCTGATGATATCCACTTTCGTCCTCACTTGCCTATGTTCGTTTACTGTGACAGAGGATTTGCTTTCTCTGTATTTCTTCTTATAGTTCTTAAACGCTACTGTGGAATTGATGTTTCCCTCTCCCAGCTCTGACAGCACAGGCTGTATTACCAACCCTGCCATCACACCCTTATCCTTCACACACCTCCACGATGTCAATCTAGACGACTCATACATGGCTAATTTAATATGCATGAATGGAGGTTGCCACTTGGCTTGTTTCATGGTTGGTGGCCTCGTTCAATGATCACCACGATTTGGGGAGCACTTGGGAAGGAAGTTGTACATGCCTCTATTTTGAGTAGATTCTTCCATTGTATTACATTTAACATTAATATTTATTTTTCACTCAAATTTAGCTATAGTTAGATCAAATAACATATCATATTTTTTTTCTTCATCTATGCTCTTCTTCATTTGTAACATCTGGTTCAATTGATAGTAATATCCATGGTAAAGTGGGGGTGAATATTCATGGTTAATAATCTTGTCATAATTTTATAAAATATTTTGATTTTGAAATAAGTTATAATTTTTTGGCATGTGGTATTGATAAACCACGATATTATCCCATGGTATTGTAACAAAACCTATTCACAAGTTCATAATATCAATGGAAAAGTGAGGGTGAATATCCATGGTTAAGAATATTTTCATATTGTTATAAAATATTTTGATTGTGAAATAAGTTATGTTTTGTGGGCATGTGGTATTGATAAGCCATGGTATTGTAACAAATCCTATTTACTCGTTAATAATATCCATAGTAAAGTGGGGGTGAATATCCATGGTTAAGAATAATTTTCATATTGTTATAAAATATTTTGATTGTGAAATAAATTATGTTTTTTGGGAATGTGGTATTGGTCTATTTTATTGTAACAAATCCTAGTTTTTACAAGTTAATAATATCCATGGTAAAGTGTGGGTGAATTTCCATGGCTAAAAATCTTGTCATATTGTTATAAAACATTAAATGGTTGTGAAATAAGTTATGGTTTTTGGGAATGTGGTATTGATAAGCCATGGTATTGGCCCATGGTATTTTAACAACCCTATTCACAAGTTATTAAAAAAAAATCAAAACATAACAACTTGATTTTTATTATTTTATTGCTTTAAGTTTTAATATTAATTGAGCCAACATTTGAATGTTTGGACTCATCCCGATATCACTTTTAACTTCTTCTTTTCTAATTAAGAGTACATTTAAAATTGTTCACATAGTTACATTACACCCACACATCTACCCTATACTAGGTTGTAGAGTGCCTATAGGAATAACAAGCCCCGAGAGGAATCCAATCTCTAGCGATGCAAACCTCTTTTTTGAGTGAAAAAATTAGGAAAATTTTGCACATTGAGATATTTGATCCCTCTCGGTGTTTGATAGATCCAAGGTTAAGATGGATATAGCTTGGTTATATAATACTATATAGTATCTATATTTGTATCTATGTGTCTCTTTTTTATTCCCTCTCTCTACGTCACCCCCCAAACATACGCACACTCTCTCCATATCTATCTATATCTCTCTCTCCCTCCCTCCCTCTTTCTTCCCCTTTTCTCTCTCCCCCTTCTCTCCTTATTTTTCTTGGCCCCGGCTCTCCTCTCTCTCTCACTCTTTCTCCATCACTCCCTTGTCACTCCCTCTCTCTCCACATTTCTCCCTCTATGCATTTTTTATTTCTTCCCTCTCTCTCCCCCTCCAACGCCATCTCTCTCCTTCTCTCTCTTGAGTCCTCTCTCTCTTGCTTCCTATCTATCACTTTCTCTCCCACCTTCCTTTTTCTCTCCCCCCCCCCATCTCTCTCTCTCTCTTTCTCCCACCTCCATCTATACATCTCCATCTCTCTCTCTCTCTCACCCTTATCTCTTTATCTATCTCCCCTCTTATCCTCTCCCTGTCACTGTCTCTCCATCTCTCCTTTGTTACTCCCTCTATCTCTCCAACTCTATTTATGTATGTCTTTTTTCTTTCCTCCCTCTCTCTCTCTCTCTCTCTTCGCCCTTGAGCTTTTTCACTATCTCCTTCCCTCTCCTCACCCCCTTCCCCCACCCTCTCTTAAATTTTATCCCACTGTGTTGTGTTTAAGAATATCTAAAAAAAACTCTCTTGGTTGTAAAATATTAAACCTATATTTTCGATCAATCATGTCAAAGAAAAAACAATAATATATATATTTTTTTAAATCATGCACTATCTTTCCTTTATTATTGTTAGCCACTTTTCTTGCTATCATTGCTTTGGATCCTTCGTTAAGACGGATATATGCTTGTTATTAATAATACTACTTATATTATATACATTTGACAACTTTAAATACAAAAGTATTCTCATTTTTAATTTTATTAAAACCTTAATTTAATTTCTATGGAAATATTTATAGTATTCCTTGAAAGTTTTAGATCCATCTCAAAAGAAATTATAACCTTTTCCCTTTGGTTAAAAATTGTTACAAATTTAAATCAAAATAAAATATTTTTATTATGAAATAAGTTATGGTTTTTGGGTATGTGGTATTGATAATCCATGGTATTGACCCATGGTATTGTAACAAAACCTATTTACAAGTTAATAATATCCATGGTAAAGAGGGGGTGAATATAGATGCTTAATAACCTTGTCATAATTTTATAAAATATTTTGATTGTGAAATAAGTTATGATTTTTTGGCATGTGGTATTGATAAGGCATGATATTAGCCCATAGTATTGAAACAAATCCTAGATTTTACAAGTTAATAATATCCACTGTAAAGTGAGGGTGACCATCCATGGTTTAAAATCTTGTTATATTGTTATAAAATATTTTTTTTGTGAAATAAGTTATGGTTGTTGGGCATGTGGTATTGATAAGCCATGGTATTGGCCCATGGTATTTTAACAAAGCCTATTCATAAGTTAATAACTAAATCAACATATAACATATTAAATTTTATTATTTTTATTGCTTCAATTTTTTATTACTAACTGAGCCAACATTTAAATGTTCACACTCATCCCCATATCACTTATCTCTTTTTTTGTAATTTTTAATCAAACCTACTTTTACATACATACATTACACCTACACATCTAAGATAAACATTATGTTAGATAACCAAATTTATTATATTATTTAATATAATATTTAATATTGCCATTACCATTCCCATTCCCATTATCATTATGTAATGAAAATAAATATGATTTTTTAAAAATTAATTAACATTAATATAAAATAAAATAATAATATTTTAATTTTTAAAATAGCTTTTTTATATAAAAATATTATTATAATCAGTCTATATTACTATGGAATGTGAAATCAAAGGGAGAACCTTCCTTTTATTGATTTCCTTATTTCAAAGAAGGAAGATGGATCATTCCCACACTAGGTCTTTCTTAAGAAAACTCAAAACGAGCAATACCTTCATGGAAAGCTTGATCATTTCTCTACTCAAAAGTTGGGTATTCTCAACACTTTAGCCACTAGTGTGTTTGACGTCCTTATTTCCAAGAAGGAATATGGATCATTCCCGCACTAGGTCTTTCTGAAGAAAACTCAAAAGGAGCAATACCTTCATGCTAAGTCCCATCATTTCTCTGCTCAAAATTTGGGTGTTCTCAACACTTTAGCCACTAGTGCGTTTAGAGTTTCTGATGAAAGCCACCTTGAAGATGAGAAAAACCATCTCCTTAAGGTTTTCAGTAATAATGGTTATAATAAGCTCCAATGTCTTAGGGCTTTCCTTAAAGTTGGAAGAGGTTCCAAGATTAAAAAATAACTCAATGATTAGTTTTCTGGGGTGCACCTTCCTTTTATCTGAGGGACAACTTAAAATATTGCAAGGATCCTAAGAAAGCACAAGGTTCCCTCTACATTTAGGTCGCTTAACACCGTTCAAAGTTCTCTAAGATCTGTAAAAGACCTAGTGGACCCTAAGAATATGAAAGGTCTTTATGTAATCCTTCGTTCATGCAGGACACCCTATGTTGGTAAAACTAGTCGCTCAGTAAATTAGAGGATTCAAGAACATGTGAAAAACATCAAACATGAGAGGACCCGCTCCTTGGCATTAGTAGAACATGCAGAAAGACAAAACACCACATCTGCATTGAAGACGCCCAAGTCATTGCATCATCTTAAGTTTAGGGAGGCTATAGAGATTGAAAGGAGGCCAAACAATCATGGATGGAAAATTAGGAGTGCTTGGATCCGTGCCATTTCCTCTTAAGTTTTTATTTATTCATTTATTATTATTATTATTATTTATTTATTTATTTTCCTTCTAATTTCTTAAATTTTATTTTTTATTATTTATTTGTATTTTTTTATTGCTAATAAACAATTAATTATTTTATTTTATTCATTATTATTTATCTATTTGATGATGATGATGATGGTTAACATCCACCGATCTAAAGAAAAGAGTTATTTAATTTGATTTAAAATTTTAAAGTTTGGAGAGAAGCCTCCCGAGCTCACTATAATTTTGACATCTTAAAAGGCTAGGAAGGTCAATATTGCAACAAAGATTGTGAAATTGAGTTCTAATGTGGTTGTACACGGGGCACTCTATTGCAACCATTTATTATTTTTATTTATTTTTAAGTTTTTAGAATTAATTGTTTTGATTATTTAAGTTCTACTCATACTATTTTTATTTTAATGTTTTGATTATTTGGGTTTGACCCAAATATTTTTTATTTAAGTTTGACCATTTTTTACTTTTATTTATTTTTAAGTTTAGAATTAATTGTTTTGGATTATTTAAGTTTGACCCAAATATTATTTTTATTTTATTAATTGATAATTGATTTGATTATTTATGCTTGACCTTAATATTAATTTTATTTTAGAGATTCATTTTATTAAAAAAATTCTTTTTGATTAATCATTTTCCTTAATTTAATATTAACAACTATATTCTAACCATTATTTCTTTATATTCAAATATTATTTATTAATAAATAATACTTATTTAGTCAAATCTAATTGTTATATTATAATGAGTAATTTTTTTCTCTTCATATATTTAACTTATACCAAAATCTGGTTCTTCATCTTATCCTACAATAGTTTGAAACCAGTCCACAAAACTATAATAATATAATTTTTAGCAAAAATTTTCTTACTTTTTCATGACATAAATCACAAAAGTCTAAATTAATTGCATACCTATTTTTATTTATTTTATTTAAAATAAAAAAACTTAAATATTTATAACACCCTATTGAAAACTCTGAATTAAGATTTGATCCTTTTGAAAAAGGATTTATCTTGCACATGTGAAAATTTATATGTAAATTTGATTTTTTAAAAGCAAAGATCTGATTATTTTAAGAAAGAACTTATATTGCGCATGTGAAAATTTATACTATTTTGAACTTTGTAAATTTGATTTTTTTATTACTTTCCCCTAAAAGGGAAAAGGCAAGGTAGTTGGTCTAATCTTTCATATGAATGAATGGAGAGAAAGGTAGTCAGTACAATCCTTACATAAATCAAATATAGATTGAGAAAAATTCCATCCAATCACGAAATATTTTGTAAGCACATGATCTTAATCATATCCGGGGCGTAGGTGTTGTATCCGCTAACAAATAATAATTAGGTTTCCTTTGAATAAAGGGGGCATTCCAGCGAACAACGACATTGTGTGAATGGATTGGGTTGATGTAAAGTCTCTTGGCAGTTGTGAAATACGGATTTCACAAATACAAAGTGTGTTAATTATAGATTATAGGATATTTTTGAATTTTAATATTTGATTTTTTATTTTTATTTTAGAAAAGTAATTTTAGAGTTTTAATTTAATTATATATAGGTATTAGGTGGATGATAGTAATTTAAATTTTTATAATAATAACAACAATTTTTAATTAATTATTTTAATATTATTATTCAATCAAATTTTGACTAATGGTCATTTTTAAAATTAAAATACTTATTTTATTAACATTATTTTTTAAATATTATTTTTGAAATTTGATGTATTTCTGTTAGTCATATTCAATATGAGATATGCTTTTTTCAACTTTGCCCTGAGGATGAACTACATTAGATGGTTCTAAACGCCTATCTTAATCTGATGATGTGATTAATCTTAAAGACTTATCTACAATTTAAACTTTGTCAAATATTTTAGAATATTAATAATAATATACACAAATCAATCTCCAAAATAATTATGTTATTATTTCTCTTTTAATTAAATGGATCAAGTAAATAAAAATGTTATATGAATAGGTGTTATATGAAGTGAGTTATATATATATATATATATTTTTGTACATCTTGTACTAAGAAACTATGGTATTAGTGCTTGTATCAAAATCTATTTATAAATTTAAAGTTAATCTTCATAGTTAAAAAACTTATTCTACATTCATTTAATTTACGAGCAATCTTGAAGTGCAACTTTTTGAAATGTTTTCCAGATTATTTTCGGATCTAATTTGTCTAGAACCCTACATGGCTTCATTGAAATCACAAGTTTGAGAGATGAACTCTTCACATTTAAAGTGTTCAACTAATTTTTGAAGGTGCTCAATCCATATATGTAATAAAAAACCAGTGTAAACAACACAAATCAAAATTTGACCACAATTATTTTCAGTAAATTTGAACTAAAAATTAAAAATTTAAATAACTCCAAAATGTCATTTAAAAACTACTCCTTTACTACCTATGGTTTAATATCTACATTTAATTTTAAAAAATGTTAATTTTCTATTTAATTTTCAAAATATATGACCTTGATAAAAATAACCGGAGATTAAATATGTCATCATGACCTTTATGCACCAAACAACCTGCCATTCAAAAATCTCGCCAACTAACTAACCAAGTCAAAAACAATAAAATGAAATCAGACGCTTCCTGGAACTGCCATCTATATATTTAGTCCGCGTCATCTCTTCGGTTGCAATCAACTTGGTTACGGGATCCAATCCTTGCACCGTCATTTTTCTATACGGAAATCTCCGTACTGTGACAAAACAAACCAAAGATAGTGACAACTTTGCCTTAAAACTGAAGGGGGAATTTTAAAATATTCCGTCAGTTTTTCGGGGGAAGAAATTAAATGTTATGGAAATAAATATTGCTCCTAATTAAGCTTCGGCGAAACACTCAGGTTGGAACTTGGAAACTATATTTTGAATATAAGAATATGAGAATAATCGTACGTCTATATCATTTTTGGTTTGTGAAAAAATAAAAATAAAAATGTTTTAACTATTTTATTTAATTAATTTTGGTTTAAAAAATAATAATTATTTTACATATTTCAATATCTTAGCTATATTAATAAATTTATTTGAAAAGTTATATAAATTTAAAAATAAGTTATGATAAGTTTAATAATTTCCATATAATATAGTTTCTGCATCTGCAATTAATTAATTGATTCTCCTCCTACAAAGCTTTCCACAAGGTGAAAGCTCTTTGCAAAAGTATTTGTTCTTAGCACAAGTTCTATTCTTACAACCTCTTCCGGAGAACTTTTTTTTGCACATCTTGCTCCACACAACTATATCCACATTCAATAACGTCTTTCAATCAATTAGTTTTTAATTGATGTGGGTCCCAGAAGTTGTGGGGAGGAATGGTTGGTTGCAAAATTTTAAAAAATATTTGTATATTTATTATTTTAATAAAAAACATGCTACATATAATAGTCATTAGATTTAAAATTATTAAATAATCATTGTTACAATTGTGTTGGAGGTGGTTTTCCTTCGAAATAACAACATAATGATTTCTAATATACGCAGACTGACGATGTGCGGAGCAAGGAACATAAACCTCTGCACTTTGATGAGGCACGATCGCTAAAAATACCATCTGCACAAGCTTCAATGATAGTGTTGAATGAAAATAAATATATATTAACCTTTAGTTTGTGTGGGAGAACAAATATAAGTTCATTGTGCATAGCTAAATTCATTCACACCATTGAATTTCCCAGCTAGAATGACCATAGTTCTTAGCCTGTTGTCAAATGTCTATTGGGAACTTGGCATTACTTTTTTCATACGTACTGTGTCTAAGTGGCCAGTTAAAAGACTTACATTTTCTCTTTCCCGTAACGCATCTCGATGGTTGCGCTAGCTTTCGCATAATTATTGGAGATAACCAGTCTACGCGTAAACTCGATCAACGTATCTAACTTTTCGCACTACTTATTGGAGACATTGTGTAAACGGTTCAGAAAAGTGCCACACATGTGTGGACGTGTCCCTGCCTCTACTGCTAATTAATTGATTCTCCACACACAAAATTTATGCACAGTGAAAGGTCTTTGCACAAGCATTTGTTCTTCGCACAGTGTCCTACGGAGAACTACCTCTGGAAAATTTCCTCATTTATTAATTGATGTGGATCCCAAATATCGTGGAGTGGTAGCATTGCTTGCATAACACGTTCCTAAATAATAATTAAAAAAAATTGTATACTTATTATTTTAATACAAAACATGCTATATATAACAATTATTAGATTTAACATTATTAAATAATCATTGTTACAATTGGGTCGGAGGTGGGTTGGCTTGCTTCGAAATGACAACCTAATTCTTTCAAATATGTGCAAAAGGATGGTGTGTGGAAGGATTGTGTGTGGAGCAAGGAACATAAACCTCTGTAGTCACACACCTCTGCACTTTGATGAGGCACGATCACTAAAAATACCACCCGCACCAACTTCAATGATAGATTTGAATGAAAATAAAATGATATTAACCCTTAGTTTATGTGGGAGAACAAATATAAGTTCATTGTGTGGAACTAAATTCATCCACACCATTGCATTTCTCCGCTAGAATGACCACGGTTCTCACCCCATTGTCAAATGTGTATTGGACACTTGACATTACTTGTTTCACACATATTGTGTCTAAGTGGCCAGTCCAAAGCCTTGCATTTTCTCTTTCCCATAACAAATATCGATATTTGTGCTAGCTTTCACATTATTGTTAGAGACAACTAGTTCACATGTAAACTCCATCGATGTATCTAATTTTGGGCATTACTTATTGAACACATTTTGTAAATGATTAAGAAAAGTGCGAAAAATGTGCAAAAGTGTCCCATCCTCTAATGCTAATTAATTGATTCTCCTCGCACAAAGCTTTCTGCAGAGTGAAATCTCTTTGAAAAAACATATGTTCTCTGCACATGTTCCCTCCACATAATGTCGTTCGAAGAACCACCTCTAGATAGCTTCCTCAATTATTAATTGATGCACTTTCAAATATGTGTGGAATGGTGTGCAAAAGGGAGGTGTGTGGAGAAAGGAACATAAACCTCCACATTGACACACCTCCACACTTCAACGAGGAAAAATCGCTAAAAATTACAACCACACAAGATTCAATGATAGTGATGAATGACAAGATATATAGATTAACCCTAAGTTTGCGTAGGAGAATGAATATAAGCTCATTTTGTAGAGCTAATTTCATCCACACGATTTAATTTTCTTGTTAGAATGACCACGGTTCTCACTCCGTTGTCAAATGTGTATTGGACACTTGGAATTAATTTTTTGACATGTACTATGTCTAAGTGTCCAATCCAAAGTCTTGCATTTTCTCTTTCCCGTAACACATCTGCGCATGAAGTTTTAATTGTGAAGAACTGTGCACTCTACACTAAAGGATTTTATTACTAATCATTTTAGTATTAAATATTCCAAACTTGCAACCCTACCAGTTCTTGCATCATTGAGCATAACCTTTGTTTATGCTTATATTTCTGAAATTCAAATGAGTAACCAAATGATTTTGTAGATTTTTTCTCGGGCTTTTTTTTGAGTTCAGAGCTTTGTTTGAATTTTCCGCATAAGAACTAGAGAACTTGCAAATATGAATACGATCAATTGTATATTTTGATTATTGACATATGTGCATGGCTGTATTAATGGTAAAATTTTAATAATAAATATTACACTTGGTGAGGAAAGTATGTTTCTTAGATTTTCGCTACTCAATTGAGTAATTCATGGAATGAAATATCTCAGCAGAAAACTCTCCACGTAAGCACAAATGTCAATGTACAATTATAAGATATCAAGTGATTTTTCTGCAGCAGAAAAATATCCACATAAGCACAAATGTCAGTGACCATCTCTCAGAGACAAACTGATTTCTTCACATTGTAGCAGAGCCAAGTTCCTATGTGCACCCCAAAGACAAAGGCTTAAAATCAAGCAAAGTTAGATGGATCGTATATTTGGATTGGTGGAGTGACTTTGCCAACACAAAGTCAGGGATTAGAGCCATAATTCGCTAAGTTTATTAGCACATGTGGTAGAGGCATAAATTTATGGAACATGAACAAAACTCATAGTATATTAAATTCTCTGCATAAGAATTTGTAAATCATTGTGTGGAATTGTAGTTGCATACAACTATGAATAAAACTTATTATTAAATAAATTTGATTTGGTTATAAAATTAATTTAATTTAATTTATACAATACTATTTTTAGGTTTATATTTTGTTAAGTGGGGCATTCGTTGTGCGGAACTTTCACTCTGCAGAAGAAAAAAAATTCATTTAAAGCTCTGCACAACGAGAACACTAGGCAAGGAAGCTACGCACAATGATCCCTGTCAATATTACATTGTTCGAAGTGCTTAAAGATTGTATGTATTTTTAGTACACTTAAACACAATAAAAGTTTTATCTCTTCTTCCATATTTTGCATAATTAAATTTATTCAAATCTAAAGAATTGCAATTAGCAATTGTATTCTTAAGAGATCTATGTCTCTCATCCAAAGGTATTGTAAAATGTTGACTTTCATTTTAATAAATAATGAAAAATCATATACAAAAGAAATCCTCAAAGAATATGTTTGAAAACAAATAAAATATGTTATCATAAAATCGATAGATTCAAATAGTTTTAAATGAAAAATAGTTATTGTAGTTCAATCTGTAAATAGCGAATACTTGAAAGCTTGTTTAGCTAATTAAAGTTTCTCTCACACTCAAATAATACAGATTCAATGAATGCAGAAAGAATTTTTCAGATGGCATAATTAATTAATTAACATCCATATGAACAGTTAAAGCACGCTTTGATTGTGAAAAAGGCGGTAGAGCCGATCAACTACAATGTAAAGCTTCTCCAGATTTCTGTATTCTTCAAAATTGAATCTATGTGTATCTAAAGACACTGTGCTAGTATTCTATTATTGAGAGATATATCTCTAAGATCCAAAACTATTGTCAAATGTTCAATTTCGTTTAAAGAAACAACACAACATTGAATAGAATAGAAAAGCTAAAATCACATCTTCCGAAATTTATAGAAAACATGATCATAACATTGGTATAGAGTCATATTCAGTAAAAATTGTATTCAAAATCAAATGTCAATGACCATAGCTATAATTCATATATTTATGAGATTATATTAAAAACATAGTCATAAGAGACAAAATTTCTTAATAGAATCAAAATTGTGCAACGAAAAATGTAAAGTAAATGTGTTTGTTCTAGAGGAAACTGGGGTTGCAATTCCAAAAATCATAACACTTAAATACATATCAACCAAAAAATAACAATTTGCATATATTAATTAGAAAATATCACCATAACAAAATAAACAAAGCTAAATTCTCTTTTATTAGCTAACATAAAATCAAATGTTCAACAATTTGAAAATACTTACACTATGAAAAACCATTTGTCATGACTATGCTTCTATTATATGTGTTACGAGTCGATGGATCATTTAATGCATTCACCATAGATTTAATGTAATCCTTGTTAGGAGCAACTGCAATTTCCATTTTCACATTTTCAGTGAAAACCTATTTTTCAATTTTCCTAACTTCATGTACCTGGGAAACTGAGTCAGGTTTATTCTTATTGACCTTAGAAAAATTAATTAGACATATGTTAATGTGTTCTACAGTAAAATGAGTGATTCTATCAAAATATGTCACCATTTCCCTTTTTCTTTGGTCCAATTTAGCTTTTAACGCATCGCTTGAAATTAATTCAAAATTTTGCAAGATGCATAGACTGTCTAAGCGTTCTATAGTTTCTATTTCCCTCAGATATGCATCACCTCTCCTCTTTCTTAACTTACCATAGTCATAAATGATATTCTTAAGTGTACTCATCCTCTCTTCCCATCGAGTTTCCAATTTCTTTATTCGAGTAAACTTTGGAAGTTTTTGTTTTTGCTTTGTAATATCAAAGAGTAGTCCAAGCCTCTAGATAAAAGTAACTAAATCATTGTTAGTGAATCTCCTGTCTTCCTAATATTGTTAACCATATTCATAAATTTCATTATTTGTTGTTTCAAATGTGTTAAAGAAATGACTGCTTGCCATGCATCATCAATAATTTCTAATATTTAGCATATGTTATTGATAATATGTGATTTGATCACTAAATTAAGAAAATTAGAATCCTTGATATATTCTTGCAGTGTTACAACAACATAACTTGACAATGAAGGTTATCATATTGCTAGTGGAATCATTAACATAGGAACTAGATTTAGTATATCTTCAAGTTATTTTAATCTCCTTTTCAGTGTGATATTTTCAACAATCACTTTACTAACAAACTGAACAACTGCATTAGTGATATATTGATGCAATATCATGATCCTCTTCATCTCAATGTCAAACATATCAATATCCACTTGTTCTTCATAAATAATAATTTTATTTTCAACTTTTACCTTTTCAACTCCCAATTTTTTCGTGGCTTTGTCATATTTTTTATTTTTCAATGTCACACGACATTCATAAAAAATAATTTCCTCTTCTCCAATTTTCTGCATTATCTTCTGATTCTCTCATAAACAAGTAGTAACCCATTTAGGTGGTACAATAATTTCATTTTACATGCTTATAGCCTACTGAATGTTTTCCTATTTATGACACTATTGGACTTGGTAGTTTGAACCATATGCATTTTTTCTGGAAATTATTTGTGAATATTATCTTCCTCATATCGGCGACCTTATAGCTCACCATGAACTATTTTTCCACTACCATGATTTTTTTATCTTTCCTAGAGTTGAGGATGAGATTGCACAAGTACTTGGTGTGGAAGTTGGATATTGTTGTGTAAGATTTAGGGATTGTTGCCTCTATTTTTCTTCCCTCTTAATGTTGGTTTCTTAAGAAACTCTTTGAGCATCCATTTCCAATATTTAATATTTGATTCTCTGCAAATTTTATAAAGTATGTGGTTTGTAAACATATTTTGAATTAGAAAATGATTTGTATAAACAGTTTGATTTCACATTATGAGATGTTAAAATTGAAATGGTTCTTTGTTAAGATGCAATTTAGGTTATTAAGGATAATAAAATCCAAATATAATAGGAAAAAGAGAGAGAAATAATTATTAAATTGATAAAATGGAATATGTGTTGCATGCAATAGAATTGATAATAAATAATACTATTGCATGTGCTAAAACATTTTATCGAATTCCTATATTCATAAGGTGTGAAAGAGAAAATAGAAATCCCTAGACAATTGTGAAAAAAAAGAAATAAGTTGGAGAGAAAAAATGTGAAAGAACCTAAGTAATTAAAAAAACGAATTGTTGAATAGTGTTAACTCCGCCCAATTGTGAGTTGGTGAAAATTCCTTTGTTTATTTTCTCTTCCATTGCCAAATTCAAATATCGCTTGGTTGATTGTATATGTGAAAATAGCTTGTCTCGTTTATTTGGTACTTATTTTCGCTTCAAATCTCACCTAAATTCGCAATTTGCCACTCTAGTCCCAAATACCAGATGTTGCTATTTCTTGTGTGCAAATTACTACATACGACACTCTCAATAGATAAAAACCTAAAATATTAGAGCCAATGATCATGGTAAGTAATGGAAATAAGCATCGATATTCCAAAACCATCTTGTCCACTTACTGCACATTTTGTTGTTGGTTTAATATAATTGACATACATTCATTAGAAACAGAAATTTGCAATAAAATATTTAGTATGAATCTTTCATCGTAAAAGATCACTTTAGCTACGCATAAATAATAGCCCTAACATCGATTATGGCTGCAAAATATCTTTAAGATTGCTGCACAAATTCAGATCTAAGCACAAAAGATATTAAGCAGATAAAAAATAACATAGCTCCATAGATCCAATGAACAAGACAAGAAGAATGTATATGAAAGAATTTTGTATTATATTAAAGAATGGGGCACCTGAGAGGAAAACAAGAAAGGTGTTTTCCGGTTCTCCTCAATGGGATGGGTTCTTGGAAGTCCTCGGTGTTTCAAATCTAGCATTTCTCTCTCTTATGGATGTGGAAAAGCAAACATAGAACTCAATGGGAGTTCACAAAGAAAAATGGAAAATGGTGACCAAGAGAAGATCCAAAGTGATCTAATGCAATGAAGGTGGTTAATGAATGGGGAAAACCCCCCTATTTATAACAAAATATTGGGGCGGTCTAGAACTCGGTGCATGAATAAAATATTATTAATCGAATTATAGAAGCACCTTTTAGGAATATTTTATTATATTTGTTGGAGGGAAAAGGGTTCTTGACTTGGGCCAATTCCTTTATTTATAAATAATAAATAAATAAATTATTTATTTATCATTTTAGGGGAATTATGGGAATAAATAATGGTTTATTTGATTATTTATGGATGATTTAGTCAAATTTAACTAAGAATATTATTTAAATAATGATTTAAATAACTTGTTCTTAGGAAATAATTAAATAAATAAAGATTTATTTAATTAATTTCTTTGTTTTGGGTTAAATATGACCAAATAGGTTATTTTATATGGTGAAAGAAATTTTACTTAGGGTAAAATTGGTCTTACATGGTGTACTTGGGTTCATCTAATAATAATAGGTTAGATGACCAAAAAATGGTGTAACATATTTCCCCCCAACGTACGAGTGTTAGGAGCAAATCGTATGACCGAAGTATGTTGTAAGAACTCAATCACTAGATATCGAGAGGGAAGTGAGAGAGAGAAATATAAGGTTGTCTGATGTGCTAAAGGACTAGACCCTAAGGAGATGAGACTTACAGGTGCAACAAGTCTCTAGTGTATGAAGTGGTATCTGTGCTAAAGGCGGTGGGGGAGGCATACCTATGCCCGCCAAGACAAAGTACAAAGAATAAGGCGCCCGGAAAACCACGGAACGCAATAAGTACAAAGAATAAGGCACCCGGAAAACCATGGAACGCAATAATGAAGCATGTGCTGGCCGAAACATGAGCCAGATAAATCATAAGATGAATCCCACATACATGTGATGCCTGGAATAATCGTGAGGAATTATATAGTAATATGGCAGTACATGAGATACAAATATACCCAAATTCCCCCTACACACGGGGAAGGGCTCTCAAAATCTGACAGAGACATGTGAATCGAAAATGGCGCTGCAAGCGGTTGAAGCCGATATCATCAAATGAGAGGAGCTGCATCAAGGGCTGAAATGAATTCATCCGGGCATGTGGGGGGCTACCTGCAGGGCCACCTACTCATGAGGGTTGAGACATCTCTCACATGCCCGGGAATCACCAATAGATGCTGCTGCATCACTAGACCATCAAGTGTATATATCACGATCATGCTGGGAAGAGCTCGAACCACGGTACACTGCCCCCTAGACCTGGCTTCTGGAGTAAATGAGCTGATTTCAACAGAAGTAGGTCCGCCATAGGTGAGGCAATAACGTAACCCCATCTAAGGCACGGGGAAAAATAGTAGAGCGACGAACAATTAGACACTAATGATGATGATGGAATGAGAGAAACGGAGGAGCTGTTGGACGACTTCCCTTGTTAGAGCGTAAAGGGTATGAATGGTGTGGCAGTGACTGACACAATATCATGATGGATAATGGGCAGGGGTACTAAAGGCCATAATGTGTGACATGATAGAGGGACCAAGCAGGAAGGATGGAGGACTATAGTGGGGTACAAAGGGACTCAGGATAGACTCCATGAATGTAATGATGACTCAATTCGGATGCTCTAAACAAGGGCGACTCGGTGGTGCTGCCTTAGAGTAGAGGTCCAATGGGGGACCATACAAGCATGAGTACAATAGGGTAGCTCATGATGAAAATCAATCATGAACGAAGATGAGTAAGGAGGCAAAGTGGTGCCCCAAGAACAAGTGTTGTAAGTGAAGAAATTCGATTTTGAGGAGAGGTGAAGAGACCCTTCGTGGAAAAAATGTGTCTTGGTGAAGTATCAAGGTACTAAAACTAATAGGTACCCAGAGCTCATGAACAGGTCGGGTCGCACTTTTTGGGGTCTGTTCTGTGACCTGGGTAGCAGGTACTGGGCAAAAACCTGCAGCCTGTCCTAGGAAATGACCTAAAAAGTGCGACTTATCAGAGAAAGGGGGCTTCAATGCTGTTTTTGGCTGAGATCTGGGATTTGTATGGTTGAGGGGCATAGGTGCCCCAAAGAATGTGGTGGTCATGCCAAAATGTATTTAGAAAAAGGGGAATCTAAACACATTTGAATGATATGGGGCACCATTTATTTTCGTTATGGTTATGCAGTTTGAGAAAGGAAATGGAGGATTACCAATCTCTTTTAATACTGCATAAATGAATCAAATGGACTTTAAGATTCTAGGTTGGCATACCTGGTGTCACTATCCCAAAAAGAGGATTTGGAGATAATGAACTGATGCTCTCTTAGAAAACCTATAGGTTGGTCAACTACGATGTCGAAAAGACTGGGTTGCTGATGTAAGATGAAGGAACGATAAGGGGTATCATCCCTTGAAATGATATGGTACTCTAGAGGTTCTTCTAAATGTGGAAGAATAATGGTACTAGAGTCGACATGACCAGATACACTAGGAGAGTTGTGGATAATTTCTTCTCTTGGTCTCGCAAATATGGGTGCCCCCTTACCCAAACATTGTGTTGCAATGTAATGGCTACAAGGTGTATGTGGTTCGAATGTATGGTGTCGATGTAAGGGGGAATAGATAAAGTCAGGGGTGGGGATTTATTCCATAATGTTGTCATCGTGATAGAAGATGGGTTGATTGGTGGAAGAAATACCACCTGACGCGGCGAAGCTACCTGACTCATCATCATGAGAAGATAGGTTCACATGCGCATTGTCACAAGGGGTGACAGAAGAGTAAGCAGATAAGGGATCTGTCGATGTTGAGCCCAGGGTGATCGTTGAAAGAAGGTCAAGCGAAACAACGGGGGAGGATTTGGAGGGAATTTTCCCTGAGGGTCGCATGGATGATGATAGGTAGAATATGGTGGATGAAGGCTACGTCATCTTGACATCAGGAGGGGGAATTTCAATGGGAGCCTTCATGTCTAGTAATTATGTTGAAGCAAAACACGCAGATAGGGGAGAGGTGGACTCGTTATGCTTGGCCTCAAATTGGTGGACCGCGGCTAGAGAGGTGCGGAAGTCCTTGAGGCAGGGACAGAGGTGGGTGTAGTGGCCATGGAGATCACACAAAGCACAGGGGTGGTTGGTGTGAATATTCTTGGGGTTCTTGGCCACAATCACAGGAGGAACAGAGGTTTCTGGGACCATGGACTTAGGGAACGCGACATTAACCATGGGCTTGAGATGAGGCAATTCAGGACAGGTATGTGTGGTGTGACCGACAAAATCACACAAAGAGAACTGGATGGTATGCTTTGAGGGCCGAGGAGGGCTAGGGTTTGTCGAGGCAGCCTTGTCCTTTGATGCCCCTTTGCGAGCTTTGCCCTTCTTACCCGAAGCGGTCACAACAGGAGGTGGTTCCTGTTGAGGTGACTGAGGCACTGTTGTAGCAGAAGAAGTCATGGGGATCGGTTGAACCGGGGTCAAAGCAAGATAAGGTTTGGGTTGACCAGGCAGGGTAGCGGCTGGAGGATCAAGGTACCAGACGGGAATCCCAAGGGTCAAGTTAGGAAGAGAGAGGGTGGCCATGACGGGTACCGTGTACACTCCTGGTGGGGGAGCTAGGAACGGTATCTGACCAGTGGGGTAATGGCCAGGAGGGACGGCTCAAAGACGATTAAGACCTGGTGGAACTGACCCAGGAGGGTAGAGAGGCGCATGGGTATTAGCGGTAGGAGAAGGGTCAGAAGGGAGAGGTCCGGTTGGCTGAGGCGAAGGGCTATGAGCGAGTTGCGGCGGGCGAGGTTGGGGTTGCTGACTAGCCGAAGTAGGCTGCGTGAGGTTGGCCCAAGACAATTGCATCATGCAAACATTCGCTGAGCTGGGATCCGAGACAAGAGGAGGAGGGAGACCAGGGAAGGTTCCAAGCAAGGAGGAGTCTTTGTAGATGCCGAGGGAGGCATTGGTCAAAGAATCGACGCTTGGCTTATTGGCTACAGAAGAGATGATCGACTCAGGGGAAGTCTGAGATTTTGGCTCATGATATGTCAATTGGTCAACGGTGACTATCTCTCCATTATGAAGGAAAAACATCTTGCGGTGGACTGCAGATGGGACGGCAGACATGGCATAGGTGTAACTATGCCCCAAAAGAATGTTGTAGTCAAGAGGGGCAACGATAAATTCAACTTCAACACAAACAGTCTTGCTTGCAAGGGTGATAGGGCAGTTACAGAAAAGGCCGATGGGCTGGGAGGTATGGCCATCCCACGCACGAAGAGTGATCGTGGGAAGGGCCAACTCAGGAGATCCGAGTTGTATCCAAACCGAAGCGGACATCACACAGGTGGATGCCACCTCATTAATGATGCACCGGGAAATGTGAGCGTTCCGGATTTTGACTGGGATTTGGAAAGCTACGGAAGCAGGAAGAGGAGGAGACTCTAACTGATGGGCATCGAAAACAATTAATTGGTCATCTGCGGGATCTACAACACCCAAGGTAGATAGTAGAGATTTTCTTTGAGAAGGGCACGACTGGAGGAGTTCCGGCATTGAAATGGCAGCAGGAGATTGGGCCAGCTCATCTACTATGCTATATGCATAGGTAGCTCGGTTAGAAGTAGCATTTCGGCGTAATGGTCCCTTAGGAATCTTGGTATGAACCTCGGCTTTGGGTGGAGGGATAAGAAAGGGACTATTAGTTGTCGAAAGAGGCTCTGTAGAACTGGAAGAAGGTGACTCAGGGACAGATGGAGCAAGAGGCTGGGGGTACAGACTGGATGAAGTTTTAAGGTTAAGGTCGACGGTTATAGGTTGGTCAGAGTTCATCATGAGGATCTGGTAATCATAGGTACTAGATGGAGGAGGTTGAGTGGTTACCGGTTCGTGAGGTGGTTGGGTAGCCACAAATCCCTGTTGTGCATACACCTTCTCTTGAGGGGGTGGTGACTGCTGTGGTGGGGGTTGAGAAGACAAGGGAGGTGGGGGTGCGAATGCTAGAGGAGCTGGAGCACTAGGCTGTGGGTATGGATGATAATGAGGTTGGGTAATAGTGTGGTAAACCAGAGGTTGGGCAGAAAGAGGAGGCATGCCGGATCTCTACCGGGAGGGGGAGAAGTGCAGGAAGTGGTGCCCCCTCCCCCAAGAAAACCATAGCTCATGGGAGGTTGAGCGGATGGATGAGAGAGAGCTCCAACAATACCGTCGGTGGCATGAGGTGCCCCAAGTGTGTTAGTGCCACCGGGTCTGGGGAGGTCAGGAAGGACGGTATAAACATAACCAGATTGAGCATAGATCAGGTCATATTTCAAGGCTATTTGGAGGGCGGCTTCTTCAGATGGAGGAAAATGGGATGTGACATCTTTGCCGATGGCGAGTAAGAGAGATCTAAGGAACCAGTCCATGTAGACGCAGTCTTCGAAGGTAGGGGCTTGACATAGGCTCTTTCTTCTCCGCCATTCTTTAACATGATCGAATAGGCGGGTCGCAGACGATTGACGGAAAGAAGTCAAAAGTTCGATACCGGTGTCATAATGAGGGGGAAGCTGGAAATAAGATAAGAAGGCGCGGGCAAGGGTCGCAAAGGTGGTATGGAAAGAGGTGGGCTGGTCAACATACCACTTAGAAGCTTCACCTGTAAGCATGCATTGGAACAACCGAAGACGAATGGAATCATCGGTGATGGAATTGGAGGAACACCACATGTGGAAAGATCGGATATGGTTAGAGGGATCTTCACTAGCAAGGCCTTCGAACTTGGGAATGTCGGAGGGGAGCTTGGTTGGCATAGCAGGCTAACTAACATCGTGGCGAATAGGATCATTAATTAGCTAATTGAAATCAGGGAGACTAAGGCCAACCATATAAGGGAGTAATGGGGCAGTCGAGGTAGGTCCGGTAGGGGTTCCACTGGACACGGACCCAGCAGTAGAACTGGGGTTAGGGCTAGGTCCGGAAGTAGACATGGTCAAGGTAACAGGGGGGGGAACCAAGAGGAGGGGGAGAACCCGAAAAATCAGAGGAAGATGCGGAGTGTGGACTCGGGGGAGGACGGTTTCGATAGTGACGGGAAGGAGGAAGTTGACCAAGCGGAAACTGAGGGTGAAGGCCAAGAAGTCTCCGAGAAAGGCGCCTTGGGGGCGCAATGATGATGGGAAGAAGAAAAAACCGACAAGGGCAGGGAGAGACAAAATCAAGGGAGGTCAAGGGCAGAAAGGTGCAGTGACAATTGATTTTAAAGTCTTTTCCAGGCGGTGGTAACCAGGCGCTTGCTCACTTAGGGTCAGTGTGTGTCGTGCGTTAATTTTAATTGTTTAAACCCAGACATTTTGAGAGTAAAAGAAAAAGTGTGCTATGTAACTGAAAAGAAATCTATAGTAAATAAGACTAAAAGAACAGGAAATGAACAACTACCAATGCATCAATCTAACCCAAGAAGGCGGGTCTCTCAAAACTAGTCTATAAGAGGGAAAGAACTAAGCAAAGCACACTAAAAAGAGGCCAATAGATCAAATGTCAGGAGGGACTGGGATCTAAAGGAGAAATCTGCTGAAAAGTGGTGCAGAGAACAACAAAGAGGCAGAGGCAAGGTTGCTGCTAAAAAGGAAGAGATCAGCTAAAACTAAAAGAGACAAGGCAGTGGCCTTAGAAATGGACCCAAACAAAACGATATGAGGTGATTTGAGAGGGAGAAGAGCTGATCTAAAAGGATCTGAAATGGAGGTATCTGATCCGAGAAAAATAAGGCTGAAACTCTGAAACTTCAGACTTCTGAAACAACAAAGACTCTCCCACAAAAAGTGGAGGGTACTAGAGCCCTAAGGGGAAATATTCCCTCTTAGTGGAGTAAAACGGAGCAAGAATAGGTCTAAACGGGTGAAGAAGGAGGTCAGACAACCCTGACAGAGGTTCAGACAAAACCTAGAAAAATTTGGGGAAAAAAGAATTCGAGAAAAATTCCGGAGTCTGAGTTTTTGACTGTTTTAAACTAGTCGCAAAATTTATTTGACGACCTAGGTCGCACTTTTTGGGCCAATAAGTGTGACCTGCAGATCTGGCTGTCTCGGCAGCAGATTTCAGAAAAATTTTGTCGTCTCAGCTGCGACTGATGTCTGTCACCTACGCAATAAGGCCAGAAACACACGGAAGTTAAAAATTTGACTGTTTAAATGGTTTTAGGGGTGAAAATCACCATAAAAATAGGAAAAATAAAAAATGGAAGAGAAACCCTAGGGTCTGAAACAGCTGGATATGTAGGAAGAGATAAAACGACAGTGGTCGCAAAAGAAAACCCCAGTGTAGTCGCCAATTGTTAGTATGAATCTTTCGTCGCAAAATATCACTTTAGCTACGCATAACAAATAGCCCTAACATCAATTATGGCCGCAAAATACCTTTAATATTGCTGCACAAATTCAGATCTAAGCACAAAAGATATTAAGCAGATAAGAAATAACATAGCTACATAGATCCAATGAACAAGACAAGAAGAATGTATATGAAAGAATTTTGTATTATATTAACGAATGGGGCACCTGTGAGGAAAACAAGAAAGGTGTTTTCCGGTCCTCCTTAGTGGGATGGGTTCTTGGAAGTCCTCAGTGTTTCAGATCTAGCATTTCTCTCTCTTATGGATGTGGAAAAGCAAACATAGAATTCAATGGGAGTTCACAAAGCAAAATGGGAAATGGCGACCAAGAGTAGATCCAGAGTGATCTAATGCAATGAAGGTGACCAATGAATGGGGGAAACCCCTCCTATTTATAACAAAATATTGGGGTGGTCTAGAACTCGGTACATGAATAAAATATCATTAATAGAATTATAGAAGCACCCTTTAGGAATATTTTATTATATTTGTTGGACGGAAAAGGATTCTTGACTTGGGTCAATTCCTTTATTTATAAATAATAAATAAATAAATGGTTTATTTATCATTTTAGGGAAGTGATGGGAATATAATTAAATAAATAATGGTTTATTTAATTATTATGGATGATTTAGTCAAATTTAACTAAGAATATTATTTAAATAATGATTTAAATAACTTATTCTTAGGGAATAATTAAATAAATAGGGATTTATTTAATTAAGTTCCTTATTTTGGGTTAAATATGACCAGGAAATATAAACAAATGAGTTATTTTATATGGTGAAAGCAATTTTACTTAGGGTAAAATTGGTCTTACATGGTGTACTTGGGTTCATCTAATAATAATAGGTTAGATGACCAAAAAAATGGTGTAACATAATATAAGACCATTGTCTATCTATGCTACCGTTTGGAAGGTTTCCGATGCATTTTTCTGTTTAAATTTCTCAAAATCTAGTAAGAATTTCTTGGAATCATGAATTTGGGTTGAAATTTCTGCAAAATCTAAGTGTCGCACAAGTTTTCAAAACGGATAAATTTATATATGTAGTAAAAAATCTCATTTTAAAGAACAAAAAATAAAATTTGTGATTGTGAAAATTAACTTTGGAACTGCCAACAATAACTGTAAACAATGGAAAGAAAATATTATGTGCAAATGTGCTCAGTTACTTATATCACAAATTGAGTTAGTTAGTGAGTTGGACCCACCACTAAATCATTGTCGATTCATTTTATTTTTACATTAGAGTATGAAAAATGCTAAATGAAACTTGATTTATGAACAATCTAATCCACAATTTTCAAGATCATGGTACAAAGCTAATCGTCATAAGATATTCCAGCTAGTTTCCTACACCTTTTCCCATGATTTCTGAATTTTTTGTTTGTTTGTTTACTAATTCTATTAGTCATGAATTTATAGTCCATTGAATATAGTTCTTACTACCATTTTTCTTATTGGTTACCTGATTCAGATTTGATTTATAAATTTATCAACATGTTTAACACTTTTAATAAACAAAAAATGAAAACACTGAAGTGAGTGTTAATGGTGTAGAAATTATACAACAAGCATGTATATCATAGATTCAATCCGATCTAACAATGTGCTAAATCTAGAGACTGAATCACTTCTACAAATCAATTGCAGAATTAAAAACACAATCACCAATCACATGAAGCAAAGAAGAATCAATCAAACCAAAAAAAAGATAATTTCTTGGGGAAAGATTGCTGCTCAAAACCCCACTATCTTCTATTGTATATTCAACATGGATATATGAAACAATTAGATACAACTCTTCTCACAAGAACCCTCCTATACTTAGTTAATTGTCTCACACTGATCCAGACAAAATTGGGCCAACACTTAGCCAATTCTCAGCCTACCTTTCTCACACAATCCCTAATGAATGCAATCCCTATTCTTTGGGAATTTCAAACTTCCTCAACTACGATGAATATCATGGGCATCCTGTGGTGCTTTAACTGCACTTGGGTGGCCTACTAATATCACAATTGATAGTCACACTCCCCTTTCACCTAGATCTCAACTGGGTCTCCATTGGAACTGACATGCATGCAAATAATAATAGTAAATCCTCAATTGCATGTGAGATCACTGATTTTGAATTAAATAATATTGAATTCACTTGATCTCTCACTAGTGTATCAAACAGTTACAACTGGCACAACTAAATTTAACTCACTTAATTGAGTTAAACGGATTACAACCTGCATTAACTAATGCACCACTACACTTTGAACTCTGTTACAACTAGAATTACTCTGCATGCCTCACCAACTACCCTCAACTCAAAATTCATGAGTTAACTGAGTTTATCACACTCAGTTAACTATGACAAGTTATTTTGAGATTAGATTACATTTTATTGTCTATATTAATTAAGGGATAACTAAAATAGACATGCACCAAATTTAGCCCACACTAGTGTAGGTGCTGCTATGATCTGTTGGTCCCACACTAGTGTAGGTGTTGCTTGGACCTATTGGTCACACACCAGTGTAGGTGCTATCATGTTGCTTCCGGATGCCAATTTCACTGTTTCTTTTTGCAAACTTCAACAAATGGTAGGTGGTAAGATAAATCTCGAAAGTAAAAAATTATTTCCTTCTTTTATTTTGCTAACTGTTATTTCTTTAATATTGTTTACATACATGTACTAAGTAGTAGGAATTTGCGAAATAAAATAAATACAAATTCATTGTGATTATATACATTATTATTTAGGTATTCAATACAAAGGTACATAGATTTTGTGTACAGACACAATCACTTAAAACTAACACAAAATGATTCCATGGTTCTGGTAATGTTCTATACATAAAGCCAATTGTCTTGAGATGGGTTGTGGGAAAGAGAAAATGTGAGACTTTGGAGTGGACACTTAAACACACTAGGTGTCAAACAAGTAATTCCATGTCTCCAATACACACTTGACAATGGGGTGAGAACCATGGTAATTTTAGCAGGGAATTGCATTGGCGTTGATGAATTTAGCTTCACAAAATGAAATTATATTCTTTCTCCCACACATACGTAATTGTACACAATAAAAGCTAATAATATTTTTAAGACATTAAAATTCAATCACTTATGCTAAAATAAGGCTTAATATATTTTTCATTTCATTCAACAGTATCGCTGAAGCTTGTACGGATGGTATTTTTAGCGAACATGCTTTGTTGAAGTGTAGAGGTGTGTGAGTGTAATGGTTTATATTCCTTGCTCCATATATCATACCTTTCTCTAACTAATTAATTGATCATTTCCACAAAATATTTGTCCACAATGAAAGCTCTCCACACAAGCATTTTTTCAACACACTCACTCCCTCTGCATAACAACAGAAGTGCACAATAGTGATTTCTCTGCATTCCCACAAAATCATCTTCTTCCGCACAAAATAATACGCTCTCTGTATTTTTTCTTGGAATACATACGGAAGCACAATGTGTTTTTTGGATGCAGAGAGTAATTATGAAAAGTTTAAAGCCATATATAATACGAAATCTCATTTATCAATTTTAATGTTCGTATTATAGTGGTTTTTCGCGCAATATAATATCCATTTTTAAAACATATTATATCTCACAGTCATTATAATGATAGTAGGAAACACACAAATTTTTGAAAGAACTCTTCGTATTCCTAAAAAATCATTTTCTTGCACACCAAATATTGTGCACTCCATATTTTTTTGGTCGAAACATGCATGAAAGTGAAAATATTTATTGGATACATAGAGTAAATGTACAAACTTCAAAACAATAGACAATAACGATTTTCATTTATCAATTTTAATGTTGCATATTGTAGTTGTTTTTACCGTAGTTTAATATTTGTGTTTATAACATATTATATCATGCAATCATTTTAATGATAACAAAGAATGTAGAAATTGTTCAAAACATTAACTAGTACAAAAATGTAGAAACTTGGATTTCACATTTAGCATCCAAGAATTAGTTAATTCTAAGTACTGTTATTAACATATATTCAGTAAATACATACGCGATCACATTATCATAGTAAATTCTTAATAAATTTTTCTCTGATTCATTATGTAATAAATACTAGTTGCAAAGATATCGATAAGGCTATATCTATCTATCTATCTTATAAAATACTATTTTTAATATTTATTCAGTGAATTTGACTATATATACTGATTTTAATAGAATATTATTTAGCATTCGATGGATTCATCCTGGATTGGAGCAAAACCTATAAGTTTCGACTGGAAGTGCTGCAGGTGCTAGTGCTAGTGTGCCTCATGCTAGTGCAACTGGTGTTGGTGTTGCTAGTGGTATGATACTGATGAGTAGTTTGTATCTACACATGATTAGTGAGATAAATTGATAATAGAAAGAGGACATGTGGAGAAAGTATTGTTAATGAGTTAGATATTAGGATAAAAATGAAATGGTGCTTATGTGAATGGACCTGCTTCCATTCCTTGCATCACAGTTTGAGGATATTTCATATATTATTTCTTGACTAAATAGTTTGAGACTCATTTCTATTACGTTTTTCTTATATGAAAGTGCAATATGGATATGGATGGTCAATTTTCTTGACTTGTGGCTTGCGGAGTACTATTTTGTGTTAACTTTATGAAAATGTTTGCAGCAAAATGATTTTGTGGAAATGTGGTGATGTTGAAAGTTTTCTACATTCTGATATGTTTATTAGGAAGTTATCGATACATTAAAATTTCCTTTCTTTTCTTGTGGCATATACTGATATTTTGTTTCATTTACAAATTCTTCCAACATTTCAATTGTTCTTAAATTTAGTAATGCTGAAATGCACAAACAAATTCACAAACATAAAGAGCTATGCATATGTTGCATTTCCAAACTTCGTTAAACACACATAAGTTACAATTTTAATTATAGTTACAATGTTCAGTTTGAAAATTGCTAATGTTTAAACCATTTGGAATAGTAACCTTTTGCAATTTGATTTTCATACTCATGGTTTTTGATACGAGAGCTTCATTAGGAAAATATTTCATTGTAACATTTGTAGAATGAAATTATTATTATTGATATGAAGAGCCCAATTTATTTAATATTGGATAATACCAGTATAATTAGCGAATGTGCAATCAGCTAATCCATAATTGGAAAACAGAAAACAATTTTACGTAGTGGTTGTCTTGAATATATGTCAGTTTAATGAATAAATGTCAAAATCACTTTCTTTTTGTTGGGCCAGAATTGTAATCTACGGACAAATTACGATTCCCTAGACAGGTGTTAGTCTATAAAAACAGATGAAAGACTATACTACTATTTCTCCTAACTCAGAATAGATACACAGAGAGGATTGGAGGCTTACTTGTTCAGTCGCTTCCAAATGGCTCCTTCTGTCGCTTCTGTTACAACTTCAAATTCAAGCAGTTTGTGAGTTGAATGCTTCCTGCAAGAAAGAACACTGAAACAACAGAAGATGCAATAATATAGATATCTATTCAAGCTATTTAGCTAAATCAGTAAAGCATAAACTACATTCATCAACCAAGATATTACAATATGGAACATCTAAGTTAATACATGTAGGGAAAAATAAGAAGTAATCTTTATTGATGATAGAAGGAGAGGTTACAACCTAGTGACTGATTTGAAGTGACCTTCTAGAAAATTTCCCAAGCCTCTTCATAGCATAAATCTCTCCAGTAGTAGCTTCACAAATCTAGCTCTCAATTGAAAATTCTCCAACATTTCTCTACTCAAATTCTTCCTTCTCAAACACTTAGATCTGTGTTCAATTTATAGATGAATTGTAGGTTGTTTTGCAATCAATAACTTTCCAAAAATATGCAAGACATGTTTCCATTCATGTATATGTCAAATGGAAACTTGGATCTGAAGCTTGACACATGTGAACTCTTCTAGAAGGCACTGGCCAAGTGGAGATTCCAGAATAATGGGAATTTCGCTCCCAATGTGACCAACGCACCTGTGAATGTCGGGAAGTGCTTTGCAGAGTAGCCTTGCATGGAGCTACCTGCATATGCAACGCACTTAGGCCCCTTAGAGCCTGCGTCAGTGAGCTCTCATATTCTATATAATAAGCTTCAAACCATGGAAACCTTTGCCTGATGAAAGTCTTGCTTGATTTGTCTTGTTTCTTGTCTTAGCACATGTAGCAATTGAAATGATAGGGAATGATAGACCCTTGATCATTGGTCCTTGAGATGATGCCCAGTTAACCAGGTCATTGGGAATGGTGCCCAAATTGACCTATAACAATTTCCCCCTAAAGCATGAGATCCAAATAATAAGAACATTTGATTGAGATGCTTTACACTGTGATGAGCCTGGAAACGTAGTAGAGTGGTCACCTAAATCAATATTAAAATACATTTCATCATGATATATCCTCTAGTGATCATAATTTTTGAGGGTAGGCATTCCCATGTCCAGCACATAAAACAATCTAATAACATGTACATAATTCAGAAAGTCATCTACATTAGAATGTTGCCTAGATGCAGACATGCCTACAGATATAGGCCCATGTTTGGATGACAATCTGTATGTAAGGTCACCGTACAGATGATGTGTACAACAATCCTGAAATCGCAGCTCGGATGGATGAAATTAGATTTAGGGTCTTCTTGTCTTGTTCACTCGATCATTCGGGTACAAGTCTAGCCATGTGAATATATGATTTCTCATCGAACATGGAAAGACATCGTTTGATTACCAGCCAAAGATGTGATTTTATAACAAACACGAGAGAACCACCATTAATGTCAATGGCCCTCAAGGTATTGCAGTACATTTCGTAAGGCGTGAATAGATGATTTGATGTCGAATTCCAAACAAAATCTTTCGGTCAAAGGTCTGGAAGCGAGGATCTTGTCGATGTTGTAACAAGTCTCATGTTATTGGAATCTGATGTTTCTAAGTGAACTTTCTGGATATTGATTTATTGTCGACAGGAATTCACCTTATTGCAAAACAGGAGTTACTGATTTCAGAGACAAGGGTATGACTTGATATAGCAATTTTCAGGGATGACGATCATGAAAATGAAGGTTTACAAGTATTGCAGATGGATGAGTTTTTAATCACTGGATGACTTCTGTTGAACATATCGGTGACACTGTGATGAGTTGGCAGCATTGACCCAAAACCAAAGTGAAGGTATGATGAACCATAGGTGTGAATGAACCGTCAAGATGATTACCCAAGCCAAATAGTCATAGACATGGAGTGAAAGAAGTGTCATGTTCAAGAGCGACTTGCTACCAAAAAGAAACCTTACTTACTTTTCCCAAATTTTCCCCGGTCATTTGTCGACCAGTACTTCTTTATTTTTTAACAAGCTTGAGGAGGATAACATTTTCTTGATCTATAATTCAACCCTTTGGGTGAATAAAGTATCTCTATTTAATAATTTAACAAGTCTAGCGATGAATGAAACTCAATTATTGCCATGATCGACAAGCCCGTCATTACTTTATGTTTTAACAAGCTTAACGATAGTGATAGGCTGGTCATTTTTCATATTTAGAGAGTCTGAAGAAAAAGATGAAAGAGAACTTCAAAAGTACTTTTTCGTAAATTTGTCACTCAGATCCGAAAAAGTGTAAAATAATATCTGAGAGAACCTCTTTGGTCATGTTTAACGAAGGTATTCCTTTTTCGTAAATAATCTATCTCAGTCCGGAAAAGGGTTAGACTTATACTGAGTAGATATCAATTCATTTACTTTAACGAGCTCGAAATGACAAGTGCTCGGCAATTTTTTTTACATTATCGGAGTCTGAAAAGAGCTGAAAGAAGACTCTAGGGGTTCCTTTTTCATTGTTATTGAAGCTCGAAAAAGAGATAAAAGTGCACTTCAAATCCTTTTTCATTTTTATCAAAGCTTGAAAAATAAGGAGAAAAAGTATGCTTTGTGGTCAAGTCATTCTTTGAATAAATCTGCACGACTAATCTGTTCATCAGTTGTATTTCCTATTCAGAACAACATCAAATGGATTAAAAATACCCGTTTCATGATAAAAAAATAATAAAACTATAGTCATAGCAAATAAATTTAACTTGTAAATAATTAAATGACTATAAAAAGTATTTTCACTATTCATTTTTACCATTCCATAGTTACCATTTTCATTTTGGAGCTCTGAACCTGATTTTTCCCTCAAAATTCAGCGGTCGATTACGTGCAATTGGTAAGAATGTTTTGAATGGCCCCTGCAAGAGTACATGTCAAATGCCCCTGCAAGAGTAGATGCCCCCCAAGCTTCATTTCATTCACCTAAGTAGAATACTAGTTACTGATAGTTGGATGGAATGAAGGTTCATTTACGAGATCAGATGGAAGACTCGTCATAATTAGGAGAGGATTTGTTTCATTGTTTAACGAGCTTGACACAGGAAAAGAACTATGCTCATGACCTGTTTCATTTTTAACGAGGTTGACACAAGAGAAAATAACTGTCCTCAAAGGCACTTGTTTCATTTTTTTAACGAGGTTGACACAAGAAAAAAGAATTGTCCTCAAAAATTTGTTTCACTTTTTAATGAGGTTGACATAGAAAAAGAACATCCTCATTATGTAGTTGGACTAGTGAGTTTGTGTTGGAAAAGACGTAGTCAAACATAATCATCATTCAAGGAATTTGATGAACACCATAAATGATAAGTCATGACATGAGTCAACGAATCTTCTCCAGCGTTTTCATTGAATTTAGGAATGTCTGAGGGTAACATATGTGGTATCACTAGCCACCAAGGAGGGGAACCTGATAGGATTCCAGATGATGACATGGGTGAAGTCAATGGACAAAACATAAAAAATGAAGCAACAATAGATGTTGTCACAACTGAAATAGATGGTTCACTCTAGGATGTTATTTGAGCCATGGTCAAATGACCCAATGTATACCCTATAGAATCTACAGGAACTCAAAGTGAAACAGGATCAACAAGAGGAGAGGAAGATGATTGAGGAAAAGAATCGTACAGGTAAAGCTCCTATTGAAAATGAGTTGGAGTTAAAGGTGTATCATATTGTGATATTTCTTCAATCGAAATCAAACCAGGTGGAAGAACTTCATCGTCAAGCCAAAAGTATATTTCAGGTGGTTGACTGCGCGATATGGGAGACTTAATGGCTACAATAGATTGTGGAGTGACCAATATAGAAACAACTTTCAGTTGTTCAACTTCAGGATCAAGATTTTCTCCATTTAGGGAATATAACAACAGAAATATAAGGGGATGATAGACCCTATTTCACTGGTCCTGGGGATGATGTCCAGTTTGACCAATAAAAGTTGCCCCCTAAAGCACAATGGGACCTGGATCAACTTCCAATTGAACAACGTTGGGTTCGGGAGGTATGTTCTCACAAATTGGACGGATCATGACCACGAGTAGCTATGAGGACTCTGTCTCAACAACATTAGACAAACCAGGATTTGTAGAAACAACTTGTTCCAACTCTGGTATATGGGAAGATGATGCTTCACCAGAGGTACTGATGGTACTAGTTTCGGTAGAGCGATGTCTACGCGAACGATGGGGAATAGGATTTTGTTCTTCCATGATTACTGATTTATTTTATCCAAAAAAAAATAAACAAAAAGAGGGTAATGCTAGGCAAAAGGGTTTACCAAGAAACTGTGAACTGCAGAATACCTCCTAGTGAACCAAGAAGTATGGGCAGGAAATCTCCCTGAATGTTGTGTTCGGTGTATCACAATTTCAGGCTGGCCGACTCGGTTCACCATGGATGGATAGCCCCTAAAAGTTGTCCTCTCGAATATACCCGAAGGTACGTGGAGGCCCATATCCAAATTAGCACTGTCTGATGCGAAACCGCACAGTGAGAGCACCCCTTTATACTTGTCGTACTATAACACCACCCGATATACCTGAGAGTATGTGGATGAGCTACAATATACTTACGTACGTGGAGTGAGGTATCACACTTGGAATGTATCACAGAAAAGTTAACGACGGCTGCTATGTTTTACGACACCAGAACATGTCTCTAGCCTAGACCTTCTAAATGTTATCGTTATGGTTCCAATGCATTTTTAAGTAAATTGAGATTTATTTTATGTTGATCTTTCTTAACAATTTTCCTTTCAGGTTCACCGCGATGATGTATATGAAATTCCTAAAATGCAAGCTAAGAATGATAAACAAACTTTCACTTTCAAATTTTTCAATGAAGAACCTAGCTACTAAGGGAAGAGAGAAAATAGTTCGTGAGAAAACAAATCAATGAACAAAAAAAAAAAAAATGAATCAAAAGCTAAATGCAGATTTCCTAATGTTCCTTTTGCAAAACACACACAACCCTACATGCAAATGCAAGTTTTTCTTTTCAATTTCCTTAATGTTATGAATGCAGAAAAGAAACTAGGTGCACTAGATTAATAATTCAAATTATTTTTACTTTCGAGAAACGAAGAATACAAACAACAATTTCTCTTTTGAAGGAAAAACGAGGATTTCAACAACAATTTCTCCTATCAAGGAAATGAAGATTTTATGACAATTTCCTATTTCGAAAGCAAATGATTCTTAATGCGACCATAAAAATACTTTGAAATCAACTTTTCAATGATAAAGAAAAAATTTTCTAAACAAACATTGAACAAATTTTCAGGCAAAGGAGGAAGAAGTATATAGATTTACTGGTCAATTGAGCATTAAACTTTTCAAAACATAGCATCAAACAAAACTGAAGCAAATTGCAAAGTCAAATTCAAGGGAATTTGGTCACTTTCAGGAGTCAACGTAGTCTCCAAGGGGAGATAGTGCTCTGCAAAGCAGGCTTGGAAGGGAGACAATGCTCTGCAAAGCACTGTGTCCAGTCTAAGGGTGCATTGGGCGCAGTAAACAAAGAAAAATGCTATTGTTTAACTCACTATCTTTGAAAATTAGGTTTTGAAAAAGTTTAATCTTTATGTGTAACAACTACTGGGTGGATAAACAAAGCAAATTATAGACTAAAACACCTAGAACTAAGAGAAATTATCCCCAGCGGAGTCGCTAGTTTGTTGGGCTAGAATTGTAATCTACGGATAAATTATGCTTCCCTAGATAGGTGTTAGTCTAGAACAATAGATGAAAGACTATACTACTATTTCTCCTAACTCGGAATAGATACATAGAGAGGATTGGAGGATTACTTGTTTAGTCGCTTCCAAATGGCTCCTTCTGTCGCTTCTATTGTAGCTTCAAATTCAAGCGGTCTATGAGCTGAATTCTTCCTGCAAGAAAGAACACTAAAACAACAGAAGATGCAATAATATAGATATCTATTCAAGCTAGTTAGCTAAATCAGTAAAGCATAAAATACATTCATCAACCAAGATCTTACAATATGGAACATCTAAGTTAATACAAATGCATGTAGGGAAAAATAAGAAGTACTCTTTATTGATGATAGAAGGAGAGGTTACAACCTAGTGACTAATTTGAAGTGACCTTCCAGCAAAGTTCCCAAGCCTCATCACAGCATAAATCTCTCCAGCAGTAGCTTCACAAATCTAGCTCTCAATTGAAAATTCTCCAACATTTCTCTACTCAAATTCTTCCCTCTCAAATACTTATATCTGTGTTCAATTTATAGATGAACTGTATGCTGTTTTGCAATCAATAACTTTCCAAAAATAGGCAAGGCGTGTTTCCATTCATGTATATGTCAAATGGACACTTGGATCTGAATCTTGACACATGTGAACTCTTCTAGAAGGCACTGGTCGAGTGGAGATTTCGGAACAATGAGAATTTCACTCCCA
Organism: Pinus albicaulis; assembly: GCA_034641835.2. Lineage (NCBI taxonomy): Eukaryota > Viridiplantae > Streptophyta > Pinopsida > Pinales > Pinaceae > Pinus > Pinus albicaulis. Next base: position 870,042,700 of record CM076570.1, on the reverse strand, counting down.
ATGTGACCAACGCACCTGTGAATTTCGGGAAGTGCTTTGCATAGTAGCCTTGCATGGGGCTACTTGCATATGCAACGCACTTAGGCCCCTTAGAGCCCGCGTTGGTGAGCTCTCATATTCTATATAATAAGCTTCAAACCATGGAAACCTTTGCCGGATGAAAATCTTGCTTGATGTCTTGTTTCTTGTCTTAGGGCATATAGCAACTGAAATGATAGGGAATGATAGACCCTTGATCATTGGTCCTGGAGATGATGCCTAGTTAACTAGGTCATTGGAAATGGTGCCCAAATTGACCTATAACACTTTTATTAACATGAGAGCTTTAGTTAATCAAAATAAAAGACAATCTACAATATTAATAAAATAAAATAAAATCTTGATATTTATTTCTAAAGTGTGCGAAAAGTATCAATCATGAAATGTAATGGTATCAATTGGACTATATGTTGGATGATTGGGTTTTTCTAGATGCCTAGTGGTTGTGAGTGTATTTGCATTGATGTGAACCAAAACACAATGGTGATTAAGTGTGCAGGAGGAATACAATGGTAGATCGATGTTTCTGGTAGAGAATCACCATAAAAGTAGGCTTATTAAAAAACCATAAAAAGATTAATTTAAGTGCCCAGAAGAAATCCAATGATAGTTGCAAGTTTCTGGTAGAGAATCACAAGAGTAGCAAGCTTATTAAAAAGCCATAAAAATATGAAGATCATGAACTGGGGGTATAGGTCCTTGGAATCATCCTTCAGGTTTTGGAGCCATCTTTCAGGTTGCAAAAGGGGTCAAAGAGTGTATAGGACAATCTCCAATAGAAAGTGTTGAGAATAAGCTTTCTAGCATACCTGGAAATCTGGAAATGGCCATTGGAATCAAGAGATCTTGATTGTCATAGTAAGGAGCCTGGAGGCCTTTAGAGGAGACCAAATATCAGAATATCAGAGAGCATCATAATATTAGAGAGTGGAGCATATCAGAGTAGGAAGCATATTGGAATATTAGAGCATCGACATATCAGAGAGTGAAGCATATCGTAATATCAGAGCATTGACATATCAGAGTAGCGAAATATCGGAGGTCTAAGCATATGGGAACCTCAAAACCCTGTATGTATGGTAAATTGAAATTTTGAGAAAGTTCTAAGGTTTCCAAAAGAGAAGAAATATAGAGGAATTCAGAGGAAAGCCAAGAAATGTGAGGAATATTTCTCTCTCCTCCTAATGGACACGTGGTGGCAACTGATTGGTCCTTAAGAGTTGAGGTAGTGAGTGATGTCATCATGGTGTGGTAAGAGTGGTGGACACGTGGCAACTAGTTGTGGAATTTTAGGAAGGCCTAATAGGGAAAATAAGGGTGACACGTGTCATCACTCAGGAAGAGCCAAGTGGAAGGATGACGTAGGCAACCCATCATATCGGAGGTCAGGATATCAGAGTATGAAGATATCTTAATTCCAATGGAAATGGAATTTCGATGAAAGGGGATCTGATATTATTTGGCACATGGTATTGTGGAGACCAAAGGAATTGAGAGTTAAGAATTTAGGGGCTAAGGGAAATTCAAAGATATTTGATATCATAGCACTCATTTGTTATGAGTTACAATATATTGAGGCTCCAATGGAATAACATAGAGAAGTAAAATAACAAATGGGTCAACAACTGGAGAGTTAATGGAGAGAAGTTAAAGATTAAATGCAAAATAAAAAAGATGGTATTCGAAGGGAGCACTTAGACAAAGAAACAAGGACAATATTTCATAGAGAAGATATGAATATATAAATAAATCATGGTTCCTCATCACGTGTATGTCTTGCTAAATTAAAATATAAGCATAGTTTCCACACCTATGAACTATCAAGCTCTAAGAAGCAATAACGCAACATGGGAAGTCACGGTGGAGTGTGCATAGGCAGACTAAGATTAAATATTAGTATAGATTTTTACACAGGGATTTGGTGAAATACTTAGAAGCCCATTCCTATGATTAATACCATGAAAAAATTCAATGGGAAGATGTGATAGTAGCAAGGAAAAACATGTAAAGGTACACTTGAGCGGTGTGATAACCTATGGCATAAATGACATAGTGTAGTGTGCAGTAGTGGATCAAAACTATCGATTTCCATTGTGTAATAGAGTGCAAGTGAGAATTTTTGAATCTATTGAGAAGGGTGAGCTAAGAGGGTGGTGTGAAAGAAGCAGAGGAGCAGAGCTAAGGAGTATGTAAAAGAGAGCTTATTGCGAGAAGGAAGAGAGATGATCAGATGTTGTTCATAATAGAGGATAGAAGTGTTATTGTGTGAGACTAAAGGAGTTTGTGGACCAGCAGAGGATCAAGAGAAGAAGTTGATTTTGTGATATACATGGTTGGTATTTTTCTTTATTGTATATGCCTCAGTTTTCTGTTTGAAAATTGTATGAAATGAAGAGCAATAGAAAATAAAAAGTTTTGGCCTACACTAAAAGAGGTTGGTTCCTCTTGGAAAGTTGGTGCTTACTATCCAAAGTGGGTCGGTGCCTCCTGTGAGTGGGTGCTCACAAACAAATTGATGTAATTAAGTCGGTTCTTAACTTACATCTTAAAACAACAACAATTTTTTGGTTTTTTCCTTTTGTATTTCCAGGTGAAAAAATATCGATGGCAGTGTGTGTGTGTGCTTCTCATGTGAAATATTATGTGAAAATATGAATTCTTAAGTTTGTTGTTCATTTTCTTCATTGATGAATTCTCTCATAAGTAGCAGACAATAGAGGAAATAACTAAAAGCATATGAAAGTAAAAATTTTAAGAGTCTCACAATTTTTTATTCACCCCCCTCCTAATAATTCCTTGTTCCAACAATTGGTATTAGAGCTAAGTTTCTTCAGGAATACTCTAACCACTAGAAGATAGATATATAAAGAATTATGTTAAGGAAAGTGAGTTAGGAGGTTTACTCAATCAAAATACCAATCTTCGATGGGACAAACTCCGCCTTCTCGAAATTAAGGATGGAAGCATATTTTATTCCCTGGGAGTGGATGTATGGACTTCAGTGCTTGTTGACTACAACGACCCTAATATTCCTCCCTTTGATGAAAATGGTAAAAGATTGTATAGAAATAAACCTAAAGCCAAGAATGACATTCTCTTTGGTCTTATTCAATCAAAACGTGTAAAGATTATGCACTGTAAATGTGCTAAGGATGTGTGGGTAAAGATTAATTAGAGTCATGAAGGGGATGAAAAGGTTAAGCAATCAAAACTCCAAACCTTCATAATGAGGTTTGAGAGCCTAATAATGAGTGAAGATGATAGTATAGCGTAATAATTCCTCATAGCCAATGAAGTAACCAATATGATTAGAGGGTTGGGTGAATAAATCAAGGAAGAAATGATTGTACTTAATATATTAAGATCTCTACCCATGAGATTTAATGCCAAAGTCTGAGGAAATGGCTAATTTAAAATATCTCAAGATGGACCAAATTATTGGTACTCTCACAACCTATGAGATGAGAGTAGGAAAATAGAAGTCTGAACCAAAGGAGGAAGTGTTAAAATCATCCAAAAAGGGAAATGAGCTTAAAGATCATCAAGAGTGCTCCAATTGCGAATTTTATCATGAGTTGGCTCAATTAGCAAAGAAAATGAAGTGTGGCTCAGGAAAATATAAAGGGAAGTTTCCCTTTAAATGCTTTAATTGTAGAAGAGTTGGATATTTTTCATCCAAATTCCCTTATAAAGAAAGTGTTGAAAAGGAAGATGATCAGAAACCTGGGAACAAATCTCAGAAATAACAGAAGAAAAGGTTCCATAAGAAAAAGTGTTTCTACTCTAAAGAATATAACTCAACACCAGAATAAAATAGCAAAAATTATCCGTAGAACGATTCAGATAAGTATCTAAATATGTTCTTTGGAACATATTTGAAGAAACAAAGTATTATTGACTCTAAAGATAAGGAAGAAGAAGAAGGAGTAGTTCACCTTGAAGAAGAACTCATCAGTTCCCTTGATAAGTTAAAGAAAGCAAGGAAGAATAATAATAAGTTGAAGGAACAACTGCAATGTGGTGAAGAATGTATGTATAACTATGATAATGAGGAATTTGTTTATCAAAAATAAAAACTTGAAGAGGCTATTATAAGAAAATATAGCCTATTCCTTCTTCTAGAAGAAAAACAAGAAGAATGTGAGAAATTAGAACAATAGAAAAAGCAGTTAAAATATGAGTTGTTCAAGATAAGAAAGGAAATGATCTCAAAAACATGCAAAGATGAATTTTTTTCCTTGAAAGTAAAACTAGAATAAGATAAACTAAAGGAAGATGTAATTCAATATTTTATGCATGAATGGGAAGAGAAATGTCAAAGTCTTGAGGCATAGTTTGTCTCTTTGAGAACATCTCTTAGGGGAATAAAGACCAAGAGAGGTCTAAATGAAAAAAATGCAGAAGGAACAAGAAAAATGGATCATATTCTAAATATCCAAGGCCCTCAGGAATCAAAACATGTCTAGGATACTCAAAGGCACATGAATATTCCATGGGGAAGATAAAATTGAGGTCTACAGGATTTGAAGAATCGCAGGTTTATGCAAAGAAGAATCAAGAGAAAATCAATGAAAATAAAAAAGCAGCAGGACAAAGAGGAGATCATCATGGAGAATGAATCAATCAACCAGAAATCCAAGGTACTTTCATGCACAAAATCATAAGCCTTCCAAAAATATGAATGGCTATTTATTTTTTGGTCATTGTTATTAGTTTCATATATTTGGACACAAAGTTGTTGATTGTAGAATGATCAAAGTTGAGAGAGATAAAAATTCTAGATATAATAAGTATCATAATTTTATATCTCAAAATTCACCTCTCAGAGACCAAAATGTATTCTCTCCTTTGTTAAATGAAGTTGGATGTTTCAAATGTAATAATTTTGGGCACAAATAAAGTAAGTGTAGAAGTAGGTTTGAATACCTATCTAAGTTCCAAAATATTAGACATTCATCCACTCAAAAGGATAAAGGGAGGTGGAAATGAAAGACAGAAAATATCATGCAATGTGGACTTGCTCTATCATCACATAATCAAGAGAACATATGGTATGTGGATAGTGGTTGTTCCAAGCATATGAATGGGGATAAATATATATATATATATATATATATATATATTTTCCGGTAAAAGGAAAAGATAGAGGAAACAATGTCACGTTTGGAAATAATGCTCCAACAAGAATTAAGGGTAAAGGGATAGTCAGTGTTGATCAAAACACAAAATCTCAAAACGAGTTGTATGTGGAAGGTCTCAAACACAACTTACTCACTGTGAGTTAGATGTGTGACGATGCATATGATGTGAATTTTCGATCCAAGGACTGTGATATCTGCAATATTAAGGATGAAAAGGTAGCTGGAAAAGAAATCAGGACTCACAACAATGTATATGTGTTTGATGACTCCAGAGTAAGATGTTATTTAAGAAAGACAAATGAAGCATGATTATGGCACAATAGGCTTGGCCATATGAATTTTTACAACTTGATAAGAGCCAACAAACTTGGAGTTGTGAGAGGTTTTCCGAGACTATCAAGACTTGAGAACTCAATTTGCAAGTCATCCCAATTTGATAATCAGACCCAGACTCACTTCAAGACAAAAGAGTTCAAGTCGTCTAGGCCATTGGAGCTAATTCACACACACACACACACACATAGATATATATATATATGTGTGTGTGTGTGTGTGTGTGTGTCCCAACAAGACCAAAAAGCCTAAGAGGAGAAAGGTATTTTATGTTTCTCATTGACGATTTTACTAGGGCCACCTAGATCATGCTCTTAAAATAAAAATCATAAGAATTCAAACATTTTAATAAATTCAAGGCTCAAGTTGAAAATGAGAAATATTTGAAGATAAAATACTGAAGATCAGACATAGGAGGAGAATACACTTCAAAATAATTTGAATAATTCTATGAAGAGCATGGCATCAAAAGGAAATATTCAGTGGCTAGAACTCCATAGAAAAACAGAGTGGTGGAAAGAAAGACCAGAACTATCCAGGAAATGGTCAGGGCCACGTTAGATGAAGCTAATGTATCTCATGTCTTCTAGGGAGAAGCAACACAAGCAAAAATGTATTTGTCTAATAGAATTCATCTCAATCCTAATAGTAATAAAACTCACTATAAGTTATGGAAGGGGTGACCTACATCAGTTAAACACGTCAAAGTGTTTGGGAGTAAGTGTTTTATCAAAAGGAACGATAAAAATCCTGGAAATTTTGACTACCATTTTGATGAAGGAATATTACCTGGGTACTCCATTCGAAGCAAAGGATTTAAGTGTTACAACAAGCAGAAAAGGAAGATTGAGGATTGCATTGATGTGATAGTAGATGAAATAGATGTAGAACCCAAGTCCTATAAAATAAATATAAAATAATATAATGAAGTAAATCCAGATATGAGGTCTTCAGATAAAGAATAAACAATATTAGATATTGAATTCGAGGAGTCAAGCACAACTCCAAGGTACAAAACACCTTCCAGGTATGTAGAGAAAGAACATCCCGAGAGTTAGATACTTAGAGATCAAATACATGGTGTTCAGACTAGGAGGAAACTAGTTGGTAGTTCAATTTGTGCAAATTTGGCTCTACTATCATAGATTGAACCCAGAAATCTCTGCTAAGAAAGTGAGGAAAATTTGTGGGTGAAAGAGATGGATGAAGAACTTGAGCAAATTGAAAAAAATGACACCTGGGAGCTTGTTCCAAGACCTATAGAGAGAAATGCCATCGAGACCAAATGGGTTTTCAAAGATAAACTGAATGTGCAGGGTCAAGTAGTTGGGAACAAGGCTCAAATGGTTTGCAAGGGGTATGTCGAAACAAAAGGGGTAGATTTCGAGGAAGCCTTTGCACTAGTAGCAAGAGTAGAAGATATCATAATTTTTTTTCCTTTTCCAGTCATAAGAACTTGAAAGTATATAATATGGATGTGAAGTTTTCATTTCTCAATGGATATCTAGAAGAATAAGTTTACATTGAGAAACTAGAAGGATTTCTGCTCACCATAGATGAAGGGTTTGTGTGAAAACTGAAAGAGGCCTTATATGGACTCAAACAAGATCCTAGATCTTAGTATGAAATGCTGGATAAATACCTTCAGAAACAAGGCTTTAAAAATGGTTTTGTTGATAAAAACTTATACGTAAAATATGAAGGTGATAATATACTAATTGTAGTAATATATGTGGATGACATAATCTTTGGCAGTGATATGGAACAAATGGGGCATCAATTTGCAAAATGTATGTAGAAAAATTTCAAAATTTCCATGATTCGAGAGATGTATTTCTTCCTTGTATTACATCATTATTTCAGTCTCAAAAAGGAGTGTTTATCTCCCAATCCAAATATATCCAAGAAACTTTAAAGAAGTGTGGACTGGAATATTGCAAGCCAGTGAGAACACCTATGGTTACAAGTTGAAAAATATGAAAATAAGATGAGACACCTCTAGAAAATAAATCTGAATATAGATCTATGATAGGTAGCTTGTTCTATCTTATAGTTTCAAGGCCAGACATCATGCAACATGTAGATCTAGTAGCTAGATTTTAGGCCTTCCCTCATGAAAGTCATGATTTTGTTGTCAAAATGATCTTCAAATGTCTCCAAGGAACAACAGAGTATGGGTTTTGATATGCTAAGATAAATAGTTTAAGTTGAAGGCCTACACTGATGTTGACTGGGATAGGAAGAGAACTTTAGGTGCAAATTCCTTCTTGGGGGAATTCTTGGCATCATGGGTGAGCAAGAAAAAAGCTTCCATTTCTTTATTGACCACTGAAGAAAAATATATTGTTTCTTCCCCTTGATGCACACAAATTCTATGAATGAAGAATAAATTATAAAATATTAAGGTAGAGTTGATTGATCCTATTCCAATTATGTGTGATAATACATGTGCCATTAGTATCTCTAAAATTACAGTCATTCATTCAAAGAATAATCATATTCCTATCAAGTTTCATTTCTTAAGAGAACAAGTTGCAACCACTATTGTCAGAATTGAGTATGTGACCACTAAATATCAACTTGCAGATATATTTACTAAGCCACTGGAAAGAGAACCCTCTGAATATCTCAGGGAGAATGTAGGAGTTGTGACTCCTCCTTTCAAATGACTCCATTCTGGTTTGTGTGATGGCAACTACTCATCATGTGGGATTGGTAAAAGAGTAGGCCACCGTGATTCGGGAGGGGTATTCAAAACGTTTTCTTTGCCATTGATGCCAAAGGGGGAGAAAATGATTGGGAATCATTACAGGGAGAGAAATGAAGAAGGCCATGCTTAGCTTTAGGGGGAGCTAATGGTGTTGCCATGAAAGCTAAAGTGGGATATTTTTGGACAGTTGGCATTGTATGGATGGATAGTGGCTGTGAGTGTATTAGCATTGTTTTCAACTAGAGCATGATGGTGATTAAGTGTACAAGAAGAATCCAGTGATAGATAGAGGTTTCTTGTAGAGAATCACCATTGTAGCAGGCTTATTGAAAAGACATAAAAATATGACTTAAAGTGCCAAGAAGGAATTCAATGATAGTTGCAGGTTTATGGTAGAGAATAACCAGAGTAGTAGGCTTATTGAAAATCCATAACAATATAATTATGGTGAAATGGGGGTCCAGGTCCTCCGCTTCATCCTTTATTTTTTGGAGCGATATTACAGTTTTCAAAAGGGCTCAAACAGTGCATAGGACAGTCTCCAACAGAAAGTGTTGAGAATAAGATTTCCAGTGGTACCTAGACATACACAAATGGCCATTGGAATCAAGAGATCTTGATTGCCAAAGTAGGGAGATTGGAGGCCTTTAGAGGAGACCGAATATGAGAATATCAAAGAGCATGGAAATATCAAATATAAAATATCAAATTCAATGTTTACAATAAGTAATGGAAATAATCATCAATATTCCAAAACCATCTTGTCCACTTACTGCACATTTTGTTGTTGGTTTAATATCATTGAAATACATTTAATTAGAAACAGACGTTTGCAATATAATATAATACCATTGTCTATATATGCTATGTTTTGAAAGGTTTTCTGGTGATTTTTTCTATTTAAATTTCTCAAAAGTTGGCAAGAATTTCTTGGAATAAAAAATTTGGGTTGAAATTTCTTCATAATCTAAGTGTCGCATGAGTTTTCAAAATGGCTAGATCTATATATGTAGCAAAAAATCTCATTTTAAAGAACAATTTTATTTATTTATTATTATTATTATGAAAATCAACTTTGAAACTGCCAACAATAACTGTAAATAATGGCAAGAAAATATTATGTGCAAACATGCTTAGTTAATTATATCACAAATTGAGTTAGTTACTCAGTTGGCCCCACCACTAAATCATTGTCGATTCATTTTATTTTGATATTAGAGTTCGAAACTTTATTTATGAACAATCTAATCCACAATTTTCAAGATCATGGTACAAAGCTAATTGTCATAACATGTTCCATCTAGTTGGCTACACATTTTCCCATGATTTTTGACAAAGTTTTTCATTTACTAATTCTATTAATCATGAATTTATAGTCCATTGACTATAGTTCTCACTACCATTTTTCTTATTGGTTACTTTATTTAGATACGATTTATAGATTTATTGATACATTTAACACTTTTAATAAACAACAATTGAAAATAATGAAGCGAGAGTTAATGGTAGGTGGTAAGATGAGTCTTGAAAGTTGAAAATTATTTCCTTATTTTATTTTGCTAACCGTTATTTCTTTAATATTTCCGACATACATGTACTAAGTAGTAGGAATTTGAGAAATAAAATAAATACAAATTCATTGTGATTATATGGATTATTATTTAGGTATTCAATACAAAGGTACATAAATGCCATGTACAGACACAATCACTTAACACTAACACAAAATGATTCCATGGTCCCGGTAATGTTCTATACATAACGCCAATTGTATGGATATTGGTTGTGGGAAAGAGAAAATGTAAGACTTTGGACTAGACACTTAAACACATTAGGTGTCAAACAACTAATTCCAAGTGTCCAATACACACTTGACAAGAGGGTGAGAACCATGGACATTTTAGTGGGGAATTGCATTGACATTGATGAATTTAGCTTCGCACAATGAAAAAGTATTCTTTCTACCGCAAATAAGTAATTTTGCACAATAAAACCTAATAATAATTTTAAGACATCACAACTCAATCACTTATGCTAAAAGAAGAATTAATATATTTTTCATTTCATTCAACACTATCGTTGAAGCCTGTGTGGATGGTATATTTAGCGAACATTCATTGTTGAAGTGTAGAGGTGTGTGAGTGCAGAGGTTTATGTTCCATGCTCCATAAATTGTACCTTTCTCTACTACTAATTAATTTATCCTCTCCATACAAATCTTTTTGCACAATGAAATCTCTCCACACTAGAATTTTTTCACCACAAACCCTCATACAACAACGGAAGTGCACAATAGTGATTTCTCTTCATTCCTGCAAAATCATCTTCTTCCGCACCAAATACTATGCACTCTGTGTTTTTTCTTGGAATAAATATGGAAGCACATAGTGTTTTTTGGATGCAGAGAGTAAGTGTGAAAATTTTAAAGCCATATATAGTACCAAATCTCATTTATCAATTTTAATTTTTTGTAGTGTAGTGGTTTTTAGCGCACTTTAATATTCATTTTCAAAACATATTATATTTCAAAATCATTATAAAGATATAAGGAAACATACAAACTATTGAAAGAACTCTTCGTATTCCTACAAAATCATTTTCTTGCACACCAAATACTGTGCACTCCATATTTTTTTGGTCGAAACATATCTGAAAGTGCAAAGATTTATTGGATACATAGAGTAAATGTACAAACTTCAAAACCATATACAATACCTATTTTCATTTATCAATGTTAATGTTGCATATTGTAGTGGTTTTTACAGTAGTTTAATATTTGTGTTTATAACATATTATATCACACAATCATTTTAATGATACCAATGAATGTAGAAACTTTTCAAAAAATTAACTAGTACAAAAATGTAGAAACTTGGAATTCACACTTAGCATCCAAGAATTAAGTAATGCTAAGTATTTCTATTAGCATATATTCAGTAAATATATACGTGATCGTGTTATCGTAGTAAATTCTTAATAGCATTTTCTCAAATTCATTATGTAATAATTACTAGTTGCAAAGATATCGATAAGCTTGTATCTATTTATCTTATAAAATATTATTTTTAATATTTATTTGGTGAATTCAACTATATATACTTCTTTAAATAGAGTAGTATTTAGCAATCGAGGGAGTCGTCCTGGATTGGAGAAAAAGATATGAGTTTCGACTGGAAGTGTTGTGGGTGCTGATGCTAGTGTGCCTTGTGCTGGTGCAACTGGTGCTGGTGTTGCTGGTGGTATGGTATTGCTGAATAGCTTGTATCTACACATGACTAGTGAGATAAATTGACAATAGAAATATGACATGTGGAGAAAGTATTGTTAACGAGGTAGATATTAGGAAATATATGAAATGGTGCTTATGCAAATGAACCTACTTCCATTCATTGCATCACAATTTGAGGCTATTTTGTAGATTATTTCTCGACTAAATAGATTGAGACTCATTTATATTAAGTTACGATTATATGAAGGTGAAATATGGATATGGATGGTCAATTTTCTTGACATGTGGCTTGCGGAGTACTATTTTGTGTTAACTTTATGAAAATGTTTGCAACAAAATGATTTTGTGGAAATGTGGTGATGTTGAAAGTTTTCGACATTCTGAGATGTTTATTAAGATGTTATCGATACATTCAAATTTCATTTATTTTCTTGTGGCATATACTGATATTCTTTTTCATTTACAAATGCTTCAAACATTCTTAATTGTTCTTAGATTTAGTAACGTTGAAATGCACAAATAAATTTACAAACATAAAGAGCTCTATATGTTAGTCATCAGTATTTTTCACTTGTTGGTGATGACTAGTTTTTACAGCCAAGTTTTCTAGCAGCTGATCTCAAAAATTGTCAAAATTGCCAGCTGGAAAACACCCATACGCATTTTTTCCCTTCTACCTTTTCAATCAGCTCATGATGAGATAAAACCTCATTGTCAAGCCCTATCTAGCCTCAGCCATACTATCTTGTCCATCAGCTCCAAAGAAAACAATCCAAATCTGTCCAAGAAGTCTCTCCTAAGTTAGGTAGTGGCGCTTTAGGAATTTCTCCCTTGGAAAACTATCCTAAAGCAAAAGAACCTCTATCTATTATCAACCAGTCATAATAGAATTTCCTATTCTACAAATAAAGTTTGGTTACACCCTTAAGTCGTGCCACTAACAAGCCTTGAATTCTCAGCAATGCATATGCCATAGGTCAAACTGATATTAGGTGGTTTTATAGTGTTTCAATGGATCTTTCAAGAGAATAAGTGTACCAGTATTCCAGAAGATAGTATTAAACTCAACATGAGAAGACAACTTCTTCTCATGTGGTTTTGAGCCTGGGATGCAGCTACAGGGCAGAGAGTTATTTCATTAAGCTCTTGCAATCGCAGTCAAAGGTTAGTGAATTATAAATGACAAGAAATGCTTTGTAGATACTAGCCAAATTGCTTGTGATGTCTAAAGAGGCACAAAGGTATTTGAAAAGTAGAATTACATGTCTTAGAGAAATTACCTTCATGAATTATTGCCAGTTTTTCATCTTCATTTTCTCAAGCATGAATAGATAGTGAAAGGAAAGGTAACACTGTTTTAAAAGATGATGAAATGGCATCATTGAGAAAACCTCCTCCATACATGAGCAGAGGGTTGAAGACTGAGAAAACCTCCTTCATTTTACAAGTAGAGGGTTGAAGACTGAGAAAACCTCCTTCATTTTAAAAAGTAGAGGGTTTGGCACTGAGATAAAGGCTTCCTTCATGTAATCAACAGAGGGCCAGGGACAAAGATTGATTTTAGGGTTTTCACTCACTGAAAGGAAAATTTTAAGAGAAGTGGGAGAAAATTGAAGGCTTCTGAATAGAAAATGGTGTTAAAAGCAGAGGCAAAGCAGTGGTGCTTCAAAGAGATGTTTACATGAGTTTCACTGTTAAAACATAGAATCGAAATACAGTGTGAAGCTAATGGGGTGATTATCAATGAAGAAATATTGTTAAGAAAATGGCCAAGGAAGTAAAACAGTCTTGGTCTCAAATTGAATTCTACCATAAAATACAAAGAAAACCACTAACAGTGTGTTCATAAACCTTCTTCACTTGGTTGAAAAAGGGGTTGAAAATAACCTGGGCATTTTTCAAAAATAGGCCTCCCTCATGACAAGTAGGAGGCTCACCATCGTGTAAAGGTAAAGAGAATTCATTTTCAGTATGGCTTAGATTTCAAAGGGACTACTGTCAAAATGGTAAAATGAATGAGAAATTCATTATTCTTGTAGACCTTCTTCACAAAAGAACAAAGGGACAGTTTTCCATTTTTACATGTTAAACTTCAGCTCACCATCCCTTGCTATATCTCCATAAAATTTGAATACTGGATTTCTTTGTCAATCTAAGGTCAGTCATTTGCCTTGATGGTGGAAACTATTTGTAGCAGAGTTTTTCACTTACAGTTTTAGGTGAGGTTCTTCACCCATAGTCAAGATAAAGGCTCAAAGAGCACCTAGCAGTTCAAACAGCTTCACAGTGGGCATGATCATCATCAACATAGTAGGAGCAGAAGCTGTCAAATTAAGTTTTAAAATGGTGAGTTATCTCCTTGCAAGAATGGCAAAGAATGCCTCACAAATCATTAGTATGTCTTTGAGCAGATTTTTCCTTTAAAAAGGTTAGTAAAAAGGTCAGCAGTGGCAGAGTTTCTTCTTCAATGAGAAATAGTGAAAGAGCAGCAGAAGGGGTTATAGTCTCTTAAAAAAGGCCTTTTTTACTTAAACAAGAACCATCACTATGTTGCCTTGTCAAAAGTCAACCTCAGCATCTTCTCATAGGGTTAGTTCGAAAAGGAGTCTTTATAGGTTTTAAAAATAATGAAATCACAAAACAATGCTTCATGTTTTGTTTTGCAAACAATACATTTTTCAAAAAAAGCTTCAAAACCCTCACAAAACAGAGTTAAAAGGATATTTGGCTTTTTCAACTTTAAGAGGATAGGAGATCGTTGCAACTCACTTGCAAGTTTCAAAAGCATTCACAAACGTGGCTCCTAGCCATCCATTGAAGCGAACAATGAGATTTCAAGCGAAATTGCAGAGTTTTGAAGTTTTAAGCCCATGCGGCGGACCTGGAAAAGCGCGTGGCACGTTCGGAAGCGGAATTACACAGAGCTATAACGTCTGCGCGACCCGCCTGTAGGTGCCAGTCACAACCGCCCGATCACCGACCCGACTCCTCACACAACGCAACGCTCTCCCATCTGAAAGTGTCGTGCCTTCTTTTTCACCTTCAAAGAAACTTTGAAGCTTCCCAATCGATCAAGCAAGGTTTCTAAGAATTTTTTCAAGGTATTCCACTTCTCCTCTTGGCTAATTTAAAAGGTGAAGGGGTGTTTGCTGTGTTTCAATGTGAGAAAGAAGTAGGGTTCAAAAGAAACCATTTCATCATATAAAAACTGTGAGATAAGTCAGTGGTAAGGAGACAAATTCCCTGTTAAGCTAGAGAAACTTTTCTTGTGCTTAGGGGGTCTCAGCTCTGTTTTAACAGTTAGATAGTGGTTAGAGGGCAGTATTTGTTGAAACGAACTTAGAGTTTCTTTGTTGCTGTGGCTGATACACATGTTTACAGTGTTGGGTGAATGTTTTAACCATCTTAAAGGACCCTTCCTACCTTTGAGAAAAAATGATAGCCCACAGGGAAACAAAAGCAGATTTTGTTTGAAGTCTCAAGGTGAAAACAATGAGCCTAATTTAAAAACGATGGTCATAGTCTGAAATACTTTATCACTTCAAAAGTCCTCTCTGTGTGGAAAATAGTGAAACCTAGTGCAACCTCCTTTGTTCCATGAAACAGAGTATGTTATGAAAAGCATTTAAATCAATTTGAAGGTGTTTTTGTCTACTTGTGTGTGAGAAATAGTGAATACAAGAAGAGTGTTTTTGATTGGGGGAGGTGTTTTGTCTTTTTCTAAATTGAAGGTTGTCTTGTTTATACTAAAACACAAAGGATCCTTGTGACCTTACCCAAACACAGTAATAATTTGACTGTGTACTGATTTATTTGATAACCACTTGTTGTTTGGCACAAAAGAAGACAAAACAATGATTTAGAAGGAGCACAAGGTTGGTGTTGGGAGAATATTTCACAAAGCATTTGAAGCAGTTGTCTTGGTCAAAAAATGATTGATAGGCAGGATAGAGGTGTGTTCTTGAGAAAAAATTCCAAAGGCTATTTGAGACAGCTTGGTGTTGCAGAAAACATTCAAAACAAGATGCCTCCCAGGAAAGACAGTAGGAGTGGCCTGCACAAAATATTTGAGCCTGTTTCCACTGAAGAAGTGAATGCCCATACATCAGTCTTGTTTAATTTCCATGAGGTTGGGTGTCTAGATTTTTTCCAAAGAGTGCAAGAGGTGAAGAGCTATTCCCCTTTAACACACATTTGTGCTTTGAGGTTTCGAGAGAAGCATTTTTAGTTGGCAGGCCTAGATTTCAAATTATCTCCAAGGTACATCTCCAAGGCCACTAAAATCCCTTATGTCAGGGAGAAGTGGTTTAAACAAAGCCACCTGGACTCAGAAGCATACAAACCCTTTCTGAAGCCTGAGCACAGAGATTCATGTCCATCCATTTTCCCCTTCTCATATATTTTGACTAGCTATGCCCCCCTCATGAAGATCATCATGAAATACTTCACTTGTGAGGGAAGATTCTCCCGAGTCTATGCCTATCATATTCGATTGCTCATGCATTTCGCGAGGGCCAAATTGCTAAATCTCCCTTTCTTCCTACATAGAAGCATTGAGAAAATGGCCTCCACTATTCAGAAAAAGCCTCCTTCATAGCAGACAGCCTGCTTCTTCCATCACTCCCTCATCAAAGTCATCATTCTTCATCAGCTTGAGAAGAGGGAGGTCTCTTGGGATACTTTCATCACCCATCCATATTTCTCCACTGTCCCTCCAATTCATACATCTCCTACACCTCCTACTCACCATCCTTCACCTTCTTCTAGAAAACCTATTCCCAAGAAGCTCAATTTTACCATAGAACGAACAAAAGAGCATGATGAGGAAGAAGAGCATGAGCAAGAAGAGGAAAGTGATGATGAGCAACAACATGATGAGACAGGGCAGCTAGGGGATGAAGAGGAAAGTGATGATGAGCAGCATCATAGTGAAACAACACATCAAGGGGGAGAAGAACACAGTGAGGTAGAATAGCAAGGGGAAGAAGGGCATGATGATGAGCGGCATGATGATGAGCAACATCACAGTGAGGCGGAAGATGAGAAGCTCTAAAGATGATGAGCGGCATCACGGTGAGCGAATAACGGACTCTGAAGATGATGAAGGGTAGCGGCATGAAGATGATCGGCACGGTGGTGAGCGGTCTCATGATCGACGAGAGGAAGCCATAGCATGATGAACGAGAGGCGACCTCTGTCTTTGGAAAAGGTGGCGGCCCCTTGTTCTCCATGAACGACGGACCTCCTAAAAAGTAACAACGGCCTCATAAAAGGCAATGACCTCATGAAGAAGAAGGGCAGCATGATAAAAGAGTGCAACCACTGAGTGAGGAGGACAACTCTAAAATAGAGAAATAAAGAAATGCACGAGGAAGTCAAGGCATGTGAAAATCCAAGACAGTGGAAAGAATGATGAGAAAAGAGACAAGGGTAAAGAGCCCATGGAGCAAGTGTTAGCTGCCTCTCCTAGGCAAGGGGCCATGCTCTCTTCTCCGGAAGTGTCCAAGCCCCAGATAGCAAGGAAAAGGGTGCCTAGAGTTGTAAATCCAAATGTGACTAGGGCCCTCCGAAGCAAGGGAAAATTTCCCAAGAAGCCCATTGTTGAATTGCCCAAGAGGAGGAAGACTAAAAGAGCCACCCAAAGCAAAGGGAAGGACAAGGAGGAAGGCAGTCATGAACATGAAAGGGAATTCAACATCATCCAAATCCAAAGTGATGATAGTGATAATGAAGCCCAGATCCTAGAAAATCTCTTGATCAATAGAGAAAACCAAATTGATGCTTTGAGGACTGATCTTGATAGGGCTAGGAACTTCAATCACTTTTTTCAAGCTCAAATAAAGCATATGAGTGTCCATATGGCTGTATATGAGACACGGGCCATCAAATACAAAAAGGAGGCCTCTAAAGCACAAGTGAGATTGGAAGAAATCATGGGTGAGTTCGATGAGAGTGAAGATGAAGATCAACCCAGGCGAAAGAGGCCAAGAACCATGGGGCTCAAAAAGGCCCTTAAGAAACAAAAGGAAGAAGAAGATTCCCTTCTCCAATCTACCCATCTCACTACATTGTTCGAACAAGAGATAGATAACAATCGGGAAGCATGGCTTGAGAGAGTTAATGATCACTAGGAGAAGAAATTGGAGAAGGAAAATAGAGACTTGGACTTCAATGGAGGATGACCGTGCATTATAAAAAGCTCAATCAGTTTGCCTGGCGGAAGTTGAAGGCTGCTCAGGAAAAACTCAAGGAGGCTAAAGGGAAGCGCCCGGCACCAAAATTGAGGAAAGACACCTCAACACTCCAAATTTTTGCCTCAGCTTCACAACATATTTCTGAAAACCCTTGAGGGTCATGCTCGCCAGGTTTGGGCGAAATTTGACAAATTTTGGTTTTTTGTCATTTTTGAGTTTTTGGCCAAAACTCATGGGCATCACCATTTCAGTTTGGGGCATCATAAAAGGATGAAAATGGTATCATTGGATGCCATAATTTCAGGGGCACATAATTAGTGATTTTCAGACCAATTGAAGATCATTTTCTTCCCCAAAATGGCGAAAAACACTCGCTTTTTCTACACTCTGCCCTGTTTATCAGCAAGGCCTATTTTTTGGTTTTTTTACACACAAGTATGTTTTTTGAGGATTTCTAGTGTTCAGTTGGGACAAAATAAACATTTTCAGAAAGTAGACACTCAGATCTTTCCAACGAGCCGTCATTAGCCTCATTTCGACATCGGGAAGGCCTCCAAAGGTTGCCGGAAAGTCAGGGGACCTTTTGTTGATATATTTTTTGAGTATTTTTGTAAAAATTGAACCTTTCAAAATTGAATTTTCTTCATGTGCGTTTAGCTATTTTTGTACATGATAAGTTATGAAAAGTCAATATATTTCCCTTTTTTAGCATTTTTGAGATATTTTTTTAGATATTTTGTGCCTTGGGCTTTGAAAAGCCTCAAGGACAAAATCAGATATTTTGGATAGGCCAGTGAGATTTCAAGTGGAACTAAGAGGTTTTCCTCACTTTGGCCTATATATTCCAAAGGCTTTCATTATAAACAAGGTTGAACTTGATGAATAGAAGCAATATATGGTCATATAAGCTTTGGAAGAAATACTTGTCTCATGCTTTTGGATAGTTTCTTGGATGTTCTTGGATGATGAAAGAGGATTGTTGTTGGATTCCAAGACTTGGTAGAATGGTATAGTGTCTCTCTGTCTATTTTGTTTCCTAGTTTTCATTCATAAATCCATGTTCTTGCTTGCTATAAGACAGTAGAGAACAAATTTGAGACATGCCCTTGGAGGCACCTTAAATTTCATGTTTCTTTATAGTTTCCATGTTTTCTTCATTCTTAGTCATATTAAAGAATCCTTGATTGCTCTTTAATAACTAAAGAATATTGTTTGCTTGTTTTATATGTAGTTTTATGCATGCTAAGTATGATTTACGGTATGCCCTGCTTACTCATGGCTAGCCATAGCTCCACCTATGAAACTTCTCTTTGATTGATTAGATTGTCATTTGTTGAACCAAGGAGGTCTTGTTCTAATCTTGCCCTTTGCCTAAAACGATGCAATCTTGTTTTTAAAGTGCCCAATAGTTTGAAGTACTATGTTTAGGCATTCCTACATAGTGATTTGAGTTGTTTTTCTATCTTAAATGTATTTCCCCAAGGTCTAATAGCCATTTCCTAAAGTTAGAGAGTCATATATCTCTATGCATTACTTGAATGTTTATTTCTATGCATTGATCAACTTATAGTTACATTTCTCATGATTAATGGTTTTCCCTACAATGTTTATGTCAACTATTAAACTATTTATGCTTGAAATCCTTTTTTATTCACAATTTTAATGTCCATCTCACTCCATTTTTCCCAAATATCCATTTTACCTTGAATTAAATCGGCCCTTCAACAACCTTGTATCACCACCTGAAAGCTTGCTTGACCTTTTCGACCCCATAGCGTAGTTGATCCGACATCTTTTTACCTATCTTATGTCTTTGATCAGTTCATCCCTCACAACCTAAAAACCAAAACCAAAAACCTACTTCATAACTAGCCTAAAATCATAACACAATAAGAAAACACACAGATATCCCTTACACAGATAGAGAGAGCCCTCTCTGAGTCCAGGAAGGCTAGGTCCTTGGGCTCCAAATATTGGTTTGATGTTACACTGTCATTTGGCTTGCCAATCAGCCAAATCATGAGATCCTAACATAATGGCGACCACGGTGGGATTTTGAGTCAAAACATCCTCGGTATCCCCTAGGATCCCTCACAATCTCAGTCAAAATTAGAAAACTTAGGTATTATCTGAAGAGTGGAAACTAGCTCCTTCACCATATTAGCAAAATGTTGATTCAGTTATAGGAAAATTTTCCAAACCTTAGGGCTACACATAGGAAACTCAGAAAACCCCAAAATATCTCTAGATTTGTGTTTATGGTGGACCATACACATATACTCTCAAAACAACTAAACATCCACCTGGCGACTCCACTAGCCTCCAATAGGCCTTACTACTTTTCTAAAATTTAGAATACTATCCGATCGATCTATCCCACTGCTCACTAACATAATGGTGATCACGGTGGGACCCTGAGTGATAAACAAACTTAGTTTCCCTAAACATTCCAGCAGCCTTAAGAATACTATCTGATTGACTTATCCCACCGCTCCCTAACATAATGGCGATCACGGTGGGACCTTTTGAGTTAGTGAAAATCTAAGTACTCCTTAGTAACTCCCGAAGTCTCAATCAAAATTAGAAAGCTTAAGTGTTGTTTGAAGAGTAGAAGCTAGCTCTTTCACCATCTTAGCAAAATGATGATTCAGTTATAGGAAACTCTTCCAAACCTCATAGTCTACATAAAAACTCAAAAAACCCCAAAACATTCCCAGATTGGCTTTTCCCTAGTTACTGGTGGTGGACCATAACTACATATTTACAAAAACAACCAAGTTCCACCTGGTGACTCCACTAACCTCCAGTAGGCCTAAAAACTCCATAAAAAACCAAAAAATTCATAAACCATACCTTTCTGTTAGCTCATCCTTTCCAAAACTTAAAACTTATGGTGCAAACTCTGTAATCAGTGACAAACTAAGTATAAATTAGCGATTCAGAAGACTTCACCTAAACCTAGGATATAAATAGAAGTAACCTTGCAAATAGAACCATTAGATTGTCCATACAACCTAGCAAACTGTTGAAACCAAGTGAATCACTCTTCTTTGCAAGTTTTCATCTCAAAGTTTGCTATAAATTTTTTTCTCGAAAGCATCTTTGATAGTGTTGGTGGTGGACCATAGTTCTCATAGAAATCCACCTGGCAACTCCACTAGTCCATCTTTTTGTTTTGACCATCCTTCACATTAGTAAAACCCTAGAGAGACCATCCATCTGAAACAATCACAAATACCATCCTCTCTAAACTCTAGACTCGAAATCTGGATTCACGAAGAATCAACACCAGATCTCATCCAGACCCAAATCCCCCTATCATAGTAGATGACCTAGAGAAGATTATGTGGCAAGCTTCCGAAACTGGAAATTTAGCTACCGATAGGTCCATCCGTAAAGCAAGATCAGTACCTGAACATCTCACAGCCTTGCAGGATTCCCCCTTTGACTTAAAATCAACAAAAACCCTTTTTAGAAGCAATTCACAAAGTAAGATAGACTTTGACGAGCTTGAGCCCCTAGATTTGCCACAGAGTCCTAGCAGAGAAGCCTCGCCTACTACACCTCTCGATTTTCAGCTTCTCCATCACTTTGGCTCCTACCATCCCAGATCTGCTCAAAATTAGATCACTAGTCCAAGTACATCCGCCACACCCATCCAAACCACTACTGTTCAAACCACCTCAGCTCATCCCACAAACCCTCATTTTGTACATCATCCATTAGCTCCCACCATGGCAGCTTGGTATGCACCGTTGGTGTTGCCACAGCCTTTGGCTCCCTTACAAAATGACTATCAATCCAAAATCCCACACTTTACTGGAGTTGAGACTACCACAACTCAACAACATGTAGATAGGATTAGCGATGCCTTTGAATACATGGAAATAGAAGACGAGACCATCAGAATGAGGATGTTCGCCCAAAGCCTGGGCGGAGAACCCAAAAAATGGTTTAAGAGCTTAACTCCAAACAACATCCACAATCTCCCAGAACTCTACCAAACCTTCATAAACAAGTGGGAAATCCGAAAGAACCCCATTCAAATCCTATCAGAATATAACAATCTAAAACGGGAAAATGGGGAAAGTGTCCAGGGATACTGCACTAGGTTCAACAGTGTGTATAACGCCCTCCCACCTCACTTCAAACCCCCACTTGGTTCAACCTTGGAAAATTTCCCCAAGGGTTTTGACCCAGACATGACTTATCAACTAAGAGACAAGGACCCCCTTACCTTAGAGGAAATGCAAAAAGTAGCCATAAGGGCAGAAGCCAACTTAGCAGAAAAAAGAGCTAGGACTAGATCAGAAAGGAAAGTCACATACCGGGATGAGGTCTCCACTTCAGCCCCTTCCTTAGATCCTAGAATAGATGACTTGGTTAGGTCCATGGCCAAAATGTGGGAAAAGATAAGTGAAAAGACCCCTCTTAGGGACAACCAGCCAAACCCTCCAAATAGAAACCGGAACCAAAATTTTAGGAGGGAACAACCTCAAAACAAACCAAGGGAAAATGACCAACAAATTAGGCCACCCTTTAATGAAAATTATGTGGAAGAAGATGATAGGGATACAAAACCCATTGATGAAAATCATTTGAACCTCATAGGGTCTGATAACAAGAGTGAGGTTTACCTCACAAAAGAAGAACAAGCATTCTTCTCTCCGAATCAGGATGAAACCAACTATGAAGATCCCGAGGATCCTACCATATATTTTCATAATGCCATAGTAGAAGCTCACAGGCAGTATGACCTTAGAAGCAGAAAAAACCAAGACAACTCCAATAAAGGTAGCTCAGACACTGCTAGAACCCCTGATACCATCCTTAAAAAAGCAGTGGACAGCAACAAAATCATGGTCAAGAAAACTGACCAAAACAAAGATAAAGATATGCAAACAAGTCTTGACTCAGATGCTCCTAGTACTTCCACAAAGATTCTCGAGATGGATGTGTGAAACAAAATCCCAAAACAAAGTCAAAAAACTCAGAACATAGAGAAAGTCATGGCTGAAAAAGCTGAAGCAAACCTATCTAAACTGCAAGCACCCTTCAGTTTTGAGGGAGAAATCGCCAAATTAAATATTACCATGCCTCTCACTGAAATTATCACCCAAGGCTCTTATAATTCCCAAGTGTTAAAGGTCCTGAATATAGGAAATGATGCGAACACCCTTAATCTAGCTGATGACACTCCCGAAGTG
Organism: Pinus albicaulis; assembly: GCA_034641835.2. NCBI lineage: Eukaryota > Viridiplantae > Streptophyta > Pinopsida > Pinales > Pinaceae > Pinus > Pinus albicaulis. The sequence continues at coordinate 870,019,847 of CM076570.1, read as the reverse complement.
TTTCTTGGTCCAAAAATAGAAGGGAAATTCCAAGAAGGAACCACTCTTCCCTTTTACATCAGTCTGAATATCCATGACCAAATCCTTCACAATGCCATGCTAGACTCCGGAGCCTCGCATAATCTCATGCCGAAGGTTGTAATGGAAAGATTAGGGCTAGAAATCACAAGACCATACAAAGACTTATATTCATTTGATTCGAGTAGAGTCAAATGTCTAGGCTTGATCAAAAATCTTTGTTTCAGTTTGGCCCAATTACCTGCAAAACATCTAATCATGGACATAGTGGTAGCATACATCCCTCCTAAGTATGGAATGCTTTTATCCAGATCTTGGGGAGCCAAGCTTCAAGGAAATATTCAACTTGATATGTCCTACACCACTATTCATGTGTTTGAAAAAACTAGAATACTCTATCTAGAATCACACATGAAATATATGATCAGCAGTAAAGAGAGGCCAGATAACATCCTGATGTACTCCTTGCATTCCAATTTGAACTCTTTCATTTTACACACTGATGAGGACATTGAAGAACAGTCAGAAGGATTTGAAACAAATTTAGACCCACCACATCAGCTGCCCCAAGTTCTCTATGATGAACTGGACACTCAAAACTATCATGATCATGAACAGCTATGTCTTGAGGAAAGAGAGTTTGTTGCTTTTGAAACAGGGATGGAGCAAGAAGCACAAAAAATTATGTAATATCAAGAAAATTTCTCAAACCTTAGGAAAACATCAGCAGTAACATCAGGAAACTTTTTCAGAACAGAGGCATTAGAAGACTTACATAACACAAACCTTTTTGGAACTCAGGAGTAGGGAAGCTTAATGTTCTTACCATACCTTAAGGATTTACCATCACATAACTCTACCATTTCAAATGAAACCTTGATTGTAGCCATAACAGCTCAAAATCCAGAAAAAATGCATGATAAACATCTTATGAGACAATATGATGACTGCAGTCCAAATATACCTGAGTTACTTGAACTGGCTAACATTCTGTCACTCCACCAAAGACTTAGAACTACTAGAATTGGCAATCTTATTCAAAATACTACTTCATACCAAGAAAACAGTGAGAAACACTATGCCACTGCCATCACTCCAAGAAACAACTTCGACAAAAGAAAATACAAAAATCTGAACCAAACAACAATAATCAAAGATAAAATAGCTGGTCATAGGATCTGTTTTGATTTTAGAAACACTAATACACATCCTTGTGACAGAAATTTTATCCTTCCTGCCAAAGACCATGATATACCAATGATAAGTGTTTTTAATCATATGTCTTTGCAAGATGATGTTTCAGGTTATAGCCAAATGATTCATTTGCAAAGCAGACAGCTCAAAGAATTTTTCCAGTATGTTGGAAGTAGTTCCAGTTTCAAACCCAGAATTGAAAAATCACTGGATATCAAAAATATGCTCCTAAAAGCCATGTTTTCAATTCTGAATTTCTGCATTTTGATGTACCTTGATGATGTCATCATATACTTCAAAAATGACAAAGAATATCTGCATTATTTGAAAAAGATGTACAACAAAGGAAGGAGTGGAAATTAGAGGTATAAAGAGGTACAGCAGGAAGATACGGGGTTGTTCAGAGATTCATGCATGAATCCTTATGTCATGCTTGAAAGAGAGAATTTTCCAAATTTTTCTTTTCAAGAGCTGAGTGGACCAAGAGTGGTAGGAGATCCTTATGAGGATAAGATGCTTAAGTTTCGCCATCTCCAAGATTTCTGAGTCAAAAAAATTTCAATCATTGTATATACCATTGTTTGAAAAATAGATCAAAAACGGAAAATTCAAAAACAATAGAAAAAGAGAAAAAGAGAGCGGTTTGAAAAATAGAAAGAGAGCCCCATGTTCAAAAAATAGTCATTCGGAAAGCGTGCAAGTCTAAATGCCGCTACTAGTGCTCAAATGTCTTGTTCAGTTATCTAGCCTAATCATAACTGAACATGTTTTAAATTTATTTGTTGATAAGTTAGTGAGTGGAAAATATGGTCAACATTGTGTAAGCCTTACTTATCAAAGAGAGTAGATTAGGAAAAGATACTGGTTCCACATGCTCAAAACAGAACCAAAGAGGGAAGCAGGGATGAAAAACAAATTGTGTATCCTAGCCCCGCTTTTCTAGATTTAATTTTATGCAAAATAATATTTGTTTGCAACCTGTCTTTCATGCCACAAGTACATGAAAAATCAGACTGTCTAATCCTGATTTGGTCATTTTTAAATTTCATGTTTTAGAATAGAGAATAATATCCTGTCAAACAGCTTAACCTTGACAGTCGATCTAGCATAGGTAAAGAAACCAAGGATTTCATCAGCTTAATCTGAACTCCCGACAGATATAAGTGTAGAACTAGATAAGTTCATTTAATATATATATATATATATATATATATATATATATATATTATTTCAAAGGGTTGCTAGTCCAAATGCACCCAAAAGAAGAAAAAATGTTAGGAAATATAGTGGGGTACCCGGTAGAAATATCATTGATGCTAAACATGATGTCACTTTTTAAAAATAGCATCAAGGAAGAATGAAATTTGCGCCAATGGATCAAGAATTGGTCTTCATAAGCCAAAGATCTGAAATTCTGGACACCTCCTAAAAAGGAGCTGCCCTCCCCAAATGGAGCCACTATTAGTCATCGATATTTTTCACCAGTTGTTGATGACTAGATTCCTAGCTGAGTTTTCTAGCAGCTGATCTCAAAAATTTGTCAAATTTGCCAGCTGGAAAAACACCCATAAATATTTTTTCCCTCCTACCTTTTCAATCAGCCCATGACAAGATAAAACCTCATTGTCAAGCCCTATCTAGCCTCGGCCATACTAGCTTGTCCATCAGCTCCAAAGAGAAAAATCCAAATCTGTCCAAGAAGTCTCCCCTAAGTTAGGTAGTGGCGCTTTAGGCATTTCTCCTGTGGAAAATTATCCTAAAGCCAAAGAACCTCTATCTATTATCAACCAGTCCTAACAGACCTTCCTATTCTGCAAATAAAGTTGTTTACACCCTTAAGTCGTGCCACTAACAAACCCTGAAGTCTTAGTAATGCATATGCCATAGGTCAAACTAATATTAGGTGGTTTTACAGTATTTCAATGGATCTTTCAAGAGCAGAAGTGTACCAGTATTCCAACAGATAGTATTAAACTCAACATGAGAAGACAACTGCTTCTCATGTGTTTTTGAGCCTGGGATGCAGCTGCAGGACAGAGAGTTATTTCATTAAGATCCTACAATCACAGTCAAAGGTTAGTGAATTATAAATGACAAGAAATGCTTTGCAGATACTAGCCAAATTGCTTGTGATGTCTAAAGAGGTGCAAAGGTATTTGAAAAGCAGAATTAAATGTCTCAGAGAAATTCCCTTTGTGGCTTATTGTCAGTTTGTCATCTTCATTTGCTCAAGCATTAATAGACAGTGAAAGGAACAGTAACACTGTTTTAAAAGCTGATGAAATGGCATCATTGAGAAAACCTCCTCCATACATGAGCAGAGGGTTGAAGACTGAGAAAACCTCCTTCATTTTACGAGCAGAGGGTTGAAGACTGAGAAAACCTCCTTCATTTTAAAAAGCAGAGGGTTTGGCATTGAGCTAAAGGCCTTCTTCATCTAATCAATAGAGGGCCAGAGACAGAGATTTATTTTAGGGTTTTCACTCACTGAAAGGCAAATTTTAAGAGAAGTGGGAGAAAATTGAAGGCTTCTGAATAGAAAATGGTGTTAAAAGCAGAGGCAATGCAATGGTGCTTCAAAGAGGTGTTTACATGAGTTTCACTGTTAAAAAACAGAATTCAAATACAGTGTGAAGCTAATGGGGTGATTATCAATGAAGAAATATTGTTAAGCAAATGGCCAAGGAAGTAAAACATTCTTGGTCTCAAACCGAGTTCTGCCATAAAATACAAAGAAAACCACTAACAGTGTGTTCATAAACCTTCTTCACTTGGTTGAAATAGGGGTTGAAAATAACCCGGGAATTTGTCAAAAATAGGCCTCCCTCATGACAAGTAGGAGGCTCACCATCGTGTAAAGGTGAAGAGCATTCATTTTCATTATGGCTTATATTTCAAAGGGACTGCTATCAAAATGGTAAAATGAATGAGAAATTCATTATTCTTGCAGACCTTCTTCACAAAAGAACAAAGGGATATTTTTCCAATTTTACATGTTAAACTTTAGCTCACCATCCCCTGCTATATCTCCATAAAATTTGAAGACTGGATTTATTTTTCAATCTAAGGTCAGTCATTTTCCTTGATGGTGGAAACTATTTGTAGTAGATTTTTTCACTTATAGTTTTAGGTGAGGTTCTTCACCCACAGTCAAGAGAAAGGCTCAAAGAGCACCTAGCAGTTCAAACAACTTCATAGTGGGTATGATCATCATCAACATAGTAGGAGTAGAAGCTGTCTAATTAAGTTTTAAAATGGTGAGTTATCTCTTTGCAAGAATGGCAAAGAATGCCTCACAAATCATTGGTATGTCTTTTAGTAGAGTTTTCCTTTAAAAAGGTCAGCAGTGGCAGAGTTTCTTCTTCAATGAGAAATAGTGAAAGAGTAGCAGAAGGGGTTACAGTCTCTTAAAAAAATCCTTTTTTACTTAAACAAGAACCATCACTATGTTGCCTTGTCAAAAGTTGACCTCAACATCTTGTCATAGGGTTAGTTCGAAATGGAGTCTTGATAGGTTTTTAAAATAATGAAATCACAAAACAATGCTTCATGTTTTGTTTTGCAAACAATACCTTTTTCAAAAAAAGCTTCAAAACCCTCACAAAATAGAGTTCAAAGGATATTTGGCTTTTTCAACTTTAAGAGGATAGGAGACCGTTGCAACTCACTTGCAAGTTTCAAAAGCATTCACAAACGTGGCTCCTAGCCATCCATTGAAGAGAACAAGGATATTTCAAGCGAAATTGCAGAGTTTTGAAGTTTTAAGCCCGCGCGGCATGCCTGGAAAAGCGTGCGGCACGTTCAGAAGTGGAATTACATAGAGCTATAACATCTGCGTGGCGCACCTGTAGGCACTGGTCACAACCGCCCGATCACCGACCCGACTCCTCACACAACGTGACGCTTTCCCATTTGAAAGTGTCGCGCCTTCTTTTTTTCCTTCAAAGAATCTCTGAAGTTGCCCAATTGATCAAGCAAGGTTTCTAAGAATTTTTTCAAGGTATTCCACTTCTCCTCTTGGCTAATTTAAAAAGTGAAGGGGTGTTTGTTGTGTTTCTCTGTGAGAAAGAAGTAGGGTTCAAAAGAAACCATTTCATCATATAAAAACGGTGAGATAAGTCAGTGGTAAGGAGACAAATTCCCTGTTAAGCTGGAGAAACTTTTCTTGTGCTTAGGGGGTCTCAGCTTAGTTTGAACAATGTTTTAGACAGTGGTTAGAGGGCAGTATTTGTTGAAACGAACTCAGAGTTTCTTTGTTTCTGTGGTTGATACACATTTTTACAGTGTTGGGTGAATGTTTCAACCATCTTAAAGGACCCTTAGTACCTTTGAGAAATAGTGATATCCCACAGGGAAACAAAATCAGATTCTATTTGAAGTCTCAAGGTGAAAACAGTGAGCCTAATTTAAAAATAGTGGTCATAGTCTGAAATACTTTATCACTTCAAAAGTCCTCTCTGTGTGGAAAAATAGTGAAACCTAGTGCAACCTCCTTTGTTCCATGATACAGAGTATGTTATGAAAAACATTTAAATCAATTTGAAGGTGTTTTTGTCTACTTGTGTGTGAGAAACAGTGAATACAAGAAGAGTGTTTTTGATTGGGGGAGGTGTTTTGTCTTTGTCTAAATACAAGGCTAACTTGTTTATTGCAAAACACAAAGGATCCTTGTGACCTTACCCAAACACAGTAACAATTTGACTGTGTACTGCCTTATTTGATAACCACTTGTTGTTTGGCACAAAAGAAGAAAAAATAGTGATTTAGAAGAAGCACAAGGTTGGTGTTGGGAGAATATTTCAAAAAGCATTTGAAGCAGTTGTCTTGGTCAAACAGTGATTGATAGGTAGGACAGAGGTGTGTGCTTGAGAAAAAATTCCAAAGGCTACTTGAGATAGCTTGGTGTTGCAGAAAACATTCAAAACAAGATGCCTCCCAGTCAAAATAGTAGGAGTGGCCTGCACAAAATATTTGAGCCTGTTTCCATTGAAGAAGTGAATGCCCATCCATCAGTCTTGTTTAATTTCCATGAGGTTGGATGTCTAGATTTTTTCCAAAGAGTGCAAGTGGTGAAGGGCTATTCCCCTTTAACACACCTTTGTGCTTTGAGGTTTCGAGAGAAGCATTTTCAGCTAGCAGGCCTAGATTTCAAATTCTCTCCAAGGTCCATCTCCAAGGCCACTAAAATCCATTATGTCGAGTAGAAGTGGTTTAAACAAAGCCACCTGGACTCAGAAGAATATAAGCCCTTTCTGAAACTTGAGCACAGATATTCATGTCCATCAATTTTCTGCTTCTCATATCTTTTTACTAGCTATGCCCCCCTCATGAATATCATCATGAAATACTTCACTTGTGAGGGAAGAGTCTCCCGAGTCTACGCCTATCATATTCGATTTCTCATGCATTTCACGAGGGCCAAATTGCTAAATATCCCTTTCTTCCTACATAGAAGCATTGAGAAAATGGCCTCCACTATTCAAAAAAAGCCTCCTTCACAGTAGAAAACTTGCCTCTTCCATCACTTTCTCATCAAAGTCATCATTCTTCATCAGCTTGAGAAGAGGGAGGTCTCTTGGGATACTTTCATCACCCATCCGGATTCTCCACTGTCCCTCTAGTTCATACATCTCCTACACCTCCTACTCACCATCCTTCACCTTCTTATAGCAAACCTATTCCCAAGAAGCTCAAGTTTACCATAGAACAAACAAAAGAGCATGATGAGGAAGAAGAGCATGAGTAAGAAGAGGAAAGTGATGATGAGCAACAACATGATGAAATAGGGCAGCTAGGGGATGAAGAGGAAAGTGATGATGAGCAACATCATATTCAAACAAGACAGCAAGGGGGGGAAGAACACAGTGAGGCAAAACAACAAGGGGAAGAAGGGCATGATGATGAGCAGCATCACAGTGAGGTAGAACAGCAAACTACTGAAGATGATGATGAGCAACATCACAGTGAGGCAGAACAACAAGGGGAAGAAGGGCATGATGATGAGCAACATCACAGTGAGGCAGAACAACAGACTTCTGAAGATGATGAAGGGCAGAAACATGAAGATGTGCAGCACAGTGAGGGTGAGTGGTCTCATGATGACCAGAGGCAGCCACAACATGATGAGTAGAGGCAGCATCATGAAAAAGGTGAGCAGTCCCATGAAGATGATGAACAGAGGCAACTACATGATGATGAACAACAACCTCATAAAAAGGAACAACAGCCGCATAAAGAAGAAGGGAAGCATGATAAAAAGGTGCAACACAGTGAGGAGGACAGCCCTAAAATAGAAATGCACAAGGACATCCAAGGCATCCATGAAGAAATCCAAGACAGTGGCAAGAATGATGAGCAAAGTAGCAAGGGTAAAGAGCCCATGGAGCATGTGCTAGCTATCTCTCCTAGGCAAGGGGCCATGATTTCTTCTCCGAAATTGGCCAAGCCTCGAACATCAAGGAAAAGGGTGCCTAGAGTTGTAACTCCAAATGTGACTAGGGCCCTCCGAAGCAAGGGAAAATTGCCCAAGAAGCCCATTGTCGAATTTCCCAAGAGGAGGAAGACTAAAAGAGCCACCCAAAGCAAAGGGAAGGACAAGGAGGAAAGAAATCATGAACAGGAAAGGGAATTCGACATCATCCAAATACAAAGTGATGATAGTGATAATGAAGCTCGAATCCTAGAAAATCTCTTGATCAATAGAGAAAACCAAATTGATGCTTTGAGGACTGATCTTGATAGGGCTAGGAACTTCAATCACTTTTTGCAAGTTCAAAACAAGCAGATGAGTGTCCATATGGATGTATATGAGACACGAGCCATCAAATACAAAAAGGAGGCCTCCAAAGCACAAGTGAGATTGGAAGAACTCATGGATGAGTTTGATGAGAGCGAAGGCGAAGATCAGCCCAGGCGAAAAAGGCCAAGAACCATGGGGCTCAAAAAAGCCCTTGAGCAGCAAAAGGAAGAAGATGATGCCCTTCTCCAATCTACCCCTCTCACTACATTGTTCGAGCAAGAGATAGAGAAAAATCGAGAAGCATGGCTTGAGAGAGTTAAGGATCACTTGGAGAAGAAATTGGAGAAGGCAAATAGGGACTTGGATCTTCAACGGAGGATGACCGGGCATTATAAAAATCTCAATCAATTTTCCCAGCGGAAGTTGAAGGCTGCTCAGGAAAAACTCAAGGAGGCTAAAGGGAAGTGCCCAGAACCAAAATTGAGGAAAGACACCTCAAGGCTCAAAATTTTGGCCTCAGCTTCACAACATGTTTATGAAAACCCTTGAGGGGCATTCTCGCCAAGTTTGGGCGAAATTCGACAAATTTTGGTTTTTTGTCATTTTTGGGTTTTTGGCCAAAACTCATGGGCATCACCATTTCAGTTTGGGGCATCCTCAAAGGATGAAAATGGTATCATTGGATGCCATAATTTTAGGGGCACATACTCAGCTATTTTCATATCAATTGAAGATCATTTTCTCCCCCAAAATGGCGAAAAACACTCGCTTTTTCTACACTCTGGCCCATTTATCAACAAGGCCTATTTTTTGGTTTTTTACACACAGGTCTATTTTTGGAGGAATTCCAATGGTTATTTGGGAGAAAAATAAAAATTTTCAGAAAGTAGACACTCAGAGCTTTCCAACGAGCCATCATGAGCCTCGTTTCGACATCGGGAAGGCCTCCAAAAGTTGCCGGAAAGTCATGGGACCTTTTGCTGATGTATTTTTTGAGTATTTTTGTAAAAATTGAACCTTTCAAAAGTGACTTTTCTTCATGTGCGTTTAGCTATTTTTGTACATGATAAGTTATGAAAAGTCAATATATTTCCCTTTTTTAGCATTTTTGAGATATTTTATTAGATATTTTGTGCCTTGGGCTTTGCAAAGCCTCAAGGAAAAAATCAGATATTTTGGATAGGCCAATGAGATTGCAAGTTGAACTAAGAGGTTTTCCTCACTTTGGCCTATATATTCCAAAGGCTTTCATTGTAAACAAGGTTGAACTTGATGAATAGAAACAATATATGGTCATATAAGCTTTGGAAGAAATACTTGTCTCATGCTTTTGGATAGTTTCTTGGATGTTCTTGGATGATGAAAGAGGATTGTTGTTGGATTCCATGACTTGGTAGAATGGTATAGTGTCTCTCTCTTTGTTTTGTTTCCTAGTTTTCATTCATAAATCCATGTTCTTGCTTGCTATAAGGTAGTAGAGAAAAAAATTGAGACATTCCCTTGGAGGCACTTCAAATTTCTTGTTTCTTTATAGTTTCCATGTTTTCTTCATTCTTAGTCATATTAAAGAATCCTTGATTGCTCTTTAATAACTGAAGAATATTGTTTGCTTGTTTTATTTGTGGTTTTATGCATGCTAAGTATGATTTATGGTATGCCCTACTTACTCATGGCTAGCCATAGCTCCACCTATGAAACCTCTCTTTGATTGATTAGATTGTCATTTGTTGAACCAAGGAGGTCTTGTACTGATCTTGCCCTTTGCCTAAAACTATGCAATCTTGTTTTCAAAGTGCCCAATAGCTTGAAGTACTATGTTTAGGAATTCTGACATAGTGATTTGAGTTTTTTGTCTATCTTAAATGTATTTCCCCAAAGTCTGATAGCCATTTCCTAAAGTTAGAGAGTTATATATCTCTATGCATGGCTTGAATGTTTATTTCTATGCATTGACTAGCTTATAGTTACATTTCTCATGATTAATGGTTTGCCCTACCTTGTTTAGGTCAGCTATTAAACTATTTGTGTTTGAAATCCTTTGTTATTCACAAACTTGATGTCCATCTCACTCCATTTTTCCCAAAGGTCCATTTTACCTCGAATCAAATTGGCCTTTCAACAACCTTGTATCACCATCTGAAAGCTTTCTTGACCTTTTTGACCCCATAGCCTAGTTTATCTAACATCTTTTTACCTATATTATGTCTTTGATTATTTCGTCCCTCACAACCTAAAAACCAAAACCAAAAATCTACTTCATAGCTAGCCTAAAATCAGAACACAATAAGCAAACACACAGATATCCCTTACACAGATAGAGAGAGCCCTTTTGAGTCCAGGAAGGCTAGGTCGTTGGGCTCCAAAGATTGGTTTGATGTTACACTGTCATTTGGTTTGCCAATCAGCCAAATCACGGGAAACTAACACTGCATACGTCGCATTTGAAAACTTTGATAAACACACATAAGTTACAATGTTTAGTTTCAAAATTGCTAGTGTTTAAACCATTTGGAATAGTAACTTTTTGTGATTTTATTTTCATACTCATGGTTTTTTATACCAAATATTCATTGTGCAACACTTTCATTGTAACCTTTGTATAATGAAATTATTATTATTGATCTGAAGAGCCCAGTTTGTTTAATATTGGATAATAGAAGTACAATTAACGAATGTGAAATCACCTTATAAAGAATTGGAAAATAGAAAAACAAGTTTACATAGTGAATGTCTTTAATACATGTCAGTTCAATGAATAAATGTCAAAAATAATTTCTTATATTGACATGAGAGCTTTAGTTAATCAAAATAGAACACAATCTAGAATATTGATAAAATAACATCTTGATATTTTTTTCTAAATTGTGCGAAATCTATCAATCATGAAATGTAATGGTATCAATTGGACTATTTGTTGGACAATCGAGATTGTCTAGATATCTAGAGGTTGTGAGTGTATTTGCATTGATGTCAACCATAGGAAAACGGTGATTAAGTGTTTAGGAGGAATCTAATGATAGATCGATGTTTTTGGTAGAGAATCACCATAGTAGCAGGATTATTTAAAAGCCATAAAAAAATGACTTTAAGTGCCTATAAGGAATCCAATGATAGTTGCAAGTTTCTGGTAGAGAATCACCAGAGTAGAAAGCTTATTGAAAAGCCATAAAAAGATGACTATCATGAACTGGGGATCTAGGTCCTTGGAATCATCCTTCAGGATTTGGAGCCATCTTTTAGGTTTCAAAAGGGCTCAAATAGTGTATGGGAAAATCTCCAATAGAAAGTGTTGAGAATAAGCTTTCCAGTGATACCTAGAAATCCAGAAATGGCCATTGCAATAGAGAGATATTTATTGTCAAAGTAAGGATCTTGGAGGCCTTTAGAGGATACCAAATATCAAAATATCGGAGAGCATCAAAATGTCAAAGAGTTGAGCATATCAGAGTAGGAAGCATAATGGAATATCATAGCATCGACATATCAGAGAGAGAAGCATATCAGAGAAGGTAGCATATCATAATATCGAAGCATCGACATATCAGAGTAGAGAAATATCAGAGGTCTAAGCATATCGGAACCTTAGAACCTCGTATGTCTATTAAATTGCGATTTCAAGAAAGTTATAAGGTTTCCAAAAGAGAAGAAATATAAAGGAATTCAGAGGAAAACCAAGAAATGTGAGGACTCTTTCTGTCTCCTCCTAATAGACACGTGGTGGCAACTGATTGGTCCTTAGGATTTGAAGTGTCGAGTGACATCATCATGATGTGGTAAGAGAGGTGGACACATGGCAGCTAGTTGTGGAATTTTTGGAAGGCCTAACAGGGAAAATCAGGGTGACACATGTCATCACTCAGGAAGCACCACGTGGAAGGATGATGTAGGCATGAAATCATATCAGAGGGCAGGATATCAGAGTATGAAGTTATCGTAATTCCAATGGAAGGCATTCCGATGAAACGAGATCCAATATTTTTTGGTGCATGGTATTGTGGAGACCAAAGGAAACAAGAGCTAAGAATTTATGGGCTAGGGGAACTTCAGAGATATTTGATATCATAAAACTCATTTCTTATGATTTATGTTATATTGAGGCTCATGGAGACTTTTAGGGGCTAATATTCACAGGCGGGCTAATTTTCCATGCTTTCTCCAAAAAAAATATTCGTCAATTTCCATTTTTTTGAAAATTGATTCACCCAAATTTTATACTATAAAATTATTTTACCCTAAAAATCACCAAAATTTTATATATCCTAATATGAAATAATTATAAACCTAAATATTTTTACAAAAATATCATCAAAATATTTACAATTTACATATTGGGGACTAGTGAGGTTCGCCAAGGTTTCTAAACTTTAAGATAAACTTCCATTCTTAAAATTTTCCATGTTGAGTGGAGTAGTATAGAGAAGTAAAATAATGAATGAGTTAGCCACTAGAGAGTTAATGGAGATAATTTGGAGATTAAATATAAAAAAACAAAGATGGTATTCGAAGGGGGAACTAAGACAAAGCAAGAACGACAATCGTTCATAGAGAAGATCTGAATATATAAATAAATCGCAGTTCCTCATCACGTGCACATCTTGCTAAATTAAAAGAGAAGCAGAGTTGCCACACCTATGAACTGTCAAGCTCTAAGAACTAATAAAGTAGCATGGGAATTCACGGTAGAGTGCACAGGTAGATTGAGATTAAATATCAATATAGAGGTTTACAAAGGGAGTTGGTGAAAATCTCAGAAGCCCATTCCTATGATTAATACCATGACAAAATTCAATGGGTAGACACAATAGTAGCAAGGAAAGACACATAAAGGTACACTTGAGCATTGTGAGAACCTGTGGCACAAATGACATAGTGTAGTGAGCAACAGTGGATCAACACTATCAATTGGAATTGTGAAATAGAGGGCAAGTGAGCATTGTTGAATCTATCGAGAAGTGTGAGCTGAGAGGGTGGTGTGAAAGAAGTAGAGGAGCAGGGCTAAGGAGTATGTAAAAAAGAGCTTGTTGCGAGAAGGCAGAGAGATGAGAAGATGTTGTTTAGAGTAGAGGATAAAAGTGTTGTTGTGTGAGACTAGAGGAGTTCGTGGATCATTCGAGGATGGAGAGGAGAAGTTTATTCTATGAAATATTTGATTCGTAATTTTATTTAATTCAATATGCCTCATTTTACTATTTGAAAATTGTATGAAAAGAAGAAGAACAACAAATAACAGGTTTTTGCTTGCATTCAAAGAGGTTGGTTCCTCTTGGAAATTTGCTGCTTTCTATCCAAAGTGGGTTGGTGCCACTTGTGAGTGGGTTCTCACAAAAAAACTGATGTAATTAAGTTGGTTCTAAACTTATATCTTAAAAGAACAACAAATTGGTGGTTTTTTCCCTTTGGGTTTCCACGTTAAAAAATATTGGTGTCAATGTGTGTGTGTGCTTCTCATGTGAAATATTATGTAAACATATGAATGATTAAGTTTGTTGTTAATTTTATTCATGCATGAATTCTCTCATAAGTAGCAGACAATAGAGGAAATAAGTAAAATCATATTAAAGTAAATATTTAAAGAGTCTCACAATTTTTGATTCACCCTGTTATCACTGGAAAATCGTACAAGAAAAAGAAATTAGGAAATGTTAAGGAGAAGGTATATATAAGGGTTTACAGGGATGGAAGACATTACAAGATCTGAAAAATTTAACTTTTCCTAAGTTCAAGCAGGAAAATTTATCAAATAGTGCACATAAAGCACCGACCCCAAGCGATCCACACAACATTTTCTTTGATAGCAATGAAGATCATCGCGACTATCCCTCAGAGAGCCACACAGTCCTAAATATGCAGAAAGCCACCATGCGGAACCACTTGGCACACTTGAAGAAGAATATTCCCACAAGCCAACCAAGTACAACCACCTTGGAGCCACCTTGTGGCCTTAGTGCATCTTACAAAGGAATCAAACTCCCACTCTTGTGTCAACATCCATCTTGTACCAAGATAGGGAGGAGAAATTTGAAATGTATCTATGAAAGACTGCCATGGGAAGAGGAACATGAGAAAAAATTGTGATGTTGGAAAAATTTCTTGAGAACAAACTAGCATTGTTTTGTCCAAGTGGCAAAGAGTGGAAGGATTCAGCTATTGGCCACCAAACACCTCAATCCAAGAGAAGAAGTTCACCAAGTGTTCGTTATTCTACCATCCGTCGAGGAGAGAGAGAGGCTTGTAAGGAGGTTAAAGGGAAGAGACCCCCTTGCCTTGAATATTAGAGCTCCATAGCTCTAAGGATTCATTGCAAGTGATTTAGCATCCTATTCTCTTATACCATTAGCAACTAATAAAGGGAGAGAGTTCTCCATTTGAACTATTAGTGTGTTTGACTCGATTGAGCTTGTTATTGTACATGAGTATTTTGTTTCTTGTTTGTCCATTAAGTACCATGATATGTTCTTTACTTAGTTTACTACATGTTATTTTGTTTCACTAATAATCTAACAAACCAATTGACCTGTTACTTGCTTGTAGGAAAGCATCCTCCCTCTTAAGCACAATGTATTTCGTCCTTGCATGCGTCGAATACACTACAACATGAATGTCGAATCCACTTCTTTCTTTTAAGCTAGTTTTTGTTGATTGTAGGTCCTCCCTCTTGCTCATACTTGCTGCACAATCACTCCTACTTCCTTTCAACACTTTTCAGTCACCCTCAGTGAGAAATTTGGCTTAGAGAAGGCGGAATTTTCGGACATTGTAAATCTACGCACATTCAGCCCAGATAGATGCGTAAGCCTCACACTTGTGTGAAAATAAGCTGCACGGTAGGTAGTGAGCTCTTTTTTCACTGCCTTTTCTCATTTTTGAGTAGTTGTAAGGTGTTGGAAACCCATAAGAAATTTTCCATCACTATGTTCTAGTGTTTCATGACTGGTTATGACACTTTTTGTTGGAGTTTAGCTTAGCAAATAGTTTGTTTTAACTTTAGTTTTTTTATCATTGCAAATCACACATAGTATAAGTAGGGGTAAGTAAGTGGCCTTCAATATACAAATGCTACCTGAAAAAAATATTTGCTGGTAAAAGATACCAAACACATATAATAATTAGCGGAAAATTAATTGGCTCATACATCCACACATATTTAGCTAGTTTTTTGTATTTCAATTTTTTTGCATTAGTTTAGTTCAATTTTTTTCATTATAATTCGAGACCAGGACCAAAATATCAAAAAGAGGGAAAGTAATATTTTACACCCTTACACCTCTCGATGAGCTTGGTTATGCATATGAAAGCTTTTGTAAGATAATTTTCCATCTCCTTATAGTGAAAACCTTAGTCTAACTAGGCAAAGTGTAAGCAAATCATCATCCACACATTATTTATTCTTTGCAAGGAACAATCACACATAGTCTAGTTAGAGAAGGATTTCAAAGGATCACCGCATATCCATATCTTATAACACTTTTGATATTACGCTCCAAAGAACACACAAAGCATCGTTAAGTATTGGACCAAAAGGCACCCAGTGTGTTGGGACCTTTGTCCTCTCCTTCCAGTTACTTCATCAAGGCACACCTTAAGAAAATTAAGACTCTCTAAAACTAACCACTAATTGAACTCACTAAATTCTCCCCACAGGGGCCATAAAATAAATTATAGTTTAGATTAGGACCATCGAGGGTAGGCATCCATTAAGCCGCCATGGTCATTATACATTTTGAAACATAGATGTTGAATTTTTAGGGAGCTCAAAATATGTCTATCCACCCACAGAACAAAATTCCCGAGCATCACAGAGACTTGTTTTAGAGGGGATTAAGCTTAGGTCTAGTGCATGTGGTACTCTTTGGGGCTACCTAACCTATCTAGTTCTAAGTACTAGTAGCTGAATACCAAGAAGCTCAAGACTTTAATGCTCACGTGGGATGGAGGTACTTTAGTGGAAACATCTAGGGCATCTTTCCCTATAGGTGATGGTGCAGGAAGCACTAGATCCTCGTACCTTTACCTTGTGTTAGGGTCCTATAATAATCAGATTCATAATTTTGAACTGAATTTTATTAGTCTTGTAATATGTACATACTTTTCTTCCTACAAAATTGTTTTCCCATATTAAAAATAAAAAATGTAAAGAGGGTAAAATTCCTAAAAGAGAAATCAAAGGACTTGAAATAAAAAAGATACAAAAGAATAAAAAATGAACCCCAAACAGAAAAAAGAGATAAAATAGATAATGAAAGTGATGCAAATTCATTGTCACTACTTTTTACTTCACTTTGCAAAATAATATTGTGTGCAACTTGCTGAAAATGCCACAATCCATGAAGACCAAACTTCTTAATCTTGACCTTTCATGCTTTAAATTTCATGTTGATAGATAGAGAATAAAGATCTAGCCAAATTGTTTAATCCTTGCAGATCAGTAGTTAGGTACAAAATAATAAGGATCTCAATAGTTTAATATGAGCCCTTGGAACAAATAAGGATAGAATTAGATATTTTGCTATTAAAAGAAAATGAATAAGGGTATACAAGCTCAAATGCACCCATGTAAATGAAGAAAAAATGTTAGGGTAAGCTGATGGGTAGGTAGAAGCAGTTTTCAGAAGGCATGGATAGCAGAAAATTGATCATTTCAATTACTAACTTCATACAAAATCATTTCCCTTGTAAAAATAACCCTTCCCCTTCATTTTTATTCTGTCCCCATTAGTCACTCATTTTTCCTTACAAAACCCCTTTTCCTAAGTTTAAAACCCATTTTCGTTGGGAAAAGTAATTCCCCTTTACTAATTTCCCTTTTCATTTAAAAATACACCAAAAACCCATAAAATATTTTTATCCTAAGTCTAAATGATTAAATATATATGTCGGGTCCCACTACAAATATCCCTCCCTGATATAAGTTTTTACATGAAAACTTAATGATAAATCCCGCACATATTAACATTTGACTTTATATATTAAATCCCCTAAAATACCTTTATCCCGTATTTAATTAATTCCCGTATATATATATATTTCCCCAACCCATGTTTTATCTATAACATATATTTTTATTTCCCCACATGTGATATATTTCCATACCCCACTTGTTATAAACCCCCCTTATACATAAGTCCCACGTACATAAACCCCATTGGTTATATATTAAACTCTGCCTATTACAAACCCCAACCATATAAAATAAAAACCATAGTTTACATGCACATAACTTCCGCATTGACTTTTCTCGGGCCCCATGCCTATATAAAACCCCAAAAATCCATCGCATCCTCACAACCATCAGATATTAACAGATCATATCTGATGGCCCTTATCGCCTTTCGCATATCCAATATCCCGATGCTTAACATACCTCCGAGCTTATGATATTCACAGTTTTCAGATCCCCGCTCTCTGCTATGTGGCCTAATTCTATTTGATCGCATCCATCCAAATAATACCACCAACCACCTTTGGCTAGTGCGAAAACCACTGAACAATTTCTATTTCCTGTTGCGAAAATTCTTTCATTTAAATTGACCCATGCATTCAATGTTTTCATCATTGTTGATTACAAAAGCCATATAGCTTCCCATTACACACTTTATTACCATTTCTGTTACACTTTTGCGTAGAAGGAGCTTTTCCAACCTAAATAATTGCTATTGACCTCATTTTAAACCAAATTTCAAACAGAATTCAACCATTCGCTGCTACAACTGTTGCAGAGACAGTCTGAAGAAGTATAAAGACCCCTGAAGCCTCAGAGAACCTGTGTTGCCTCAGATTCCCTCTGCAAGCTTAAAAAATATTCATTTTATCCAGGCATTCTTCAGTCATTAGGCCTGTTCCTAAAGATAAAAGGAATTAATTCAAGTAATTGAATCAATTTAGGAGTTTTAGTAGAACAAAAGCACCTATTTCTTTCCTTATCCTTTTCTGTAGACCCTAATCTTCCTTTCATAGAAATTCTGAGGTAATAAGATTTATTTTTGTCACAGAAAGTACAGTTTGATTAATTGAATCAAGTAAAAGCCTCTGCAGACCTAAAAGGAATCCCTATAACTTCCCAAATACTTTTTTTTTTTTGAAATCCCTAGACCTAGTTTTACAGAATTCTGAAGTACAACTTCTGTTTTTAATCACAGAGATTACAAATTGAACAATTTTAAACCTTTGAATATTAGAATATAGACCCCTATTTCATTGTAAATCAGTCTGAAAACTGTAATTATATTGCTGAGGTGCTCCAAAAGGCCTAAATTCATTTCTTGAGACAAAATATTAATCAATTGAGTAAAATCAAACAAACAATGGCTTCCAAAAGCATTGTATCTATCAATCCTCTGCAAACACCAATTGTAGATGTAGAACACACTCCCTTGGCTGAAAAAGACTTTAAAATTAATGACACAGTCAAAAAATTTAATCTTCTTGAGCTCCATTAATGGAGCCATGAAAAATCCATAGATCAAGCAGATGAGGTTTTCATTTAGGAATCTAAGTTGCCAAAGTATGTTCTCCCACAGACTTTCGAGTGCCCATAAGTGATTAGAATCTATCAATCTTTCTATTTTCCAGACTAGAGAGCCATAATAAACCTTGAAAAAGAAATTATGTTTACTATTATAGCTGAGTCAATCAATCAAATGCTCTAAATCCAATCCAGGCCAGATGAAACCTCTTTGTCCATTGAAGCTCTTACACAGTTATACCTAAATCTGGACTTCCCCAAGAGGTTCCAAATATTCCAAACTTTCATGTCTTTATCTGTGGAAACTCCTAAGACAAATCCTCCTTACCCATCTGCAATATTTTCTGAGAGAACTAGACATATAATCTCCATGTTATCTTCCATTTTTGGTTATTTCACAGATGAGCATGTTGATGCTATAGTCTTAGGTTTCTTGTCTTCTTTCACACTTGGTCAGCCTCCTACTACCATTTTTAATTTTTCCCAGTACCTTGCTGAAATTATGCATGAAAAACTTGTTAAAATGCCCGAAGAAGGTGTTTTCAAGTATTCATCAGTCCTATTCCACATGTTTTTGTATTTTCAGTCTGAGAAATTTTCCATTAACCGTC
The DNA here is from genome assembly GCA_034641835.2 of Pinus albicaulis. Lineage (NCBI taxonomy): Eukaryota > Viridiplantae > Streptophyta > Pinopsida > Pinales > Pinaceae > Pinus > Pinus albicaulis. The sequence continues at coordinate 870,000,823 of CM076570.1, read as the reverse complement.
AAAAGCTTGATGTTGAAGGTAACCCATAGTCAGTCATATTTTGGACTCCAATTTTTAGAAAAGACTCCACACAGTCCACCTACACAGAGTTCATTGATTATTATATTCATCCTATAATCAATGTGATGAACAACAGAATGTAGCCAAGAATCAGTGAGGAAATTAAGAACGTCCTACAATTTTCAGAGCATAATAGGATAGGAGATTGGTACTTGTATCAAAACCATACAGAGATAAGGGTATATGGATTAAATATTATTCCATATAAACTGCCCAAATACCTCCCAATGAGGTTATTTTCCCTTAAGTATAACAGACAGATTCTTAATTTTGATGCAATCAATTTCTTGGCTACCAAAAAGAAGACAAAATTCGAAATTTAGAATCAGGTTGGCCCTTTCATTTGTAACAGTAGAGATGCAGTTCCAGAAGCTGAAAAGTATTTGCAGGAGTTTAAATTCAGTAAAAGTTTTCTATGGTAATAAGTAAATTGAGAGTTAAATGCAAACTAAATCCTTATGTACATGTGAAGAAACCAGACATTGAGAAATACTCCAACCAGTCTGAATGGTTGGAAAACACCTTGACAGAGGCAAAGAAGCAAGGTGATACTAGTCAAATCTTGCAAAATCCAGCCCAAGAAGATAGAAACTCAAAAAGAATCAGAGAAGAAGGATCATACACTGCAGAAACAACCACTGAAACTAAATTTAAATTGATGTACATGAAGAAGCCTAAATTAAATCCTGTCAATGAATAAGTGGAAAAAATAGAAGTAGTTGATACATAAATAGTGGTGAAGGATAATGTACCACCTGCAGTTGCTAAAGAAACCCATCAACCTTCAACTTCAAACACTCAAATGATTCAGAAACAACATAGTGTTGAAGTATCCTCATCCAACAAACCATCAAAGAAGGAGATGGAAATTATGTAGAAATACAAAGAGATAAAGATGAAAAATGAAGCCTTGAAGTCTAATACATATAACCAATATTGGAAGCAGTCACCCAGTGACCAAAGCAGATTGATTTCTACTTTTGACTACAAAACTAGGAAGATGCAGATGACCTTTCTGCAGCCTAAAGTAAAGCATCCCAAAACATCAGTTAATTACAAAAATTCATCATATGAAGTTCAAGAAGATGATATTCATCCTATTGATCAAATAGAATTTCACAAACAAGCTGGTGAAATTCTTTATTCAACAATGAAAAATAAAGCCATGAGTGTACAAAAGCCCAAAAACACTCTTGGGAACATCAAAGATCAACTTAAATTGGAAAAAGCATCCTCACATGCTAAGGATAACAGAATCAAATCACTTGAATATTTGATTATTGAAGTAGAATATGATCCAACAAATGTAAAAGTTGCAGATGAATTGATAAAAAAGAAGAATGCAGACATTGTTGCATTAAAGAAGCAACTTAAGTTGCCTCCTACTGAACATCCTCAAGAAAAAGAAATATTATAGAATGGAAATAAAAAAGATGAGATGATGAATCTCATACTTCATTTGACTGCCCAAATAAAGGAAATGGAGAATGAAATGGACAAGTTGGTCCAGGAAAAAAAGGCCAGAGAAGAAGTCCCTGTAACTATAACTCCTATAGTCAAAACAACTGTGCCTTCTACACTAGTAGAATCATTAGCTCCTATAGTCCCAATGACTACAACACTTCCTGTCACCTCATCAACAAATTCAGGAACAGAGTCTTCAACAACAGTAGCAGAGCCTACAGATGAGGCAAGTAAGTTAATTAAAGCAATGCAGAACATGTCTATTCAGACAAATGAAATTAACAAAATTAAAGAACCGCTGAAAATTATGGAGGATGAAAAGAAACTTACTCAGATTATGCTCAAGAGTGAAGAAAAAAAAGAAAATATGTTGAATGATAAATTGAAGAAGTTAGAAAAAGATCTAACACTGAAATAACCCATGGCACAAACGAAGCAGCAGCTATGGGCCAATATCATTGAATCTTTTAATGATATTTGGCCATCCATACAGGTTATCTATGAACAAAAGGATTTATTCAAAGCAGCAGGAGAATCCATTCATAAGGTAAAAGAAGAACTTGGCAAGAAACCTGAGGAGGCTACTAAAATTATCAGGTTTCTTAATTCAAAGAATAGACAAGAATTGGAAGAAATTGGTATAGTTGACAGGACATATACAATTCTTGAAGTCAGGAAAGTGATTTCAAAAAGAAACTTGCACTACAAGAAAAAATGACATTGGTGAGGGTCATGCTTGTGATGGACCTTTAAGGTCCATCACCAATGTCACATATGGTGATTATCCTTAAAAAAGTGTCATTGTAAGTGTATATAGTGATGGTCCTTTAAGGCTCATCACCAAAGCCATTTTCAATGACACTTTTGGTGAGGGTTGTTAAAGGCCCATCACTAATTATCTCTTTGGTGACACTTCTAGTGATGAACTTTTAATGACCCTCACCAATGCTCCTTTTTTTTACTTTTGGTGACGGTCAAAAAATTTTCATCGCCATTGATCATTCCAATGAGTTTTTGATGATGCAATATGCCTGTTAATATAATTTTTTTTGAAAATATAACGATTTAAGGCCATTATTATGGAGTATTTTTTATGGTATTTCCAAGGCCATAGTGGTTAGAATCGGTCAATTTTTTAAGAAGTAATTAGTGTGTATCATTTCCCTCAAGTAATCACTAGTCGAATAGAGTTTTCCTATGAGTCAACACATGATTCATATCTATTAAGTTTATTATCTATCAAATTCCCTTTAGATAAATTTCTACTAGTGTGTGTAGGAAATATATTATTTAATACATAGTCAAGCTCTGACAATTCTATTAATGAGAAAGACTTAACACTCCTAAACTATCTGGGCACACCTTAAATTAATGCTTTGTCACACACTAAAATTTCTTAGTACCTCACATGTCTTGTAACATCTTTGTACCCAGAAAATCTTGTCATGAAACTAAATCCCAAGCACATGGTGGCATGTTCTTGCACAACATAGAACTCTCCTAGCATGTGTTGGCATGCATGTAGTCCCTAGCATGCCTTGGAACACCTTGGTTGAATGCATTGACATACATTAGCACTTGGCATGTATTGGGACCTATTATTAGTGTGACTAGCATGCCCCTTTTGAAAAATATAGAGTCTTGACTTATTAACCCTCTTATGTGTTCATTTCCTTACATTTTAGCTTGGTTCTTCCTTTTTTTGCCTTGACACTTCTTGACACATATTGACATACCCTAGCACCTTGAATATCCTTAGCACCTAGCATGTATTGGCATATCTTGGCACTATTTGGCACATATAATTAGCACACCCTGGAACTCCCTAGCACACTTTGGCACTTCTTTACATGCCCTGATATTCCCTAGTATGCCTTACCAATGCTTAGCATACCTTGTCACCCTCTCCTTGGCATGACAAATAGCACTCATTAACACTAGTCCCTAGCACACATTCCTCATATTCATTAACTTCCATGAATTTTTACCTAGTGCTCCCTTAATGTTTTTTCCTAGTACTCCTTAACACTCCTCAAAATGCATTAGCACTCTCTAGCACACCTTAGCACTCTTCAACATGTCATTCCACTTCATAGCATGCATAACACTCCCTGACACATATTAGCGCTTAGCACATATTGGCGCTTGGAAATTCATAGCATGTATGGAACACGTTGAGATGCCTTGGTATGATTTGGCATGTTTTAATATTAAATTTATTTGAGATCAATTTTTTGAAAGTAGATGAGAAGCAACAAAGGAAGACTTTGCACTTGGCACCTATTGGCGCCTAATGTTGGTGTGCCTAGCATGCCCCTCTTAGAAAAGGTAAATTGATGACTTATAAACCCTCTTATGTGTTTATTTCCTTGTAGTTTAACTTGTTTCTCCCTTTTGTTGCCTTGACAGTCCCTGGCACACATTGACAAACCCTTGCACATCTTGGCATGCCTTATCACTCTGTACATCTTATCATGTTTGACATGCCTTCGCACTATCTGGCACATCTTAGGATTTCATAGCACGACTTGGCACTCATGTCCTCACAACTAGCCTTTACATTTTTCATGACTTGAGAACCTAATCAAGTCCTTGGCTACTGTAATTCATGTGAAAAAATTGGCCTGCTTCAACCGCAACAAATTGACCAATTGCACCTACTACAAGTAGATTGTGCCTTTTTCACCTAAGAACTGCCTATAACTCATCTTATGCCACTCATGTCCAATCTCGACTTGTCCCACTTAACTATTTACCAAGACAAGGATCACATGATCTAACCATGGCCATAAAACAACTAAGAAACATAGCTTACACAGGCAATATTTCACATGTATGTCCAGTTCATATAAACAATAGAACATTAACTGAGAGTTTGCAAGAACCATAAGATTCACAAGGCGCACAAGATAGAAGCTGACACAAGCTGAGTGCCCCAAAACTTAAACACAACACTGTACAATATTAAATTATCTAGAATAGTTTAAAACATGATCATGTAGCCAAAGTCCGCCACATCTCATAAGAAAAAAATAACTAAAGGAAAAATAATGTTGTGCCTAGCACAAAGTGATCTCCTTTTGTCTAAAACTGCTATGTCGAACCCCTTATAACAACCGTAAGCTTGCCTCCTATAAATCCTATTCTAAACTTCTCCTAACACACTTAATCCTTATCAAACTTGAATTCGCTAACACTCCCTGACACACACTCTTATTTGTTCCTTTCCATGCATTTTGACCTATTTATCCCTTGATATGCCCCGACACTCCCTAACACTCTAGTTTAGCATGCATTGACATTGTCTGACATGTGTTAGCATGTCTTTTCATTCCTTTTCATGCCCTGACCCTCCCTAGTTGTCATTCCCTCACAACTACCCTTACTTACTTTTCAACTTGGGAAACCAACCAAGCCCTCGCTTGACTACAAGATCTTGACCAAGATATAGTTACTACAACTAGAATATGTTGTTGAATTGTGTAGCTTGGGAGGTACTCCACAAACCTAGTGAGATGGCTTTGTGTGAGTTTGGTCACAAAATACTTTGTGGGAATAGAAGCCAAGAAAATGGATTTTGGACCCAATACGGGGTTTAAAATATAAAAGAAAATTGAAAAGGAAAATTAATGTTTCCTAAGGTCTAAGTGGATAAAACCCGTAAGTTGATCTAGAGGGTTCCTAAGAGGTCTAGGAAAAACTATTTAAGGATTCCTTAGGATGAAGGAAATAACATCAAGTGAGAAGGAGATCATTTGATCATGGGGAGGAAGAGAGATGTAGTCCTAAAGAGGCCACGATCATTATCATGTCTCGCATTCATTAAGATCCCTCGGTATGCTTTGGCTTGGAATTGTCTAAAAGAGTTTAAAACATCAGCATTCAGCCAGAGTGTGCCACATGTCATATAAAAATAATAGATAAAGGCAAAATAGTGTTGTGCCCAACACAAAGTCTCCCCTTTTTTAAAACTGCTTTGTCGAGCCCCTTATCGCAATCGTAGGCTAGCCTCTTACAAATCCTATTATGAAAATTTTCACACTTCATCCTTGTCACACTTGAATTCAATGACACCCCTTGGAACACACTCTTATTTGTTCATTTCCATGCATCTTGACCTATTTCTCCCTTGTGATGGCTCAACACTCCTTAACAATCCTCAACATGCATTGAAATTGTCCAGCATGTGTTAGCACGCCTTTTCATTCCTTGTTATGCCCTAACCCTTCCTATTTATCATGCCCTCACAACTACCCTTACTTAGTTTTCAACTTGGGAACCCAACCAAGTCCTCGCTTGACTATAGGAGTTTGACCAAGTTACGATTACTACAACTAGAATATGTTGTTGAATTGTGTAGCTTTGGAGGTACTCCATAAGCCTAGTGAGATGGGTTTGTGTAAGTTTGACCAGAAAAATTTTTGTGGGAAAATAACCCAAGTGAAGGGGCTTTGGACCCAAGATGAAGTTTAAAATATAAAATAAAATTAAATAGAAAAATAATATTTCCTAAGGTCTAAGTAGATAAAGTTCTTAAGTTTTAGAGCGTTTTTAAGAGGCCTAGCTAGGAAAATCTATTTAGGGAGGCCTTAGTATGAAGGCAAGAACATAAACTGAGAAGGAGCTCATTTTATCAAGGAGGCTAGGAGAGATGTAGTCATAAAGTAGGTCAAGTTAGAGGGTTGAGTAAGCATTGCTAAAGGGAGGCCATGATCATCCACCAAGAGTAAGATCATCATGTGAGGGTTCACAAGAATGTCACATACCTTAATGGGTTCGAGATAGGAAGTAGGATGCCATATTCTTGGTTCTCCTAGGGCAGATAAAGCTAAAGAGAGGCGAATCATGAGAATTTGGGCATGTGATTTCAGTTGTGTTTCTGTGTGTAGTCCACATCAAATTTTGAAATTTTAGAGAGGGTTGAGACCCTACCTTGTGGTGGTTACTAGGTTGCAAGGTCTATGATAAAGACGAAAACAAATAGAGGAGGGTATGCACTAGAATTTAGGGCCAGAACAGAAGTAGTCATAGGTGTAAGATTGACTGAGGTAATTGTAGTTTGAGGGTCATAGAGATCTAAAGTTCAGGTCAAGATTCAGTCAAAGAAATGACTAGAATCTATGGATGCATATGAGCTAGGCCGAGTCTCTTATGGAGGAAAGAGTTGTCTTTTTTGCTATGGGTGGATATGCTTTGTTCTAAGGAATTAGGATAGAAGTATATAGGAACTTGGAAAATATTAGCATGCACTTGGATGCCCTAGAATGCCTTGGCATGGTTTAAGATAAAATTTATTTGAGATCAATTATTCACAATTAAGAAAGAAGTAATAGAGGATAATTTGGCACATAAGACACGCTAGCATTTGGCCCTTGGCATGTATTGGCACTAGTGTTGGTATGCCTAGCATGCCCCTATTGAAAATGTAAAATCATGAATTATTAACCCTCATATGTGTTCATTTATTTTCATTTTAACTTGGTGTTCCCTTTTGTCACCTTACACTCCTTGACACACGTTAACATACCCTAAGACCTGACACATACTTTCATGCCTTAACACATGACATGTCTTGGAATTCCTAGCATGAATTGGCATTCCTTTGCACTATTTGGCACATGTTAGCACACCCTGACATTTCTTGACATGCCCTAGAATTCCCTAGCATGTCTTGTCACTCCCCCCTTGGCACGCCTAACACTCACTGACACTCGCTGACACACCCTCTTACTCATTCATTTCCATTAATTTTTACTCGATGATTTATGTTTGATGGGGTGCATGTCTATATAGAGTTCCATTAAGAGAATAAAAAATGACCGCACCATTACTCACATAAGTAATTGCGAGATTCTACTTGAATGACATTAGGAAACTACACAAGATATTTTAAGAATGTCATTTTTAGGATTGTTTTAATGGTGTGGGAATGAAAAGAAGTGAGTGGCCAATATTGTGATTGTCTTTCTCAGTAAAGTGCTTATCCTTATGAGATACTCGTCTTGATAAAATGACACCCTTGTAATGCTTACCCTCCAACTCTTAATCTTCTCAAAATAAAGGCCAAATTGCACAGTGAGGGAAGGCATGTTGGTCTATGGTGTGCTAAGTGACTAGGTGAGAGTATTAATGTACTATGAGTGGGATTGAACCATTTTCTTTGTGTCCTCTATGGATGACATGTTGTAGGTGTATTTCATGGAACTACAGGGACACTAGAAAGATTGTGTAAGCTATAGCCCAGCATAATCAATGCATTGAGAGAAATTTGTGGACAGAGATCAAAATAAATTATATTAGTGGGTCCACCAAAAAATATTTACTAGAGAGTGAAACCATGGTGGTCAATGCCACACATGGAGTCTTTTGAGCTAGGCATATTTTTTTCTAAAGTTTTGTTTGGAGTGTCACTGAATTGGTGGAATTCTCAAATTCATGACATTGTAAATTATGTAGGAATTTTTCTGCTTTTGTTATAAAGGATAAGGTTTGCAAGGAGAATATAGGGTTTGTAGGGTGTTAGGGGAAAAGAAGAATAAATTTCTAGCTCTTTGATATACTAAAGAGTATGGATGATTTGAGTAGTTGATATGGATTATATGACATTGAATCCACATTGAGATGGAGGTTGTTATGTCTTAGAGAAATTAAGGAGATGATGGTTAAACAATTTCTTTTATCATGAAATTATCTTGTGATGTTTTGTTATTATTATTTGTTCTTTAAATTTATCTTTTATTATCATCAAGAGTAATTCCAATGAACAAATATAAGAAGACACAAGATGTAGGCACATTCCAGGCAAAAACCCCACTCTTTAGGGAAAACTCGGTCAAAATTCTTCCTTCAGTAGACTTAATATGAGATGACCAAGACCTTTATGCTATAGACTTCCTCCATTAATTCATCCCTTCACTATGTTAGCACTAAGATCTCCATGACACCGAGATCTCCTTTTCTTGCACCTAAACTCCATCCTCATTACCTGGACTGAGTTTGAGATAACAACATAGCACTGAGCATCATTACTGAGAACATCGAGCATCATCATAGCATTGAACATCATAACTGAGATCACCAAGCATCTTCATAGCATTAAGTATCATATCATAGCATTGATTTTGTGGTAGATTTGTGTTGACACCGAGGCATTCATGTTTTTCTGCAACATCATAGCATGGAAGCTACCTCAATCATAACATAGATGGTTACCTGAATTTTGTAACAGGTTCGAGACCTTAGCCTCTAACACTGAACCTCGGATCATGATCCCAATTGTATCTGTGGTCCGAAACTTCAGAGATGTCCAAATTTTTTTGGTAGAAATGCAAAAATATACCCCTATATATATAATTGTTTCCCATAGTTATTGAGATGACATTACAGTGTGAAGTGTTGTGTCTTGATTTGAGTTGACTTGAAGATTGATTGAGGCTGACTTAAGGAGGAAAATTTGATGAATTATATCAGAGAGCCACGTGGTCCTGAATATGTGGAGAGTCACCATGCGGAACCACTTGGCACACTTGAAGAAGAAGATTCCCACTCAAGCTAGCCAAGTACAACCACCTTGGAGCCACCTTGAGGCCTTAGTGCAGATTACAAAGGAATCAGCCTCCCACTCTTGTGTCAACATCCATATTGTACCAAGATAGGGAGGCAAAATTTGAAATGTGTCTATGAAATACTGCCATGGGAAGAGGAATATGAGAATAGATTGTGATGTTGGAAAAATTTCTTGAGAACAAACTAGCATTGTTTTGTCCAAGCAACAAAGAGTGGAAGGATTCAGCTATTGGCCACCGAAAACCTCAATCCAAGAGAAGAAGTTCACCAAGTGTTCGTTATTCTACCATCCGTCGAGGAGAGAGAGAGATTTGTAAGGAGGTTAAAGGGAAGAGACCCCTTGCCTTGAATATTAGAGCTCCATAGCTCTAAGGATTCATTGCAAGTGATTTAGCATCCTATTCTCTTATACCATCAACAACTAATAAAGAGAGAGAGCTCTCCATTTGAATTATTAGTGTGTTAAACTCAATTGAGCTTGTTATTGTACATGAGTATTTTGTTTCTTGTTTCTCCATTAAGTACCATGCTACGTTCTTTATTTAGTTTATTACATGTTATTTTGTTCCACTAACAATCTAAAAAACCAATTGACCTGTTACTTGCTTGTAGGAAAGCATCCTCCCTCTTAAGCACAGTGTATTTTGTCCTCCCATGCATCGAATACACCACAACACGAATGTCGAATCCACTTCTTTCTTTATTTTAAGCTAGTGGTTATTGATTGTAGGTCCTCATTCTTGCTCATACTTGCTGAAAGATCACTCCTACTTCCTCTCAACACTTTTCAGTCACCCTTAGTGAGAAATTTGGCTCAAAGAAGGTGGAATTTTCAGACACTGTAAATATACACGCATTCAGCCTAGACAGATGCACGAACCTCACACTTGTGTGAAAATAAGCCGCACGGTAGGCACTGAGCTCTTTTTTCATTGCTTTTTCTCATTTTTGAGCAGTTGTAAGGTGTTGGAAACCCATAAGAAATTTTCCATCACTGTGTTCTAGTGTTTCATGACTGGTTATGACACTCTTTTTTGGAGTTTAGCTTAGCAAATAGTTTGGTATAATTTTAGTTTTTTATCATTGAAAATCACACATAGTATAAGTAGGGGTAAGTAAGTGGCCTTCAATATACAAATGATATCTGAAAAAACTTTTTGCTGGTAAAAGATACCAAACACATAGAATAATTAGCGAAAAAGTAATTGGCTCATACATCCACACATATTTACCCAGTTTTTTGTATTTCAAATTTTTTGCATTAGTTTAGTTCAATTTTTTGCATTATAATTTGAGACCAAGACCAAAATATCAAAAAGAGGGAAAGTAATATTTTCCACCCTTACACCTCTCGATGAGCTTGGGTACGCATATGAAAGCTTTCGTAAGATAATTTTCCATCTTCTTATAGTGCAAACCTTAGTCTAACTAGGAAAAGTGTAAGCAACCCGTCATCCACACATTATTTATTTTTTGCAAGGAACAATCACACATAGTCTAATTAGAGAAGGATTGTAAAGGATCACCGCATATCCGTATCTTAAAACACTTTTGATTTTACACTCCAAAGCACACACGAAGCATCGTTAAGTATTGGACCAAAAGGCACCCAATGTGTTACTTCACCAAGGCACACCTTAAGAAAATTAAGACTCTCTAAAACTAACCACTAATTGAACTCACTAAATTCTCCCCATAGGGGCCATAAAATAAATTATAGTTTAGTTTAGGACCATTTGGGGTAGGCATCCATTAAGTCTCCATGGTCATTATACATTTTTAAACATAGATGTTGACTTTTTAGGGAGCTCAAATCTGTCTATCCACCCACGGAACAAAATTCACGAGCGTTATAGAGACCCGTTTCAGAGGGGGTTAAGCTTAGGTCTAGTGCATGCAGTACTCTTTGGGGCTACCTAACCCATCTAGTTCTCAGTATTGTAGCTGAATACCAAGAAGCTCAAGACTTTAACGCTCACGTGGGATGGCAGTATTTTAGTGGAAAAATATAGGGCATCCTTCCCTATAGGTGATGGTGCAGGAAGCACTATATCCTTGTAACTTTACCTTGTGTTAGGGTCCTATAATAATCGGATTCATAATTTTGAATTGACTTTTATTAGTCTTGTAATATGTACATACTTTTCTTTCTACAAAATTGTTTTCCCATATTAAAAATAAAAAATGTAAAGAGGGTAAAAGTCCTAAAAGAGAAATCAAAGGACTTGAAAAAAAAAAGATAAAAATGAATAAAAAATTAATCTCAAACAAAAAAAAGAGATAAAAGAGATAATGACAGTGATGCAAATTCAAATGCCACTACTTTTTACTTAACTTTGCAAAATAATATTGCGTGCAGCTTGTTAAAAATGCCACAATCCATGAAGACCAAACTGCTTAATCTTGACCTTTTATGCTTTAAATTTCATGTTGATAGATAGAGAATAAAGATCTAGCCAAACTGTTTAATCTTGGCAGATCAATAGTTAGGTAGAGAATAGTAAGGATCTCAACAGTTTAATATGAGCCCTTGGAACAAATAAGGATAGAATTACATAGTTTGCTATTAAAATAAAATGAATAAGGGTCTGCAAGCTTGAATGCACCCATGTAAATGAAGAAAAAAATGTTAGGGTAAGCTGATGGGTAGGTAGAAGCAGTTTTCACAAGGCATGGATAGTAGAAAATTGATAATTTCAATTACTAACTTCCTACAAAATCATTTCCCTTGTAAAAATAACCCTTCCCCTTCATTTTTATTCTATCCCCATTAGTCACTCATTTTTCCTTACAAAACCCCTTTTCCTAAGTTTAAAACACATTTTCCTTGGGAAAAGTAAATCCCCTTTACTAATTTCCCTTTTCATTTAAAAAAACACCAAAAACCCATAAAATACCTTTATCCTAAGTCTAAATGATTAAATCTATATGTCAGGCCCCACTACAAATATCCCTCCCCAATATAAGTTTTAACTTGAAAACTTAATGATAAATCCCGCACATATTAACATTTGACTTTATATATTAAATCCCCTAAAATACCTTTATCCTGTATTTAATTAATTCCCTTATATATATATTTCCCCAACCCATGTTTTATTCATAACATATAGTTTTATTTCCCCACATGTGATATATTTCCATACCCCACTTGTTATAAACCTCGCCTATACATATGTCCCATTTACCTAAACCCCATTGGTTATATATTAAACTTCGCCTATTACAAACCTCGACCATATAAAATAAAAACCATAGTTTACAAGCACATAACTTCCGCATTGACTTTTCTCGGGCCCCACGCCTATCTAAATCCCCAAAATTTCACCAAGGTACACATTAAGAAAATTAAGACTCTCTAAAACTAACCACTAATTGAAATCACTAAATTCTCCCCACAGGGGCCGTAAAATAAATTATAGTTCAAGTTAGAACCATAGGGGGTAGGCATCCATTAAGCTGCCATGGTCATTATACATTTTGAAACATAGATGTTGACTTTTTAGGGAGCTCAAAATATGTCTATCCACCCACGGAACAAAATTCTTGAGCATTACAAAGATCCGTTTCAAAGGGGGTTAAGCTTAGGTCCAGTGCATGCAGTACTCTTTGGGGCTACCTAACCCATATAGTTCTCAGTACTGGTAGCTGAATACCAAGAAGCTCAAGACTTTAACACTCACGTGGGATGGCGGTACTTTAGTGGAAAAATCTAGGGCATCCTTCCCTATAGGTGATGGTGCAGGAAGCACTAGATCCTCGTACCTTTACCTTGTGTTAGAGTCCTATAATAATCAGATTCATAATTTTGAATTGAATTTTATTAGTCTTGTAATATGTACATACTTTTCTTTCTGTAAAATTGTTTTCCCATACTAAAAACAAAAAATGTAAAGAGGGTAAAAGTCCTAAAAGAGAAATCAAAGGACTTGAAAAAAAAAAAAAAAAATGAATAAAAAATGAATCCCAAACAAAAAAAAGAGATAAAATAGATAATGAAAGTGATGCAAATTCAAATGCCACTACTTTTTACTTCACTTTGCAAAATAATATTGTGTGCAGCTTGTTAAAAATGCCACAATCCATGAAGACCGAACTGCTTAATCTTCACCTTTCATGCTTTAAATTTCATGTTGATAGATAGAGAATAAAGATCTAGCCAAAATCTTTAATCTTGGCAGATCAATAGTTAGGTAGAGAATAATAAGGATCTCAACAGTTTAATATGAGCCCTTGGAATAAATAAGGATAGAATTAGATATTTTGATGTTAAAAGAAAATGAATAAGGGTCTGCAAGCTCAAATGCACCCATGTAAATGAAGAAAAAATGTTAGGGTAAGATGATGGGTAGGTAGAAGAAGTTTTTACAAGGCATGGATAGTAGAAAATTGATCATTTCAATTTTAACTTCCTACAAAATCATTTCCCATGTAAAAATAACCCTTCCCCTTCATTTTTATTCTATCCCCATTAGTCACTCATTTTTCCTTACAAAACCCATTTTCCCAAGTTTAAAACACATTTTCCTTGGGAAAAGTAAATCCCCTTTACTAATTTCCTTTTTCATTTAAAAATACACCAAAAACCAATAAAATACTTTTATTCTAAGTCTAAATGATTAAATCTATATGTCGGGCCCCACTACAAATATCCCTCCCCGACATAAGTTTTTACATGAAAACTTAATTATAAATCCCTCACATATTAACATTTGATTTTATATATTAAATCCCCTAAAATACCTTTATCCCGTATTTAATTAATTCCCTTATATATATATTTCCCCAACCCATGTTTTATTTATAACATATAGTTTTATTTCCCCACATGTGATATTTTTCCATACCCCACTTGTTATAAACCCCGCCTATACATAAGTCCCACTTACCTAAACCCCATTGGTTATATATTAAACTTTGCCTATTACAAACCCCAACCATATAAAATGAAAACCATAGCTTACATGCACATAACTTCCGCATTCACTTTTCTCGGGCCCCATGCCTATCTAAATCCCCAAAACTTCATCGCATCCTCCCAACCATCGGATATTAACCGCTCAAATCCAATGGCCCTTATCACCTTTCACATATCTGATATCCCGATCCTTAACATATCTCCAAGCTTGTGATATTCGCAGTTTTCAGAGCCCCGCTCCCTACTGTGTGGCCTAATTCTGTTCGATCGCATCCATCCAAATAATACCGCCAACAACCTTTGGCTAGTGCGAAAAGCACTGAACAATTTCTACTGCCTGTTACGAAACTGCTTTCATTTAAATTGACCCATGCATTCAATGTTTTAATCATTGTTGATTAAAAAAGCCATATAGCTGCCCATTACACCCTTTATTACCATTTCTGTTACACTTTTACACAGAAGGAGCTTTTCCAACCTAAATAATTGTTGTCAACCTCATTTTAAACCAAATTTCAAACAGAATTCAACCATTCGTTGCTACAACTGTTGCAGGGCCAGTCCGAAGCAGTATAAAGACCCCTAAAGCCTCAGAGAACCTCTGTTGCCTCATATTCCCTCTGCAAGCTTAAAAAATCTTCATTTTATCCAGGTATTTGTCAGTGATTAGGCTTGTTCCTAAATATAAAGGGAATTAATTCAAGTAATTGAATCAATTTAGGAGTTTTAGTAGACCAAAAGTGCCTATTTCCTTCCTTGTCCTTTTTTGTAGACCCTAATCTTCCTTTCACAGAAATTCTGAGGTCCTGAGATTTATTTTTGTCACAAAAAGTATAGTTTTATTAATTGAATCAAGTAAAAGCCCCTGCAGACCTAAAAGGAATCCCTATAACTTCCCAAATACTTTTTTTTTTTTTTCTGCAAACCCTGCACCTAGTTTTACAGAATTATGAGGTACTAAGCATGTTTTTAATCACAGAGATTAAAAATTGAACAAGTTTAAACCTTTGAATACCAGAAGATAGACCCATGTTTCATCCTAAATCAGTCTGCAAACTGTAATTATATTTCTGAGGTGCTCCCAAAGGCCTGAATTTATTTCTTGAGTCAAAAGATTAATCAATTGAGTAAAATCAAACAAACAATGGCTTCCAAAAGCATTGTATCTGTCAATCCTCTGCAATCTCTAGTTGTAGGTGTAGAACACACTCCCTTGGCTGAAAAAGACTTTAAAATTAATGACACAGTCACATAATTTAATCTTGTTGAGCTCCACTATTGGAGCCATGACAAATCCATGGATCAGGCAGATGAGGTTTTCATTTGGGAATCTAATTTTCCAAAGTATGTTCTCCCACAAAATTTCGAGTGCCCAGAAGTGATTAGACTCTATCAATCTTGATATTTCCCAGACCAGAGAGCCATAATAAACCCTAAAAAAGAAATTATGTTTATTATTACAGCTGAGTCAATCAATCAAATGCTCTGGATCCAGTCCACGCCAGATGAAACCCATTTGTACATTGAGGCTCTTACAAAGTTATACCTGAATCTGGACTTCCCCAAGAGGTTCCAGATATTCCAAACTTTCATGCCTTCATCTGTGGAAACTCCTAAGACAAATCCTCCTTACCCATCTGCAATTTTTGAGAGAACCAGGCATATCATCTCCATGCTGTCTTCCATTTTGGGTTATTTCATAGATGAGCATGTTGATGTTGCAGTCTTAGGTTTCTTGTCTACTTTCGCACTTGGTCAGCCTCCTGCTACCATTTTTATTTTTTCCCAGTACCTTGCTGACAATATGCATTAAAAACTTGTTAAAATTCCCAAAGAAGGTGTTTTCAAGTATTAACCAGTCCTATTCCACATGTTTTTGTATTTTTAGTCTGATAAATTTGCCATTAAACGTCAAAATATTGATGTTGAAGGTAACCCATAGTGAGTCATATTTTGGACTCCAATTATTAGAAATGACTCCACACAGTCCACCTACACAGAGTTCATTGATTATTTTATTCATCCTATAATCAATATGATGAACAACAACATGTAGCCAAGAATCAGTGAAGAAATTAAGAAGGTCCTACAATTGTCAGAGCACAATAGGACATGAGATTGGTACTTGTATCAAAACCATACAGAGAAAAGGGTATATGGATTAAATATTATTCCATATAAATTGCCCAAATAACTCCCAATGAGGTTATTTTTTCTTAAGTATATCAGACAGATTCTTAATTTTGATGCAATCAATTTCTTGGCTGCCAAAATGAAGACAAAATTCAAAATTTAGAATCAAGTTGGCTCTTTCATTTGTAACAATAGAGATGCAGGTCCAGAAGCTGAAAAGTATTTGCAGGAGTTTAAATTCAGTAAATTTTTTCTGTGGTATTATGATCCTCTAGGAGTAATAAGTAAATTGACAGTTAAATGCAAACTAACTCCTTATGTACATGTGAAGAAACCAGACATTGAGAAATACTCCAACCAGTCTAAATGGTTGGAAAACACCTTGACAGAGGTAGAGAAGCAAGGTGATACTAATAAAATCTTGCAAACTCCAGCCCAAGAAGATAGAAACTAAAAAAAATCAGAGGAGAAGGGTCATACACTGCAGAAACAACCACTGAAACTAAATTTAAATTGATGTACATGAAAAAGCCTAAATTAAATCCTGTCAATGAATAAGTGGAAACAATAGAAGTAATTGATACAGAAACAATGGTGAAGGATAATATACCATCTAAAGTTGCTAAAGAAACACATAAAACTTCAACTTCAAACACTCAAATGATGCAGAAATAACACAGTGTTGAAGTATCCTCATCCAGAAAACCAGCAAAGAAGGAGATGGACATTATGTAGAAATACAAAGAGATAAATATGAAAAATGAAGCCTTGAAGATTGATACATATAAACAATATTGGAAGCAGTCACCCAGTGACCAAAGCAGATTTCTTTCTACTTTTGACTACAAAACTAGGAAGATGTAGAAGACCTTTCTGCAACATAAAGTAAAGCATCGCAAAACATCAGTTGATTACAAAAAGTCATTATATGAAGTTCAAGCAGATGATCTTCATCCTATTGATCAGATAGAATTTCACAAACAAGTTGGTGAAATTATTTATTCAACAATGAAAAATAAATCCATGAGTGTATAGAAGCTCCAAAACACTCTTGGGAACATCAAAGATGAAAAAGCATCCTCACGGGCTAAGGATAACATAATCAAATCACTTAAAGATTTGATTATTTAAGTAGAATATGATCCAACAAATGTAAAAGTTGTAGATGAATTGAAAAAAAATAAGAATGCAGACATTGTTGGATTAAAGAAGAAACTTAAGTTGCCTCCTACTGAACATCCTCAAGCAAAAGAAGTATTATACTATGCAAATCATAAATATGAGATGATGAATCTCATACTTCAGTTGGCTGCCCAAATAAAGGAAATGGAGAATGAAATGGAAAAGTTGGTCCAGGAAAAAAATGCCAGAGAAGAAGTCCCTATAACTGTAATTCCTGTAGTCACAACAACTGTGCCTTCTACAGTAACATAATCATTGGCTCCTATAGTCCCAATGGCTACAACACTTGTTGTCACCTCATCAACAAATTCAGCAACAGAGTCTTCAACAACAACAACAGAGCCTATAGATGAGGAAAGTAAGTTAATTAAAGAAATGCAGGACATGTATATTCAGACAAATGAAATTAACAGAATTAAATAACAGCTAAGGATTATGGAGGATTAAAAGAAACTTACTCAGATTATGCTCAAGAATGAAGAAAAAAAAATCAAATAGGTTGGATGAGAAATTGAAGAAGTTAGAAAAAGATCTAACACTAAAATAACCCATGGCACAAACGAAGCAGCAACTATGGGCCAATATCATTGAATCTTTCAATGATATTTGGCCATCCATATAGGTTATCTATGAACAAAAGGATTTAGTCAAAGCATCAGGAGAATCTATTCAAAAGGTAAAAGAAGAACTTGCCAAGAAACCTGAGGAGGCTAATCAAATTATCAAGTTTCTTAATTCAAAGAATAGACAGGAATTGGAAGAAATTGGAATAGCTGACAGGACAGATACAATTCTTGAAGTCAGGAAAGTGATTTCAAAAAGAAACTTGCACTACAAGAAAAAATGACATTGGTGAGGGCCATGCTTGTGATGGACCTTTAAGGTCCGTCACCAATGTCACATATGGTGACGATCCTTAAGAAAGCATCACTGTAAGTGTATATAGTGATGGTCCTAAAAGGTTCGTCACCAAAACCATTTTCAATGAAACTTTTGGTGAGGGTCGTTAAAGGCCCATCACTAATTCTCTCTTTGGTGACACTTCTAGTGATGAACTTTTAATGACCCTCATCAATGCTCTTTTTGTTACCAATGCTCTTTTTGTTATCAAATTACCTTTAGATAAATTTCCACTGGTGTGTGTAGGAAATATATTATTTAATTCATAATCAAGCTCTGACAATTCTATTAATGAGAAAGACCTAACACTCCTCAACTATCCGGGCACACCTTAAATTAATGCTTTGTCACACACTAACATTTCTTAGTACCTCGCATGTCTTGGAACATATTTGTACCTAGAACATCTTTTCATGAAACTAAATCCCAAGCACATGGTGGCATGTGCTTGCACAACATGGAACTCTCCTAGCATGTGTTGGCATGCATGTAGTCCCTAGCATGCCCTGGAACACCTTGGTTGAATGCATTGACATACATTAGCACTTGGCACACAATGCCACTTGGCATGTATTGGGACCTATTATTAGTGTGACTAGCATGCCCCTTTTGAAAAAGTTAAATTATTGACATTTTAACCCTCTTATGTGTTCATTTCCTTACATTTTAGCTTGGTTCTTCCTTTTGTTGCCTTGACACTTCTTGACACATATTGACATACCCTGGCACCCTACACATCCTTAGCACTTGGCATGTATTGGAATATCTTGGCACTATTTGGCACATATAATTAGCACACCCTGGAACTCCCTATCACACTTTGGCACTTCTTTACATGCCTTGATATTCCATAGCATTCCTTACCAATGCTTAGCATACCTTGTCACCCTGTCCTTGGCATGACAACTAGCACTCATTAACACTAGTCCCTGGCACATGTTCCTCATATTCATTAACTTCCATGAATTTTGACCTAATGCTCCCTTAATGTTTTTTCCTAGTACTCCTTAACACTCCTCAACATGCATTAGCACTCTCTAGCACACCTTAGCACTCTTCAACATGTCATTCCACTTCATAGCATGCATAACACTCCCTGACACATATTGGCACATATTGGCACTTGGAAAGTCTTAGCATGTATGGAACATGTTGATATGCCTTGGTATGATTTGGAATGTTTTAATATTAAATTTATTTAAGATCAATTTTTTGAAAGTAGATGAGAAGCAACAAAGGAAGACTTGGCACTTAGAATGCACTAAGACTTTGCACTTGGCACCTATTGGTGCCTAATGTTGGTGTGCCTAGCATGCCCCTCTTAGAAAAGGTAAATTGATGAATTATTAACCCTCTTATGTGTTCATTTCCTTGTAGTTTAACTTGTTTCTCCCTTTTGTTGCCTTGAAAATTCCTGGCACGCATTGACACACATTGCACATATTGGCATGCCTTATCACTTTGCACATCTTATCATGTTTGACATGCCTTCGCACTATCTAGCACATCTTAGGATTTTGTAGCACAGTTTGGCACTCATGTCCTCACAACTAGCCTTTACATTTTTTCATGACTTGGGAACCCAATCAAGTCCTTGGCTACTGTAATTCATGTTAAAAAATTGGCCTGCTTCAACCGCAACAACATGACCAATTGCACCTACTACAAGTAGATTGTGCCTTTTTCACCTATGAACTTCCTATAACTCATATTATACCACTCATGTCCAATCTCAACTTGTCCCACTTAACCATTTACCAAGAAAATGATCACATGATCTAGCCATGGCCATAAAAAAACTAAGAAACATAGCTTACACAGGCAATATTTCACATGTATGTCCAGTTCATATAAACAATAGAACATTAAATGAGAGTTTGCAAGAACCACAAGATTCACAAGGCACACAAGATAGAAGCTGACACAAGCTGACTGCCCCAAAACTTATACACAACAATGTACAATATGAAATTATCTAAAATAGTTTAAAACATGAGCATGTAGCCAAAGTGTGCCACATCTCATATAAAAAAATAACTAAAGGCAAAATAATGTTGTGCCTAGCACAAATTGATCCCCCTTTGTCTACAACATCTATGTCGAGCCCATATATATGTGTGCAGACACCCTCACATAAAATCATATTCTAAACTTCTCCTAACACACTTTATCCTTAGCACACTTGAATTCGCTAACACTCCACAGAAAGCACACACTCTTATTTGCTAACCTGCATGCATTTTGACCTAATTTATCCCCGCAATGTACTGAACACTCCTAACACTCTCCCGATTTACTTGTATATTGACATTCTCCGACATGTGTTAATGTCTCACTCCTTTACCCATGCCTGACCCTCTGAGTTGTCTGCCCTGCAACTATCCTTGTACTTTCAACTTGGGAACCCAACCAAGCCTCACTTGACTGAGCTTGACCAAGATACAGATTGCTACAACCCAGACTGTGTTGTTGAATTGTGTAGCTTGGGAGGTACTCCACAAGCCTAGTGAGATGGATTTGTGTGAGTTTGGTCACAAAAGGATTTGTGGGAATAGAAGCCAAGCAAAGGGATTTTGGACCCAAGACAGGGTTTAAAATCTAAAAGAAAATTAAAAAGGAAAATTAATGTTTCCTAAGGTCTAAGTGGATAAAAGTTGTAAATTTATCTAGAGGGTTCTTAAGAGGTCTAGAAAAAACTATTTAAGTCATCCTTAGGATGAAGGAAATAACATCAAGTGAGAAGGAGATCATTTGATCATGGGGAGGAAGAGAGATGTAGTCCTAAAGAGGCCATGATCATTATCATGTCTCGCATTCATTAAGATGCCTCGGTATGCTTTGGCATGGAATTTTCTAAAATAGTTTAAAACATGAGCATTCGTCCAAAGTGTGCCACATGTCATATAAAAATAATAGATAAAGGAAAAATAGTGTTGTGCCCAACACAAAGTCTCCCATTTTTTAAAACTGCTTTGTCGAGCCCCTTATTGCAATCGTAGGCTAGCCTCTTACAAATCCTATTATGAACTTTTTCTAACACACTTCATCCTTGGCACACTTGAATTCAATGACACTCCTTTGAACACACTCTTATTTTTTCATTTCCATGCATCTTGACCTAGTTCTCCCTTGTGATGCCTCGACACTACTTAACACTCCTCAACATGCATTGAAATTGTCCAACATGTGTTATCATGCCTTTTCATTCCTTGGTATGCCCTAACCCTTCCTAGTTATCATGCCCTCACAACTACCCTTACTTAATTTTCAACTTGGGAACCCAACCAAGTCCTCTCTTGACTATAGGAGCTTGACCAAGTTACGATTACTACAACTAGAATATGTTGTTGAATTGTGTAGCTTGGGAGGTACTCCAAAATCCTAGTGAGATGGGTTTGTGTGAGTTTGACCACAAAAGGTTTTGTGGGAAAATAACCCAAGAAAAGAGGCTTTGGACCCAAGATGAGGTTTAAAATCTAAAAGAAAATTAAACGGAAAAATAATATTTCCTAAGGTCTAAGTAGATAAAGTTCATAATTTTTAGAGCGTTCTTAAGAGGCCTAGCTAGGAAAAGCTATTTAAGGAGGCCTTAGTATGAAGGCAAGAACATCAAGTGAGAAGGAGCTCATTTTATCAAGGAGGCTAGGAGAGATGTAGTCCTAAAGTAGGTCGAGTTAGAGGTTTGAGTAAGCGTTGCTAAAGGGAGGCCATGATCATCCACCAAGAGTAAGATCATGATGTGAGGGTTCACAAGAATGTCACATACCTTAATGGGTTCGAGATAAGAAGTAAGATGCCATATTCTTGGTTCTCTTAGGGTAGATAAAGCTAAAGAGAGGTGACTCATGAGAATTTGGGCATGTGATTTCAGCGAGACTTCTGTGTGAAGTCCACATCAAATTTTGAAATAGTAGAGAGGGTTGAGACCCTACCTTGTGGTGGTTACTAGGTTGCAAGGTCTATGATAAAGACCAAAAAAAATGGAGGAGGGTATGCACTAAATTTAGGGCCAGAAAAGAAGTAGTCACAGGTGTAATATTGACTGAGGTAATCGTAGTTTCAGGGTCATAGAGATCTAAAGTTCAGGTGAAGATTCAGTCAAAGAAATGACTAGAATCTATGGATCCATATGAGCTAGGCGAAGTCTCTTATGGAGGAAAGAGTGGTATTTTTTGATATGGGTGGATATGGTTTGTTCTAAAGAAAATAGAATAGAAGTATATAGGCACTTGACAGTTCTTAAAATGCACTTGGATTCCCTGGAATGCCTTGGCATGGTTTAAGATAAAATTTATTTGAGATCAAATATTCACAATTAAGAAAGAAGTAATAGAGGATAATTTGGCACATAACACAAGCTAGCACTTGGCCCTTGTCATGTATTGGCACTAGTGTTAGTATGCATAACATGCCCCTATTGAAAATGTAAGGTCATGAATTAATAACCCTCATATGTGTTCATTTATTTTCATTTTAACTTGGTGTTCCCTTTTGTCACCTGACACTCCTTGAGACACGTTAACATACCCTAACACCCGACACATATTTTCATGCCTTAATGCATGACATGTCTTGGAATTCATGGCATGCATTGGCATTCCTTGGCACTATCTGGCACATGTTAGCACACCCTCACATTTCTTGACATGCCCTAGAAGTCCCTAGCATGCCTTGTCACTCCCCCCTTGGCATGCCTAACACTCGCTGACACACCCTCTTATTCATTCATTTCCATTCATTTTGACTCGATGATTTATGTTTGATGGGGTGGATGTCTAGAAAGAGTTCCATTAAGACAATAAAAAAATGACCGCACCATTACTGACATAAGTAATTGTGATATTCTACTTGAATGACATTAGGAAACTACACAAGATATTTTACGAATGTCATTTTTAGGGTTTTTTTAATGGTGTGGGAATGGTAAGAAGTGAGTGATCAATATTGTGGTTTTATTTCTCATTAAAGTGCTTATCCTTATGAGATACTCATCTTGAGAAAATGACATCCTCATCATTCTTACCCTCTGACTCTTAATCTTCTCAAAATAAAGGCCAACTTGCACAGTGAGGGAAGGCATGTTGGTCTATGGTGTGCTAAGTGATTGGGTCAGAGCGTTAATGTACTATGAGAGGGACTAAACGATTTAATTTGTGCCCTCTATGGATGACATGTTGTAGGTGTGTTTCATGGAAGCACAGGGACACTAGAAAGATTGTGTAAGCTATAGCCCAACATAATCAATGCATTGAGAGAAATATATGGAGAGGGATCAAAATAAATTATATTAGTGGGTCCTCCAAAAAATATTTACTAGAGAGTGAAACCATGGTGATAAATGCCACACATGGAGTCTTTTGAGCTAGGCATATTATTTTCTAAATATTTGTTTGGAGTGTCACTGAATTGGTGGAATTCCCAAATTCATGAAATTGTAAATTATGTAGGAATTTTTCTACTTTTGTTATAAAGGTTAAGGTTTGCAAGGAGAATATAGGGTTTGTAGGGTGTTAGGTGAAAAGAAGCATAAATTTCTAGCTCTTTGATATACTAAAGAGTATGGATGATATGAGTAGTTGATATGCATTATATGAAATTGAATCCACCTTGAGATGGAGGTTGTTATGCGTTAGAGAAATTAAGGAGATGGAAGTTAAAAAATTTCTCTTATCATGAAAATATCTTGTGAATTTTTGTTATTATTATTTGTTCTTTACATTTATCTTTTCTTATAATCAAGAGTAATTCCAATGAACAAATGTAATAAGACACAAGATGTAGGCACATGCCAGGGAAAAACCCCATTCTTTAGGGAAAACCCAGTCAAAATTCTTCCTTCAGTAGTCTTAATATGAGACGACCAAGACCTTTAGACTATAGAATTCCTCCATCTATTCATCCCTTCACTGTGTTAGCACTAAGATCTCCATGACACCGAGATCTCCTTTTCTTGCACCTAAACTCCATCCTCATTACCTTGACCGAGTTTGAGATAGAAACATAGCACTAAGCATCATTATTGAGAACATCGAGCATCATCATAGCATTGAACATCATAACTGAGATCACCAAGAATATTCATAACATTGAGTATCATATCATAGCACTGATTATGTGGTAGATCTGTGTTGACACCGAGGCATTCATGTTTTGTTGCAACATCATAGCATGGAAGCTACCTAAATCATAACATAGATGGTTACCTAAATTTTGTAACAGGTTCGAGACCTTATCCTCCAAAACTGAACCTCTGATCATGATCCCAATTGTATCTGTGGTCCGAAACTTCAAATATGTCCAAAATTTTGTGGTAGAAATGCGAAAATGTACCCCTGTATATATAATTGTTTCCCATAGTTATTGAGATGACATGATAGTGTGAAGTGTTGTGTCTTGATTTGAGCTGACTTGAAGACTTATTGAGGCCGACTTAAGGAGGAAACTTTGAGGAATTTTATCATTTAACTTGAGGGTTGTCTTTGAAGTAGATTTAGAGGATGATTACCTTCAAGAAGATGACTTGATGGAAGAGCCTTTTTACAACCTAATGTTACATGATTTAAAACCCCAAAAATTGTATCAATTTAAATCTGTAGCAACTAACCTAGAAGTCCAAAATTGGGACCTTAATCTAAATGTGACCTAAGCATGAAACCCATGCTTGAATAAGTAATTTAATAATAATAATTAGTTATTTTGACAAATACATTCATAATGAAGACCGAACCTAGTTACATTATTCAACATTATGACTCCTAGAGCCTCATCCTTATTCATGTTGATGAAATTTTTTTATTAGTCATCCCTTGGATAAGAACCACCATTTTCGTAAAGTCCTATAACTCTTCACTTTCAACAATGTTCCCATATCTTGTGCCCAAATTCCATAATTGTGTCCATTAAAATTTATAAGATCTAGCTTGAAACTCATAATGTTGACCCACTGATTTTATCCTAGATTTAGTTTGCAATTAGAAACCTCAAACCAATCCACTAAACAAATCTGAATTTTTAAGAGCATCTACAACTTGCATTAGACTTGTAGGCAACATGCTACATCTCAAACCATTAGTTTTAATACCATGTAGGAGAATCAAGGGTTTTTTTATATTATAAAAATCGTATTCTAAAATAGAGGCGATGTCTAAATACATTGTTACAACACCTAAGAACAACCAAACATAGTTCAACATACTAAGAACTACATCCAAGGAAAATATTTAAGAACATGGCAACTGAGTCACATTTCCAGATGGGGCTTCCACCCCAAATGGTGTGAGGTCTAATTGGGACTTCATATCGGGGAGAGCCCCTGTATGTTGGCGAGATCCAACACTGTCAAAATGTTCCATGCTCCTTGATGCCTCCCATGGCTCCACCGTGAATATTGGAACCAAAAACTTTTGGTTCTTCTCTTTAAAGATAACACTTGGAATGTATTCTAAAAGTTATATTGTTGGGTATGGATTTGTAAGGGGCTATATAAAGTAATGCATTTTAAATTTGAGGGAACCTAGGTTGAGGATATTTTTAAATCCCTTGAAGGGGGCTTTGGACCTAATGTCCTAGGGGATAGGGGGCCTAAAGGGAAGGTAAAAAGAGAAATTGATAGGGTAACCCCCAAAAATGGTGATAAGGGGATTCGAGGCCCCATTATCACAACCCATAAGCCCTTAACCGATAAATACTGAATTCCCTATCCCCTCAACCCCCAAGCCATAATTCCTTGACCCCTACACTCATAACTCATAACCCAATAATCCCTTGAACCATTAAATCTTAACCCACTAACCCCTAACCTAGAATTCATGAAACATCTAAGCCTTAACCCCTTATCCTCTTGATCAATGACTCTTAACCCCTAATCCATAACCCCTAAACACCTAAACCCCTAACACCTAAATCCCCTAACTAGATAATTTCCAAAGCCTCGATTTGAATTGCTCACAATATATACACTTCATGTTGAGATGGAGCTTGTAGTGCTCTCCCACATAAGGAGTTGGTAATGAATATATCACTCATAAAGAAAAGGCCTCTCTAGCCCTAATTCATAAGGAGTGCACCCCTGATACAAATATTTTGTTTGCTGAAAAAACTCAATTGTGTCAATGTAAAACATTATACATAAGATCAAATAAAATGATATAATCCACATAAATGCTTTAAATAGCCTCACATTAGCCATGAGTGGTGAGCCAGGGGGTGAATTTTGGGCATTATTAAATTTATATCATGTTTAATTTCCTTTTACATCATGAGGTTGTTCTCTAGTAAGGTTGATGCATCATCACAAGGGAGCATGAAACAT
Organism: Pinus albicaulis; assembly: GCA_034641835.2. Lineage (NCBI taxonomy): Eukaryota > Viridiplantae > Streptophyta > Pinopsida > Pinales > Pinaceae > Pinus > Pinus albicaulis. Next base: position 869,974,289 of record CM076570.1, on the reverse strand, counting down.
TTTTGTGGGGGAGCGATTAAAGTTGTAACACAATTCAAGTGACATACACCTCCAATGTAAATGACATTTTTATATCTTTATATCAGGTTGTTAGAGAGGTTATTTGTAGACAATACACTCAATGTACTTGGACTTCCTATTTTTAGGACCTCAACTCTAAGATGAATTTGTACTAGGAGCACTTCATGTAAATGAGAAGGGGTGTTATTGTTTAACACACATACACACAAGAGCATTGGATTTTGCCCTTAGATTCCCCTTGCTACGTTAGAAGTGGGTTTACATTTTCATCGAGTTGAAACTAATCATCATGATCTTCTTCTTCCCAATAACATATGCTAGCTTAGCCATATACATAAGATAGAATTAGAGGGTCACCTCATCTATAGAAGCCTCATTTATTATGAGATTTAAGAGACATTATATTGTCTTTATTAAAATTTGGATGGGTCGTTGTCTACATTCTTTAAATACATGTCTAGCTCTTTTTATAATGGATGTCCTTGGATTTATATCTGTATATAAGGCCTTATGTTCCCTTCCCCATTTGAAATATTTTAAGGGGGTCACCTCCTTCTAAGTTTCCTTGCCTGCTTAGGGTCAAAATTGACAAACTAAGATTCAAAATCCTTCAACTATAAAATTGGTGAGGCCTCATACTTCATCTTGTCCCTCGATGGGACATATTTCCTCAAAGAGACTTTTCAGGATTTCCCATTTTAAATTGTATGTTGGATGTCTATAATATTCCCAATTAGCCATGAGCTAGTTGGAATATTCAATTTTGTTTTATTGCTTTTTTTAAAGAATAAGAGGGCAAAGGAGGTCCATAATTCTCCTTAATAATGAATAAATCAATGAAAAATATGAAAGAGACAAATCTTGGCAGCTTAATTAAAGCACCCTTGGTGTGAAAGGGGCTGGATCACTTTGACTGGGTCAACCTTGACCAAATCAACAGTGCTGTCATGGAGGAGTGGTCTTCAATGAGGGACAACACATTTTTAGATGGAGATGCTTTGTGTGATTGTAGTGATATTTTTGGATGGGGCTTAGGGTTTGCAAGCTCATATTCTATTTAAGGAAGAGGATGCCAGCCATATTGATTATGTTGATGTATATTATATTTCTGAATATATGGTCTATTTAGACATATTTCTTTCTATTGCAGTTTAGCTGAGATAGAGTGTTGTTTAGCACAGGGTGTTCCTGATCGTAAATCCCACCTCTTCCATTGAGAAGCTCTTGGAGGAGTCTTGTACTACATTTTTCACTATCTGGCTTAAGGCCAAGCTTCTTCTTTCAACTACAATGCAGATCCTGTTGAGGGTTTGGTTGTTTTTGCAGGTTGTAGCAAGTGGTGATTAGATCTATAAATCTAGGCCGTCTTATTGCTTATTTTTAGTGGAGGAGGGTTCCTTTCCATTGGGAGGATAGTATTAAAGGCTAGTGAGCATATTTTTAGATCTTGGCATTAGGCCAACCATATATTTATCCCTACAATGCAGTTTTCTTCCATATCTGCATTATTTCTATAGGAGGAGTTGCAGGGTGGTTTGGCACACCATTTGGAGAGCTGATTTTATAGTGAAGGGGATCTACCTTTCACTTTGAGAATCTATTGGAGGAGGCTATTTTATTGATCATTTAAGATCAGCCACACTTTCTAGATCTGTATTTTTCAGTAGATCTGCAGTCTTAGATCTCATATCTACAACTTGTACTTGTTATTTTGCTGAAAACCCTTGAGAGGTTCTTGAGAGGAGCTTGTATAGTGCTCAGATCTGATATAGATCTATCTTTTGAGGAACATATCAGCCCTAGATCTGATGTATAATAATTTTCTATTGTAGAGCCAATAAACTAATGTTGTAAGGGTTTTCCATCTTTTCTATATAGTTACAACACCTTATATTGAGGTATTTTGTCATTGGAGGCTTGTATTTCCTGTTATGCATCTTATGGCCCATTGCTTATGTACATTTTTCTCCTATAATAACATATGAAAGGTATCCATATTGGCCTCTTGATTTTTAAATGATTTGCAATATTGTTCCAACATTTTTTACTATATTCTTGCTTTTCCCATTTGGTAATATTATAGTGGTACCACAGCACAATCTTGGCACATCCTGTGAATTCTAGGAGAAATATGTCATCTGAAGAAGGAGAGCTTCTCACTGATAGATAGAGGATATATCAAAGAAGAAGACATAAGAAATTTGATTATACAAATGACAAAGAAGACAAGGGTAAGACCCCTTTATTTGGAGGTGAAGATGAAGAGAAGGAGTTCACTAAGATCCTTCTTACAACCATGCAAGACATTGCTAGAGAGATAAAAGAGATGAGAATGGACAGATTCAAGGAATCCCCTAAAGGATTTCATCATGGTGAAGGCTCTGGCATGTCTCATCACTGGAATGATCAACTAGTGCATCAACCACAAGTTTCCCAACACTCTACTATGCCTACATTCTTGGCTGTGGGAAATGAAGGGTTTCAAGAGCAAGAATCCCTTGAAGACTATTTTATGGAGTATGAGTCTCAAAATTAGAGATTCAAGGATCACTTGAGTTTTCAAGAGTTTTGTCAAATACATGACAATAGAAGACCAAGGCATCATCATAGAAGTGGCAGATTCATTCAGAATCATGATCGACACCATACTATGGGTAGATGTTTTTTACCCAATTTTGATGGGTCATCCAAGTGTACTGCCAAATCTTGGGTAGAAAAACCTGACATCTAATTTCAATTGAACAAAGTTCCAGAAATGGAGGTCATTAAGATTGCAGCGCTGCACCTTGAAGGTGAAGCACATGACTGGTGGTTCCATGACTTGTCTACATTGGGTCATGCCAATGTAACTACATATTCAGAGTTTACTAGAAGGATGGTGGAAAGATTTGATAGAAGAGATCCTGAAGCACCATTCATGGGGCTTGAAAAACTAAAACAATCAAGTAATGCAAAAACTTACATCTCTGAATTTTTAAGACTATCTGTCATGGTTCCTGATTTATTTGCAGCAAGAAGGCTGTACATGTTCATTGATGGATTAGATGAACCTCATCATGGTTTGGTTAAATCTACCAAACCCACTACACTACAACATGCCATTGAAAGGGCTAGGGACCTTCAAGATGCCTTGCCAAAAGAAAAGGAAACCTTTCAACACAAGCCCTCTTTTCCATCCATGGGAAAAGAAGAGAAGACTCTTCCTTCAAAGGAGAGATCATATAAAAAACCTCTTGATGATGATTTCTGGAGAGATTTAAGGAGGAGGAAGCTTTGCTTCACTTTCCAAGAAGCTTGGGCACCTAGACATAGATGTGCAACTGGAAAAGCACATTACATAGAGGTCTTCTTAGATGATGAGGAGGAAGAATAAGATGAACCAAGAAGAGGTCACAACGTTGACACTACAGGAGATGAACCAACACCATTAGGATATGGGTATGGATCATTTGCTTCTATTGGAGGGGCTCTTGCATCATTGAGAGGAGTACCTAAGTACTTGTTGGATGGATAAGTCGTTCTTGCGGACAAGACAAACCTCCCAAGTGTCCTATGGATAGCTAGCAACAAACAGACAAACAAAAACTATTTTCTCTAGATAATATTCAATTCATTAATTAGCTATAATAGGGGTTTTTAAGACCTACCTGTAGTCTAGCACTATTTGTAATAATATTTTTTCTAGTTTCTTGAAAGATTCATCTTCAAAGATCTGCAATCGCAAACATGGAAAAAATCAATAGCACCTGTATAGGATAAACTAATTCAGAAATTATATATCTATCAAGATGATCAAGGAATACAAGAAATGAGTAAATAAATTAAATAACTCATTGATAAAACATGATAAACAAGCTACTTAATTAAAGAACTCATTGAGAAAATGGTATTTATTCGTATTATATTTGATAAAGAAGAGCCTTACAACTGTGTCCACCTTGATGTCGTATAGGCCTTCCTGGGGTCCGGAACAGGCGTTTCCTTTACTCTGATAAGCCTTACACTCTCTCAGCTAAAGCACATGAGTGTATAATCATTCCCATATAAGGATCATCTATGAGAGTCTGAATTTTTATAGCATTTCTCCTCAAAAATTCTTCAGGTCTCACTCCAATTCTCAAAGTCTCCATCAGTCTAAGTAAGTACCCTTGAAACTGAACCAAAGCTTCAATTTATATGAGAGGGAAAGTGGTTATAGCTCCAAAATGGAAGGGATAGAGTCCCCTTATCAAGGGATTAAGTTCCAAAATCCAAGGAATAGGCTCCTTTAATGAAGGAATGAATGTTCATGATAGAGTAAAGCTTCGACCATATAACACCTTCTAGAAGCTTCTAGCTGGGAGAATATTCGACCAGCTGGGCTTCTAGAACTTGCTTTTCTGCTCATTTTACCTTTTACAGGGGTCTGCACTTTTAATGAAGAAAAAGTGTGGTCAGTGTTATCACTCAGGTTTTCCTAGAAGTTGTGTAAGAGGAAATTATACCCGAGGTAACCACAAACCAATATTTTAGATGCAGAATCTAGCCAATCTGCATCCAGAGAGGGCTCTCTCTTTATGATTTATCTTTGTTTTTGAATGATTTTAGGCTAGTTATAGATTCAAAGTTTGTTTTGGGAGAATGGTGGAATCCACAAACTAAGGGCAAGGTTGAGGGCTTTCAGTCCATTGGGCTATGGAGTCTAAGGATGGCTTTACTGGATTTCTTTTCTAAACACAAGATGGTATTACAGGGCAAGATAGTTAGACAAAGAACAATCCTTAAAATTTAAAGTGGATGGATGATCTTGAAGGGATGAAAGGCAACTAAGAATCTTTCACCATATTCAAGAGAAGAAGAGAAATGACTACAAGCAAAGAGCAATGAAGGATTCTTTGTTACAGTAATCAACAATGTTGAAATCAGCAAAACATGAGCAATTAAGAATTCATGCTTATAACTAATCCAGAAGAAAACATCAAGAATAATCACATTTGAAAACAGAGTACAATTAAGAAAATTCTGTTTCAATCCTTTATGTAAACTATTCAGAAACGGATATGATGATAGCATAAACTAATATAAAATTTAAACACAAGGGTTGGAAAACTTATTGAACTGAAGTCCAACACATGAATCCTGCAACAAGTCGAGTGCTTCAAAACGTCATCCAGTAAGCCACAAGTAAATTTGTCCAAAAGCTTTTTATTCCGAAAACCTCAATGTTACAGCAGAGTAATAGAATCCACCCAAATGCTTCCAAGAGTGGAGTATTTATACAAATTCTAAACTAAAATATCTTGAAACAAATATCAAAATTGGTTCACAAATCTCTCCAACTATTTACATAAATAGAACTAAAGTAAAGGAAACTCAAACTATTTGGCACTATTTTTAATGGATAGGTGATGACAAAGAGGAGAATTCGAATTTGATCCAAATCTTAGTTGATGATGAGGCATCCAAGTCACTAACTGCTTCCTTTCTTTGTGCAATCTGCTCCAACAATTCTGCAAACTTGGGGTCCAATGATATCTTCGTATTTCTCAATCCGTAATAGATATGTAAAAGGTGAAAGAGGTTATTGTGGATAAATATGTTGGTGAGATAAACCTCTTTCAGTTTCCCAAAATTCCTCTCCAGCTGTACATAATATTCTCTGTAAAAAATATGTGTAAAACAGAGTTTTACAGAGTCTGAAAAATGGCCTGTAAAGATGCGCATGTATCTCTCATTATAAAACCACTGTGCAAAAACTGAGATAGGTTTTTGTAGATGGTTCTCTTAGGAACAAAAACCTCCTTCAGTTTTGTGAAATGTATTTCGGATTGGCCACAATATTCTCTGCAAAATGATGACTTGACTGTAATTTTCTGCAAAAAGTGCTTTCCAACTTTGTTTAATATTTCCAAAACCACAATAGCTGTTAGAAAAGTGAGAGAGGTTTTTGTAGATGGTCCTCTTAAGAACATAAACCTCTTTCAGTTTTGTAAAATTCATCTTTTATTGATCACAATAGTTTCTGCAAAACTATGACTGAAATATGCAATTTCTGCAAAAATGTTCCTTCTTGTTGTATTTTTCATCTTTTCACTTTTTTGTTCCTTTGACTGCTTTACTTTCACTTTAGATAAACTTCAATGTTGGTGAAAGTATTTTCATCTCTTTTTACCATTTTACTGCCTCTGTAACTTCATTTTTACTGTTTACCTTTGACTGCTCTGTAACTTCATTTTTACTGTTTACCTTTGACTGCTCTGTAACTTTGTTTTGACTTGTCACTCTGACTTTTACCTGATACACTTTATCCATTGATACTCTTTGATTTTGATACGCTTTGACTTGGGGATAAAACTTCTTTCTGATTTGGATCATAATTGGCATGATAGCAGTGGATAATTTCTGGGAAAATAAGGACTGAGGGGATGAGATATCTCAGGAAATTGGATTCCCACACCCCTATAAGATCTTGCCCCTTTGAGTATTCGTCTCTGCAGCGACAATAGCTCAATAGGGGACTTTCATCAAAATGAAGGTCTTTAATTTGGAAATCTTCATCTATCAGAGGTAAATAGTCTAATTCACGGTGAGGAGCATTCAATGGAGTGATATTAAGAGCTGCCGGGGCCTCCATTTTGGTTCTTGTGGATTCAAAATGGAGGTTTTTGGTTTTCTTCACGGGCCGGGCGGGATTCTTGAAATGAAGGAAATTAGAACAATTTGCAGGTTCGGGGAGCAATTTCACAGGTTTAAAATCTCCAGGGAAGACTCAGTGATGATTTTTAACCACTTTTTCAGCGAAAAAACAAAGGAAACTGAGTTTTACGTGCAGTCGGGGCGTAAAATGATAAATACCTGTTTTTAGACAGAAACTGGTTCTTTGACAGGTAATGAGCAATGGCAGGGACGTTCTTCAACACGGGCGCAGCAGAGTTTTGGGGCGAAATGGTCAATTACAGCGGAAATTTTGAAAATCGCAGCGGGAGCAACGTTCTTCTCAGAATAATGAAAATGACTAAAAAACACGAAAAAAATGGCTTATTCACAAGTTAAAAGGTATTTTTATTTTTTCGAGGTGATGACGTCATCGACGTACAGGGTGACGTAAGCTGACAGTAAGCGGTAAGCGGTAAGCGGTACTCCCGCACCGCTTTTGGTCGAGGACGGTTTTTAACGGAGGGGCAGCGATTCCATAGGAAAATCGCCACGTGGATGGTTGACTTTTCAGAAACCACCCATCCCCCGCTGGTTAAATTGCTGACAAGGGATGGGCAGCGGGATCAACGCTGGCCGTTGATCTGCGGGAGGCTGATCCAACGGCTGGGGCGATGGGAAGATGGGCGGAGGTTTCATGTGGGCCCCGTCGTATTTTTAAACACTTTTAAATGTTTTTAATCGCTCCGGGGGCTTTTTAATAGGCGGGGAAGGTTGTTAATTAGTCCAGATGACTTAATTAATCCCGTATGCAAAAGAAAGGGGTTGCGGCGGAGTTGGCTAGGTGGAATGCTACGTGGACGAACCACGGTGGCGCAAGACTTTCGCAAAGCTTTATTGATATTTTTGCGTTTAAACACACATATCGCATGTTTAAGGTTTTTATGTATATATTTTTATTTATATGGTAAATCAATTAATAGAACTAATTCACCATAGGGGCGGGATTAATGTATATTGCTATTTTTTAACCAAAGGGCTTGTAAAAGCGGGTTTTAATGATTTTTAGGGAGATAAATACTTTGGTTAAAACATTATAATAAATGGGTTTTTGGGGTATATATAAAAGGGAGTTATATACTTAGGAAAGGGTATTTGACTAGGGATTTAGTAAATAAAGTTAAATGTTAATATGGCAGAGGACAAGGAAACTCAAAATATTTTTACATATCTAAGAAAGTGATCATTTGTGAAGTAAATTGCAACATTTTATCTCCAACACTTCTTAGAATAGCAAGTTTATCTTGAGGGATTTTTATGAAATTATGCATCAGTTTCCTAAGTAAAATAGGATTTTACTTAGGAAAAAGTTAAAGATGGAAGATAATCAATGATGGATTATTTCAAGTGCTTAGGTCTTTTTGATCATTAGGCCGAGGGTCCGGTCCCTCCAGAAGTCAAGGAAATGCCTTGAGCCCCTTTGATCTCCAATTACCTTAGTACTTTTGGGGGAAATTAGTAAAACTCTTGAGGGGGAAAAATGATGGGGAGGTTAATGAATTTGACTTTGCTTGCTGTGATTTTCCAGTGTATTTTCTGCTTCAGTACTTTTGATGAAAGTAAATGATTAACTAACATGTAGCAACACCATTCATCAGATAACACTTTGCAGCACCATCTACCTACCCTATCTACTTAACACTACCATTTTGTCTTCTTTATTAGGGTGCATTTAGACTTGCAAACCATGATCAATCTTTTCTTTTTACATGATGAATCTATCTATTTCTACCCTTATTACATCCAAGGGCTCAGATTAAACTGTTGAGCACCTCTTATTCACTCTACCTAGCTACTTATCTGCCAAGATTAAACTGTTTGGATAGATATTTATTCTCTAATCTATAACATGAAATTGAAATATGACTAAGCCAAGTTTAAACAGTTTGACTTATTCATGAATTGTGGCAAAAGTTTCACAAGCTGCACACAATTGATTTATTACAACAGAGTAAAAGGTAGTGGCATTTGGATTTGCACACTTTCCTTGGTCTATTTTTTGCTTGGGGTTCATTTCTTTCTCTTTTTTGACCATTTTATTCTTTTTACCCTTTGATCTTTCTTTTAGGGTATACCCTCTTTACATTTTTTAAATTTTTTGATTTTTTTGGTTTTCAAGAATATGGAACACCTTTGCTCAAGTAAGAAGGTTTGAACATATTCCACACTTCCATCAAGACAATCATGAAAGATGAAACCTATTGATATAGGAGGCTAACAGTCAGCTCCAAAGTTTTTGGAGAAAAAGGATGCGGTGTCATACGTAAAGTGAAGGAAAAGTGCGGTACTAGGGTTTTTATGATTTTTATGAGCTTTTCTCCAAATTCAAGACTTGGTCTAGGAACTTTGGGGTTTTTGAATTCTAAGGGAGCATGAAATAGGTGTTGATAGACCCATATGAACAGCTAAATTTCATGGTGAAAATTTTTAGTGTAACAGATTGCCCCCTAAAGTGCGGAGTCTGAGATAATTCGAAGAGTGAAGTGCTTTATCATTTCAAGGATTAGCCTGTGGACACCCTAGTCGGAATCCTGTAAAAACATTCAATGAAATATATATATATATATATATATATATATATATAGATATATCATCATTGAGGTAGGCATTCCCATACTTAGATCAAAAACTAACTAAACTTGTTCTAATACAGAAATGATTTTAATATTACATCAATATTGTAGACAGAACATGGATTCAACCATATGTAATGAATATTTTACTGCATAATGAATAATAAAACTCTTCGTAGCCTAGATGGTGGAAACTAGATCCAGGGTCTTGATTTCTGCTTCCCAAACTAGTACGATTCTATCCATGCGATTAAATGTGTTGAAGTCGAACATGGTATAAATTACTTGATTACCAGTCAATGATGTGAACTGTTAACAAGTGTGAGATAAACCACCAATAATGACAATGGCTCTCAAATTACTCAGTATAATCCATGAAATGTGAATAAGTGATCTGAAGTCAAACATTTCACGGAATTGTTCGATCGAAGGTGAATGATGCAACCTGTCATCAAAGGCGAGAAACCTACCATTAAGGCATGCAGATTCCAAGGTACTGATAGATTCTAGATCAACTTCCTAGATGATGAGTTGTCGTCGATAGAAAGTGATCCGTCGTAAGAAAGCTCATGACATGAAACCATATATCAAGTTTTGAAGAAATTTTTTGCAAGGACTAAATCAGGGATGGTCAACGCGAATGGAGACAAATGTTTGTAGATGAATGGCTTGTTTGACTGTCATCTTGAACACATAAATAAACTGCAGATGGTTTGGTAACAATTTCCTTAAGCTAATACCCAGAAACTGGCTGAAGAACTGCAATGTGGTTTGATTAACTGATAGGCAAAGGATTTTCCCAACCTAGATAGAAGTGTGACAAAAAGTGTTGTGTTCAAGAGTGGTTTACTACTTCTAATTCAAAGTGTAACAAATGAATTCGTTTTCTCTCTTTTCCCCCACCATTTCTGGCAAGTACCTCTTTATTTTTTATAACCTTGAGGAGGATAACATTTTCTTGTTTATAAGCTCATCCTTCGGATGAGTCCAACTTAGTTTAAAATTGAACCCTAAGAAGGAGTGGTTTATTCATGTTTGTAATTGATAGGTCCTTTACTGTTAAATTTTAATGAGTCCAGTATAGGAGAAACTCGGTGTTTTTCATTTTTAGGGAGTCAGAAGAAAAAACTTAAGAAAACTCCATCGGTGTACTTTTTCATAATTTTAGTCTCTCTAGCCCGAAAAGGGATAAAATAATACAGGAGAGAACTCTATTGACCATGATTAGTCAACGTATACCTTTTGCATAAATATTCCTTTTCAGTCCGGAAAAGGGGTAAACTTATACTTAAGGGACGACTGTTCATTTCCTTTAATGAGTTCAAATAGTCAAGTACTCGGCAATATTTTCATATTTAGAGAGTCTGAAAAGGGCTAAAAAGAGGACTCCAATGTTTCACTTTTTCACAAGTTTTAACAAGTTTGAAAAAGGGATAAAAATGTACTCATGGTTTTCACTTTTTCGTAAGTTTTAACGAGTTCGAAAAAGTGATAAAAATGTACTCATATGGCTGACTTTAAATTTAATTTATGAGCAGGAAAAGACGGAAAGAACTCAGCATTTTCATGTGTTTTACGAGAATGAAAGATAGCAAAATAATATCGGGATTTTCATGAGTTTAACGAGTCTTGAAAATAATAACCGAAATAAACTTCAGATAGGTTTCATTTTTACAAAAGCTTGAAATAGAGAAAAAATGTGCTTCAGATAGAATTGAATGCCCCCCTAGCTAACTTGCTAGAGCACATGCCCGAACTCTATTGACCATGATTAGTCAACGTATACCTTTTTCGTAAATATTCCATTTCAGTCTGAAAAAGGGGTAAAATTATACTGAAGGGACGACTGTTCATTTCCTTTAACGAGTTCGAATAGTCAAGTACTCGGCAATATTTCCATATTTAGAGAGTTTGAAAAGGGCTAAAAAGAGGACTCCAACGTTTCGATTTTTCGTAAGTTTTAACGAGTTCGAAAAGGGGACAAAAATGTACTCATATGGCCGACTTTAAATTTAATTTACGAGCAGGAAAAGACAGAAAGAACTCAGCATTTTCATGTGTTTTACGAGAATGAAAGATAGCAAAATAATCTCAAGATTTTCATGAGTTTAACGAGTCTTGAAAATAATAACTGAAATAGACTTTAGATAGGTTTCATTTTTACAAAAGCTTGAAATAGAGAAAAACTATGCTTCAGATAGATTTGAATTGCTCCCAAGCGTAACTTGCTAGAGCACATGCCCCCCAAGCTTCATTGCATTCAACTAAGCAGACTACTAGTTACTAATAGCTGGATGGAATGAAGGTTCATTTACGAGATCAAATGAAATACGAGAGGATTTGTTTAATATTTTAACGAGGTTGACACAGGAAAAGAACCATCCTCATGGTGACATGTTTCATTTTTTAACGAGGTTGACATAGTAAAAGGAACTATCCTCTTAAACTACTATTTCTAATCTACCTACATAACCTATTGATTCATTTTTTAACGAGGTTGACACAAGAAAATAAATGTACTCATGGGTCTATTTCATTTTTTAGCAAGGTTGACATAGTAAAAGAACTGTCCTCATGTCTACTCTCTACAGTCTACCTACATAACCTATTGATTCATTTTTTAATGAGGTTTACATAGGAAAAGAACTGTCCTCATGACCCACTGATTCATTTTTTAATGAGGTTGACACAGTAAAAGGAACTTTCCTCTTGAATTACCGATTCATTTTTTAACAAGGTTGACACAGTAAAAGGAACTCTCCTCATGACCCACTGATTCATTTTTTAACGAGGTTGACGCAGTAAAAGGAACTTTCTTCTTTCATCACCGATTCATTTTTTAACAAGGTTGACATAGTAAAAGGAACTATCCTCATCAAACTTGTTTCATTTTTTAACGACGTTGACACAGTAAAAGGAAATCTCCTCATATCTCTGTTTCATTTTTTAGCAAGGTTGACACAGTAAAAGGAACTCTCCCCACATCTAAGACATGTTTCATTTTTTAATGAGGTTGACACAGTAAAAGAACTGTCCTCAATTACATGTTTCATTTTTTAACGAGGTTGACACAGTAAAAGGAACTATCCTCTAACCAACTGATTCATTTTTTAACGAGGTTGACACAATAAAAGGAACTATCCTCTTGACTCACTGATTTATTTTTTAACGAGGTTGACACAGTAAAAGGAACTATCCTCACCAAACTTCTTGATCATGGGTTCCAAATAGAAGAAACACATGTCAAGGGATGCACCTTGATCATGGCTTCCAAGAGGTCTTCATATATGGAAGAACAATTCTCTGAAAGGAACACATGTCAAGGGACTAAAAAGGGATAAGAACACCGTGTTCAAATAATCCCATAGATTTTTCCATGTCAATTACCGGATCTAAGTCAAAGGAAGTCGAGCAAACAGTGAGAGGCTCTCTTGCATTGGTAACTGAAAACATGGGACTGGTTGCCACATAATTAACCCGTGGCGGGGTAGATACCACTTTAGTATGAGGAACATTTAGGGGTGTCGAATTATTGGTAGTCGAATCCAGACTAGCGAATGAAAGTTGGTCAACAGTCACAATGTTTCCATTGTGAGGGAAAGACATCACGCGAAAGAGTGTCGATATGAAAGCTTTCATTGCATAGACATAGTCTCGCCCAAGGAGTAAATTGAAATCCAAGGGGCCTCGAATTACCATAAGATCAATACAGACAGTTTTACCTCCCAAAGTAATAGAAAACCTAGGAAGGATCCCTAAAGGTTCACTAATGGTTCTATTAAAAGCTTTCAAAATTATGCGTAATAGGCACAAGCTGAGGGGAACCCAAAGCTTTCCAAGCAGTTGAGGATAAAATACTAACAGAAGCACCTTCATCTACATGTGTGCGGCATACATTCTTACGAATAGCCTGCAAAATTATTTGGAAAGGGATGAAGGAAGGAAGAAAAGGTTCTATCAGTCTATTCCAATCAAAGGAAAAGACCTCTGTACTTGGAGGGGGTTCAATAGGAACAGGTGAAATGCCCCCTGGCGTAGAAGAATCTGATGTAACAAGAAGAACCAGAGTGGTATGAAGTTCACTCTCTTCAAGGAGAGTGGGATCGACTGAATGTGACATTGAGTCAACCACTTGATCAACTAAAGGATCATCAAACTGAGTGATATGAGTTTCACTCTCCAATGGAAGAGTGAAATTGACTGTACTTGGAATTGGATCAATCACTCCGTCATTTGATAGTAGGTTGGGAGAAATTTGACGGTAACTAGTTCAAAGTTTTTGCTGTGGAACAATAAGGTTTTCCAACAATTTTTAGGCTTCATCCATGTGAGGGAAAATGTGAGTTTGATGACTCCCTTAGCATAACCTACAAGGAAACCTAACTTTACCCTTTTTCCTAGGAACCTAACTATCATTGGTTGATGGATCAATGGTAAGTTGATGAGAATGTTCTGAACATACTTCCAAGACCTTAGGAATAGTAGGAAAATTGATAAGGAAGTGGTCACCCTTACAAAGCTTGCAAGGGTATTTGGGTTTACGGTGCATGTTGGAGGTTTCCACAACATTAATAACACTTACAGCCATGGTTGGTTGGTTAAATTCTTTCTTATTTAGCTTCTTCTTCTTCTTCCCTTTCTTCTTCTTCTTAGCCAGCTGGTTACTAGCGTCAAGGTTTTTACCAAGCGAAGAGGAAGAAAGGGAGGAATAAATATTGGGCGAAGAAGGTAAAGGGTTAACAGAAGGTTGGTGATGTTGAGATGGTGAAATCTGCTGAGGTGAAGAATTTGGTTGAGGTGGAATAATTGGAGTATTCGGGGCCAACAAAGTTGAAAATAACTAAATTGGTAAACCTATTGTAAATCCAGGTAATGACAATGTAGCCATATAAGGAGGACCAACATTTCCAAAGCAAGGAAAATTACTAGGATTCTCAGTAAGAGGGGTTCCTTGGTTGGTAAATTCCAGAACAGTTGCCATTATATTCAACTTCAGTGAATTTTATTAACAATTTAAAACTAAAATTAACAATTCACAATTCACACCTAAACAATTAAAATTCACAATTCACACCTATGGTCTCTAAAAAGTAAAAACAAACAAATGAACACGCGCTATCAAATATAGGAGTCAAACCACACACAAACATTAGATTCCCACAATAAAAACACTAGTTGGTGATGAAATCCAACATCATAGAATTTTAACGCAGAAATGGCAGTTGGAACCCCGACAACCTGCTTACTGAAACAGACCGGTGCAAGTTTCTCCACTATGCCATCTCGAGTGAAGATAACCCTCTGGAGAGTCCAAGTGAGTCTAGCCGACGTCTGTTCCAGGTATAGTGGGATCTTCCCTCCACCGTCACCTTGGGAAATAATCCTATAGATTATGGCCACTAAGGTTACCAACAGAAACAAATATACCTGGGGAAACAGTCTACGATCCGACACACATGCAAGGGCAGAGTAACAAAGCTCAATCCCCTTGAAGGCTCCTTGAAATAATCCAAGGTTTACCGACAAGTGACCCCAGGCTCCTCGACAATGGTCAATCCGAGGTTTACCATTGTTAATACGTGTATATATTCTATCATTCTCAATGAGGAAGGATTGATTACCTCATTGGTTCGGATATGATCTCGTGCTTGACTCCTTTAGGAGGAGCGTCCCAGAGCATACATGCTACTATTGGATTTTCCTACCGCAAGATCGACTACTTGTTTTTTTTATTGTCTTGGAGAGTTAACTAAAACCTATTCCAAGACACTATCCTAAACTATATTGGTGGAAAGAGCCCTAAAAATGTAAAAATTACTAGATGAATTTTATTAAGCACTGTATTATTTAGGTTGTTATTACTCAAAGGGTAAATGGATACGAAACCAATGGTGTTATGACCCGACTCAAAACTGAATGCAATCAAATATGATAATGTAATCTTTTCAATTCGATGAATCCTAACTAAATTAAGGAGAGAGTTTCAATTCACTTCCAACAATGCAAAAATTGATCAATAAGAGAAAATATAACAAATCTTCTAATGCACTAATTTCATCAAGAAAAGCTAATGCTAATCAATTCCATTTTTTATTTTTATGTTTTAAAACAAGCATAAAAACATGTAAATTCAAATCAAAGAAACTAATCTAAATCTACGATTGATTTTTCCAGAATGTAAAATATGCAATTGTAATCTATGCACAATTCACATGAAAAATATGCAAATGTAATCTATGCACATTTTTCATTTATATTCTGAAAATGAGAATTCTAATTATGCAAATGTGATCTATGCAAAATAATTCTCAAACACAAGATGATTCTAATGTAATCTAAGAACCAATCAAGTGCAAGTAAAGAAAATTGGGTGAGAGTTCCAAAGATCAAAAAATAAAAACACTCAAATGCAATTAACACTCAGACACAATTTAGCAAAAAGATGAAAAATTGTTAAGAAATTGAGACAAACCTCGAAGTAAATGACCAAAGGAAATAAAATTAAGAATTTCTCAAAAAAGAATATTCAAAACACCCAATTAACTTAATGGAGACTGATGAGATTGTAAGAGTTGCTGAAAGAAATTCACACTAGGCTTTCTGACAGAAAATACAAGTCTGCGTATACACTAAGAATCTAACAAACTGATCCAGAAAAGATAATTTTAAGGTTCTCTAAAAATTTTCACAGGGTCCGCAGGTTTCAGTGTAAACAAGTGTGGTCCCACACTGTTTATACAAGAAAAGAGCGGATATGCCCGCACTATTTCTAAAAGAAAAGTGCAGATACCAGAAAACTAAAAGAAAAAAAAAAACTCTAAAGCACATTTCATGGATTCTGCAGGAATAAATTACCCAAGCCAGTATCAATCAATCAAAATCAGAAAAATAAATTCACCAGTCAAACTCAAAGATAAAGAAAACTAAGTTCTATCCCCAGTATGGTCGCCATTTTGTTGGACGGATAAGTCATTCTTGCGGACAAGACAGACCTCCCAAGTGTCCTACGGACAACTAGCAACAAACGGACAAACAAAAACTATTTTCTCTAGATAATATTCAATTCATTAATTAGCTATAACATGGGTTTTGAAGACCTACCTGTAGTTCAATGCTATTTGTAATAATCTTCTTTCCAGTTGCTTGAAAGAGTCGTCTTCAAAGATTTGCAATCACAAACATGGAAAAAATAATAGCACCTGTATAGGATAAACTAATTCACGAATTATATATCTATCAAGATGATCAAGGAATTCAAGAAATGAGTAAATAAATTAAATATATCATTGATAAAACATGATAAACAAGCTACTTAATTAAAGAACTCATTGAGAAAACAATATTTATTCGTATTATATTTGATTAAGAAGAGCCCTACAACCGTGTCTGCCTTGATGTTGTACAGGCCTTCCTGGGGTCCGGAATAGGCATTTCCTTTACTCTGACAAGCCTTACACTCTCTCAGCTAAAGCACATGGGTGTGTAATAATTCCCATATAAAGATTAGCTATGAGAGTCCGAATTTTTACAGAATTTCTCCTCAAAAATTCTTCAAGTCTCACTCCAATTCTCAAAGTCTCCATCAGTCTAAGTAAGTACCCTTGAAACTGAACCAAAGCTTCAATTTATAGGAGAAGGAAAGTGGTTCCAGCTCCAAAATGGAAGGGATAGAGTCCCCTTATCAAGGGATTAAGTTCCAAAATCCAAGGAATAGGCTCCTTTAATGAAGGAATGAATGTTCATGATAGAGTAAATTTTCGACCATATAACGCTTCTAGAAGCTTCCAGCTAGGAGAATATTCGACCAACTGGGCTTCTAGAACTTGCTTTTCCGCTCATTTTACCTTTTATAGGGGTCCACACTTTTAATGAAGAAAACATGCGGTCAGTGCCACAGTTTTTGGAGAAAAAATATGTGGTGCCACGGGTAAAGCTAAGGAAAAGTACGGTACTAGGGTTTTTATGATTTTTATGAGCTTTTCTCCAAATTCAAGACTTGGTCTAGGAACTTTGGGGTTTTTGACTTCTAAGGGAGCATGATATAGGTGTTGATAGACCCATATGAACAGCTAAATGTCATGGTGACAAATTTTAGTGTAATAGTACTTGACCTGAAGAGTTCAAGATTCCATCTTGAATCAAAGGGTTTATGTTTTGGTTGATAGTGGGGCTACCCACAATTTTATTGATGCCTAACTAGTGCAAAGGAGGGCAATACCCACTGATGCTTTTGAGGGATTCTCTATTTTGGTCCCAGGAGATAGAACAATGCAATGCATGGATTATGTTCCATCATTATCAGTCACCATGGGAACTTATACATTGACTGATCACTTCTTTGTGGTTGACATACCTGAAACTAATGTCATATTGGGTGTGCAATGGTTGATTACTTTGGGGAAAGTCACCACTGATTGGGAGACTTTGCAGATGGAATGGGTAGATAGAAAGAGTGGAAAATCTCAATTGATTAAAGGCGTGCACACATATCCCTCACATACCACTTCCACACAGAAATCAGAGATGGATTTGCGCAGTGGAAGCAAGGACCTAAAAGTCCCATCTATTATTCTTATGGGATTCATGCATGGGACACTATTATTTAGTGGAAAACTATTGGGGAAAAATAATTTCCTGTCATTTAATTTTTCAACCCGAGGATTTCGTAAGCTTGTGAAGCATGCATGCACTATATGTGCTAGAAATGATCTTTCAGTTTAGATCAATCTAACTACAAAATAATGAAAACCAATTCATTTAATCCATGAAATCAAATAATGAAAATGAAATTCAAATAACCTATGAAATCAAGTAACGAAAAGAAAGAAAGAAAATTCAAAAGAAAATATAGCGCGCACAATCACACTTGTAGGAATTGAAATTTTAATCTAAGAAAGCATTTCAAAACATGTAAAAGAAAACAACTAAGGTACGTTCAATCACTCCAGCATCCAATATGAAGGTATGATAGAATCACCCTCTTGAGATGATGTATAAGAAACCGATTATACTTTAGTCTTTAAATATAGGAAAGCAATTAAAGCATGTAAAGGGAAAACTCAATAATTGAATAAATTAGGTATTCGAGCATTCAGTTTAGAAATATGATAAAATCACCTTCTTGAAATGATATTTGAGAACACCCAATTATACAATTGAATGAGGATCTAAAAAAATAATTTAAAATAATGTAAAAGTAAAGCTCAATGATTGTATAGGTTAAACATTCAATCACCCAATTTGGAAGTATGACAAGTCACCTTCTTAACCTGATCTTTTAAGAACATTCAATTATACAATGAATAGATAGTTTGATCTAAGAAATTAAATAACAGAACATGAAAGGAAACTAAATAACTATGAGCTCTATTGCCTCAAACTTAATCCAATTGGAAAATAGATAAATCTATCCTCTTGAAATGTTTCTAGAAAAGAAAATATTACACAGTCATTCTAAAACTAATACTAAGAAAGCAAATGAACTTTAATCTATAAAAGCAAGTAAATCTCACACATTTTAGGTAGCTGATATAAAAGTATGAGAGATGGTAAATCGAGATGCTCCATATGTAAGTAAAACCAAGTCAAAATGAAGGAACATTCATGAGTAAGGTGCCAAAATCCAATTCTGTATTCAAAGATTGAGTGTAACTCTAATTTTACATATGATTTGGTAGGAGAAAGATTCCCCTATTTATACAAAAAAAATGAGAAGCTATCTCATTAATGAGATTCCATGAATCTCCTCCTATATCTCGAGTTACAATTCAAATATGAAGTGATAAGGCACATGTCTTATTAGAGTTACAATAGAAATAGGAAATGAGACACATATCCTTATGATCCCATGATCTTCTCCATCCAAATTCGAATTTGGCCTTAGGAGGCCACATAAGGGTCTTTTGGAAGCTTCTTTTTGACCTACACATGGAAACAAACTCATTCCACTTGTTAGGTATAAGTATGTGCATATTATTTTCTAATTTTTAACCACAAATTCACTTAAAAATACTAGGAATGAATAAAGTTTGGAAAAACATAAATGTAACCCAATAGTGGTAATGGTAAGGTAAATGTAATGAAATGGAGGTGGAGTGAAGGTGAGAATATGAAAATGTAAGTGAAAATGAAATGGAAGTGAATGACAATTTCAGGGCCCAATATACCCCCCTGTTAGCCCCTTATGAATTCCTTGACAAAGCAAGCAAGGGGCTAGAATGTTTTATGAGCCTTCAAGGAATGCATTTCCCTTGAAAACACATCATCCTTGAAGTCTTGTTAAATTCCCTGCCTATGACTGTTTCCCCCTGTTGTTCTGGTGTTCATGAGCCTTACTGAACGATAAATTTTTCTCAAAAAGGCCATTATCTGCCCCTTGTTCCCCTGCACAAATTCCCCCATTTTGTCCTTTTTCCCCTTTTTTTCCAAGTCCCCTTTGTTCCCCCTAATATCCCCATCAACCTCCTAAATTTTCCCAAAATCCCCATGAGGTCCCACCCTTGCCCTTTATTTTCCTAATTTCCCCCTTAATCCCTCTACCGTTACCTTCCTTAGGCCTTGGAACGCACTAAAATGGGTTAAAACCCCACTTTCCGACCTTGTAATAGGGTTTAGCCCCTTTACCGCAAGCCCTGACCACTTCCCCACATATGCCCTTAGCCTAAGACCGAACGCCTAAGTCTTGAGCGCCAATCGCAATCGGAACCGTCGGGCGGGTGCAATCCTTTGTAACATTAAAAATGTTCCGATGCGATTGTTTTATTAAACAAAGTACTGCGACGCGTTCTTTACCGTTGATCTGACATAAAGATCGCACTCCCCGCCTAATCGCACTCCCTGCCTAATCGCAATAGGAAGTCTTAATATGTGCCACCCCACCCCCCTTCGATTACGATCCCTCGATACACTTCTCCATCGTCGATCTCCCCACCAGATCAGACAGTCCAGCGTTAATCGCTCTGTCGCAATCGCAGCGTTCAATCGCATCCCCTCTTTTGCGCCCCCCAATTGTGATTGCTCCGATCAAATCCTAGTCGTCCATCTCCCTGATGATCCAACGGTCAGCGCTCAATCACGCCCTGACTTCCGATCGCAATCGCAAGTCCGAACTACCGATCCCCGATCGCGCTGTCCCTCCGATTGAACATGAACTGTCAATCTGATCTTTGGATCCAACGATTAGCGCTCAATCGCGCTCTCACTACCGATCACAATCACAATTTTGAAATGTGTCACCCCTGTCCCTCCTCCGATTGTGATTTCCCGATTCAATCACAACCATTCGTCCATATTTGAAATCAATGGCCCAGATCTTATTGCATCAAGCCCGTCTCTCTTTCCCTTTTTCCCTCTGAACGAATCTCCACCGTTGATCCCCAAGTAAATCCAATGGCCATCGTTTCCCTTGTCCCAATCGCAATCAGAAGCTTATATAGTGTGTTCCCCTTGCTCCTCCCGATTGTGATGCTCCGAGTTGATCCTAACCGTCCATTGGATCTAGGATCTAACGGTCAAGATTTGATTTCCCTATGCCTCCAACTGGGTCCCACCTCATCGCATTTCATTGCATTTCCTTCGCATTTCTTTGTATTTTGTTCAAAGTCTAAAGTTTAAGACTTTCCATGAAATTCTTATATTTCATAGTCGTTCTGCCCACTTTCATATATTATTCCGCCGCTCGATCTCCACCGTCGATCTTTGTCCCCGGACCATGATCTAACGGTCAACGCTGCATTCTACCACCAAAACCTTTATTCATGAGTTCTCACCCTTCCGTTTGCATTTTTTCACCATTGTGTAGTCAAAGCCACCACTCCTCCGCCGCGCTACCATTTCATCCACCCTCCCATTGCATTGTTTTATGAGTCTAGTTGTGTGTTTTGCAGGGTGCAGAAGTAAAGGGGCCGCTGTGATTTCATAGTCTTCATTACAGTGGCAAGATTTTGCAGATAAAGATATAAGTGAAGCAGCAGAGAGTTCAATGCATAGAAACCAAGTCATCAGGGCAGCCTCATCAACAGAGATGTTTTTCTCCATGGAAGGATAGAGCGCCCATACTGTTTTTACTCCGTGCCATGCTCCAGTGAAGAGATTTCCACCCAGAACACAGTCCAAGCTACCAGAGCAGTTGTTAATGCGGTATGGCAGACCATTCCATTTTTATTACCAGTTTGTTTATTCACCCATAGTACCACAGAGTACCACTGCAGCCAGAGTACATCATGACCATGTCAAAGTAAATGGAAGCTGAAGAAGATCACTCCTTCATTCCAAAAAGGTACCAGGGATAAATGCAGAGATTTAAAACATAATGGATTTCGGCCCTCTCCTACCTTTCTGTGTTTTAATGTTTCATTTAGTGCTCCACCTACCTCCTCGGCTCATCTTCTGCCATAAAACTCAGGAAGAAATTATTTTAAAGGTTTTTGGTCAGTTATCAGAGAACTGTAAGCAGTTGCTTTTGAGACTCGGCCTCTGTGTAAAGATTGTAAGGTAGGTTGATGGATATGTTTTCAGTTTGAGTATTCAGCTATCAGCAATATTGTACTTGATTGGTATTGTCATTCAATATGACAAGCACATTTATTTGGATCCTGATTTGAAGCAGAGGTGATTTTTTCCTATCTTTGTGTTTACATTCATTTCCTTTCATTTCTACTGGCTTGCATCAGAAGTTTGACATAGGATTTACCCTTGTTAGGTACCCTATGTTCTTGCTCTCCTTTCCATTTATGTTTATCTTCTGAAATTTTTTATCTGAGAAGTGTTTTCAGTTGGTTTAACTAGTGTAGTGGATGTTATTGCCTGCTCTCTGATGTATGAATTAAATGAATTTACTTCTTAGATGTTTCTTGTTATTGATTCAGTCGAAAGATTTGGGAACACTGGGGATTAGAGTTAGCCCTGTCCACTAGGATCCTTGTACGACCTACTGATCCATAAATTTGTGCTCTAAAATCTATGTTATCTCCTCACTCCTTCTCTCTATATCACATAATCATCTTGAAAGATCCTATGTTTCAGATGACTAGCCCAATTGAAAGCCTGCCTATTGAGTAGCAAGCAAATCCTTTCCTGAATCCATTGCCCAATGGTTCTAAATATTTCCTGGACTATTTCACCACTACCTTATCCCTCTTTTCTCATACTAATCTTACATCGAAACCTTCATTCCTGATAACCAGCAACCAAAAAAAACAATCAAACAAACAAACCTTTAGCCTATAACTAGCCTAAAATCATAACATTTGAGCCTCATAGACATAAACCTTTGCTCATATAGAGAGATTCCTCTCTGGACCCAGGGGGGCTAGACCCTGAGGTTTGAAAGTGGTTCTGATGTTGTCTCATCTTTTGGTCTTTCCAATCTGGCCAAAACATGGGAACCCCAACATAATGGTGACTCCATTGGGGAATTTCTGAGTATTTCACATCCTACTATATCACAAACCCTCAGAAAACCTAAAATCTCTGGTCAGGTTGGTAGTAAAACAATTACACTTACATTGTGCTTACCTCTTGTGTGTTTTACCCCATACTCTTAGACAGAGCCTAGAAAGGGCCAGGTAGCCTCCAGATCTCACACTCTTTCGGAGGTGACATATCTGGCAAATTCCCTCCCAGTCAATCTCTGGTTAGAGTTTGCTGTGTTTCGGGAAGACATCCTTGAAAAGGGACATCTCTAGTGCACTGAGGTGGACAGTGTACCCTCCAAAAACTTCCTAAACCCTCCACCTGGCGACTCCAATTTTTCATAAACGTTTAAAGACTCCACTGGGAGACCAACCCCCCATAACAACATCAACCACGGTAGAAGTGACAAGTAGGGTTAAGCTGCTGGATTAGAAAAAAACTTTCTAGCTTCTAGAACCATTCATACAAGAGCTTACCCTAACCCAGACCCACTTGAAATAGTTGACAATCCTGAGAGCATCCTCAAGGGAGCTCCTACACCTAAAAGATCAACTATTTCCAAACACATCCATAGAGCTAATTCTGCACCAGAAGATTTGACAGCTCTCTCACATTTTCACCTTGACCTAGACCAGCCAAACAACTTATCTAGAACTAGGTCATTCAGTAGCTTAGACCAGCCATACTCTGAGCTTCCTGATTCACCACAGCAAGGTGGCAGACACCTTAGGAATAGACAGACCCCTCCATCTACACCTCATGATTTAAATTTCATACAAAACTTGGGGCTCAGTCACCTTAGGTCTGCTCATCAGTCCTTTGCTGGTCATAGTATCCCTGTCATCCATATACCAGTTGCCCAAGCCAACCCTTTAACTCATCAAAACATCATCATGGAAGCTTGGTATGCACCTTTGGTTTTACCTCAGCCTCTAGTACCCTTACCTAATGATTATCAGTAAAAAATCCCACACTTCACTACAAAGGAATCCATCACAGCCTAGCAACACGTAGATAAAATGGAAGATTATTTTGACTACATGGAAATTGATGATGATACTGTCAAAATGAGAATCTTTGCCCAAAGCTTAGGGGGTGATGTGAAGAAATGGTTTAAGGGCCTGCCTCCAGGTAGAATCAATGATCTTCTGGGCTTGTATCAGACTTTCATAAACAAATGGGAAACTAGGGCAAACCCTCACCAGCTCCTGGTAGAATACATGACCCTTAAAAAAAACGTAGGAGAGAGTGTTCATGATTACACAACAAGATTCAAAAACATTTATAATGCTCTCCCTCCACATATGAAACCTCCACAAGGCATGGCCCTAGCAAAATACCCTGAGGGTTTTGATGCTGACATGGCCTACGAGCTTAGAGATAAGGAATACAACGCATTGGAGGACATGCAGAAAGGAGCAGTGAATATAGAACCCAACCTGATTGAGAAAAGAGCAAGGCTGAAATCCGAGAGAAGGGTAACATATAGAGATGACAATGTAGCTTCCACATATAACCAAAATTATGATAAGCTGTCTAAAAATGTGGAAAGGTTACAACAAATAATGGAAAAAATGGTTGTCACAGTCAGTAATCAGAACAGAAACCAAAATAAGAACCAAAACTTTAGGAGAAACAATAACACTCCCAACAGACAAAAAGAATTAGATCAACAGGTTATTCCCCCATGCCAAAAATTTCTTGATGAAGATGAGGGAATCATAGAAGAGTCTCAGGGAAACACAATTAATATGTTTTGAACAGAAGATTCAATCCATAACTGTTATTCAGAAGAATACCAGCCTTCACCCTCTGGTTGGGAAGAGGAATGGTTGGAATATGAAGATTACAGATTAGGATTTGAAAATGCCATGATGCAGGTCAGAGAACAATATGAAGTTAGAAGCAAAAAGAGTCAAGAAACTGCCAAACCCAAAGCTTCTGAGACTACCATCAAAAAGAGGCCTGAGAAAACTTCTAAATTAACTGCTGAAACCAACAAATCAGCAGTTGAGAGTTCTGGAAAGAATAGAGAGAAAGACAACCAAAACACTAATGTACAAGGTAAACTAGCTAGAAGCACTAGCACTGTAGTTAGTGCTCCTGATAAAACTGTCACAAACACTGTACATAATGAGGATCTACCCATTGATTCAGCCACTAAGGCAGTGGCAAATAAAAGGGAGATGAGCATTCCAAAGAGTCAGTCCACTTTCAATTTGGAAAGTGAGATTGCAAGAATTAAAATCTCTGTCCCACTTTTTGAGCTGGCCACTCAGGATGTATATACAGGCTAGATTTTGAGAGCTTTGAACTTAGGTGAGAATGGTGACTCTGTCAATCTGAATGATGATCAACCTGCCCTTTTGTTTGGTCCCAAGATAGAGGGGTAATTTCAGGAAGGGGTAGTTCTGTATTTCTATATTAGTCTCAACATTCATGATAAGATCCTGCACAATGCAATGCATGATTCTGGAGCATCACACAACCTAATGCCTAAGGTAGTCATGGAAAGGCTAGGTCTAGAGATAACCATACCTTACAAAGATTTATACTCTTTCGACTCTAGCAGAGTAAAATGCTTAGGCCTGATCAAAGACTTGTGTGTGAGCTTAACTCAAATCCCAGCTAAATGAATGGTCATGGATGTTGTGGTGGCAGATGTGCCACCCAAGTATGGCATGCTATTATCAATATCATGGGGAGCCAAGCTGCAGGGTACAATGCAGATGGATGGCTCGTATGCCATAATCCTAATTTTTGGCCAACTTAGAAAACTGTATAGGGAGACACAAATGAAATTCCTAGTCAGTAGCCCCGAAAAACCAGAAAATTCACCTGTCTATTCTGTACATACAGACCTTGACTCCTTCATATTTTTTAATGATGGATCTTTAGAAGGGCTAGAGTCCCAAAAACGAGACATAAAAGGAGAGGTAGAAGCTGTTGATTTCAACATAATGGCTGCTCTATATTTAGAGGACAATGAAGAAGAAAACCGCAATAAAACCTGTAGGACATGCGGTGGAGACCTAACCCCGAGTGAACAAGAAACAAAGCATGAAAAACCATCTGACCAGATCCCTGAAATGAATACATTTCACGTGGAACAAATTAATCCACAGCCTAGTATAGACCCTACCATGCAACATAATGGCGAAACTAGCTATAGGGAAGAGGGTGATAACGAAAGCAAAAATGAACCCCTGTGGGTGATGAAATTCGATGGGTCATGCACCAGAAGAACTGCCGGGGTAGGAGTGTGGATTCATAACACAGAGAATGATTACGCAGAGAGTCACGCCTGCAACCTGCACTTCAAATGCACGAATAACGTAGCTGAATACGAGGCTCTAATCCTGGGTCTAAAGATGTTGAGAAAATTAGGAGCAAGTAGGATTAAGGTGCGTGGATACTCTGAGCTAATTATTAAACAGGTAAACGGGGAATACACAACGAAACATCCTAGGATGAGGGCATATAGGAATGACACTATGGATCTGCTGAAAACGTTTGTTGAATACAAATTAGTGTTCATTTCTAGAAGTCAAAATGTCATTGCAAATGGATTAGCTTGCCTAGCCAGTTCCTACCCCAGGACTCCCATAGACCAACAGATCATCATTCAAACCAAATTTAGACCTGTTGTGCCAGACAACGAAAAATATTGGCAGGTTTTTGAAGGTGATAAACAGATCGAAGATTTTTTGGTAGGCAGAAACGAGTTTGAATTTTCTGATTCAGACTCTAAATCTAACCATAACTGACTAAGTGATGAGTCCTCAGATGAGGAAGAAACACCCTGTAACATAGAACTAAAATATTTAGACGAACATACTGGACATCCAGATCGCAAATGTGAAAATGCAGATAGTGAAGAGGTAGAGGTGCTGCAGGCCAAAGCTAAGAATATACCCAGAGGCCTGGCACCCTTAGAGGACCTCTTTGACTTTGATGATGTCGCAAAAAAACCCACTATAGAACATGCAGGCTCTGATGTAGAAGAATGCAACGTAGGCACTGAAGATAAGCCCAAAATGATTAACCTGGCTAAGTCTTTACCTGTAGACATGAAGAAGAAATACATTGACCTTTTCAAGGAATTCATGGATGTGTTTGCATGGAGCTATGAAGACTTAAAGGCCTATGACACAAACATAATCCAGCACAAAATACCCCTGAAAGAAAATAAAAAGCCCTTTAGGCAAAAACTTCGTAGAATCAATCCCAAAAAATTTCCTGCAGTAGAGAAAGATATCAAGAAGATGTTTGAAGCAGGTATAATTGTGCTTGTGAGGTTCTCTGATTGGGTATCAAACTTAGTGGCTGTAAGGAAGAAACCAGGAGAAATCAGATTGTGCATAGACTTTAGGAACCTCAATAGAGCCTCACTCAAAGACAATTACCCTTTGCCTAAAATGGAACATATTCTTCAAAAGGTAGTAGGTTCTAAGAGGATTTCCCTGCTAGATGGTTTCTCCGGATATAACCAAGTCTTAGTAATCCCAGAAGACCAACTCAAAATAGCCTTCACCACTCCTTGGGGTACCTTCATGTGTGTGAATATGCCTTTTGGATTGATGAATGCTGGAGCCACCTTCCAAAGAGCGATAGACATAGCATTTTCAGATGAGATAGGACATTTCATTGTTATCTACTTGGATGACATAACCGTATTTTCCAAGACTGAAGAAGAACACCTAGAACATCTGAGAAAAGTTTTTGAAAAATGCAGAAGGTTTGGTTTGTCCCTGAACCCTAAAAAGACTGTCTTTGGGCTACAGGAGGGAAAACTCCTTGGCCACATTATATCCGAGAAGGGAATCAGGATAGACCCACAACGAGTTGAGGGAATACTACAGATCGCGCACCCCAGAAACATCAAGGAATTACAATCTTTCATTGGAAATATTAACTTCCTTAGGAGGTTTATTCCAAATGTGGCTGAACATCTTAGGAACATGACTAACATGCTGAAGAAAGGTGCATGAGTTAAATGGACCATGGGAGAAAAACAATATTTTGAATCAGTGAAACTTGCACTTACCCAAGCTCCCGTCCTAATCAGCCCAGATTTCTCCAAATATTTCCTGATCTTTTCATTTGCCTCAGAGCATACAGTTGTTGTAGTCTTGCTACAGAAAAACATAGAGGGAATGGAATAGCCAATTGCCTTTTTTAGCAAAGCACTCAGAGATGCACCCTTGAAATACAATATCATGGAGAAATAGGCCCGTGCTCTAATTAAGGCCTTGAAAGACTTCGGGGTGTACATATTGCATTCCCACACTGTAGCTTATGTGCCCAACATCATAGTCAAAGATATACTGTCCCAAGACCCAGATGGAAAAAGGGGCAAATGGATAGAAGTGATCCTAGAATATGACCTTGAGATAAAACCCACCAAACTGATTAAAGGTCAAGGCTTAGCTAAGTTAATGGCTGAATCGAACCTACAAGCCCTATACATTAACATGATAAGTACCTTGGATAAGCAACAAGAATTTCCTGATCTCACCGTTGAGGAAAAATTTCAGAGCTCTCCTTGGTATTCCGACATTCTGTATGTGCTTACACACCTCAATGCCCCTCTCGGATTATCAAAGACCAAGGCCAGATTCTTAAATCTAAAATTCAGAAATTACTGCATCTTAGATGAAAACCTATACTGGAAGAATCCTAATGGTCTATTGCTAAATTTTTTTCCTGAAAATGAGGCAGAGAGGGTTAAACAAGAATTCCATGCTGGAGAATGTGGAGGCCACCTGAGTTGGAAAGCCACTGCAAACAAAATACTCAGAGCTGGCTACTATTGTCCCAAACTCTTCAATGATGTTCATAAAATGATAGTTTCCTGCCACAAATGTCAGATATTTGAGGGCAAGAGAAAACTCCTCCCTTTACCCCTACAACCCATCACTGTTGAAGGTCCCTTTCTACAATGGGGCCTAGATTTCATAGGGGAAATTCACCCTGCTTCTTCTGCTCAGCACAAATGGATCCTAACAGCCACAGATGATTTCACTAAGTGGATAGAGGCCGTGCCCACTAGGAATGCTACAGATTCAGTCATCATCAGTTTCCTAGAAAGTCACATCCTCTCTCGGTTTGGCTGCCCAAGGAAAATAATCGTTGACAATGCTACTGCTTTCGGATCCAAAAATATCGTTGATTTTTGTCACAGGTACCAAATAGCACTTGGTCATTCAACTGCCTATTACCCTCAAGGTAATGGATTAGATGAATCATCAAACAAGAGCCTGGTGATCATCATCAAGAAACTGTTGGAAGAGAACAAAAAATCATGGCATAACAAGCTAGTACATGCTTTGTGGGCCGACAGGCTTACAACCAAGAAGTCTATTGGCATGTCACCTTTTCAGCTTGTCTATGGAACAAAAGCAGTATTCCCTACCAACCTTGGGATACCAGTGATCAAACTGATCCAGGAGATCCAAACAGAAGAAGACAACATGGTGAGGAGAATAAATCAGACAATCCATCTTCAACAAACAAGGGAAGAGGTCTACAACAGAGCAGTGAAGGTTCAGGAGAATATAACGAAATTTTTTGAAAAAATAACCAAAGTTGTTGATTTCAAAGTTGGAGATAAGGTTCTGAAGTGGGATTCGAGAAGAGAGGATAAAGGAAAGCACAACAAATTTGACAGTTTGTGGCAAGGTCCATACCTCATCCAGGCCACTGTGGGTCCCAATGCTTTCTTCTTACAAGAATTAGATGGCACTGAACTGTTTGGGGGCCCTGTCAATATCAATATGCTCAAACATTACTTCTGCTAATTTACAGTTTTCAGTTCCCATTTCCATTGTACATACCATTGCAGCCTTTTGTTTTCAAGAAAAAGAAAATGCTTCAAAAAATAGAGGAAAAAGAGAGGTTCAAACATGCTTAAAACATGAACCTCTGATATGCAAAAGAGTGGCACTAATAAACTCAAAACCTGAGCCAAAGCAAGTAAAGCAGCTGGTCCTAACATGCTCAAAGTCTGGGCCAGCAAAGAAGAAAGAAGAATCAACTCTAACATGCCCAAAACCAGAGCTGAGATGAAAAGGAAGTGACTCTAACAAGCTCAAATCTTGAGTCACAAAAAGAAAGAAGGATACTTCAAGTTTCAGATTTCAAGCCTTCAAGGTTTTGTTCAGTTTCTGCAAAGTTTTCTCTCCATGTGAAACTATCTTTGTGCCTTGGATCTACAGCATACTAGACCGTTTAATCCTAGTTTGAATGCTTTTAAATTTCCTGTTGTAGAATATAGAGAAGAAGTCTGTTGGAAGTTTAGTCCCAACAGATATTAGATTAGGTAGAGAAACATATGAGACCAACAGTATAATCTGGTCTCATGGAGCAAAAAGGGTATATTTAGAATAGGTTTATTTTCTGTTCTAAAAATAAATGATGTAAAGGGTCTGCTAGCTCAAATGCGCCCTAGAAGAAAAAATGCTAGGATTGTAGGGTGGGTAGGTAGATTGTTGGGATGTTTTGCCGATCTAACATATTTGTGGTAGCTGAAAGTCGGGAAAGAAAGATGGCTTAAGCAGCAGGCATCTGGCCTACACTAAAGATCAATTTTCGAATTCTTGACTCCTTCAAGAAGAAGCCATCCCCATGTGGAGCCACTGTTAGCCCCTTATGAATTCCTTGACAAAGCAAGCAAGGGGCTAGAATGTTTTATGAGCCTTCAAGGAATGAATTTCCCTTGAAAACACATCATCCTTGAAGTCTTGTTAAATTCCCTGCCTATGACTGTTTCCCCCTGTTTTTCTGTTGTTCATGAGCCTTACTGAACGATAAATTTTTCTCAAAAAGGCCATTATCTGCCTCTTGTTCCCTGCACAAATTCCCCCATTTTGTCCTTTTTCCCCTTTTTTTCCAAGTCCCCTTTGTTCCCCCTAATATCCCCATCAACCTCCTAAATTTTCCCAAAATCCCCATGAGGTCCCACCCTTGCCCTTTATTTTCCCAATTTCCCCCTTAATCCCTCTACCGTTACCCTCCTTAGGCCTTGGAACGCACTAAAATGGGTTAAAAACCCACTTTCCGACCTTGTAATAGGGTTTAGCCCCTTTACAGCAAGCCCCTACCACTTCCCCACATATGCCCTTAGCCTAAGACCGAACGCCTAAGTCTTGAGCGCCAATCGCAATCGGAACCGTTGGGCGGGTGCAATCCTTTGTAACATCAAAAAAGTTTCGATGCGATTGTTTTATTAAACAAAGTCCCGCGATGCGTTCTTTACCGTTGATCTGACATAAAGATCGGATGGCGGAGCGCTAATCACACTCCCCGCCTAATCGCAATCGGAAGTCTTAATATGTGCCACCCCACCCCCCTCCGATTGCGATCCCCCGATCCACTTCTCCACCGTCGATCTCCTCGCCAGATCGGATGGTCTAGCGCTAATCGCTCCATCGCAATCGCAGCGTTCAATCACATCCCCTCTTCCACACGCCCCGATTGCAATTTCTCCGATCAAATCCTAGAAGTCCATCTCCCTGCTGATCCAATGGTCAACGCTCAATCACGCCCCGAGCTTCGATTGCAATCGCAAGTCCGAAATCTCGATCCCTGATGGTGTTGTCCCTCCGATTGAACGTGAACCATCGATCTGAACTCTGGATCCAACGGTCAGCGCTCAATCGCGCTCCCACTGTCGATCGCAATCATAATTTTGAAATGTGTCACCCCTGTCCCTCCTCTGATTACGATTTCCCGATTCAATCACAGCCATTCGTCCGTATTTGAAATCAATGGCCCAGATCTTATCGCATCAATCCCGTCTCTATTTCCCTTTTTCCCTCTGAACGAATCTCTACCGTTGATCCCCGAGTAAATCCAATGGCCATTGCTTCCCCTGTCCCAATCGTAATCGAAAACTTATATAGTGTGTTCCCCTTGCTCCTCCCGATTGTGATGCTCCGAGTTGATCCTGACCATCCATTGGATCTAGGATCTAATGGTCAAGATTTGATTGCCCTCCGCCTCCGGCTGGGTCCCACCTCATCGCATTTCATTGCATTTCCTTCTCATTTATTTGTATTTTGTTCGAAGTCTAAAGTTTAAGACTTTTACATGAAAGTATTATATTTCATAGTCGTTCCGCCCACTTTCATATATTATTCCGACGCTTGATCTCCGCCGTTGATCTTTGTCCTCGGACCATGATATAATGGTCAGCGCTGCATTCTACCACAAAACCCTATTATTCATGAGTTCTCACCCTTCCGTTTGCATTTTGTCACCGTTGTGTAGTTAAAGCCACCACTCCGCCACCGTGCTACCATTTCATCCACCCTCCCATTGCATTGTTTTCTGAGTCCAGTTGCATGTTCTGCAGGGTGCAGAAGTAAAGGGGCCGCCATGATTGCACAGTCTTCATTACAGCAGAAAGATTTTGTAGATAAAGATATAAGTGAAGCGGTAGAGAGTTCAATGCACAGAAACCAAGTCATCAGGGCAGCCTCATCAGCAGAGATGTTTTTCTCCATGGAAGGACAGAGCGCCCATATTTTTTTTACTCCGTGCCGTGCTCCAGTGAAGAGATTTCCACGCAGAACACAGTCCAAGCTACCAGAGCAGTTGTTAATGCAGTATGGCAGACCATTCCATTTTTATTACTAGTTTGTTTATTCACCCATAGTACCACAGAGTACCATTGCAGCTAGAGTACATCAGGACCATGTCAAAGTAAATGGAAGCTGAAGAAGATCACTCCTTCGTTCCAAAAAGGTACCAGGGATAAATGCATAGATTTAAAACAGAATGGGTTTTGGCCCTCTCCTACCTTTCTGTGTTTTAATGTTTCATTTAGTGCTCCACCTACCTCCTCGGCTCATCTTCTGCTATAAAACTCAGGAAGAAATTATTGTAAAGGTTGTTGGTTAGTTATCAGAGAACTGTAAGTAGTTGCTTTTGAGACTCAGCCTCTGTGTAAAGATTGTAAGATAGGTTGATGGATATGTTTTCAGTCGGAGTATTTAGCTATCGGCAATATTGTACTTGATTGGTATTGTTATTCAATATGACAAGCACATTTCTTTGGATCCTGATCTGAAGCAGCGGTGATGTTTTCCTATCTCTGTGTTTAAATTCATTGCCTTTCGTTTCTATTGGCTTGCATCAGAAGTTTGACATAGGATTTACCCTTGTTAGATACCCTATGTTCTTGCTCTCCTTTCCATTTATGTTTATCTTCTGAAATGTTTTATCTGAGAAGTGTTTTCAGTTGGTTTAACCAGTGTAGTGGATGTTATTGCCTGCTCTCTGATGTATGAATTAAATGAATTTACTTCTTAGATGTTTCTTGTTATTGATTCAGTCGGAAGATTTGAGAACACTGGGGATTAGAGTTATCCCTGTCCACTAGGATCCTTGTACGACCTGCTGATCCATAACTTTGTGCTCTGAAATCTATGTTATCTCCTCACTCCTTTCTCTCTATATCACATAATCATCTTGAAAGATCCTATGTTTCAGATGACTAGCCCAATTGAAAGCCTGCCTATTGAGTAGCAAGAAAATCCTTTCCTGACTCCATTGCCCAATGGTTCTGAATATTTCCTGGAATATTTCACCTTTGTCTTATTCATCTTTGCTCATACTAATCTTACATCAAAACCTTCATTCCTGATAACCAGTAACCAAAACAAACAATCAAAAAACAAACCTTGTGCCTATAACTAGCCTAAAATCATAACATTTGAGCCTCATAGACATAAACCTTTGCTCATATAGAGAGATCCCTCTCTGGACCCAGGGGGGCTAGACCCTGAGGTCTGAAAGTGGTTCTGATGTTGTCTCATCTTTTGGTCTTGCCAATCTAGCCAAAAAATGGGAACCCCAACACCCCCAACTAAAGCTATTGCATGTACTCATGCAATCTATTACGTTAATTTTTTTTTATCCTTTGATATTTGGCTTAATTTTTCATGATATCATTTGATAACTTCATACTTCTGCAAAGAATTTTAGTTGAATTACAACATGGTTGGTTCTTGTGCTTCAACCATATTTTTTTGTTGCATTCAATTTTGATCTTTGAATTGTTGGATCAAGGGGTACTAACCCAGGTTCAGAGGTTACGGTTTTCCAACAAACCCCTATACTACTGGCCCTTTCGATAGTGACCTTCTTATGCAAGCCAAAGTCTCACCCGAAGCAGTATGGGAGGGTGCTGGAACAAGTTTTCCACACCCTGAGAGAGAGTAGGTAGGTCAGGCAGATTTTCATTTGTAGCCTATCGAGTTTGCACCAGACATATCTATTCGCAAGGTTGTTAATAGTATAATCGCAATATACAAAGCTAGTATCGTGCACATATCTAGTTAATAACTCTGCATCCACGTGCGTATCAGCAGTGGTTAGCATACATAATCATAACGCATCATCAACAGATTATAGTTGTACCATAGATAGATTCACAAGATAAACAGAAAACACAAATATATCAGATCAAATAACACATAAATACTTTAACCATATTCACATATATTAGCATCCAAAACCCAATACAATCTGACATATCCTGCACACACAACTAGTAGGGTCTACACACAATAGGACTGAGGATCTCCATGCACACAACTAGCAGGAGTCCTTACCCAAATGACCCAACAACAGATCTAACAATTCGCACTTGGCATTAGACCTTAATCTTTTCTTGCCTACCTTAAGACTCAAAATGTTCATCTATTTATATTGACTTAGACTATGCTTCCAATGGTCCACAAATTTTTGTTTGTAGACTCTTGGTCTACCCTTGACCCATTACAATGCCTTCGGGGCTTTGACCCACCCAAAAACCCTTGCGTTGGACTAAATAATACCAAAAATATACAAAATCGCAATTTAGGGGACCCTGTTACAACAATCCCCCAACACAATCTTGTGGCTCGTCCCGAGTCACTGTGATGGTGGGGTCTCCACCTGCGCTTGTAGCAACCTGATCACTTCTACGAGTGGGGGTATCACTCCTTCACTTTGCGCTACAACATTTTGAGCAATATCAACGAAATTTTGTGAAGTTGGTCCTTCTGTTGCAGTGGTGACGCTTTCCAAAGTCTGGTTCAGTTGTTTGACAGCGACATTAATGTCCTACGAGAGCTTGAGGGCTTCATCAGCCCATGGCTTAAGCTGGTCACTAAGGGTCTTCTTCTTCTGGCAGAGTGCATCAATATCATCCTGAAGGGTGTCGCTAGTTTGTAGTTGTGCCAATCGTTGAGCAGGAATCAGAGTAGGCATTGTGGTTTCCAACTACTTGAATGCTTCTTCCTTCTGGCGCAGGTCCTAGTTGATTTCATGCAGGAGAGGGTCTCGATGCACCTTGGTCCATAAATGCATGGCTATTTCCAATAATTGGGCACCCTGAGAATTTTGTCCTGTAATCACATTTTTAGCTGCGGTAACCACTGTAGCTCTCTAGGCTCGCACCTCCGGTAGTGTCTCTGGCTGCAACTTGGCCTACAAGTCTGCGATCTGTTGTTCCATCTGTGTTTTGACCACCTGAATCTTAGTCCTTGAGGCCTTTAATGTTGCAACCAACCCATCAATCTTGGGCTGGGGGGTGGCCGTGACCGGGATTTATTCGGTAACATCCGTCCAGAGTCTACTAATTAAGTGTTCTAGCTCCATTTGTTGCACAGTGGCAAGTGTACATGCAGCCTGTACTTGGGAAACTTCAACATTATTTTCCTCGATTGTCTACTCAGCTACACTGAGCTGTTGGTGCACTTGATGATCCCGGTGTTGAATTTCCTCAAACAAGGAGGTGTGGAGAACCTACAATGCTTCATGTGGCCACCTAGCTAGATCCAGCTATACCTATGCACAGGCCTGGATTTGCACTCCCAAGTTGGGTGGACTGATTGCGAAGGCTGCGCCGGGCAAGGAACACAAGCGGCTTTCCGTTGTAACCAGTGCTGCGCTACTAGTTGTTGAGGGAATTCGTGCCTGAATCATATAGGTTTGAAGCATGTCCATCTTCAACTGTAGGGCTCGAAGTTCAGCGTAAAGCATGTCGACTACAACTTTCTGTTGCTCTTCCAGAGCCATCCGTTTGTCTTATGCAGCCAGAGTGACTGCGTCTACAATTTTCTCAAGCTCCCCTTCGGTCAATGTAACCACCTCATTACGTTTAGGTCTTTGACAGTGCTACTTCTTCTGTGGCTCTTTAGGAGGGTCACTCATTTTCTTGGTTCCGTGAGGGGATTTAGCACCTCTCGCCTCCTGACCTTTGGTACCGGGGTCATGATGTGCATCCTTTTGCGCAGCTACTTCCGCTTCCTTCCCCGTACTCTTGTCGAGCTGCGATCCCTTCAGTGATGTGTCTTTGATGCCTTTCCTCATTCTTTTTATCAGTTGTCCGGTGTCCGTGGTGATGACAGGCGAGGTAATCTTGGTTGTGTTTGTTCCTTTAGTGCCCTTCACACCTGTCTTGAAGCCAAGCTTCCAGTGAGGAGGCCATTGTGCAATTAAATGGTAAATTTCTTCATCAGCAACCATATAAGGGAGTGAAACCCACGGAGGATCCTTGCGGCCTCAAATTTGGATGTTATGCATAGTCACGTGGAATGCAGTGATACTTTTGTATTTGTCATAGATGGCTGGCGACAGACGTGGCTGGGAGTTGATAGCTACAACGAGCCCACTCTGAAACAACACCCAGAAGACTTGGTTGTCCTCGATGCGTTGTGCATCCTTAGAGTCCCACAAGTTCATATATCGAGCCCCTTCACACATGTTTGGGGTGAGCTCAGGGAGGAGTGATTCCTCTGGTGCTTCCCAAGCGACCAACACAATAAGAAGCAACAACCAGGAATAAAAAAATGGTTGTCCCTACTTCTGGGATTCACAGACATTGGAAAAGAACTCGTTGCACAAGTATTGGGACCAATTGAAGTAGACCCCTTTCTCGCACTGGCCTGCCAATTGAATTACATATGCAGGGACGGAGGCCACCTAGCATTTTTACATCATCTTGCATGCCAATAACAGGGTACCCAACTACGTACCAGGGTCACTGATGGATTATATCATGAAGCCTCGAGTGTTTCGCTCCACATGGTAGGTCTCACGCACATAGTCAACGTTCTTCCCCTCTTATTTCTTACCATTGTTTAGTAGAGGGTTCGGTCCTTCCATGGGAAGACCAGTAATTTGATGATTGAGCGAATCATCGATGGGGATTCAATCTTGGATCCATAAGAAACCATCATGGACTAGGGCAAGAAACTGACGTACCAGATGGTTTGTGATATTGTAGTGGCTGAAGTGCGACATCCTTAGCAGGTTTAAGAGCCCGGACCCTGCCACTCCGCGTACCCAGTGCATAGGGAAAATATTTATCCCATCATCTTCCTATATTCTGTCAAGATATAAATCAGGCACCAACTCAGGGAAGGCCTCTAAATTGGCCAAGTCATGATCATCAAATTTCACTTCATGGAGCCTTCCAAAGGGTTCGCTAATGACAGGGACCTCACTTGGGGTTAGCGACATCTGCAGGTAGGTGCGCAGGCCATCCAGACTCTTTGGCGTGCATGTGGAGGGACTGCGGGCACGAAAAAAGTTTGGTAGCCAATTGATTGGCTCGGCTGCCTGGGTCTCCTCCT
Organism: Pinus albicaulis; assembly: GCA_034641835.2. NCBI lineage: Eukaryota > Viridiplantae > Streptophyta > Pinopsida > Pinales > Pinaceae > Pinus > Pinus albicaulis. The sequence continues at coordinate 869,936,962 of CM076570.1, read as the reverse complement.
GAGTAGACAAAGGTCGCTTTGCTGGGTTGGGTGAGTGTGCCTAGGGCATCGCCCACAGGGACTTTACATTTCGCAGGGAAGTACATGGCTTCACCCCAACCCATTTCGCGGGGAAGTACAGGGCTTCACCCCAACCCATTTCTGGGTTTTCCAGAGTCTTGTGCTTTTTCCTTTCCCTTCTTATTGGCTGGGCTCAACGTAGAGATAACCTCTTCAGCCTCTGAGTCAATTTCCATTACCTCCTTGGTTTCTTGTTCGGCCGAGGTCACAAGTTCTAAGATCTCAACGGGATTAGTGGCCATCATCCTGGTGTGAAAAATAAACTCAGGGTGGCTACTGTCCGAGGGAGAAGCACACTCAAACATCAACAAAAAAAAATAGGCATAGAGTCATACATAGCACAAACTATTCAAGCTATACGGAACCTCCTTCTAAGCTATCCCCTTGCTTTAATAGGTTTTGCAATCGACCAATGGTTGGGTAAAACTTATCCAGAAATTACAATCAAGTAAATGGTAAAAAATCTTCCCAAATCGCCTCATTAAATGTCGATCGCCCACTCCCTTCAACGGTAGCTTTTTCCTTTTACCCGATTTTACTGTTCCAATGGATAGTTTTCGCACCTCCTGTGTGCCCAATGCACCCTTGCGCTCCTAGTGGACATCCTGTGTGCCCAACACACTTCTATGCGGCTAGCACACCTGCTGCGTTCGGATCCTAAGCCCGTACCCTCGGCGCATCCCTCCGAACTTCCAACTCAGTGGCCACTTCTTGTGTGCACCATGGTACGTTCCATGCTTACCCTCCTTGGTGGGAATACCCCACTTTATACAGCTACTCCGGCCATATATTCATTTGATATGGTACATTTTGAGCCGGATGCCATTGAGATAATCGGGTAGCATATCGCCTCGTAGGGTCGCTAACAAGACAACCCCACCATCAGTGATTTCTTTTACTACGTAGGGCCCTCGACAACGTTGACGGAACTTCCTTGGGTGTTTCACAAACTGGCTATCATACAACAAGACCAATTCTCCCTCCACAAATTCCTTTTGTTGAATATGTCGATCATGACATGCCTTATCTCGAGCCTTCTGAACCCACTGATGGAAATTACCAATAAAACAATCCTCCTCCAAAGCCATGAGTTGCGCTAGACGTTCCTCCATGATCGTAGTTTCCATCATGTTCGTAAAGGTTGTGATGTGCAGGCTAGGAACAATATATTCCATAGGCATAATGGCTTCCTGGCCATATACCATCCTAAACAGCATCTTCCGAGTCAATTTCTTGCAGGTAGTTCGATAGGCCCAAAGAACAGATGGGATGCCCACGTCCTAGTCGCTGCAGTTAGCATTACAGACCTTAGTCAGGGCTTGCACCAAAATCTTGTTAAAATCTTCTACCATGTCATTTTCCTATGGGTTATACGGAGTACTTTTGGCATGATGGATCCAAAATTCTTTCTTCAAGGCCTGTATTGTTTCATTAAAAAGTGCGTACCTCTGTGGCTCATTAAGATCTTCGGACATCCAAATCTGGTCAGAATTTACTTGAAGATGAAGTGTGCAGTGGTCTCTGTCATGTTATCCTTCACCACTTGTGCTTCGTCCCTCCTGGTTACATAATCAGTAGCAGTTATAATGTAGCATGCACCTGTCTTTTTCTCTGGTGGGTTGATAGGCCCTACAAAATTGATGGCCCATTTGTCAAATGCTTGTAGGGCCATTTGCGGTTGCAAGGGAATTTCATCTCTGCGTGAAGGTCTGCCAGTCTATTGGCACATATCACAAGCTTTGCAATAGTCAGGAGAGTTAGTATGTAGGGTATGCCACCATATTCCAACTCTTAATATATTTTGCATCGTTGCTTTCCCTGCGTAGTGACCTCCTACTACCCCGTCGTGGGCTTTTGCAAAGATAACATGCTGTTCATGCTCCAGGATGTACCTGCGCAACACTTCATCTGCTCCCATATTATATAGATGACCTACGATGATGGTAAAATCCACAAAACGGTTTACCAAATCTTTCTTCTGTTGTACCGAATACTCCACAGGTGCCATGCCTGTAGTCAGGAACTAAATGATGTCAGTGAAGTGCACATCAACTACCTTAATAGCAAACAATTGCGCGTCAGGAAATACTTTTTCTAGGTTGGTCAGTTCCTCGCCACTCTCAATTCGGGACAAGTGATTTGGACCAACATTCAACTTCCTTGGCTTGACAATGATCTCAAAGTCGTATTCCTGGAACAACAAAAGTCATCGACAGATTCCCCCCCGACACAAGCTTATTCACTAGATACTTCAAAGTTGAATGATCTGTAAACATTTTGAAGTGTCCTCCTAATAGATAGTGCTGATACTTCTGTAATGCATAGACCATGGTCAATCCCTCCCACTCTGTGGTGGAATAGTTGCGCTCTACACCAAAGAGTTTTCGACTAGCAAATGCAACCGGGTGATCAATGTCTCCGTCTCCAGGCTGTGTAAGAATCGCCCCCAGGGCGATTCCTGATGCATCAACATGAACATGGAATACCTTCACCCAATTGGGAAAAACAAGGATAGGCACAGAGACCAACTTCTCCTTGAGTAGCTGAAAGCTCTTCTGACACTCGTCATCCCAAAAAAATGAAACATCCTTCTTAAGCAGCTTTTCCATAGGCGTTGTGATCAACGCGTATCCCAGAATGAACTTTCGGTACTAGCATATGTGTCCGAGGATCAAACGCAATTGTTTCTCAGTTATAGGTACTGCCAGATTTATGATAATTGCAATTTTCACAGGGTCAACCATCAACCCCTGTCGGCAAACTATATGTCTGAGCAAGATTTTGAAGGGTACGCAGAAGATACACTTCTTGATATTCAGGGAAATCTGGTGCTTTCTACAAGCATCCAACATCATGCGTAGGTTTGAAACGTGCTTCTTCACTAAGCCTAAGACAGTCCAATCATCAAAGTAAACCTCCAGAAATTTGTGGATGAACTCTTTGAACACTATGACTACTACTCGTGAAAAGATAGCAAGGGAATTCTTGAGTCCAAAAGGCATGACTTTATACTCAAAGGATCCCCATTCGGGAGAAAACATAGTTTTTTTGTGATCTTTAGGTGCGATTTTGATATGATGGTAGCCTGAGAACACATCAGTGAATGAGTACACTTCTTGTCCTCCTACGCTATCTAGAATTTCATCTAAGAACAACGTTGGAAAGGGATCATGTATGTAGGCATCATTCAATTTGCACAAGTCCACATAGATTCATATTTCCCCCTTTGTCTTCTTCTCCTGAACCACCATCGAACTTACCCAATCTGACTATTTGATCAGTTCAATGATACCTGCGGTGAGAATTTTATCGATATCTTCCTTAAAATTCTGCGTATACTTAGGTTTCAACCGATAAGGGCGTTGCCTCACAGGGTGCACATCTAGTTTTAACGTGACGCACATAACCCCTAGGTCCCTTGTGATCCCTTTGAGCTCCGAAAACTTTGTAGGGAATAAGTCTTGATATTCTATGAGAAATTCTGCAACTTTTCCTACTCTATCATCATCCCAGTAATCCCCAATTTTAGCAAACTTAGGCTGCTCTTCCATGCCAATGTTGACTTCTCACAGCTTTAGAGGCTTCATAACATCCACATTTTGTAGTGGATGTCTCGTAACTATGCACTCTCCCTCCAAATTTGGGATAGAGACATTACGTGGATCCTCATCGCACTCTTCTATGGTTATATTGCGACAATTGTAAATATCCAGCATCTGTCTCTCCCATGTCAGTACCCCAAGTGCTGCGTAGGGGCGTGATTCATAAAATACAAAGGTATCTATATCCTACAGAGCTTCGTCAAACGCCTATATTCCCCTTATTAGCCCAAATGTCCCTACAAATTCATCCTTTAATGTTTCCCAGTGGTGGGTGTGCTAATGTAGCTTTGCATCTAAGTACCATGTGGTGGGAATTGGTCCCAAGGCATGAATAAACAGGTGAACCCATTCTTCTGTACTCTGGTCACACCATTTTTCCATCCAAGCGAATAGATGCTCGCACGGGTCTCCAGGGCCAAGGGATGTTTTTATGAACAAGTGGGCTGGAGGTTTGAATCGCAAGATCATCATATCCCAACACTCCTCCGAATCATGGAACGCCCCCTTATGCGTGTCCCACCGTCTCGCAGGTGTTGCATGCATTGCTAGATTAAGGGCCCATAGCCTTTTCTCTCTTGGAACCTTTGCTCTGAATGTTTGCAAAAACTTCTTAATACTACTATAACCATCAAAGTAGGGAAGTTCTCTTACCTCTGAGGAGATGCATCGAAAGTCCTTTGTGATCCTAAGACATCGCATCACAGATACATCATGTAACCAATTCTGCCGATTTTTTATTTCTCTTTTGGAGTCAGAGAAACATTTGCTATCCCTTTCCCAGAAAAGTACTCCATCAGCTATGGGATTGAACCAATCTTCATCCTGCACAAATAACTTATAGTTGTGATCAACATCCTCTTCTTCGCACACCAACTCCGTATACCATTCTCCTTTCGTAGGGTCTAATGGCACTATCACCTGCATACCATCATTTTCAAATACCATGCTTCTTTTCTTCAAATTGATAATACCTCACATATCTATGGTCTAGTCCAATCCTAGGAGTGCAAGATAGGGGCCCACATGTTCTACTATCTGAATGACCTCAAAGTCAACCCAGACCTTAACTCCTATGATATCTACCACGATCTTTGACAACCTTCCCAACGATATGATTTTCTACTGGTTGGCCATGCGCAACTGGATAGTGGACCATTCCAAATTAGGTTCTCCCATTCAATGCCAGGCTTTCTTGGGCAGTACCTTCGCATCTAATCCCAGGTCCAAAATAACATGATCCATTTCATAATCACTGATTTGTGCTGTTATCCGCATTTCCCTACCAGTGCATTTCTTATATTTGTACAACTTGTTCATGTCCCTAATTTCCAGGGGTGGATTAGTTCTTTCTGCACAGCTATCTATTAGTGGTTGGAGGTTTCCTATGGCCTGTTGGTTGCATAGCAGCTTTATACTTGCTTGCAAGAATGGTTTGACCTCATCCTCTACTTTAAGGTTTGCAGGGGTCTGAGAAGGAGATGCCTCAGCCTTAACAAAGTCTTGTCAAGTTGCAACAAAGGTTTCCTTTTCCTTCTGTAGGTCCAACCATTCTTGTTTGATGACTACTTTTCAGATCAGAGGCTCTACCATAGCTTTCTCCTTAGCCCCCTAGTGGCCATGCCACTGCGTTTTATGACATTAATGCTTGGTCCTTCGTCTCAAGGTTCTACATTAACCCTTTGCACATTATGCGTAGGTATCTGCTGCTTTTTCTGCATCTTGGCGATCAGAATCAGACAGTATTCAATCAAATGGTCCAGCTATGTGTAGTGCCTATAATATTGCCTTGCAGGGTTCGGGCAGTCCCTCACAAATTGCCTTACCTATCCGCAGTTATAGCAGAGTAGTTATCCTCTTCCTCTACTTGTGCTTCCACCTCTGCCCCCTACCCTGCCCCTAGTTGGGGAGTCACCTATGCTTGAGGGGGATCTTGGAGAAGAAGGGTATGATTGTACCATATATAGGTTTCCTCGGTCTATCATCAAATCATAAGTGCGGTAGTTCTGCTCATGTCCTACGAATCTACAAAACCTACACCATTGTTGCTTCAGTTCTGGGACATACGCACCCAGACGGGGGCAGTGGTTAGTATCATGCAGGTCGGCTACATGACAATCATCACACCATAATGCTGATCCACTTGGTCCTGGGCACAACGAACATGGTCCCCCCTCCTGTATATAGTCTGCCAGTAGTGGGCACCTATCCTTGGTATGCCCATATACCCTAGATCATATGCATCATACGTCTGGGCTGGCTTCTTTCCCTTGGTCCTTTCGCAGCTTTTGGATCTCCATGTGCATCGCCTCCAGCTGCCCTTGGATTTATTGCACTCCCAACTGGGTATCATCTATTGGCACAACTTCCAACTTCATCGCAATCTCCAAGGCATTTTCCTGCGATTCAATGGCTTGATGACCCATAGGTACGCATAAGTGAGGTAGTAACATAGCAATGAACCATTCCTTGTGTGTTCTGTCTTCATACAGAAATCCCCCTTCTCTGATTACCTTATTTAGCCATTGGTTAGCTTCTCATATAGACTTAGAGGGTCCTTGCTTGAAAAATTTCAGGTCATTCACTATCTGAGAGTAGGACTTAGGCTTCTTGAACTGTTGTTTTAGGGCATCTTTGATATTTTGAATGGTTTGATTCGCATGCTGAGCTATGTATCCCATATACCAATCCAGGGGATAAATGTGCCCTTTTCACCACATCACTGGCCACATTCTGCGCAGTCCATACTGATTCTGTGACAAACCATAAACGATCCATAACTTCGTCCCCTACGCCCTTGAAGGTAGGTAGCTTCATGTGCGAGGCCATCTCATCTTGTGATGGTGGTGGAGGTATAGGTGAGTTTTTAACCCTGTGCTAGCTTGAAGGTGGTGTAGCTGGAGGGCTCTACACAACCGAATCCCTTACTGAACTATATACAGATCTATCTCCTTCTTGATTAGTTATGTAGTATTTACCACTTCGTGTTGTACCCTCGCTCTGGTCGAAGCTCATTCACTCTGTATGGATGCACAGGATGATCTTTTCACACAATAATATCTTAATCAGTAATGGCAAGGTTTTCATAAAATTACCTCAGAAACCCTTGAAGAACCTTCATTATACCTCTGAATAGGACATGAATTGATCGATTGCAAATTCTGTCACAAATCCTCCTAGCAAACTATCAACCCAATGATCTATTGTTCGAGTGATGGTATTATCAGTCCTTTCCAACTATCGGATCAACTGTGGAGTCCACTGTGTGATCCGTTCGTCCTTCCAACACATCTGGAAATCTACGAGCCTTGCCAACCACTCCTGGAGCTCGGTTGCAAATATCAGAAAGAAAATTGCGTAGATCTCTGTGAAAATGTACTTATTCTTCCACTTCTCTTCTATTAAATTTGCATTGTGATTCTCTTTCACCACAAATTCCTGAACTTTCTTTTCAAACTACTCTTCGATTTCTTTCTTCTCAGGCCTCCAATGTTTCCTTGGCATTACCCAATATCTCTCTCAAAATTCTCCCAGTCCCGGAAATAGAACCATTTTTTGGCTCGAGGGGTCCTGACCTAGGATTGGAGGTTAAGGTTTTCCAACAAACCCCTATACTACTAGCCCTTTCGCTAGTGACCTGCTTGCATAGGTCTAAGTCTCACCCAAAGTAGTATGGGAAGGTGTTGGAACCAGGTTTCTGCACCTTAAGAGAGAGTAGGTAGGTAAAGCATATTTTCGTTCGTAGCTTATCAATTTCGCACCAGATAGATCTATTCGTAGGGTTGTTAATGGTATAATCGCAATATACAGAGCTAGTATCGTGCACATATCTAGTTAATAACTCTGCATCCACGTGCGTATCAGCAGTGATCATCATACATTATCATAATGCATCATCAAAAGATTACAGTTATACCACAGACAGATTCACAGGATAAACAGAAAACACAATAGTATTTGTAACATATCCCAATAGTTCGTATCAACGGTAATATATTAGATCAAATAACATAGAAATACTTTAACCATATCCGCATATATTAGAATCCAAAACCTAATACAATATGACATAGCCTGCACACACAACCAGCAAGATCCGCACACAGCAGGACTGAGGATCTCCGTGCACACAGCTAGTAGGAGTCCTTACCTAAACAAACCAACAACAGATCTAAAAATTCGCACTTAGCATCAGACCTTAATATTTTCTTGCCTACCTTAAGACTCAAAATGTTCATCTATTTATATCGACTTAGCCTACGCTTCTAATGGTCCAAAAATCGTGGTTTGTGGACTCTTGGTCTACCCTTGACCCATTACAATGCCTTCGGGGCTTTGACCCACCCCAAAACCCCTGCGTTGGACTAAATAATACCAAAAATATACAAAATTATACAAAATTTGTAGCTTTAGGGGTCCGTGTTCAAAAATGAACTTTGCATAATGATAATTTGATTATTTTTGCAATTATATTTCTATTGGATTGCATCATGGTTGGTTCTAGTGTGACAACCATGATTGTGTTGGTATCAAATTATCTTTTTGAGTACCTTTGAAAAGCCATTGTATGCTCATAATAATAATGTAATAGTTAATAACTTTTGAAAGTATGTGGACTTTTGAATGTGGTATGAATGTGGAAAAATGTGAATATGAATGTATCCCCCCCCCCCCCCCAAACTAATGGTATTGGCAATTTTGTGAAATGAGGAAAATAAATGTTTTTTCCAAAAATTATCATTCTAGCTTTTCAAGGAATTATATGGTAAAAAGTTAGAAAATGACATACCTTAACTTACCCCTTGGAAATGGATGAGTTGTGTGTGTGGTGGCTGCAAAATTATGATCATAATCTTCTTCACGTGGTTGTACAAGTTATGTATAAAAGAGTCAATATGAATTTTTGTTGCTTCTACTAAAATTGCTGAAATTGCTGCAATATGGTGGCTGAAAAATTATGATCATAATCTTCTTCATGTGGCTGTACAAGTTATGTATAAAAAGTCAAGATGAATTTTATTTCTTCTACTAAAACATTTGAATTTATTACAAAATGGTGTTGATCTGTTGTGGCTGCATATATTCTTCATTTGCTTCAAAATGATGAAAATGATAGTCTTCATGTCTTCAAAACTTGTTGGCATAATTCCTGCTATGTGAATAGATGTTCTGATGTCGAACATAGCAAGAAATTTTTGACGTAGTGGCCATTAATGGATGCCACTAGTCAACATGAGAACTCTCACCATTGATGAAAATGAGAGTCAAGATGCCCAAACACATCGTGCTAGGTACGAATAATTTTGCTGTTGTCAAGTACCTAGAAGATCTGATGAACAAGGGACAATAATGTATTCCCATTGTTTGTCAGCAAGAAGACTTTACATTAAGGCATGCAAGCCTCAAGGTGTTTTTGCAAGGATTTTAGACTCAAAGTACTATGGACTCAATAATTTGCATTGAAGCAAGCTTTATTTGCGAAATGAAAAGGATAGGATAAGGAAAATGGAAATGGAAGATGAAAATGGAAAATGACAATGGGAAATAAGCATGTAAGTGAGCTTCTTGCTTTTATTTGTGGGTTAGGAGTAGACAAAAAGTAATGGAAAATTTATGTGAAATATATTCATGCTTCCAGTGAAGCCATTTACGGATTAGAATCTTTGAAATATTCATATCCAAACTTGAAAAATGTACCTAATTGTATGTAAGGATATGAAAAAACGTCTTGATCTTTTGATTTTCTGCAAGGATCTCTTGAATAATTGATGAATGTTGTGGCGCAATCACTTTTTGATACCATTCCTCAATGTAGTCTTTGGGCTTCATTCTAGATCCTTTTTCCATAAATGGTTAGTAAAAACAAAAATAAATAAATAAAATACACTCTAGACTGAAAGCTAGTTCCTATGCACACTTCCCCAACAACGACGCCAAAATGTCGGGGAAAAATAATTGCCTGTCATTTAATTTGTCAACCTGGGGGTTTCATAAGCTTGTGAAGCATGCGTGCACTATATGTGTTAGAAATTATCTTTCAGTTTAGATCAATCTAACTACAAAATAACTAAAACCAATTCATCTAATCTATGCAATCAAATAATGAAAATGAAATTCAACCAACCTATGAAATCAAGCGACGAAAAGAAAGAAAGAAAATTCAAAAGAAAATATAGCGTGCGCAATCACACTTGCAGAAATTGAAATTTTAATCTAAGAAAACATTTCAAAACATGTAAAGGAAAACAACTAAGGTATGTTCAATCACTCCAGCATCCAATATGGAGGTATGATAGAATCACCCTCTTGAGATGATGTATAAGCAACCGATTATACTTTAGTCTTTAAATCTAGGAAAGTAATTAAAACATGCAAAGGGAAAACTCAAAAATTGCATAAATTAGGTATTCGAGCATTCAGTTTAGAAATATGATAAAATCACCTTCTTGAAATGATCTTTAAGAACACCCAATTATACAATTGAATGAGGATCTAAACAAAATAATTTGAAAGCGTGTAAAAGTAAAGCTCAATGATTGTATAGATTGAACATTCAATCACCCAATTTGGAAGTATGACAAGTCACCTTCTTAGCCTGATATTTTAAGAACATTCAATTATACAATGAATTGATAGTTTGATATAAGAAATTAATTAATAGAACATGAAAGGAAAATAAATAACTGTGAGATCTATTTCCTCAAACTTAATCCAATTGGAAAATAGATAAATCTATCCTCCTGAAATGTTTTCAGAAAAGAAAAGATTACATAGTCTTTCTAAAACTAATACTAAGAAAGAAAATGAACTTTAATGTATAAAAGCAAGTAAATCTCACACATTTTAGGTAGCTGATCTAACAGTATGAGAGATGGTAAATCGAGATACTCCATATGTAAGTAAAACCAAGTCAAAATGAAGGAACATTCATGAGTAAGGTGCCACAATCTAATTCTATATTCAAATCTTGAGCATAACTCTAATTTTACACATGATTTGATAGGAGAAAGCTTCCCCTATTTATACAAAAAAATGAGAAGTTATCTCATTAATGAGAGTCCATTAATCTCTCCCTATATCTCTAGAGTTACAATCCAAATATGATGTGATAAGGCACATGTCTTCTTAGAGTTATAATAGAAATAGGAAATGAGACACATATCCTTATGATCCCATGATCTTCTCCATCCAAATTCGAATTTGGCCTTAGGAGGCCACATAATGGTCTTGTGGAAGCTTCTTTTTGACCTACACATGGCAACAAAATCATTCCACTTGTTAGGTATAAGTATGTGCATATTATTTTCTAAATTTTAACCACAAATTCACTTAAAAATACTAGGAATGAATAAAGCTTGGAAAAACATAAATGTAACCCAATAATGGTAATGGTAAGGTAAATGTAATGAAATGGAGGTGGAGTGAAGGTGAGAATATGGAAATGTAAGTGAAAAAGTAATGGAAGTGAATGACAATTTCAAAGCCCAACACAAACCACCTAGGAGGCCACCTGATTCAGATTTGGTGAGAGATATCTCACAACATGATTCTCCAAGCATAGATCAAGGAGGGATGAGAGAATTAGAAGACCATGATACAACACTGGGAGTCTTAGGTAGGCTCAGGGAGGAGGGAGACATTCTACCAACATCATCATTACCCACTCTCATTTCAGATTCTGCACTGTGGGAGGAGAGGAGAGCATCCATATGACAGACATTCTTTTTGATAGATCATCAGCGCTGTCACTATGGGAGATTGATCCATATTGGAAATCCCAACTGTTGGTGGATTATTCCAAGGATATTTTCACTTACAGGATACTTTATGACAAGCTACATGAATAGGACTATTCATTCCAAGAAGGAGTCTTATCTAGAGCCTCCAAGCTCAAGGAGAAGTTGCTACAAAGGGCCTATGAAGAGTTCTTTTTTCAGCCACACTTATTCCATGAAGGCCTACAACACTATCATGGAAAGCGACACTTGGAAAGGCTTTGAAGGATAAATATATCATCATTTTCAAAGATGCATGAACCATGTCGAGTTGGAACAACAACATAACTCTATCAAGGAGTTAATTCAACCACCTCTTTCTCCTTTTGGAATGAGAGGAGATAGATCTATGCACCACTCCATTTGTTTAAGGAGAAATTTTGGTGAAGAATATGCTCATGTAAATATTGTTTTATTTGATGAAGATATTCATTCCTTCAGCATGATTATGCAGGCCATAGCTCCAAGGAGAAGCACTATACCATATAAAATTCATGGCCAACTTTGGGCCACAAAAATTTCTGAACATGGCCACTCCCTTGGAGATCAAAGGGAGATTTGTATCATTGTGGGTGCATTCCAAAAGCACCAAATATATCTCACACTTTCAGCCATGTTGAGACGAATTGGGAAGCAAGTAAGTGGTGGGGAAACCACTTACCATATCAATATTTGTTACAGTTAGGAGATTTACTGCACTGGTTCCACATGTGGGACTATGACCCACGTCCATATGCACAAATTTTTGTTTATATGTACTTAATTTTGATCCCATACATTGACGATGTACTTATAATTTTTATGGGAATTTTTGGAGGGAGGATGGGAGGTATTTATGTGCCATATGGGAGGGAGATTATCATGTTCATTATGCTACATGTTTCAGGGAGAACATTGGGAAAACCATGTTTGTTTCATTTGAACTATTGTCTCCTTATGGGATGGATTATTTGCATTTCATGAGAAATTTGGAGGAGCAATTCATGGAGGGATGGATTGTTGAAAACTTAGCTTATGAGGGAAGCTTATCACATGTTTGTGTCACCAATGGAGGAGAAGAGTTGCAGCACTCACCTTTTTAGTTTCTTGAGGACAAGCAACATTTGTGAAGGGAGGACTATAATATTCCCAATTAGCCATGAGCTAGTTGGAATAGTCAATTTTGTTTTATTGCTTTGTTTAAAGAATAAGAGGGAAAAGGAGGTCCATAATTCTCCTTAATAATGAATAAATCAATGCCAAATATGAAAGAGACAAATATTGGCAGCTTAATTAAAGCATCCTTGGTGTGAAAGGGGCTGAATTACTTTGACTGGGTCAACCTTGACCAAATCAACAATGTTGTCATGGAGGAGTGGTCATCAATGAGGGACAACACAGTTTTAGATGGAGATGCTTTGTGTGAATGTAGTGATATTTTTGGATGGGGATTAGGGTTTGAAAAATCATATTATATTTAATGAAGAGGATGGCAGCCATATTGATTATGTTGATGTATATTATATTTCTGAATATATGTTCTGTTTAGACATATATATTTCTCTTGCTGTTTAGCTGAGATAGAGTGTTGTTTAGCACAGGGTGTTCCTAATCGGGAATCCCACCTCTTCCATTGAGAACCTCTTGAAGGAGTCTTTTACTACATTTTCCACTATCTGGCTGAAGGCCAAGCTTCTTCTTTCAGCTACAACATAGATCCTATTGAGGATTTGGTTTTTTTTGAAGGTTGTAGTAAGTGGTGATTAAATCTATAGATCTAGGCCATCTTATTGCTTATTTTCAGTGGAGGAGCGTTCCTTTCCATTGGGAGGATAGTATTGAAGGCCAATGAGCATATTTTCAGATCTTGGCATCAGGCCAACCATATATTTATCCCTACAGTGCAATTTTCTTCCAGATATTCATTATTTCTGTAGGAGGAGTTGCAGGGTGGTTTGGCACACCATTTGGAGAGTTGATTTTCTAGTGAAGGGGATCTGCCTTTCACTTTGAGGATCTATTGGAGGAGGCTATTTTATTGATCATATCAGATCAGCCACACTTTCCAAATGTGTATTTTTCATTAGATCTGTAGTCTTAGATCTCATATCTACAACTTGTACTTGGTGTTTTGCTGAAAACCCTTGAGGGGTTCTTGAGAAGAGCTTGTATAGTGCTTAGATCTGATATAAATCTATCTTTTGAGGCACATATCGGCCCTATATCTGATGTATAATCATTTTCTATTGCAGAGCCAATAAAATAATGGTGTAAGGGTTTTCCAGCTTTTCTATATATTTACAACACCTCATATTGAGGGATTTTGTCATTGGAGGCTTGTATTTCCTGTTATGCATCTTATGGACCATTTCTTATGTACATTTTGCTGCTGTAATAACATATGAAAGGTATCCATATTGGCCTCTTGCTTTTTAAATGATGATCTGCAATATTGTTCCAACATTTTGCACTATATTCTTGCTTTTCCCATTTGGGAATATTACAATGTCATAGGACCTATTACCGCACTTTATATATGGGTTTTTAGAGGAAATTTATAAATTTTCATTTCCATCTCAGCCTCCAGGATTATTGTCACATTGATTATTTTCCAACTGAGGTATATGCATCTATATGTAACTCATGGATGTATCATTGGTTTGATGACACCTTACCTTGGCCATCTATGACCCTAGGTGTAGGAAGAGGTTGCTTTAGCTACCACATTTAGCTTGATATGTATGCTGCATGTGCATATGATATCTTCAGTGTGTATTATTTCCATTGTGATCACATAAGAACTCTATTATAACTCTTGATGCTTTGGTTATAAGTTCTAAGCTAGATTATTCCACGGTGTTTCATAATTTTACTCAAAGAAGTGTGTCATCTTGATGGTTTGGGAATATTCTCGGTGTTTGAGTAGGTGCTACACATTAACCTTAATGTAATCCCTATTTCGGTTAGTCAAATTTTATCCCATGTCATTCCATAGGGAATTCTTTAATTTTCGTTAGGGGACACCTTTATGACTAAGCATTCAACAGATTAGTGGCAAATTAGTTTCCTTTTTATCATTTGTGATGAAAGAAAAGAAAAAATTGAAAGCCAAAATCATTAAAGATACACTAGAATGATGTATCCAAGTCTAAATTCTAAGGTTGAAGCGCAAATTCAAGTAAATTTTATATCTATAAGTTGTTCCAAATTGATGAAAGCCTCATTCCCCAAGTACTACATATAAGAAAAAGGAGAAGAAAGAAAAATAAGGGCCAATGAATGGTAACCCATGATAATGAAACCAAAGATCTCAAAATGACAACTGCAACTATTGCTAATTATTTCCTTTGAACACTAAATGAGTGGTGTGATGAAGGAAGTATCCTGAGTAGAAATCAACTAGCCTCATATGAATTCCAAATTCTTGAAATATAATAGCGAGAAAGGGTGGACTTTGGGTAATATCTTGGGCGATAAGCCACATTCTCTAGCTCAAAAAAAAAACCTTGAATCCCATTTATTTATATATCTAATAAAAGAAGGGTAAAAACCTAACATTGATGATATAAAATAAGTTTGGGTTGGAGAGACAAGCCGAATGCATGGAGGGTTGAAACACCAAATGGAATGCAAGTGGGAGATTCTGCATTTATCTTCAATGTTTATGTAATAAAATTTTATTGAGGGATATAACACAAAGTAAAGGAGGGAGGATTGGAGTGGGGTTGAACAACAAATGAAGCACATATGCATTGAGAAGAACACATTGGAGTGAGGAGCTTCCCCTTCATTGAAAATTATTATGTTTATAAAGATCATCAAATGCATGGACGAGGGTCGCACGTTAAGTGTCATAGGGGAGGGAAGTTAATTAGCACCCATCGGTGGCTCTAATGCATAGGGTTAGACATAATCCACATTAAATTTGAGTGTGGATCCAACACAATATCAATGATTTACTATTCCTTTGATTATTCTTCAAAGATGTGGATTAGTTTAAATACCCATGAGAAAGGAATTCTCACATCCCTTGCATCAAAACTTGAAAAATATATCAAAAATTACAAATCATCTTAAACCCATCTTTATATTTATAATAATATAATGATTTTTATTTTAATTAGAAAAATTATAATTATATACATTAATTTTTTTTACTTAAATGAAAATAATTTAAAAAAAAATTCATGCATCTACATTATGGTTAAACCACAACTCAACATACTTTGACTTGAGTAGGCTCTCATAGTGTTCCTTATTTATGTTTACTTGAGTAGGCCTTCACACTATTCCCTAAGATTTATTTTCTTGCAAAAACTTGTTATAGAAAACAATGGAAATTAATGAAAAATGATTAGCCTTGAGGAATTACATCCTTTCTACTGTACATATAATGTTAGGCCACCCTAGAGTTTAGGGTTTAGCACTGCACAGATGGGTTCAATGGAGGCGAATAAGCAACAACTAGAGGAAGAATTTATATTTTTAGATACCCAAAGAGAAATTCTAGAGAAATTCACTCTCCAATGGAAGAAAATCACATACCACTATGCTTCACTAGATATTTTTTCTCCAGAAGAAATTCAAAGAACTTACAGAGAAGGGAAAAAATCTGGAGCTCAAAACTAAAGAAACAGAAGAATTATTGGACAAAATAAAGAAATCAATTGAATTGAATGATGAAACATATCTCACCCGCTTAGAAGAGTATAAGAAAGCCACCCTCGTGGCCATTGAAAGTGGAAAGAGTGAAAATGGTCTAAGGTTCCTCTACGAAAAATTATATGTAGAAGATTTCTTTAAATTGATCGTGGAGCATAGAAAAGGTGTTATCGTGCTTAGGGCCGTGCTGCATTCATTGCTAGAGAGTGCTATTGATCCCACTTGACTAGTTTTATTGCCCTCGAGGGTTGTTACGACAAGGGTTTCGGGAAAATAGTGAAGGACCATTTTCGGGAAAATAGTGAAGGACTCAAGGCTAGCGAACCAGAGATGGGCCTGTTCTTTTTTGCTGGAATCGTTGCTTCCCCTCCTGGAGAATCCCACAATGGGAGCTGAGCAGTATTTTTTGTCTCCAAGTACGAAGGACTAGGCGAGGATTAGTGCAAATGAGTGGAATTTGAGGATCGATTTTGATGTGGATCCTGCCAATGCTACCAAGCCATTGGAGGTCCAGGCATTCTTGCAACTAATGGCTACTTTCAGCATTGCGCCTGATTTTCTTAAAGATGATCTTTGCAAGATTGTACTTGCAGTATCGTGGGGAAGGAAAGTTTTGAAGCTCTGTTGTGCTTTCGTGCTTATAGAGAAAATTTCAGGTTTATTTCTTCTAAACATTATTAATTTTTTATGATGAATTGGTTATTTTTAAAATTTAATCTAACCATTAGAGAACTTATGCGTGCTCTTTTTTCTCCATATGTATTGCCATCATTTGTCCATATCTAGTCTAAAAGACCTAGTATATAATAAATAACAATACATTTCCAATAAGGATTTGTTCGTTAGTGAGGTCAATGGATGGTCCATTCCTCTAGCTGTATCCTCAACTTGAATGTTGCCTCACAAATGACTACTCCATTCTCCTATTATTTTGCCTAACTTGTATCGTCAAATAGGTTAGGTTAGGTGTAATTTCCAAATAATCTACTATGAATATATGGAATGGTCAGCTATCCTCTTGTAATCCCGTTGACTTTCTTTTTCTGGTCATTCTTTGGATGAGATGAAGCAAGTTGCAATTCCTAGATGATTTTCTATGAATAGAAAGAATAATAAACTACTTTTATGGTTATTTCATGGATATTTTATTAAAATTGTCTTATCTTATCACTGTTGGTGGCATGTTTCTATGAGGGCTTCCAATGAAATAGTAGTAAAATTACTATAGAAATTGAATATGAGGCATCAAGGAGTACGGAAACCACAAGAATTCCCAAATCAATGCAATAATGTTTTGCTATTTTTTTTAATGATTCAAGAGATGTTACTTGTGGATTGCACCAAAAAGAGCAGATTTCTTTTTGGCTTACATGTTAAATGCAAGGGATTTTATTTTTCCAAATCTCCCCAATGCTTGCACCCAATTTCCCTTACCATTAAAATTCATGACAAGAAGGTGAGAATGTCACCTTGGTAGTCATTGATGAATTAGTGGCTTGAATAATTCCAATACTTATATTTGTTTTATAGTTAAAACTGAGATCAATTGAGAATTTATAAAACCAAACTTCAAATGAAAAAAGTGATTTTATATAGAGAATAGTGTGCGTTGTTTATTAGGAATTTCTCCATTGGTTTCCTTGGGTAATTGGTACCTATGATATTGATTGGTTCATTATATAATCCTTGATATAGAATATCTTGGTTTTTAGATATACACAATTCCATCTATTTAAGGGTTTACAATGTTGTGTGATTGCTCCTTCTAATCTCGAAAATGCATCCAATAGTCTAGTTCGTTCCTTCTCTTTAGTATTTTCTTCCTTCAACTTGCTAATCATATAGATTCAGGAACTGATCTCCTTGACCAATTTGTTCAATATTTGTTCCAATAGTTGTTTTTTTGAGGTTGCCTTTTCTCCACATTTATTGTTAGAACAAAACTATTACTTGTTTTGGAGCTTTAGGATCTCATAGAAAAATTTCAATTCCCTTTGTAACTACTCTTCCCATTTCTATGTGTGGGAGGGTATCTATTTTTCCAAAGTTACCCAGGGCTTACTCTTGGCCCCAATTGGTTCAAGGTAACCCACTTTCCTTGAGATTTATGCAACAACCCTAACACAAATAGGAGGACAGTGATGCGACCTAATGAGGAGAGGGTTCCTCCTTCAGAGAAGAGCCCAATAACTAACTCGTCTTGCCAGAGTATGAGCCAAAAATAGAGAGACAACCCAAATAAGATACTCCTTACCTGCGGCTAACCATATGTGGAAGACTCGGCCCTAGAAAAAAAGTTAACTCAACAACAGACCTTTCTTTGTCCTCCATGAAGACCATCGCTGCCTCAGCATAGATCAAACCCTTATCATGTGTCCAAATGAGGGAGAAGGCTCCCTATTTATATAGTACGATGGAATATGAATATATGTGTCTCTTGGGCTAATTGAGCCGACATAAGGTGAGGGCCAACCTTGATAAATTATGTGAGAGGATAAAATACAAAAACCCACTTCTGCTTGTCTAAATGAGACAAAATTTATATCGATTTTCGTCCTCTCGAAGAGATGAGTTCAATGCCGCAATTATCTTTGAAATTGGAGCTATCCAAAAATGGAATTTTTCCCTAGTTGCGAATTTTAACACTCCCTCTCAACTAGGGAGAATTCCACCTGTCAATATATCCATCATCATGCCATCATACGTTATATACCATCTCTGTCATCTCTGCTCAACTCTGTTGAACCATGAAGTAATAATGAAGAAGAATTGATCAAGAGTGAGTCACAAGACCTTGCCACTCTCCACTGACACAAGTTATTCCAGAGGTAGAACCTCAGTTGATCCCAGATCAAGATGTTTGAACACCATGCATACTCACATAGAGATTATGGCAATACACGATGCATCCATCGGTAGTGCTATGGTCTCTATCCTCATTTCCCAACTCATTGGACATATGAGAGGTAATTCCCATGAGTCTCGAACTACATGGGTATGATGTTGCAAGAACATCAGCAGGGAAAGAATATATCACATCCCGCTCATAATCACATGCAGGGAAAGGAGAAACCACATCCTACAAACACATATCACAATCACATGTAGGGAAAGGATGAACCTCATCCTATGAAACACATATCATAACCACATGAAGGGAAATTATGAACCACATCCTATGAAACACATATCACAACCATATGTAGGAAAAGGATGAACCACATCCTACAAAACACATATCACAACCATATGTAGGGAAAGGATGAACCACTTCCTACATATATCACAACCACATGTAGGGAAAGGATGAACCACCTCCTACAGGTATGCAAAAACACCGAGAGTAGGGTAAGGATGAACCATGTTTTACCCACCTGAAAACCAATAATAGTAAGAAGGATCCTACATGGGGAAAGGATGAACCACATCCCACCTACATGTCCACAAGTAGATGCTTGAATGCATCTCTCACTGGGGTATCCATAGGAGAAGGAGAACCACTCATCTTGCTTATATGCTATAGGGGAAGGTGAACCACTCACCCTACATGCATGTGCCCACAATCATGGGGGAAAGTGAAGTACTCACCCTACACACATGTCATGGGGTATCACAGGGGAAGGTGAACCACTCACTCTGTACACAACACACCATTAGGGAAAGGTGAACCACTCAACCTATGGTCTCTCATAGTTTAATAATTACCCCAAGCCCCTAGGAGCTGCTAGAGCTCAATGTTCAACCGAGACCCTAGTAATAGAGTCTAACCATGATTCTAGGCTTCTTTTTGAAGAAATATAATATTGATATTATAGTGATAAATGAGGGAATAATTATCTGATGGATAGGCACTAAACATTATATCTCCCTCTGAATTTTGGGAAAGAAGGCTTTCTTATAACCATTAAGTCATTTTCAACCTGCTATTAATCATGTGGTCCACGTGCTCTAATTATGCAACTTAGATCATCAAAGTTATTTAAACTCAATGGTCATGGAATATTGGTCTCATCAAGAATCAAACGAGCAAATTTATCACGGATTTTATAGCTCCCTCTGAAAGTGGATTATGGTCCTTCTTCAACCAAGAAGAAGAAATCTTCCCATTACATTATTTCTGAACAATTGTATGATCCTTCATTGTTAGATGACTACTATCAACACATCGAATTACTCAATCCATAATGAGGAGAGTTTCTCATTTGGGTATTCTAAAGAACCATTCTTTATGAGATTGCAGCTATGCTATTGAACCTAGGGACTACTGCTTGTCGTGCTTGACGAGAGATAAAATATTATATGCATCATTGCATTTTCTTCTGGGTACCTCTATTTTTTATGCTAATAAGAAGTGATACAGAGAACTTGATTAGATTTCGTTCAAGAATAAAAGCTCCAGGTGAGCTGCACTTAAATCTAGAGGGTGATGAAAAATCGTTTATTGGCAGATCCCAACAACTTATTATAGTAAATATCTTGTCAAGGGATAAGCTATCAAAATTCACATTGGTCTTGTTCACAACTTCGATTGTGAACAAGATCATCAATCGTTACATCACATCATCATGGCTATGGAAATATACAGGAAAGAAAAAATACCATAGAGGATGATGAGATGAATAAGCTGAGAAGCCATACAGAGGATAAAACCTCACATAGGAGGACTGATGCCATATATGATGAAGAAATCAGGAATCTTTATAGGGTAGGGTTCTGTGCTTAACTGATAGCCTTAGGTTTCTATTTCAGGAAGAATTTTCCTCCTTATAAAAGAGATTCTATTATGCTACTGAAGTTTCCTAAGGTTGTATATGAGATTTCAATTTTTCTTTCTAGAACTATAAATTAGATTCTTACAGAAGCTTTCATTTCTTGACATCTGAAGCTATTCAAAAACTGAAGATTTCCTCACGATGGCTCAACTAGAATTGAGCTTGCTTGGTGTAGGTCATAGATCTCAATCGTAAACATTATACATCATCATGTATCTTGGTAGAATGAACAAATGTATTAAGCCTTTCGAGCTACTGTTCAAATCTGAAAAGTAAGGTGATAATATTTTACTAATGAACAAGGTTTCCTTTGCACATAGAAGGCTTGAATCCTTTTTCTTTAGAGATGCCTACAATAATAGGAGAACTGTGCCTCTTCTTTTCTTAGACATATTGAAGAGAGGGTAGAAGTTCAACAAAGAGGCAAATGTCCAAGGTCATGACTAGATCCAACTTAGATCAAAATTTCAATGATTTGTAAGAATGTCGGACACCCACCAATTACCTTTTTCCAATGCTGACTGTAAGTATGTGTGCATGATGATGCCGAAATAGGTTTTCCTGTAAATATGATGCCATTCTTCCTCATGCAGAAGAGATATTTTATGTAGGTTGAAATTTAATTTGACACTTTCCAATCAGAGACATCACAAAGTAGAGTTACTGTTAACATCCCAAGTATATTGTAGCACAACACCATGATGAGAAACATGGTCAAGATTACTGTAGGTTATATGATATCCAAATATCAACGAAAATTGAGATAAAAGAGATAGCTATCAGGATGAAAATTATCTCTTATTCTGAGCACTAGGTGTCATAAAAATGCATACTATAAGTAGATATCATTTCAACTGGAAATGATACGTGAAGTAGAACCACTATCCTTTACATTGTAACACACACACACACACACACACACACAAGCCATTTTTAGCTAGATATATTGTAGCTTGAATAAGGGCTCGGTCCAGATACATATGTATACCCATAGTCTCGATTTAGGTAAATTTCGCAGCTCAAAAAAAGACTCAACTTGTAGTTGCACTTCATGCTTTTCTCTAGCCATGGTGGTACTTTGAACTGAGATCTCACGAATCACCGAACTTGATCATCTTTAGCCTTAACAAGATCTGAACTAAAATGTGCATTGACATGATTGAACTGAGATTTCCACTGCACCAATGTTCAAGGGTATATATATCTGTCACGTCTGCCACATTTCACTGTCATTTAAGATCACTATCTTCAGTTAGGATCAATGTCATGTTTCTTGCTTACTCAGAATGATAATAGTTGCCATAATTCAGATTACGTCTCATCACATGGGTATATAGCAGAGCTTAGATCTTGTGGAGACAACTGTCATTTTAATCACTGTCATACTTCCAAATGTATCACTATTATATGACCTAATTTCTACTATGTACCACAGTCTCAAGGGTTACTGTTATTTAATAAGGTGACAGCATATATAACAAAAATGACTGCCCTATAACAAGATTGCTACCAGTTAGTCAAGGTTATATATCATAAATATCAAGATCATTGTTATACATCAGGCTTACTGTCATATACATATCACTAGTCATGTCATCAAGGTCACTGATATTTCTAACATAGATTAAGGTTACATCACCTTGGTGAATCTTACTAGCTTCTAATATGAAAAAATAAAAGGGTTGGCAATATTTATATAAAAATATTTAGGTTTATAATGATTTTATATTGCTTTATATAAAATTTTGGCAATTTTTAAGGTAAAATAATTTTATACTATAAAATTTGGGCGTATAAATTTGGAAAAAATGGAAATTGGCGAATATTTTTTTTGGTAAAAACATGGAAAATTATCCCACCTGCGAATATTAGCCCCTAAAATTTTCCATGCTCAGGAAAAATGTTTCCATACGTCAGAAGATAACACAAAATACCTTGAACTACTGTCAAACTTGGGCAACAACCTCACATTACTGTCTTTCATTTCTGTCTTCACAGTTGGAATAACTTGTATCTCAGTCATGTAATTCTCATCTCTGAAATGTAACTTTCTGCACTACATTTCTTAACCTTCCAGCTCTGCGTTCCTCTTCTTCAGTGGCTCTACCTTTAGATATGTCAAAAAAATCATTCACAGACATTCTTTACACACCAATATGGCTGTCTTTCTTGTTGTCATCAAGCCCATGAAACATTTGAAGAACTGTGGTTTTCCCTTAAGTCTTGCCTCATAAGATTCAGAGCGAGTGTTGGTTTATTTTACCTTTATTGCTGGCTATAATATTCAAGAAAGTACAAGTCATCCAAGAGATGAGCTCACAAATCTGCCATATGTAGCCTGACAATAGTGCTCTAGCTAATGGTCTTTATCGTGAGTTTACAGTCTATGATGTTTTAAAACATGTGCATGTAGTTGTTCTTGATGAAAAGGGATTTTTACATATTTCGAACTTTTGGAAAGTTGGGATCACCATGCTACTCTGCAAATGTGATGAAAATCACATCTGTAATCCATTTTCATTGGTGGAAAACACTTGGTTCCAACTTGGGGACATATTTTTCATAGAAGTGCACGAGAACCTTAGAATCATTTCATGCACATATGAAACTAATGAAACTAGCCTCCACATTCAACAAAAATATCATCACTAAATAAAATTTTGGCCCTTATAAAGCAAAGCACAAGACATTAAAGCCTATGAATATAAGAAATCAAGACTCTTGCTCAAAAGAGCTTATTCAACTCTAAACTACTGCTTAGTAGATCTTATTCATTTCCTATCCTGTTGTAGCATGTGTCAAAATAAGGCTTCCAATTGAAATTAGTAAATTAATGCAACCATCGCAGTACCTCATGGATACAAAGGTCATTTCCTATGCTCTTAGTCATCATGCAAAAATAGGAAACCTAAAAACCAAAATGTTTGTAGGATGGAATCTTGTCATTGCCAGGCTACAACAGAACCTAGGTACTTGCAAATGAAAAATGTCATCAATGTTGATGCAAAAGTGGACATGATATGCCACAAGATATGTGTAGATTCCTTGAAGAGGATGTTTGTGAAATTTTTCAAACCACATACTAACCCCTTTTCTTGAAACTCCCATTTTTCCATCACATGAGAGCACATACTATTGTCCAAATTATTGTTGTTAAAGGTCTGTATTGGATATATGAAAACTTTTCATAAGGGAAACATGATCTGCAATTCCATAGTCTTCCATAACCATTATTAGGCCACCACAAGTGCTAGTGATCCAACCCATCTGGAAGTTCTGCACCTAAGGCTCTAAGTGATAGGCCTATAAATAGTTGGGAAATTTAGTCCACTGTCATAGCTACAGAGTTTCCCCTGAGAGATCACATTCACACTTCCGAAAAATTTTGTATTTTCAAACACAAGCATCAACCAATTAACATCATCAGGCTTAAGATTTATCAACATTTCTTATTCAATACTATCTAGTGTCCTAGGGTGATTTTTTCCCTTAGGGTCGTTATTTTTGCGAGGGTTTCTTCAATAAATCTTTAGTAGTAGTACACATTAATAAAAAATATGTATGCATAAATATAAAGAGTCTCAACAACTATATAATGTATGCATGAATATAAAATTCCCATAGAAATAATACTTCAGTCAAAGCACAACAACTCAGGGCTGACTCCATAGTAGCAATGAATGCATCCAATCAATAGTCAATACAGGGTTGATAAAGCCATACACACTACAATTCTAATACACTGACCAATCCAAGAGTACTATCTTAATTTAATGTCTATTGGATATTATAAATTTATTGCACAGGGCTCTGACTTATCTTAGAGATAACCACAGACCTGGAAATGTCTCTACTAGTCTCAAGAAATCAGGTTGTTTGTCGAACTCCAGTAGGCTTGGTCCATCTTCTTAGGGCTAATATTAACCTTAAATATTATGGCTGGCTTAGACTTCTGAACAACACTACACAATTACCCTAGAAAATGTAACCGCGCGCTTTTATCACTCTCTTGTACAATACTGCACTAATAGCCTGCTTGACCCAATTATGTTGTACTAGTTTGCAAGGTCTATGTAATCCAGAGTAAGATGCAGAAACCACAAAGATAAGTACTTGTGGCATTTGTGATACCAAATTGACCCCTATTCAATAATGTTTTGGGCCAACATTGATCCATGTGAAATACTTCAAAAATCCATTTTTCATTTCTTAATCTCATGTCAAACACTAAGTAATTTTAGAGTACAAGAACATTGTATTTGTCTATTAGGCTATTTTAGGATGGTCTCCACATCATAATTGACTCTTGGTCAACCACCCTTCCCTTATGTGCTAAAAATTAAAACTCTAAATCATTTAAGCTTAAAATTCTTTCCATTCTTTTATTGTGGACAAGGTACTCAAAGTTATGCAAGGGGTTTGGGTCCCATTGTTCATCTAGATACAAAATATCATGTGAGTTAGCTTTTATTCTAGTATCATGAAGATCACTCTTCAAAAACATTTCACATTGATCACCTCTGTCAATTCTTGTTTATTTTTGAATTGTATTAGAACTGGTCCTATCCCCTAGATCAAGCAAAAGACTGGGTACAAATTCATTCATCGGTTGTGTTCTAGTATATTTATACGAAGTAGTCAGGTACATGTCTACAACTACAACTATTTGTGGGATCATGTCATATAAGTTGCACTTAAAATTTTTGATAAATATTTCAATTTCTTGACTGGGTTGTACAGGGTTTCTGGCACTAGATTGTGCATTGGAATGTTCTCCTTTAGCTATCTTTGCATGGTACTCAATAGGCCTATAGTTGTGAACCACTGGTTGCTTGGTTCCAAAATGGTTGAGTCGCATATTTAACTTGGCATCAGCCCTTTCACTCACGGTGTTGACACCAATGCAATGATGCAAGAAAATAGTCCACTTAGGATGAAACACATCCTCAATGTGCTAGAGAACATATTTCCTATGAAAAATATTATAAGGCTCATGATCATATCAAAACTTGTTACTCCTACTAGTAGCCTTTTTTTTTCAAATTTCACGTAATTCATGTTTTTGGTTTCCTGTGCATATATAGATCTTATTGATGTGAATCACAGAAAGGAACCCCATAAACTGAGTGGTCGAAGCAGCCAAATCTTGTTTATGACTATGTTGAGAAAATTTCCTCTTGATGTTTCCAAGATCATTTTTACCTATATCATCAATCATTCCAGAATGCACCTTTTCCAGGCTGCAAATTTGTCCTTCAATGTTGACTTCATGTGGATTTGTTAGATGTTCGTTGTCTACATTTCCTTGTAATAATCTAGTTGTTGGAGTGTGTTTGGTGCACGTATGTACGAAATCACACCAACTTAAGGGTTGTGGTCTACCCACTTAAGTTATTGGTAACAGTCAGAAAAAGAAGTGGAGTCAAGAAAGTTAGTGGAACAAGCTAGAATCATAAGCATACTAGATAGAGAAATAGCATGCATATATAAACTAAAAACAAAAATAAAAACTAAAACAAATAAACACGAGCTCTGAAAAGAGTCAAATGAAAAAAATAATATGAACGGTGGCTCTAGGCCCCTCTTATTGAGCACTGGTAGTAATAAGAGTGAAAATTTACCATCTTGCCAAAGGGCCCCTAGACCATGGGTTCTAGGTCTTGATGCAAGGATTTTTTTTTTATCCCAAGCTTGCCTCGGTGTAGTCCCCCTCTCTCTCTATTGTGTTGGACTGAACTTGTTGGATGGCCAACAAATGAGTCCCCTCTATCTTCAGCTCCGGCTCACACAATACTGGTATTGCTTGGGAAATTCTAGCCAGCATAACAATGTGGTCACCCATTCTTCATCCCATGGTGGCCTTATATAGGATATTTCAAATCCTCCCTTCCCTCTCTTAGTACATTGTGGATGGTGACCCAAGAGAGGGGTATGATTTCTTTGTGTGCTCCAAATATTCCATTGTGTACTCACTTAGTGTCTAAGGAGGCGTTGGTGGCTATCCTTAGGTAGCTTCAAGTAATGGATAACTTGTCCTTTGCTTTGTGTGGTCCCAAATAGTGACATTTCACCACTCCTAGGATTGCGCGCATATCGGGAAAAAAGCGTGCAAAAGGTGTTCTTCACGAAGGATTATGCGCACAAAGAGTATTTAGGACTTGTTCAAATTTGATTTTCCTCAGACCTTAGAGATTTTTTAATACTTTCCAGATTTTGTAATGTCTTCCAGTCCTGTAAACCATTTTTCTTGACATTAAATAATGTTGTCTTCTGTTGTACGATTTTCCAGTATTAACAGTCCCCCCCTAATGTGTGAGGTCTAGGAAGCACTGTATAGTCGAAATACATTATATTTTCTTTTCTGTATCGTGCGTAGAGAGAGAGAGAGAGAAATGTGTGAAGCTTGGAATTCAAAACACCCTGCACTGGTTCCAAGAATGACCACATCCTAAGGAACCCCTGTAAGCAAATATAATACAATATATATACAAATTTTCTACGAGGTGGGCATGTCCCATGCTCGTAATGTTGTGGCAAGTTAAAAAAATCTAGTTGACAGATACATGTTTTGTCTATGTCACTAACATGGTAGTGATGTTGGCGGTTGTTGATGATGACTGTTGACGCCCTCAGGGGAATTTTTTATTTGACAATAGGTGGAATATGGTACCTATATGCGTAAAATTGGTATGGAATTAGTTGCACATTGTACACATAGGTGCTGGCTGGGACCTTCCCGCATAAGCATTTTTGAAAGAGACGCTTATGGAGGCACGAGTCTTCGACAGATTTAATCAAAGTACAATGGTTGTAAGGTACGATACCATCTTGACATGAAAGCTTTTGTCATAGTCGAATTTCAGGAGGATCGATGACATCTATAGACAATGATGGCTCCCATAGTGCCACTCGAGGATGCCCCTTGTATGGAGAGGGGTGATCCAAGGTACCAATTCCTTTTTGGAAAATAGGTGTCGAAGTCAATAAAAAGGAAGCTTCAACCGAACGAGGGGTTGCCAATATGATTGATCAAGGACCTGAGTGCGATGGGTTTAACATAGGCATGTTGACGAGTGGTGAAAAAAACTGATGATGGGGATTCAGTGGGCCAAGGTCGGAGTATACTAAGCAGCTTGGTGACAATTATAGTTATTTCTGATGGGGAAATCCCTGGAGTCGGTAAGACTTCCAGGGTGGGTATAAACTGGCTATGAATGTCAAAGTGGCTTGTGCGTGGGGGTATAATACTCCGACCAAGGGTGTTCACGGATTACTTCCATGGGAGAAAAGATGAAATGAGAGGGTGAAGGACGTAGTGCACCGTTCGAGATATTTGTACACTTACCAAAAGAATAAAATAATGGGGTTTGGTTTGTACAAAACAGAGAGATGGGTACCCCAAAACATGAAAGTGTTCACTCAATGATGTTGTGAGAAAGGTGTTTTGCTGAGGGTGGGGGTCCCATTAGTTGGTCTCATGTGTGGGGTTGATGAAGCAGATGAGAAAGTATCATAGATGTGATTATGTTGGTGGAGGTATGGTGGGCCAAATGCGAGGCGCAGTGGTGTGATCTTGATCTGCTTGTACAACCTAGTCATTCAGGAAGGGGGTTTCAGCTTGTATGGTAAACTTGACCTTATGCATGGTGAATGGATGTGCATGAGGTGCTTCCCGGACTGAAGTGGTATGGACATGGTGTCACTTTTGCTGTGATATATGGTCAACTGTGGGTGACGAGTGCCATGGAGGGGAGGCTCTACCGACTGAAGAGGATTTATATCAAGTGCAGGGTGAGGTGATGATAAACACGGACGGGTATGAGGATCCTATGGTTTATTTTTTATGGAGAAATGATGTCATGATATGCAGAGTTTTCTGGGACTCTATCATGCTGGGGGTAGAATGATACCTTCTCTGGAACTTTCAGGAGATAAATTTGTGGATGGTTTGCAAGTTTTTCCTGCAAAAAGAAGTACCTCAAGTGAAAGCATCTTCTTTATTAAAATTACTGAAAATCATGAGCTTTAAAAAAGAAGATGAGAGAGGGCATACCTGCTGGCGGTAAAAAATTATTTTTTCGGGAGTGTGAATGTGTGGCATCGCCTTTGTTCATCATGGAGTGCTAATTATTGTGCAACTTATGGTTCAGAGAACGGAGCTACTGATCTCTTGTTATGGTCCTCCGAAGTTTTTGAAAATGATGATATATAGGTGGATATGGCCCTAATTCAATTCATATGTACTTGTTGAGTTTTTGAGAGGTCAGAGGCTTCTGCATAGCATTTCTTGCTGTTCCAATCAGCCTGAGCACCAGGGATTAGCGATATCATGCCCAGGTAACCTCCATGATGTCCTACACTTTAATTTTTTAATTTGGTGGTGTCGGGGTTCGTACAGGTTGGGTTTGTACAAATTCTAGGTTTTTTTTGCCCTGGAGTGCACAGGAAATCGGGGGGGGACCTGGTGGTGGTGCTAGCCCTTCAAGAGAGGGCAACGTCTAGGCCACTGCAGAAGCTACGGCTGAGCAGGCTCATGTAGATGTAGCGGTAGCATGTGCATATATGATGGAGGCTCATATTGAGGAGTTGACTGCTCGAGTGTGAGCTCTTGAGGATGCCTGGGGTCCAGTGGACCGCTTGACTCGGGGGGTGCCTGCTCGAGGATTTATGGATGACTTCGAGGATGTCTGGTTGGATACTGTGATGGCCCACGAGAGGGAGTATCGGCTCATTCTACGTCCGGTGGCGATCTCGGTTGCGACGATAGCTCCAGTGGTGGCACCGAGAGTGGTTGTGGGTCTAGGTACCCCTCCTGAGGGGGCACCACCCTAGTGTATTTTGTACATAGGGAAAGCACCCATTATGAGGATGCTTCCCTTATTTTTTACAAATTTTGTATCTTTGGGCTGGTCATTGGGCCAGCAACATGATTTTTGTACTCAGACATACACATTGTGATATATATATGAGAGATATTTTTTGCAGCTCTACATGATGTGTCGCCTGTTTCGGTTTATGTATGATGTTTCGCTAATGGATATCTATATTTTTGGTTTTCATGTGTTGGGGATCCCATGTTTTGGCTAGTTTGGCAAGAGCAAAAGATGAGACAACATCAAACCACTTTCAGACCCTAGGATCTAGCCCTCCTGGGTCCAGAGAGGGATCTCTCTATGATTATCAAAGGTATATGTCTTTGAGGTTCAATGTTTTATGATGTTAGGCTAGTTATTGGCACAAGGTTTGTTTGTTTAATTTGAAGTTTGGTTGTTGGGAATTAGGAAGGAAGGGTTCAATATAGAACAAGGATGAACAAGAGAGAGTTTAGGCCAAGGAGAGGGAAATCAGAGAACATCAATGCCATTGGGAAATGGAGTCAGGAAAGGGCTTACTTGCTATCAACATGCAAACTTTCAGTTGGGCTAGTCATCTAAAGCATTGGATCCTAAAATGATTTGGTGGAATGGATCAATAAGGAGAGCAAGGTGAAAAGGTGGAAAGGGAGATAAACACCAATTTTCTGTCTATAGATCAGGTCAGAGGTCATTTAACTCCATACCTGCTTGGACATACTCATAGGCAACTCTCAAAGGTGGTTAAAAATAGCTTGAGGGAACTTAGATAGGTTTAAGAGACTGAAAGGATCCTAGAGAGAAAGAGATTGAGTTCTAAACTCCTAGCATTACCGATTCATTCAATTAAACCCTAGCAAGAACATTTATGAAACAAATTCAATAATTCATACATCAGCTAGTAGGCAATACCATCCACTACACTGGTTAAACCATTTGAAATATATTCTCAGACAACACATTAAGCATAAAACATTAAGGCAAGGAGAGCAGAAACATGAGGTGCCTAACAAGGGAAAATCTCATGCTAGATTTCTGATGCAAGCCAGAAGAAATGGAATGGAATGAAAATAAACACATAGACAGGAAAACATCACCTCAGCTTTAGATCAGGATCCAAAGAAATGTGCTTGCTATATTAAGAACAAAACTAGTCAGGTACAACATAGCCAAAAGCTTGATATTCTGTCTGAAAACCTTCCTCAGCCTATCTTATAGTCTTACACAGAGAACTTGTCTCAAGAGAACAGCTTGCATTATATTGATATCCAATCAACAACCTTTACAATAGTTTCTTTCTGATTTTTATAGCAGAAGATGAGCCGAGGAGGTAGGTGAAGCACTAAATGGAACATTAACACTCAGGAAATGAAGAGGGCCGACACCCATTCTGTTTTAACTCTGAGCATTAACCTCTGGAACTTTGGAGGGAAAAATGGTCTTCGTCAGGCTTCATTTACTCCATTTAGGTCTATGATGCATTTGGACTGCTGTACTTTGTAGTGCCTCATGTGAATGAGCAAAATGGTGAATAAATGACAGAATGGTCTACCATACAAATGCTTTGGTAGCTTCGGATGGTGGTCTAGGCGGAAATCTCTTCTGGAGCATGGCATGGACTAAAAATAATATGGGCAACCTGTCCTTTCCTGGGAAAAGAATTCTGTTGATGTAGAGAAAACTGTCATACATTAAATTATGCACCTCTGTCAGTGAAAACCTTGCTGTTGCATCCATACTGTGTATTAATGGTGGCGTTTCACCTCTATACCCTGTAATGACCAACACTGTTGTATTGTCTTTTCAGCCCCTTTCTCCATGAGTTTTGGCTCTTGAAAATGGTCATTTCCTGGTTCCTCCATAGTTGTACTGAGACTTTGAATCATGGCGGTTTTTCACCGCTCGTACCCTGCAAAAACACGCAACTTGGTCATGAAATCCCTGCAAAGGGAAGACTGGTTATGGTGGGCGAAGGAAATGATAGAGCAATGGTGGTGAGACAGTGGTTTATGTGGAAAAATGGTGAAATTGAAATGATATGGTGTAAACGGTGAACAATGGGGTTTGACGGAGAAATGCATCATGGACCATTCGATCATGGTGTGGAGGCGTAGATCAATGACGGAGATCAAACCGTGGAATGACATATGAGAAATGGGTGTAATGAATACAAAACATTGGATTTTAATGCAAAATGCAAAACCTTAGACTTTGGTAGAAATGCAAGTAAATGCAGTGAAATGTAATGAAATGGACGTATGAAGTAGGGCCCATACGGAATCGCAATCAAAATCGGAGCGGGATCGGGATATGGGAGAAAACCGCAATCGCAATCGAGAGAAGGAGTAGGGTGGAGTGATACATGAAAAAGCTTCCGATGCAATTGGGAAAATCCTTTGTAAAAAGGAAAATATAAAGAATTTCCCTTTTCCAAAGGGAAAACCCTATATTATATGAACCGATGGAGGAAATAAGTGGTGGGGCCCAAAGGGTCAATCTCAATCGGAGATCGGAAGCGGGGACTAATCGCAATCGAAAAGGGAAAATGTGCGATGTGATGATTGGAGGGGAAAACATAAGACTTGCGATTGCAAAGGTTTGCGATATGCGCGGGCCGTCCGATCTCGATAGCAGATAAATGGTTGAAAAACAAGCTACGAGACTTAATAAATAAAACCAATCGCATCAGGAATTTTGATGTTACAAAGGGATTTCACGTTTGGCTCCAATATTCTGATGCGATTAGCGCTTAGGACTTAAGCGCTCGGTCCTAGCGCACGGGCATGTGTGGGAAGTGGTTGAAGGGGCTAGCGGGGGAGGGGGGGGGGGGGGGGGCGCTAGGCCTATTATATGGTTGAAAAGTGGGTTTTTAACCCATCTTAATGCATTTCAAGGCCTAAGGAGGGTAACGATATGGGGATAGAGGGGGAAATGGGGAAACAAGAGGCAAGGGTGGGAGTTCATGGGGATTTTGGGAGAATTTAGGAGGAACAAAGGGGACTTGGTGAAAAGGGGAAAAAAGGATAAAATGGGGGGAAATCTGCAAAGATACAAGGGGTGAAAACGACCTTTTTGAGCAAAATTTAGTAATTTAGCAAGGTTCATTGAAGACAGATTAGCAGAGGGAAATAGTCAAAGGCAGGGAAATTAACAAGACTTCAAGGATGATGTGTTTTCAAGGGAAATGAATTCCTTGAAGGCTTATGAAACAATCTATCCCCTTGCTTGCTTGTCAAGGAATTCATAAGGGGCTAACAATGGCTCCACATGGGGATGGCTTCTTCTTGAAGGAGTCAAGAATTCAGAAATTGATCTTTGGTGTAGGCTAGATGCCTACTGCTTAAGCCATCTTTCTTTTCTAATTTTCAGCTGCCACAATTTTGTTAGATTAGCAAAACATCCCAACAATCTACCTACCCATTCTACAATCCTAGCATTTTTTCTTCTGGGGTGCATTTGAACTAGCAGACCCTCTACATAATTTATTTTATAACAGAAAATAAACCTATTCTAAATCTACCCTTATTACTCCATGAGACTAGATTAGACAGTTGGTCTCATATGTTTTCTCTACCTAATCTAATATCTGCTAGGATTAAACTGTCCAGCAGATTTCTTCTCTACATTCTACAACAAGAAATTTAAAAACAGTCAAACTAGGATTAGATAGTCTAGTTTGCTATAGATCCAAGGCATAAAGACAGTTGCATATGGACAGAAATCTGCAGAAAATTGAAATAAAACTTTGAAGGCTTGAAATCTGAAATCTTGTAATATCCTTCTTTCTTTTTGTCACTCAGGTTTTGAGCATATTAGAGTCACTTCTTTTCTTCATTTCAGCTCTAGTTTTGGGCATGTTAGAGCTGATTTTCTATACCTCAGAGGTTCATGTTTTGAGAATGTATGAACCTATTTTTTCTCTCTGTTTTTTGGAACATTTTCTCTTTTCTTGGAAACAAAATTCTGCAATGGTATGTACAATGGAAATGAAAACTGGAAATTGAAAATCAGCAGAAGTAGTGTTTGAGCATCCTGCCATTGACAGGGCCCCCAAATAGCTCAGTATCATCTAATTCTTGTAAGAAGAATGCATTTGGACCTACAACAGCTTCAATGATGTATGGACCTTGCCACAAGCTGTAAAACTTGTCGTGCTTTCCTTTATCCTCTCTTCTTGAGTCCCACTTCAGAACTTTATCCCCAATTTTGAAATCAGCAGCTTTGGTTCTCTTGTCAAACAACCTCTTTAGGTTTTCCTGAACTTTGACATCTATGTTACAAACCTCTTCTCTTTTTTGCTGGAGATGAATTGTTTGGTTTATTATTCTCACCATATTGTCTTCTTCTGTTTGAATCTCCTAGACCAACTTGATTACTGGTACTCCAAGGTTGGTAGGAAAAATTTCTTTAGCACCATAGACAAGCTGAAATGGTGACATGCCAATGGATTTCTTTGTTATAAGCCTATCCGCCCACAAGGCAAGCACCAACTTGTTATGCCATGACTTTTTGTTCTCTTCTAACAACTTTTTGATGATGACCACGAGGCTCTTTTTTGATGATTCAGCTAGGCCATTACCTTGTGGGTAATAGGCAGTTGAATGACCAAGTGCTATTTGATACATGTGACAAAAATCAACCATTTTCTTGGATCCAAAAGCAGTAGCATTATCAGTGATTATTTTCCTTGGACAACCAAACCGAGAGAAGATATGACCTTCTAGGAACCTAATGATGACTGAATCGGTGGAATTCCTAGTGGGTATGGGCTCTATCCACTTAGTGAAGTAATCTGTGGCTGTTAAGATCCATTTGTGTTGTGTAGAAGAAGTAGGGTGGATTTCCCCAATCAAATCTAGGCCCCATTGCACAAAAGGACCTTCAACAGTGATGGGTTGTAAGGGAAGGGGGCGGAGTTTCCTCTTGCCTTCAAAAATCTCACATTTCTGACAGGAAATTACCATCTTATGGATGTCATTAAAGAGTGTGGGCTAGTAGTAGCCAGCCCTGAGAATTTTTTTTGCAGTGGCCTTCTAGTTCAAGTGGCCTCCACACTCTCCTGCATGGAATTCTTGTTTAACATTTTCTACCTCTGTTTCAGGCAAACATTTAAGAAATAGGCCATTTGGATTTTTCCAGTATAAGTTTTCATTCAAAATGCAGTAGTTTATGGCTTTAAGTTTTATGAATCTGGCCTTGGTTTTTGACAGTTCAGGTGGAGCATTAAGGTTGGTGAGCACATAAAGGATTTCAGAGTACCAAGGGGAATTCTGAAATTTCTCTTCAACAGTGGGATCAGGCAATCCTTCCCGCTCATCTAAGGCAGCTACCATGTTAATGTCAAGGGCCTGTAGATTTGATTCAGCCATTAATTTGGCTAAGTCTTGACCTTTGATCAGCTTGGTGGGTTTTATCTCAAGATCATACTCTAAAATCACAGCAATCCATTTGCCCCTCTTCCCATTTGGGTCTTGGGATAGAATGTCCTTGACTATAATGTTAGGCACATAAGCCATGGTGTGGGAATGCAATATGTACACCCTAAAGTCCTTTAAAGCCTTAACAAGAGCGTAAGCCTGTTTTTCCATTATGTTGTATTTAAAGGGAGCATCCCTCAGTGCTTTGCTGAAAAAGGCTATTGGCTGTTCCATACCGTCTGGATTTTTCTGCAATAAAGACTGCAGCCACTGTATGCTCAGAAGCAAATGAAAAAATCAGAAAATCCTTTGAGAAATCTGGGCTAATCAGAACAGAAGCTTGGGTGAGTGCAAGTTTTACTGTTTCAAAAGATTGTTTAGCTCCAACAGTCCATTTAACTCCTTCACCTTTCTTCAGCATGTTAGTCATATTCCTAAGGTGTTTAACCAGGTTGGGAATGAATCTCCTGAGGAAATTTATTTTCCCAATGAAGGACTATAATTATTTGATGTTTCTCGGGTGTGTGATTTGTAGTATTCCCTCAACTCTTTGTGGATCTATCCTAATTCCCTTTTCAGATATAATGTAGCCCAGAATTTTTCCTTCTTGCAGCCCAAAGACAGTCTTTTTGGGATTTAATGACAGACCAAAAATTCTACATTTTTCAAACACTTTCCTCAGATGTCTAAGATGTTCTTCTTCAATTTTGGAAAATACTGTTATGTCATCCAAGTAAATCACAATAAATTGCCCTATCTCATCTAAAAAAGTTATATCCATCGCTCTTTGGAAGGTTGCACCAGCGTTCATCAACCAGGCATCTTTACATACATAAAAGTGCCCCATGGATTGGTAAAGGTTGTTTTGAGCTGGTCTTCTGGAATGACTAGGACTTGATTGTAACCTGAGAAACCATCTAGGAGTGATATTCTCTTGGGGCCTACTAATTTCTGAAGAATGTGTTCCATTTTTGGCAGAGGGTAGTTATCTTTGAGTGAGGCTCTATTAAGATTCCTGAAATCAATACATAGTCTGATCTCCCCAGTTTTCTTTCTCACAACCACTAAAATTGAAACCCAATCAGAGAACCTTACGGGAAAAATTATGCCCGCCTCATACATATTTTTAATCTCTTTTTCCATTGCAGGAAACTGTTTTGGATTTATCCTACGAAGTTTCTGCCTAAAGGGTTTCTGATTCTCTTTTAAATTATTTTGTGTTGTATAATGTTGGTTTCATAAGCCTTTAGGTCTTTGTAACTCCAAGCAAAGATGTCAACAAATTTCTTAAAAAGGTCTATATATTTATTTTTCATTTATGTGGGTAATGGCTTTGCCAATTTAATCATTTTTGGCTTATCTTCTGTGCCTATATTGCATTCTTCTACATCAGAGTCTGCATGCTCTATGGTGGGATTTTTAGCTACATCGTCGAAGTCAAACAGGTCTTCTAGTGGAGCCAGACCGCGAGGTGTGTTCTTATCCCTAGCCTACATCACCTCAACTTCTTCGTTTTCTGAGTTTTCACAATTTCCGTTTGTATTTCCAGTTTCTTCGTTCAAAGCATTTATTTCTATGTTTAAAGGTGGTTCTTCCTCATCTGGGGGTTCCTCACTTAGGCAGCTATCACTAGACATAGGGTCAGAGTCTGAAAACTCAAACTTGTTCCTGCCTATCAGGAAATCTTCAATTTGTTTATCCCCCTCAAAAACTTGCCAATATTTTTCATTGTCTGGTACTGCAGGTCTGAATTTGGTCTGTATGATGATCTGTTGGTCATTTGGAGTTTTAGGTTAGGAACTAGCCAGGCAAGCCAGTCCATTTGCGATAACGTTTTGACTCCTAGGGATGAACACTAATTTGTATTCAGCAAATGTTTTCAATATATCTTCGGCATCATTCCTATACGCCCTCAACCTAGGGTGCCTAGCTATATATTCACAGTTTACCTATTTTATGACCAACTCTGAGTCTCCCTACACAGCTATCTTCTGGGCCCCTAACTTCTTCAACAGATTTAGAACTAGGATTAGAGCCTCGTATTCTGCAACGTTATTCGTACATTTGAAATGTAGATTACAAGCATGGCTTTCCGCATAATCATTCTCTATGTTATGCAGCCATACCCCTGCCCCTGCAGTTTTTTTAGTATAGGACCCGTCAAAGCTCATCTCCCACAGGGGTTCTCTCTCAGTTTCATTATCATCTCCTTCCCTATGGTTGGGTCTTCCATTGTGCTGCTTTATAGAGTCTGTACTAGGATGTGAGCTACTTTTTTCTTTGTGAAATGTATGGGGCTTAGAGAGCCGGCCAGGTAACTGTTTACACTCTGTGTCTTGTTCACTCAGAGCTACGTCTCCACCGCACAGTCTACATATTTCATTGTTGTTTTCCTCTTTGTTTTCCTCTAAATCTAGAGCGGCCATTATGTTAAAATCATTAGCCTCTGCCTCTCCGTTTGTATCTCTGTTTTGGGACTCTGACCCTTCTAAGGTTTCATAATTACAAAAGATGAAGGAGTCAAGGTCTGTGTGTACAGAATATACAGGTGAATTTTCTGGTTTCTCGGGGCTACTGACTAGGAATTTCATCTGTGCCTCCCTATACATTTTTCTAGGCTGGCCAAAGATAGGAATTGTGGCATATGAGCCATCCATCTGCATTTTACCCTGAAGCTTGGCTCCCCAAGATCTCGATAATAACATGCCATATTTGGGTGGTACATTTTCCACCACAACGTCCATGACCATACATTTAGCTGGGATTTGAGTTAAGCTCACACATAAGTCTTTGATCAGGCCTAGGCATTTTACTCTGCTAGAGTCGAAAGAGTATAAATATTTGTAGGGACGAGTTATCTCTAGGCCTAACCTCTCCATGACTACCTTAGGAATTAGGTTGTTAGATGCTCCAGAATCATGCATTGCATTATGCAAGATCTGGTCATGAATGTTGAGACTGATATAGAAATGTGGAACTACCCCTTCCTAAAACTTCCCCTCTATCTTAAGCCTAAACAGGAGGGCGGGATGATCATCATTCAGATTTACAGTGTCACCACTCTCACTTAGGTTCAACGCTTTCAAAATATGGCCTTTATATACATCCTGAGTGGCCAACTCAGAGAGTGGTACAAAGATATTAATCTTTGCAATCTCACTTTCTAAGTTGAAAGTGGACTGACTTAGGAAAGTTCAACTCTATTTTGCTAGCCACTACCTTGGTGGCTGAATCAGTGGGCTGATTTTCACTTTGTACAAGTTTTGAGACTATTTTATCAGGAGCACTAACTGCAGTGCTAGTGCTACTAATTGGCTGACTTTGTTTATCACTCTTTTGGTTGTCCTTTTCTTTATTCTTCCCAGAGCTCTCAGCTGCTGATTTGTTACTTTCAGCAGTTGCTTTAGAATTTTTCTTAGGTCTTTTCTTGATGGTGACCTTAGAAGCTTTTGGTTTGGCAGTTTCTTGGCTCTTTTTTCTTCTAAGTCCATATTTTTCCCTGACCTGCATCATGGAATTTTCAAATCCTAATCTGTAACCCTCAGATTCAAACCATTCTTCATCCCAACATGAGGGAGAAGGCTGATCTTCTTTTGTGGAATAATTATGGATTGAGTTTTCTACTTCAAAATTTTTTATTGTATTCTCTTCAGACTCTTCTATGATTCCTTCATCTTCATCAAGAAATTTTTCTTGAAAAGGGGGAATAACTTGCTGATCTGATTCTCTTTGTCTGTTGGGAGTGTTATTGTTCCTTCTAAAGTTTTGGTTCTGGTTGCTAATTGTGAAAACCATTTTTTCCATCATTTGCTGTAACCTTTCCATATGTTTAGACAATTTATCATAATTTTTGTCAGATGAGGAAGCTACATTGTCATCTCTGTATGTTACCCTCTTCTCAGATCTCAGTCTTGCTCTTTTCTCAATCATATTTGCCTCTATGTTCACTGCTCCTTTCTGCATGTCCTCAAATGTGTTGTACTCTTTATCCCTAAGCTCATAGGCCATGTCAGCATCAAAGCCTTCGGGATATTTAGCTAGAGCCATGCCTTGTGGAGGTTTCATATGTGGAGGGGGGGCATTGTAAATGCTGTTAAATCTTGTTGTGTAATCATGGACACTCTCTCCTACATTTCTTTTAAGGCTCATGTATTCTGCTAAGAGTTGGTGAGGGTTAGCCTTAGCTTCCCATTTTTTTATGAAAGTCTGATATAAAGCTGGAAGATCATTGATGCTACCTGGAGGTAGGACCTTAAACCATTTCTTCACATCACCCCCTAAGCTCTGGAAAAAATTCTCATTTTGACTGTATTATCATCTATTTCCATGTAGTCTAAAGAATCTTCCATCTTATCTACATGTTGCTGGGCTGAGATGGACTCTTTTGCAGTGAAGTGTGGGATCTTTGACCGATAATCATTTGGTAAGGGTACTAGAGGTTGGGGTAAAACCAAAGGCGCATACCAGGCTGCCATAATGATGTTCTGATGGGGTAAAGTGTTAACTTGGGCAGCTGGTATATGGATGACAGGGACACTAGGACCAGCAGAGGTTATTTGACCAGATTTAGGGTGGGGGAGCCCCAAGTTTTGGATGAAGTGAATGTCAGGAGGTGTAGATGGAGGGGTTCCTCTGTCCCTAATGTGTTGACCACTATGAGATGGTGAACCAAAAGCTCAAGGCCTAGCTGATCTAGATCACTGAATGACCTAGTTCTTGGTAATATATTAGGTGGGTCTAGGTTAAGGTGGTAATTTCATAGAGCTATAAGATCTTCTGGTGCAGAGTTAGCTCTATAGATATGACTAGAAATAGTTGATTGTTTGGGTGTAGGAGATCTCTTGAGGATGCTCTAAGGATTGTCAACTATTTCAGGTGGGTTTGGGTTTGGGTAAGCTCTTGTGTGAATGGTTCTGTAAGCCAGAGTGTATTTTTTAACCAAGCAGCTTAACCCTATTTGTTACTTCTATTGTGGTTGATGTTGTAGTGGAGGCTGGTCTCCCAGTGAAGTCTGATGTGAACCAAGACAATCAGCAGGCCTATTGATCACCAGTGGAGTCTTTAAAACATTTAGGGAATATGGAGTCGCCAGGTGGAAGGTTCAGGATGTTTTGGAGGGTACACTATCCACCACAGTGCTTATGAGATGTCCCCTTTCAAGGATATCTCCCAAACATAGAAAACTCTAACCAGAGATTGATTGGGAGGGCATTTACCAGATATGTCACCTCTAAAAGAGTGTGAGATCTGGAGGCTACCTAGCCCTTTCTAGACTCTGTCCAAGAGTATGGGAGAATGCAACAAATGCTATAGAGGTTGATGTGTGAATAGGAATGTTCAACTGCCAACCTAACCAAATATTGTAATTTTCTGAAGTTCTTAGAATGTAGTGGGATGGAGAGTATTTCAGAAATTCCCCAGTGGAGTCGCCATTATCTCGGGGTTCCCATGTTTTGGCCAGGGTGGCAGGACCAAAAGATGAGACAACATCAAACCACTTTTAGACCCTAGGATCTAGCCCTCCTGGGTCCAGAGAGGGATCTCTCCGTGATTATAAAAGGTATATGTCTTTGAGGCTCAATGTTTTATGATGTTAGGCTAGTTATTGGCACAAGGTTTGTTTGTTTAATTTGAAGTTTGGTTGTTGGGAATCAGGAAGGAAGGGTTCAATATAGAACAAGGATGAACAGGAGAGAGTTTAGGCAAAGGAGAGGCAAATCAGAGAACATCAAGGCCATTGGGAAATGGAGTCAGGAAAGGGCTTACTTGCTATCAACATGAAAACTTTCAGTTGGGCTAGTCATCTAAAGCATTGGATCCTAAAATGATTTGGTGGAATGGAACAATAAGGAGAGCAAGGTGAAAAGGTGGAAAGAGAGATAAACACCAATTTTCTATCTACAGATCAGGTCAGAGGTCATTTAACTCCAGACCTCCTTGGACATACTCATAGGCAACTCTCAAAGGTGGTTAAAAACAACTTGAGGGAACTTAGATAGGTTTAAGAGACTGAAAGGATCCTAGAGAGAAAGAGATTGAGTTCTAAACTCCTAGAATTACCGATTCATTCAATTAAACCCTAGCAAGAACATCTAAGAAACAGATTCAATAATTCATACATCAGCTAGTAGGCAATACCATCCACTACACTGGTTAAACCATTTGAAATCTATTCTCAGACAACACATTAAGTAGAAAACATTAAGGCAAGGAGAGCAGAAACATGAGGTGCCTAACAAGGGAAAATCTCATGCCATATTTCTGATGCAAGCCAGAAGAAATGAAATGGAATGGAAATAAACACATAGACAGGAAAACATCACCTCAGCTTTAGATCAGGATCTAAAGAAATGTGCTTGCTATATTAAGAACAAAACCAGTCAGGCACAACATAGCCAAAAGCTTGATATTCTGTCTGAAAACCTTCCTCAGCCTATCTTACAGTCTTACACAGAGAACTTGTCTCAAGAGAATAGCTTGCATTCTACTGATATCCAACCAAAAACCTTTACAATAGTTTCTTTCTGAGTTTTATAGAAGAAGATGAGCCGAGGAGGTAGGTGAAGCACTAAATGGAACATTAACACTCAGGAAATGAAGAGGGCTGACACCCATTCTTTTTTAATTCTGAGCATTAATCTCTGGCACTTTGGAGGGAAAAATAGTCTTTGTCAGGCTTCATTTACTCCATTTAGGTCTATGATGCAGTTGGATTGTTGTACTCTATAGTACTTCATGTGAATGAGAAAAATGGTGAATAAATGACAGAATGGTCTGCCATACAAATGATTTGGTAGCTTCGGACGGTGGTCTGGGTGGAAATATCTTCTGGAGCACAGCATGGACTGAAAACAATATGGGCAACCTGGCCTTTCCTGGGAAAAGCATTCTGCTGATGTAGAGAAAACTATCATACATTAAATTATGCACCTCTGTCAGTGAAAACCTTGCTTTTGCATCCATACTGTGTATTAATGGTGGCGTTTCACCTCTGTACCCTGTAATGACCAACACTGTTGTATTGTCTTTTCAGCCCCTTTCTCCATGAGTTTTGGCTCTTGAAAATGGTCATTTCCTGGTTCCTCCGTAGTTTTACTGAGACTTTGAATCATGGTGGTCTTTCGTCGCTCGTACCCTGCAAAAACATGCAAATTGGTCATGAAATCCCTGCAAAGGGAAGACTGGTTATGGTGGGTAGAG
The DNA here is from genome assembly GCA_034641835.2 of Pinus albicaulis. NCBI lineage: Eukaryota > Viridiplantae > Streptophyta > Pinopsida > Pinales > Pinaceae > Pinus > Pinus albicaulis. Next base: position 869,894,646 of record CM076570.1, on the reverse strand, counting down.
GAAATGATAGAGCGGCGGTGGTGAGACAGTGGTTTATGTGGAAAAACAGTGAAAATGCAATGATATGGTGTAAATGGTGAACAATAGGGTTTGATAGAGAAATGCATCATGGACAGTTCGATCATGGTGTGGAGGCGTAGATCAACGGCGGAGATCAAACCGTGGAATGGCATATGAGAAATGGGCATAATGAATACAAAACATTGGATTTTAATGCAAAATGTGAAACCTTAGACTTTGGTAGAAATGCAAGGAAATGCAGTGAAATGTAATGAAATAGACATATGAAGTAGGGCCCATACGGAATCGCAATCGCAATCGGAGCGGGATCGAGAGATGGGAGCAAACCGCAATCGCAATCGGGAGGAGTAGGGCAGAGTGATACATGACAAAGCTTGCAATGTGATTGGGAAAATCCTTTGTAAAAAGGAAAATATAACAAATTTCCCTTTTTCAAAAGGAAAACCCTATATTATATGAACCAGCAGAGGAAATAAGTGGTGGGGCCCGAAGGGTCAATCGCAATCGGAGATCGGAAGCGGGAACTAATCACAATCGCAAAGGGAAAATGTGCAATGCGATGATCGGAGAGGAAAACATAAGACTTGCGATTGCAAAGGTTTGCGATATGTGCGGGCCGTTCGATTCCAATTGCAGATCAATGGTTGAAAATAAAGCCGTGGGACTTAATAAATAAAACCAATCACATTAGGAATTTTGATGTTGCAAAGGGATTTCACGTTTGGCTCCGATCTTCTGATGCGATTAGCGCTCAGGACTTAAGCGCTCAGTCCTAGCGCACGGGCATGTGTGGGAAGTGGTTGAAGGGGCTAGTGGGGGGGGGCTAGGCCTATTATATGGTTGAAAAGTGGGGTTTTAACCCATCTTAATGCATTTCAAGGCCTAAGGAGGGTAATGATAGGGGGATAGAGGGGGAAAATGGGGAAAAAAGAGGCAAGGGTGGGATTTCATGGGGATTTTGGGGGAATTTAGGAGGAACAAAGGGGACCTGGTGAAAAGGGAAAAAAAGGATAAAATGGGGGGAAAACTGCAGAGATACAAGGGGTGAAAACGACCTTTTTGAGCAAAATTTAGTCATTTAGCAAGGTTCATTGAGGACGGATTAGCAGAGGGAAACAGTTAAAGGCAGGGAAATTAACAAGACTTCAAGGATGATGTGTTTTCAAGGGAAATGCATTCATTGAAGGCTTATGAAACAATCTAGCCCCTTGCTTGTTTGTCAAGGAATTCATAAGGGGCTAACATCATGTATGATGGTTTATTTGAGATGCATTCGAGTCTAGGATATTGTTAGCTATGCGATCAGCTATTTGGTTTTGACTCCTTGGTACATGTGTGAATGTGATATAGTCAGATTGTCTACTTAATACTTTGTCACACAAATATTTTCTAAACAGATGTGCATCTCTTGTCTCAAGTGTTTGGTTTAGTTGCGACACTACTAACTAGGAATTGAGGTAGATATGCATATTGCATATACCCAGATGGAGGGCATCACACATAAGTCTGATTACGATGTCATATTATGCCTGATTTTTTGTCATTGAACCGATGCACACACCGTTTGAGTAGAGTGGCGATCGGTCAGTGTGGTAAATGACCCAGGCAACTGTGGCTAAACTATGAGACCATCTTGATGCTCCATCAGCAAATCTGAAATAGTGTTCAGTTTGGTGATCCATGGTGGCACTTTGAGCACTTTTAGATAAGTCTTTTGGTCAAAACTTTTGAGTGGTTGGGATTGTGTACATTTACTTTAGGGAAGGGTCATCTTGGCCCTTATTGGTAGAATTTCTTGAGGTAAAGGCTGTTGACGGGGTTGTTGAGGCATGTCCCGTTCGATTCTGTCAAGATGTATGCCCCATGTTTGAGGCAATGTATGATGATGTAGGGTCCTTTCCACAAGGTTTCAAACTTTCCTGGACCTAGGGCTTCTTTTGCGACATCATAGCAGAGAACTAATTCTCCCTCGGTGAACGAGAGAGGGGTGATGTGGCAGTCGAACGATGCTTTTAACCTATTCTTGTGGGCCTTGTTGTGTTGCAGTGACTTTTGTTGACTTTTGTTGACAAGCTCTAGTTGTACTAGGTGCTATTCTAGAGGCTGGGTGTCATCAAGGAGTTCGATGGCAGCATGTAAACTTGGGCTCTTGCAAAAATCAATGCAAAAGCGCAAGGTACCTTGACCTTTTGCGACATAAATAGGGTGGAAATCTTGGGACGTGGGGGCGGATGCAGTCCTATTTCCAATATATGATGATACCAATCGTATATGGTGGATCGTGTCATCAACGTTCGGTGGGGGAAGAATCTCCATAATGGGATTCTACGCGAGCGCAAAGTTAGGCTCCCTGCTAGAATGGTCAATTTACGGTAGGTGGAAATTGTGCCTACCACAGAGGTGCTTGAATGTTTCCATGAGCAGGCATACCTCTGGTGTGTGATTTTGGCTAGTGTAGATAGTGCATAGTATCACTGTGCCAATAGAGTATATTGTGTGAGACTCTACACTACTCATTGTTCTTGATGTGGACGCTTGTAAAGGGTATGTCGTAGAAGATTTTGTCTTATGTTTCCATTTCCGTATTGTTCGCTTGGGTGCATCTACCTCTTTGGGGGAATGTAGACTCAATGCTACTCTTGTCGCTTTTAGCTTGGGGAGGTGTACACAGTTAATCATATGGTGAAAGTGTGAACAAATACGGCAAAAGGTATGTGTGATATTCTCTTGGTTTGAGAGAAGTTTCTGAGGGAGAGAAGAGACTATACGAAAACTATTTGCAAGTTGCTTCAATTCTCTACACTGGTTGACCCGGTGGTCATTCAGGTTACACAGTCCACATGTTATCCTAGGCTTGGCCAGGCTCATGCTTGGTTGGTGTGTTACCTTAGCTTGCCTGTTATGCCACTGTGGGGGTGGGGATGTTGACCTGATGATGTACTTTTTATGCCATTTCCAGAGGTCTTCCTATCTCTTCTCTATGGTATCAATCATGTCGATGGTGGGACGAAGTTGTGAGGCATAAGTAAAATGCTGCTCATAATGATTGCCTTGAAATATAAGGCAAAATATCCTTGATATGAGGGTTCTATCATGCTTAGTTGGAGGTCTGGCGGGGAACCAACATCATAACGCTGCTAAATCAAGACAATTAGCGACCGCATGATTGGGTGTTTTGCATAACGTGCATGCTGGTATTGTCTGTAGAGAGTTGTTATGGGTAACTAGGGGTTCCCTGATCGGTCGCTTTCCAACTGACAAAAATATGATGGATCTGCTCGTCACATCTTCTTGGGTTGGAGTTGTCCATGGAATCCACATCCATATCATCTTCTTGGGAGAGACAGACTATGGTAGAGCATAAGCTAGCGAGGGCTAGCCAAAATCGAGGGATATAGTGAAAATTCCCCAAAATGTGATTGTCAGCGCATAACAGACATGTGAATTGCGATGCTAGCAATCCAATGTAGTAAACTCTTTCTATCGGATACCATCTGTGGATGAGTTCCAGGGCTGCACACTTTTCGAGGAAGTTACCATGTTCATCGCATAGAGTACAACGTATAACGGGCATGACTGGGGGTATTTCTTGTGCCCTTCGTTGTTCCTCCTATAGGTACAGGATGGTACAAGGTTCATTTTCGGATGCCTTGGTGGAGGGATCCTCTTGATAGGACTGCTCGATGGAATCTAGGGTATCCCTATATCATAGGATCTCTGGGTTATAATGGGTATAATGCCCATAGTTGCTGCAGAGAGTGCATGCATGATTGGTATGCAACACTTTTCCTTTACCTTCAAGGGTAGGTTCCTTTTTATGGGAACGCAGAGTCACAATGTCTGTCTCAGATCCTAGGAGTGGTTTCAATTCATCCAGCTCTGTACAGATATGGGTAGGGTGACTTATTACATCACATATGGCACAGACTAGTGATTCCCGTTGAATGGCGGGGGTCACCATATTATTTCCTCTCTTCTCAGTTTTCTTAGCCATAATCACTGGTTTTTCAATGGGAATTTACTTTTCAAGGGTGGTTTCAACCATTTCTTGGATGGGTGGAGCCTCCTTGGGACTGAGGGGCTTCAATCATGTGGTAGTAATGTGGGTGGCTCTTGTTCCTGTAGGGGGAATGAGGTACCAAACTGGGATTGCCAACAATATGTTATGTAATACTAGTGTTGCCAAAACCTGCTGGGAGACAAAAAAAAATTGGGGGGTAGAGGAAAGGGGTTTGGGAGGAAATGTAGGCTAGAGAAGCTATCGTGGCCGATGATTCGGTGCTATTAATTCTTGTGTCCATGTCCTGACTAGCTTCGACATTTGATGTGGACATCATGCACACGAGAGCCCCTGTGACATTGGGCGATGACTTAGGGATTATGGGAGGGTCTCCTAGGAATGACCCTAGGACGGACGGTGGTTTGAATTGGCTGAGGCCATATTATTGGTACCGTGAGAGAGCATCTGAGGATGTATCAACATAGGGTAGAATTACATCAGTTTTTTCTAGGCGTCGCTTCTCGATGTGTGTCAGTTAGTCTACAGTAATGATGCGGTCCTCGTGGGGGAAAATCATGATGCGAAAGATGGAGGAGGCTATGGTAGACATGGCATACATGTAACTCTGCCTAAGGAGTATATTGTAGTCTAAGTGAGCATCCAAGACTTCAATGTGTATGCTCTAAGTGTGATGATTGAGGGTTTTAGTTTGGGAGAACCTAACTTTTGCCAAATGTTTTTGGACATGCTGCACATGGATGCACCCTCGTCTATGATGCATCGGTGAATAGTAATATTTTGTACTGACACTGGTATTTGGAAGGTGAACATGGAAGGAAGCCTAGGGGTGTTTGTTTCTAAGTCAAAAGCCATTAGACGTGTATCGGCAGGGTCGATAGTGCCTAACGCGGAAATTAGGGCTTTTTGTTGTTTTGGGCATGACTGCAATACTTCCAAAGATGACATAGCAGTGGGAGATTATGCTAAATCCTCCACGATACTATAATTATGGGCCGCTTTTGAGTATTTTCCTGCTCAGCTATTAGATCCCTTCACCGTTTTAAGCAATGGTTCTATAGGCATCTTTGAAATGGTCAAAGGTGTAGTCGGTGCACTAGTACTTGCCCCTGACGTATTGGTGTCTGGTGGGGTGTCGTAATTGTGATTCCATGTTTGAAAAAACATCTCTTCACCAGTCATGTAGATTTCATGGCTGCTTTTCTCAGAGTCGTGTGTATTTTGTTGTTGAGTGCTTACTGTCCCTTGATGAGGGAAAGGTTCTTGCATCACAGCTGGTTGCTGGGAAGATCCTCCTTGTCCTCGGTTACTTTGTAGCTTCTTCAACTTAGGGAGATCGGGACAATGGTGAGTATAGTGACCGTACTCACCACATATCGAACAAGAATGGTTTTTTCAAAGAGGTGGCGTTTTGCTCTGTCGTTGGGCATTGCTCGGCTCTTGGCTCTAATTCTGGTTGGAGTTAGCTCTAGCGTGGGATCGTGGTGGGCGTTTTTGGTTGTTGCCCCCCTATCCAAGGTTCCCCTTTGGATTTTTTCTTCACCACATTAGGAGGGTAGTTCTCCTGGCTGTATTTTTGTGGTTTTTTTTGGGACGACTGCACAAATTTCACCTGTGCATTGGTTTGCATAGGTGGGTCGTGTGTTGGGGACTGAGCATAACGAGGACCCTAGTTTGCACTGGAAATTGGAGGGGAGCTCTTCTGTCATTTTTTATTTCTGCGTATTGATTCCCCTAAGCTGAAGGATAGGGTCCTCCCTGGTGATACGCTTCACCCTATTGGTCAAATTTTTCTAAGGCATATGATGACTTTGAAAACTGGGTTGAAGTACGTTATGGGTAGAACTGTATGTGCAACCAGGGTTTTGACTACTGCTACCTAGGTAAGCTTGGTCAATGACCCAATTATTCCATCTGCAAATTTCGACGTGCCTAGAAATTCTTGATAAGTTTATAGGTGCGGGGTGTTACGCAGGATGTTATAAATGTATCCTGACTACGTATAAATCAGCTCAAGCTGCTAGGCTTTGCTGATAGCGTCCTCTTTGGATATGGGCTTCTGCTATCCCACATCCTTTTAAATCTCTTCCATAAGAGTTTTCAAGAATAAATATAAGAGAACTCGATCATTGAGTTTAGCTTTACATAAACTGCAACGCCGCCTCGATTCATGGATATGGTCCAAGATATGAACGACGGGGGTTTGTCTAAAATGTGTTAGTAATTCCATTCCAGAATCATGGTGAATGGGTAACTAAAAATATGTTAGCAACATGGTAGCAAGGGCGCTAAAGGTTCCATGTGAAGCTGAGGGTTTCTCCACATACCACTTCGTGGGTACTCTTGTCAGAGTGCATTGAAATAATCTCAATCGAATAGTGTCGTCAGTGATACCGTTCGATGAGCACCACAGGTGGAAGGTCATGACATGATTACCTGGGTCTTCTGCTTGCTTGCCTTCGAATTTTGGAATATATGATGAGAGCTTCGTGGGCATGGGAGGCCATGTAGAATCCTGTGCAATGGGGTCATTCATCAGCTTGGTTGAATCGAGTATATTCAACGAAGCTAAGAAAGGTGACTGGGAGGTTGACATCATTGCAATGTGTGAAAACAGAAAGTTCTGGTTAGGAAGAGGGTTGGTATGTGATGTACCCTACTGTGTATTCGATTGGCTTCTCGGATGGGACGTACTCCTCTACTCCCTAGGGGTCGTGGGAGGAGTTGTGTGTGGTGTGGCGCTGGGAGACCAACCAGGGTTCCCAGCTACGGCTGCCCCAATAAAGGATGAACCAATAATGGTGGCAGTGTTTCGTCTTTGATGCCTGAATGATGAAAGACCTGGAACCCCTCCCGGTAATGGGGGCAGGTCCAAAAGACACCTATATCGATGAGGTCCGTTTGGGTGTGTCCTGGTGTCAACTAGGTTTGGTTTTTGGAAACATTTGAGAGGATAGAGACTATGTCAAAGAAAAATTATGGTCACATAAATAAAACAAAGCGAAAATAAAATAAATTTTCCATTTAAATTAATCTATGTGATCAAGCAATAAAAAAAGTGGTTTTTTTTTGTTTGCGTATAATACTCAAAAACCTAGAAGATCTATTCTTCCTCACACACTCAAATGTAACTGGGCCTTGAGAAGATTTCTTGTGAGTGTTGGCACAATGTCTTGTAAGAGTTGGCGATGCCCCTAGTCAGCCAAAGAAAATCCACGAAGTCAAGGGTAGAGGGTCTAGCGCTTGCCTGCACTATCACCTATAGGGAAAAGGATGCCCTAATTTTTGGCCACTAATCACCCCCATCCCACATGAGAATTCAGTCTTGGGCTTCTTAGTAGTCAACCAACAGTACCAATGATCAGGGGATCAAGTCCATGATGGAAAAATGCTAAAAAATGGAATTGATCAAAAATGGTTACAAATTGATCGACCGGATAGTATTCGTCATTGCAATCTTGGCACCATGAATGGCACTCAAATTCGATGTCGAATGTGAAAGATACTCAAGTGTTAAGTTTCCCAATAACCTCCAAAAACAAGACTGTTGGAGTCAGTTTGACTTCATAAAATTTTTAATATATATATATATATATATATATATATATATATATATATATATATATATATATATATATATATATATATATATTTTTTTTTTTCGAAATTTTATTTTATTATAATGTTTTATTGGCCTATCAGCGGGTGCCATGTGGCAAGCCCGGAGGCCACCATGTGGCCCCAAGCCATAGAAATTATGGTCTTGTAAAATTTTATGCAGTGCACAGAATTCGACCCCGGGTCGATGGCCTGCCAGCCCACAGGCCCGACCGGGCGGGCTGTGTGTTAGATCTTAACCCTTATGGAAGTCAAGTTGTATATCAAGTTTCAACAAAGGTTGGTTGGGTGGAAAAGGGGGCTAGCCCCCATACCATATGACCCACGTCCCGCGATCAAGAGTCATCTGACCAGCGGTTAACCAAACTAGTGAACTTTAAGATTCATGTGACCACTTCAGAAATAAATGCCATGTCTTGTCGTTAACACAAACTACTCCTCCGGCGGTCAGGGCGGCGGTCCCATGTGACCTTGCCCCACTCAAAATTTAACTTAACGGATAACGGTCCGGAAAAATATTGCGCCTTACACTAATTTCGGCGGGGTTGGCCATTTTGGTGGGGTTAACTGCAGTTATCCCAAAATTGGTGGAGTTTTTTTAGTGCCACTGGGAAAATACAGTTTTTGCCATAACTTTCTGAATTTTGAGCCAAACAGGACAAAATATTAGTCAATTTAAACTATTCTAAGGATTCTGGAGCCATTGGAATAGGTTTTAGAGCCAACAGAGGTGTCTTTAAACCATTTTTGCTTCAGGGAAGCTTGGAGAGCCATCAGGGCCATGAGGGAAATGGAGCTGCATTGGGCTACACTTCACTATTTCAGGTGAAATAAAAGCCATGCTTAGCTTATTTTTGTCTTCTGAATTCATTTCCATAGTTGTTTCAGCCTTTTTAGGCTTATTTTTCATTTTAAAACCAATTTGAGCATCATAATATATCAAGGACATGCCCATTGGGAGCCTTGGACCCCGCAGATGTAGCCCAGGAGGGGTGAAATTCCTCATCATGTTGTTGTGTGTTTATGGTGAAGTTATTTTGTTGTGTATTTTAGATTCAATTTTTTAAACAATAAATTTAAATAACATTCCCTCACACTTAAACTCATAAACAGTTACCAAGAACACTTTGTTTTACTTGCAAGAACTTACAAATACCTTGCACACTTAATTTAATGGAAATGAATACTTTGAAAAACAGTACAAATACTTTCATTTTCAGATCAGATGGTATCAAAGTTAAGGTTTTGAGCCTTAGGAGCTATATTTTTACTTAGCATTTGTTTTGTGCAAAGATATAGTTGATTGTTTGCAAGTTTTGATGTTTACTAGGCTTAAACTCAAGAGAGGTGAAGGACACTTGGTTAGTGCACAAAGTAATCCACAACCAAGAAGGGTCAGAGAGCCACCTAAAAAAGCCATAGAAGTAGCTTCAAGCATGTCTTCAAGAGAGGGATAAGCTCTTGAATATATGGATCCCAAGGAAGAAGAACAGGTATTCCGGAAAGCTTTCTTGGATATGATTGAGATGGTGAGGATACTCTACCAAGAAAGGAATGATAGGCTTGTTGGAGAAGGGTCTAAAAACCAGAAAGAAGGAAAGGGTTCTTCAAGAGGAAAGAAAAGTGATGACAAGTCAAAGAAACTACATGGAGGAAATGGTGATCCACCATCCCCATCTTCATCCTCTTCCTCTACATCGTCATCCTCAACTTTGGCGAATCAATCTCACGAGTCTAAAACCACTGGTAAAAGTCCATTTTTAAAGCTTGATGTCAAATTTGAGTTGCCTATGTTTAACAGTGAAGTCAATGCAAAGAAACTTGACAATTGGATCAGACAATTGGAAGTTTACTTGAGGATACAAAACCTTCATGATGACGACACCAAGATACAGTTAGCCTCGTTGAGAATGGATAGAGTAGCATTGGTATGGTGGGAAGCCAAGACCAAGGATGAAATTAAAAAACATGGTAAGATCACTTTATCATGGGCTGAATTTATTACTGCAATTAAAAAGAAATTTTATCCATTAGCTCATTTACAAAAGGCTCATGAACTGGAAAAACTTCAGACAGCTTAAGGGAAAAAATGTGCAAGACTGCACCCAAGAGTTTAAGAGAAGAGCACTCTTATTAGGGGTAGACTTACAAAGTCAAGATACTTTGCTGAAATATATAGGTAGTTTGCACAACTACCTTAAACATACTATCCTTATGTTCAATCCTACTATTCTAGATGAAGTTTGTGTACAAGCTACACATTTAGAGGCTAGAGGGAAAAACTCTTTTGATGAAGGTAGAAACAAGCCTTTTAATGGGAAGAACAAAGATAAAAACTTTAAGGGAAAAGGAAAAAAGAATGCATCTTCAAAAAAGAGGGCGAAAAATTAATATGTAAACATTGTTCAAGAGAAGGCCATGAAGAGAAAAACTGTTGGAAATTACATCCTAAAAAAAGTACTCAGTTTAACAAAAACAAAGGAAAGAAGAAAACTGCAGCTACTACAACTACACCACAAGACTTAGGTGATGATTCAGGTGACGAAACCAAAATTGCAGCCATGGGTTTGAAAATTATGAAGGGAAAGGAAACTAAAACTAAGCCAAGCACTAGTACTTCAAACTGTCATGTACAAGCTCCAAATGAGGAAGAAAGAATTGAATTGTTCCATGTGAGGGTAGTCTCAAAACATACAAAAATTGACACACTGTTTGACAGTGGGTCACAAGAAAATCTCATATCAGAAGATTTGGTCAAACAACTTAAACTTGAGACAATTCCACATCCAAAGCCTTATCCATTTGGGTGGATATGCAAGGATGCAAACTTACAAGTCTCAAGAAAGTGCATATTGCGATTCACGATTACTGCATACTTTACTGACACAATTGAACTTGATGTAGTACCACTTGATATATCAGGAATTGTTTTGGGAAGTCCTTACTTATTTGACAAGAAAGTGACCTTCCATCGCCATGCAAATAAGTATCATCTCTTTAAATATGGCAAGGAGTACATTGTCAGAGCACATCGCAAGAAGGCAAATATAGCGATGGTAAATGCGGGACAGGTAAAAAGGCTAGTGAATTCTAGTAAGAGTTTTGTAGTTCTTATGGTTAAGCCCAAGGTTGATGTGAATCATGAGTCATTTGAAAATTGTGATTCCAAGCTTAAATCAGATTTATATGATGTAGTCGATGCACATCATGAGATGTTTCAGGAACCTACAGGTTTACCTCCTAAAAGGGAGATTCAGCATGAAATCCATTCACATCAAGATTGTCCTCTTCCTAACATATGCATGTACCGCATGTTTATCATGGAGAATGCTGAAATCAAGAGGAAAATTAAAGACTTGTCGGACAAAGGATTCATAAGACCAAGCAATTCACCATGTGGGTCACTGATAGTGTTGATTCCAAAGAAAGATGGAACTTGGCACATGTGTGTGGACTTCAAGGCACTGAAAAAGATAACGGTAAAGAATCGTTACCCACTTCCAAGGATAGATGATTTGTTAGATCATCTGAAAGATGCTAAATATTTCACTAAGTTAGACTTACATAGTGGTTATCCTCAAGTTAGAATTGAATAAAGTGACATTTGGAAGACAACATTTAAAACCAAACAGGGACTATTTGAGTGGCTTGTTATGACATTTGGTTTATGCAATGCACCTACAACTTTCATGCGGGTAATGGATGATGTATTACGTCCATTTCTTGATTATTTCATTACTGTCTACTTAGATGACATCTTAATTTTCAACAAGAATAGAGAAGAACATGTCATGCATGTTAAGAAAGTACTTGATATTTTGAAGAAAAATCAGTTATTTCTTAAAATGTCAAAGTATGAATTTGGAAAGACTTCTTTGGTTTATTTGGGACACATAGTAGGAGGAGGTGCTTTGAGAATTGATCCTTATAAGGTAGAAGCCATTGTGAATTGCCCTACTCCCAAATCCATTACAGAGGTAAGAAGTTTTTTGGGTGCAACTCAGTATTGGAGGAATTTTATTTCTAACTTCTTTGCCATAGTAGCTCCTATGCATGTAGTGACTAGTGTGAAGCATGCTTTCCAATGGGGAGGCAAGCAATAGAAAGCTTTTGAGTCTTTGAAAGAGAAGATAAGTTCAGCTCCAGTCCTTGCATTACCAGACTTGAGACAACCATTCGAGATTCAGACCGATGCTAGTGATTATGCCATGGGTGCAGTTCTCTTACAGCATGGTAAGCCTATCACATTTTATTTTGAGACATTTAATGGTGCTGTTGTGAATTATCCTAAATACGATAAGGAGTTATATGCATTGGTACAAAGCGTCAAAAAGTGGAAACAATATTTGATGGGAAAAGAAACAGTTTTTCATACCGACCATCAGCCTTTACAGTATTTGCAGTCGCAAAGTAAATTGCAGTAGTCACGACATTTCAGATGGATGGGTTTCCTACAACAATTTCACTTGGTAATAAGGTACAAGAAAGGTATTTACAATAAAGTTGCTGATATGATTTCAAGGCCTATTATTAGTGCTACTACTTTACTTAAGAATGATTCTATTGTACATGAGATCTACATAGAACAGTGTGCATCAGATGTTGATTTTAAGGATGTGTATGCTAACTTGAGTGAAGGGAATCATGTTGAGGAGAATGATTATAACTTGCATAATAATTTTCTATTTCATATGGGCAAGTTATGTATACCACAGGGAGAGAGACTAAGCATCACGAGAGAAGCTCATTCTTCTCTTATTGCTGGACATTTTGGGGTAAGCAAAACGGTGGCACATTTACAGAGGTATTGTTATTGGCCTCGCATGGTAGATAGTGTTTCACGTTTCATTAGAGGTTTTTCATTATTTGCTACAAGAAAGCCTAGCAATAGGAAGCTTGGTTTATTTATGCCATTGCTGGTACCTTCTAGACCTTGGGAAAGTGTTTCTATGGATTTTTTTGGAGGTCTACCATTATCTAGAAAGCAGCATGATTATCTTTATGTAGTAGTTGATCGATTCAGAAAGATGTGTATTCTTATGCCATGTAAGAAATCTACAACTGCTGATTTATATTTTCAACATGTATGGGTTCATTATGGCTTGCCTACTTCTATTGTTAGTGACAGGGATTCCATATTTTTTGGGAATTTCTGGTCCAATCTATGGAAGATGATGGACACCAAGTTGAAGAAGAGTACTACTTTCCATCTGCAAACATATGGCCAAACAGAGGTAGTGAACAGAACCATTGTACATTTTTTGAGAGGTTATTGCAGCAAGCATCCCAAGCTTTGGGATGAGCACTTGCATTACATTTAGCATGCTTACAACCGGGCCAAGCACTCTTCTACAAATACTTCACCTTTTGAAGCTTTTTTTGGGTATTTGCCTAAGTCACCTTGAGATTTCATTCTTGAGAAGGATTTGGCCATTGATGGGCATAGTGACATTGACAAAGCTCACATGTTCATTGAAATAATTCAGCTCATACATCAGCAAGTTCAAGAACAACTTGAAAAAAGTCAAGGCAAGTACAAGGAGAGGCATGATAAACATAAAGTTGATCATAAGTTTCAAGAAGGAGATGAGGTATGGTTGCACATTAGTAAGGAAAGAATTCAAGGAGAAGGTAAAAATCTGAAGCCTATTCGTTATGGTCCATTCAAGATCCTTAAAAAATTTGGAAATAATGCTTTTCAACTAGATTTTCCTTCATATATGAAAATGTATTTCGTTTTGAATGTGGAAAATTTACGTTTGTATGAACCTCCTTTAATTGCTGATCAAGAAAGTGACATTCAGCTGCCATCCACAGATGATTTCTCGCCAAATTTTTTTGGATGAGCTAAAAGAGGATGCTATCCTTGACAAAAGGACATGCACTTCGAGGAGGGGAAATGTTGATTATGTTCGGGTTGGTCTTAAAGGCAGCAAAACAAGTAAGGAAAAATGGATAGAGGTGGAAAAGGTGAGGGATCTGTACCCTCATCTTCTTAATAGGTAATTGAAGGCTTTTGGGGTTCAAAATATTCCCAATGGGGAGGTGTGATTAGGGGATCATGTCCATGATGGAAAAGTGCTAAAAAAATGGAACTACTCATAAATGGTTACAAATTGATCGACTGGATAGTATTCGTCATTTTGATCCTGGCGCCATGAAGGGCACTCAAATACGATGTCAGATGTGAAATATATTCAAGTTTTAAGTTTCCCAATAACCTCCAAAAACAGGACTGTTGGAGTTAGTTTGACTTTATAAATTTTTAAAAAATATATATATATATATATATATTTTGGAAATTTTATTTTATTATAAAGTTTTATTGGCCTATCAGTGGGTGCCACGTGGCCCCAAGCTACAGAAATTATGGTCTTGTAAAATTTTATGCAGTGCACAGGATTCAACCTTGGGTCGATGGCCTACCAGCCCACAGGCTGGACTGGGCGGGCTGCGTGTTAGATCTTAACCCTTATGGAAGTCCAGTTGTATTTCAAGTTTCAACAAAGGTTGGTTGGGCGGCAAAGGGGGCCAGCCCCTAAGGGCCAACCCCCATACCATATGACCCACATCATAGGATCAAGATTCATATGACCGACGGTTAACCAAACTGGCATAATTTACGGATCATGTGATTGCTCCACAAATAAATGCCATGTCTTGTCGTTAACACAAACTACTCCTCCGGCGGTCAGGGCGGCAGTCCCATGTGACCCCATCCCACTTAGCATTCAACTTAACGGATAACGGTCGGGAAAAACATGGTTCCTTCCACTAATTTCAGTGGAGTTGGCCATTTTGGCAGGGCTAACTGTAGTTATCCCAAAATTGGTGGAGTTTTTTTAGTGCCACTGGGAAAAATACAGTTTTGGCCATAAAATTCTGAATTTTGAGCCAAAAATGACACAATCTTAGTCAATTTCGACTATTCTAAGGATTCTGGAGCCATTGGAATAGGTTGAAGAGCCAACAGAGGTGTCTTTCAACCATTTTTGCTTCAGGGGAGCTTGGAGAGCCATCAGGGCCATGAGGAAAATGGAGCTACAATGGGCTACAATTCATTGTTTTAGGTGAAATAAAAGCCATACTTAGCTTATTTATGTCTTTTGAATTCATTTCCATAGTTTTTTCAGCCTGTTTAGGCTTATTTTTCACTTTAAAACCAATTTTAGCATCATAATATATCAAAGACATGCCCATTGGGAGCCTTGGACCCGACAGATGTAGCCCAGGAGGGGTAAACTGCCTCATGATGTTGCTGTGTGTTTATGGTGAAGTTATTCTACTGTGTATTTCAGATTCAAGTTGTTAAATAGTAAATTTAAATAACATTCCCTCACACTTAAACTCATAAACAGTTACCAAGAAAACTTTGTTTTACTTGCAAGACCTTACAAACACCTTGCACACTTAATTTAATGGAAATTAATAGTTTAAACAATAGTAAAAATAATTTCATTTTCGAGTATGAGCCAAGTTAGGTAGCCCTGACTGATACCTACCCGCACTGCGCCTAAGCCTAACCCCCTCTGAAACGAGTCTTTGCTGTGCTCAAGTTTTCTTTGCCGTGGGTTGATACGTGGATTTGAAGCTCCCTAAACAGACAAATTCTATGTTTCAAGATGAAGTATGATCAAGACGGCTTATTGGATGCCTACCCCCTTGATCCTAACTTAAGCTATAAATTCTTTTGTGGCCCCTGTGGGGAGAATTCAGCGAGTTTGGTTAAGTTAGTTTTAGGTGTCTTTGCTTCACTTAGTGGGTGAGTGTGTGTGAACATAAAGTGGAGAAGCACATAGTTTGAACATGTTGATATTCTATGATCCATTACAAAATCCCCTATTTAAACTATGTTGTATTGTTCCTGGCTCAAAAGAAAAACATGTATGGATAATGGGCCGCTTTCTATTTTTCCTAGTTAATGTGACAAACTATAGGGAGATGGCGAATTGTGAATAGGGAGCATTCATATGCTTACCTAGGATCACCTGAGGGTGCAAAGGTAGCAAATATTACTTTCTCTTCTATAAACAATTTCAATCCTAGTCCTAAAATTCCTAGTGCAAAAATTAAACTAAAATAAAACTTTTACACTAGAAAAAAGAAAACTAGCTATGCATGCATGGCCTTGGGCCACTTAATTTGGCTAGTTATCTAGGCGTGTAAGTAGCAACATTTTCAAAACATAAATTTTTTTCGGAATGCAAGTTATTTTCCCCCCCTACTTCAACTATGTGTGAAATTTTCAAAAATCAACTTGAAGTAAAAATGACACTAAGCCTACAAAAAGCAGCTAAGAGTGAGCTTTAAAAAGTTGCGGGGCACCACAACCAATGCTGGCAGGTGTATTAGGGGCTGCCAAGCAATTTAAAAGCAAGAAAAGACATAAATTAGGGAGAAATTTCTCATTCTATATTTTTCACGCAAAAGGTTGGAATAGGTGCGCTGTCTGCACGTGGGTCAGCTCTGAACGTTTGCCCTGCGCATCTGTGGGAAGAAAACGCATGAAAATTCCTGAAATAAAATTTTTAATTTGTTCTGCTTCAGTCTGTCACTTGGGATGAACTAGGGACTGCAAGAGAAATCAAGGGAAATTCAGCTCCACTCCACAACACAGACAAAGGTCTCTGCAAAAAAGGCACAACCACATAAACTTGGTAATAAACATTAGTGGAGTCACCAATCCTGTTGGAGTGTGTTTGGTGCACGTATGTATGAAATCACACCAACTTAAGGGGTGTAGTCTACCCACTTAAGTTATTGGTAACAGGCAGAAAAATAAGTGGAGTCAAGCAAGTTAGTGGAACAAGCTAGAATCATAAGAATACTAGATAGAGAAATATCATGCATATATAAACTAAAAACTAAAACAAATAAATGCTCTGAAAAGAGTCAAACGACAACAATAATATGAATGGTGGCTCTAGGCCACTCTTATTGAACATTGGTAGTAATAAGAGTGAAATTTACCCTCTTTCCAAAGGGCCCCTAGGCCATGGGTTCTAGGTCCAGATGCAAGGATGTTTTTATCCCAAGCTTGTGTCAGTACAGTCTCCCTCTCTCTCTACTGTGTTAGACTGAACTTGTTGGATGGCCAAAAATTGAGTCCCCTCTATCTTCAGCTTTGGCTCACACACTACTGGTATTTCTTGGGAAATTCTAGCCATCATAATAATGTGTTCACCCATTCTTCATCTCATGGTGGCCTTATATAGGAGATTTCAAATCCTCCCTTCCCTCTCTTGGTACATTGTGGATGGTGACCCAAGAGAGGGGTATGATTCCTTTGTGTGCTCCAAATATTCCATTGTGTGCTCACTTAGTGTCTAAGGAGGCATTGGTGGCTATCCTTAGGTGGCTTCAAGTAATGGATCACTTTTACTTTGCTTTGTGTAATCCTAGATAGTGACATTTTCCCACTCCCAGGATTGTGCGCATATCGGGAAAAAAGCATGCAAAAGATGCTCTTCACGAAGGATTATGCACACAAAGAGCATGTAGGACTTGTTCAAATTTGATTTTCCTTAGACCTTAGAGATTTTTAAATACTTTCCAGATTTTGTAATGTCTTCCAGCCCTGTAAACCCTTTTGCTTGACATTAAATTATGTCGTCTTCTGCTGTACGATTTTCCAGTGTTAACACTAGTGCATGAATCTTTGCATTTGATGTGGTCTAGAGAGAATTTTTGTTTGAATCAAGCTCGTATTTTTCATCAATGATTTTCTTGAAATTGCTTTCATTCTTAGCACTGTAGTTGTAAATATCATTGAGGGATATATTACAGGTTTCATCAATCTTTTGGGGCTGTCCAACTTCATTATTGTCAACAGTAGAGCCATATAGAGGTGGAAATGGATCTGCATGACTGAGATTCATTGATTTCATGTTTATAACATACCTTTTTTTTTTTCTACCAAGGAATATTCATGACATATGTCAATAACTTTGTCTTCTAGATGAGTATTGATAGTAAAAGGGAGAAAATTCCCTATCTCATCAAGATTGAGGAATAAATTTAGATCATAGGCATCAAAAATAAGGGGACCATCAGATTCCATGATATAGGATATTTGAGGGTTGAACTATAAAATTAATTGTTTCTTCACTCAGATAATCACAAGGGTCACATTATTACTTTCATGGTTTTGAAAAACCCTTTGAGTTTATTGACCTCAAACTCTAGGAAACCATGATTACTTCCATTTATTTCTTACAGGATCATGATTAAAATCAAAGTGCAACATGTGGTTACATTACTGCTCTACTCAAACTCACAATGGAATGTCGCGGTGCCAAGTATATTACCATGAAAGTCTGTAGTTCCCTTACTTTCACTGTTTGACAAAATAGGATTAGTGTGATTGAAGTATAATTCTGCGACCTCAAAAGTGTTTTTAGGATTTAAATTATCAGTAAGGGAAGCATGATCTTCATCATAATTTTCAAATGGTTGATCCTTTTGGGTAGAAACATGGTTTCTACCTGATTAGAACTGCATACATCTTGTATCATTGGTGAAACTATTAAAAAAAAATCATTTTCTATGTTTATTGCTTTGTCATGTTGGACACCATGACTAGCCTCCTCACAATGGTGAAAATTATTATCATGCTCCTTTTTTTCATGAAAATCTTTCATAGAATCTAGGACACATACATCAACACATACCAGTTCTTTGATGAGGATGGGGTTTGTTGTGGGGCTATGTTGGTCACAAAGTAGCCTATCCATCATGAACTAATCTTGTGAATTTGGAGGGTCCCTTTTAGTGATATTGTTATCATCTTCAAGAAGGGTGGGAGATTCTTCTTCTTGTATGGCCACCACAAGGTCTTGAAAGGTGTTTTCATCCCATATTGTCTTTGGATCCCATGTTTAGCACAAAATTTATTGAAATATTTTAAGTAGAATTCCCCACCAGTATCATATCTAAGAGAGGCAATATGAAAACCTAACTGTTTCTCTATTAATTCCTTTAACTTTTGAAATTCATTAAACACATCATATTTTAATTATAGAAAATATACCCACATTTTTCTACTGAAATAATCAACAAACGGAAGGAAGTACCTAGCACTAGTGGTTGATGTCATGTTCATTGGTCCACATATGTCTGAAAGTACCAACTGAAGGACCCTCTACACTCTCCAATCTTGTCCTTCATAAAATGGTATTCAACATAGCTTCCCTACCTGACAAGAAGCAAACTCTATGGATCTTTTACAGAATGTTCGGAAGTCCATCTACTAGTTTCCCTCATGCCAATTGAGAGATATAGGTCAAGTTGAGGTGCCCATACCTATGATGCCATAGGGGTTCTAGATTTTGCAATAAAAATTACCTTTAATTTACAATTTCTAATAAGATCAATATTCAAAAATCTTAAGACAGTGAAAGCTAAGAGATTCATCTAAAATGGATCATTATAATCTTGGACATAGAAAGAACTCATCATTGCATAGTTTCCCAAAAGGTCAAACAACCTCAATTATATGTTGAACCTACCACTTAATTTGAAGTTCAAATCCTAAGCCATCAAATTCTCAAGTGAAAAGGTGAAATAAGAAAGGTACAAGTCACTATAGGATATCAATGTTTGTTTTCAAATTTATTCTTCCTTCAACTAGAGGGAATGATGAGATCCTAGGAGTTTAAACTTTAGTGTTTCCAAAACTTGGGAACATATGACATGAATCATATGAAATGTTTATTTACATTAAGCATGAGGGTAGAATGATTAACTTAAATGGTATTTAACTCAATCCCTCTAGATTTGTCTCTTCAAATGTGAGGGCAATCACTCTCATAAAGGACATGTTTGGATTTTAAAATTTAGTGTTTTCAAACCTTGGGAACATATGACATGAATCATATAAAATTTTTATTTCCATTAAGCGTGAGGGTAGACTGATTAACTTAAATGGTATTTAACACAATCCCTCTAGATTCGTCTCTTCAAATGTGAGGGCACCCACTCTCATGTTCGCATTTACTGATATTAGCCTTTAGGAAAATATAAGAAAATATAAATTGGAATAATGTATCAATCCATGTGAACATGATACCCATTTTCTCTCTCACACACTCAATGTGCAAACTTTGTCTCCTAAAGGACATCATTTGGGTAGTATATTAGTTGCCTCAAAAGCTTAGGTTCGAGTCAATTATTCATGCAACATGATACTAAGAAGTTACTAAGTTGTCTCCTACTAATATGCTAAACTGGTCAGCATCAATTCAACAATTCTAGATGACTCTCATGGTGTTGCAATGTTATTTAATCTTACAAGTAGGCATACTTTCTTAGACCCATAGCGCTGAAAAAATTTCCTCAACTATTAATCCTAAATAAGCCCAATAATGGGTGAACATGGATAGGCCAACCTGACTTTTCTCACATGTCTTCCATCTCACTTAGACACTTATTTTGGGAACTCTTATACATTTACTATGTCAGTTTGCTAAGGCCTAAGACAGGAAAATAGATAACAAGTGTGTGCAAGAAGCAACACGCTTGACTAGATTGAACTCGACCAAGTCTTATGATGGATGTAAATTTTAAGGGCTTATTTCCTATTTCAAAATCACTGAAGAAATATAAAATAACTATTTCATTTGTCCTACAATTGTTATAGTGCACATGTCAAGCTTCTTTGCAAATCTATTTTGTTGCATATGGTAGGCCTTTGAATAGACTAAGCTTGTACTAGCATAATGAAAACATGACCTACAAGTCACCACTGTGTTTTGGTTTCTGAAGGCTACTGCATTATTGGCTGATTGGTGAAGTATCAACCAGTGAATAAGTTTCAAGCTTTGGAGAAGTCACAATATATATTATAATTTTGTCTTGCAAATTGGCTTCTTGACCAATTTTTTCTAGGAATGCCTCTTATGAAAAAATAATTTATTTCCTAATAGGTTATGACCCTCTTGAAAATACTAGTTTCACTAGAACATTGGAAGCAAATATCTAATGCACGCATCATGCTACCACTACAAGCCATTGCAGAAAATAGAAACCAAGGAGAAAAAGGATCTACAACTACATTGTAGACATGTTACAGTGAAAAACTTTCTTGAATGTCTATTCTCCAACATCCATAGCATTACCACAAATAATCATAGTTTGTATTTAACTCCAAATAATATACATTCCAATAAGAAGTTGTCAATCATAGTTTTACCTTGTGGCAATGATTTTCCTTATGCCATGGTCTCATTTTCAGTCAAAAACTAGATTTACTATATTGATGACGTTCGTACTGTAATATGACCAACTATCGAACAAATATCTCGCTGTAATTCTA
The DNA here is from genome assembly GCA_034641835.2 of Pinus albicaulis. NCBI lineage: Eukaryota > Viridiplantae > Streptophyta > Pinopsida > Pinales > Pinaceae > Pinus > Pinus albicaulis. The sequence goes on along the minus strand of CM076570.1, from coordinate 869,873,677 downwards.
GATAAAATGAACAATGTACCCAAATAATAAAGAAACTGAAAATGATAGTAGATATTGCAGGGTAAGCAAATAAATAGGTAGTACGCATGATATGTTATTCCATAATTCACTACCTGTCCCATTTATAAAATAGTTTCTACAACAATTCCGCTCCATATTCATTCTTTACGTTGCTATTTATTGAGATTTTGGCTCACACGGGGATTACAATCAGCCTTTCCATAGGAGATACATATGCTTATGCAATTGGCATACCATTGCTGTTATTGTAACTAACATTCCGTGATAAAAATTTATAGTTGAAACATTGAATTTACTTGTTTTGGCTTCCTAATTATTATGTATGTCATATATAATACTAGCTGTCCATTGGGATTCATACGTGACCAAATGAAAAAGGCTTTAACTTTTTCTAAATGAAAAAAATGTGACAGGCTGGGTTTGGAGGAATTTTGTACAAATTATAATGAAAAATAAAAAAGTGAAGGCCTACACCTCCAGTGCAGTGATAGCAGGGTTTCCTATTTATAATCTTCTAGAGTTATTATTATTATTATTTGTTCATTTCTTTCTGACTGTTTCACCCTGGTCAAGGTGTTTCTCAAGTTTGTCAGCTCTAAATGCTAAACACGTTGCTTGATGTCTTGCAGTGCAAACACCTCACATCTTAGCATAGGTCCAAGATCTAGTTCTAGTACAATAGCGTAAATTGTGGAAGATTTGGTAAGTGCCTGCTACTGAAAGCCTTACCACTATGACCCAAGTGCTATTTGGCCACAACTAGAAGGTTAGTGAATTGGGAAAAAGAGAATGTTTTGTGCGTTGATGTTGCACACAGGGCATCTTTTTGCAAGCCCTTTTTACCATCATGTGCAAGAGCAGTTTGCTTCTACAAGATGCACATAACATTCTATTTGCCCAATAAAATAACCTTCTAGTGTTGCATGAGCTTCTAGCCTCTTTAGACTAAGGAACTGTCCAGAACTTTTTCACTCTTGGTTCGTAGTTATCCCATGATTTTAGTCTAATTGCAAGACTTTTTCCTTCACATTCCTTCTTAATGTTTCTGCCATAACCTTAGAGCTACTCGGGTTTGGGGTTGTTCCCTAGATATCTCCTAGGGTCTGGACCAACCTCCTGATCTGATGGTAGCATTTATATACCTCCAGCAGGTATATCACTTATCATAGGCATTTTGTTTCTCCAAAATGGAATTACTCTGACAAAAGGGTGCATTCTAATTTTGGATTCTTTCTCCCACAACTCAACATGCTGTGTGCAATGTGGTGCCTGTTGGGTGATTTTGATGGCTTCTACAAACTAGTTATTATACAATGTTTCTAACCTCTTAGGAAGGAGCTAGTTAGCAGTGGTTGTCTCTCTGACAATTGCTAGTATTGATTGTTCATTAGTATATTGAAAAATTCATCGTCGGAGATTAATGTTTCAATTTTATCAAGTGTATCTTGTTTCATATTCAAATATGGACTTTGCATGCACTCAATTCATTGGAGAAAGGTTTTCTGGCTTGCCTTAAATATTGAAAGCAAGTTACAGAAGTGATCCCTAAAGATGGAGCATCATTGACAACAATTCAAGCTCCTCTCAGTGGATGTTTTCTAATCCCTCTTCTTCTGCTCCTTCCCCTTGTCATCTTCATTTGTTTACAAGGCATGAAAAAGATACCCATAAGCCTAAATTTTAGCCCAAAAGAGATTGTAATGATATTGGAAATGTTACGAGAATATTTTTATTATCACTAATGGTCTGCCCATTCTAATGAGGGATGTCTTAAGAAAAGAGTTCTCAACACATATTTCAGTGGCTGAGCAAAAGGAAGGAGAAGGTTAAAATGATTATAGTCAACAATCCCAGTTACATAAGTGGTTGTTGTGAACTTCCCAATCCATGGTGGGAATGCCTCTGCTAATAAGTATGGTAATTCTAACAATTCAAAAAAAAATGGAAAAACAATTCTAAGCCCACAATTAGTCTTAATCAGCATTGACTACTTCACTTTAGACAAGGATGCTTTGTTTGTGCAAAACTGTTGCATTATAGTTAATGGTAGTTATTTCACAAGATCATGTGACTTTTCTTAATTTTCCTTCAAAATGTTAACCTTGGTATAAAATTTTAGGGTTGGACGAAGGATAAGGAACCAATGCAAGTTATGAAGGTCTGTCAATTCAATTTTGCGATTGACCACTCTTTGATAGTATTAAGTATGATGGCACTCTTGTTGATTGTTGTGGTCTTATTCCTTGGAAGGTTTTATCAACACAATTGCCATGCAAGGTATTATAATTTGTCTTGAAACTTCCCTATTTTTGCAGAGAAGTTAGTGTCATGCCAGTGATTAATTTGAAACTGTATTTTAGTGGAAAATTTCACTGTTTTTTGGTTGAATAGGTCATAATTTATTCTTATCTTTTTTTGCAAGTGTACTAGTCATGATGATAAATGTGTGGTTTACTTCAGAGGGTTCTCAGTTCTTTATAGATACGCTTTTCATGATTTTCTTTGAATACTTCTCTAGTGCTCCTGAGGCCCATGTTGTTATGTTTATTAGTTTTTTTTGTGGAATCTTTTTCCTGAGGTTCTGCAAGGTAAATCCAAATGCAAAAAATACTATTTTACATATTGATATTTGTTCAAGACATTGTTGTGTGATACTTGAATTTCATAAATCTAGATTTCTATTTTGTTATCTATATCAATATATAAGAACAGACCCATGCATTGTTCATATTTATCAAACTGTGGAGTTGTTCCTTTCCCGTTGCATTTTATTTTATATTGTTATTCTCCTACGTAGTACATGCTTTTTTAGATTATATCAAAATTTATTCTTATTTTCTTTTTATTATGTATATTGAACATATTATTTCTAGCAACTTTTGATCTTCCTAGATTTTCTATACCTTTGGTGTATCTTTGCACCTTTAGGGGCAATTGCTAGTTTAAAGTCTAATTATTTAAAGGGTGCTAGCTCAATGGAAGAGCAACTGCTTAACAAGCAGGAGGTTGGTGGTTCGATTCCATCATGCCTTGATATTCATAGGGAATGACGATGATCATTTTTTGGTAACGGATGCTCTTTTGACCATCACCAATGAGCTTATGGTGACATTTTTCGACCCTCGCCAAAATATGAAATGGTGACGGTCAATGAACATCACCATATATACACATCAATAGTGACGACCATTAATGGTCCATCACCATAAATCTTTGTTGTTGATATGAAATGGTGAGGGTCATTGTTTGTCATTATAGTCATTATTCATGACGGACCTTGATGTCACCAATGAGTTTATGGTGACGGTCAATGAACGTTGCCATATATATGTACCAATAGTGATGACTATGAAAGGTCCATCACAAAAAATTGTCGTTGTTCATATGAAATGGTGATAGTCACTATTTGTAATTATAATCAATATTCGTGACAAACCTTGAATTTCACCACAACACATACTTTCAGCGACGCCACCTTTGGTGATGTTCAGTTTTTTGGTGACGGAGGCTATTGTCTGTCACCATTGCTCATATGAAATAGTGACGGTCACTATCCATTACTATAGATCATTATTGGTGACAGACCTTGATTTTCACCACAACACCTATACTTTCAGCGACACCACCTTTGGTGACATTCAATTTTTGGTGATAAAGGCTCTTTTGACCCTCACCAATGAGCTTATGGTGACCATTTTCGCCCCTCACGAATGTCATTTTTACTTGTAGTGTTGATGATACAGTTAGAATAAAAATGTCAGAACATCGAAGTTGCCATCACAAGGTTTGTGATGAAGTTTGACACTCTCAGACAATAAGGCCTTCCAAATCCACTAGTCATTCATGACAGATTAATGAAGCAGGATGATTATAATAAAAACTAATAACTCAACCATGCAAGGTATTCCAACAGGGAAGGTACTTTACAAAATATTTGAGAACCTTTTTTACCTGCAACATGAGGTAAAACACCTATTTGTCAAGAAGCCTACATTCTTAAAATATAGAGAGGCTGATGAGATATTTAGAAGGATGATGAAGATCAAATTGCCAATGTCAGAATTTTGGGAAAAATGACTGATTTACTGTGAAGAGAACAACAGTTAAACAAAGCAGTAAAAAGGTTAAAACAACATTAACTGTTTATAGTAAAAAAAAAAAAATCAAAGAGTATCAAACAGGTTAAAGAGTATCAAATAAAAGATATGGTTCAAAGTCAAATCAGAAATTACAAAACAGAGTTTAAAGTGTATAAGTTGAAAGGTCAGAGTGATAGTCAAAACAGAGATAAAGCTGCCAGTGTAGAGGACACTTCACTGCCTAAATGTAGCCTTCATTAAGAAACAATTAGAGACAAATCAACAGTAAAATATTAACAATTAAACAACAAATCAATAAAAGCGGGGACAACTTGCATTAGTTAGATAGTTGTCACTATCTTCTTGCATGAAGATATTTCTTTTTCCATGAATAATTCCTAAGTTTGTTTTAGGATATTTTGCAAGAGTTTTTGTATAAATACTTCATATTTCAAAGTATTGAGTGTGGTTGAATTGATGAACATTTCTATAGTTGTACTATTCTGAAACCTGAGGGTTATTGTACCAATTTCAAGTTAGCAGACTGGATTAAAGTAGTTAAGAGATTATATTACAGGATTCATGTGTTGGGCCACTATAGTGAAGTACTTTCTATTTTTCCAGTTGTTTCTTTCTAAATTTTTTACATGCTCATATGTTTTCTTAATATAAATGATATAACTGGAATGTTATTACAAAATATGTTTAATTACACTATGTCTTGAACTATTTATCATTTATATGTTTTTCTTCATATATACAGATTAGGGAATTCTTAATTTCTCCCTTGTTTTGATTGACCTCTTTCTTTTTAATCATTATCTGGATTTGAGAACCCTTAATTTCTCTCTTACCTTGATTGAAACCATTTTCACCATTAGCCTAAGGATCTGAAGTGACTAAACTATCTTTCCCTGTGAATACTTCCCTTTAGAACCTTGATATTGCTTCTGTTGCTTGACACTTTGACTCCATTTTCCCAATGGAATACAGACCTAAATATATCCATCTGAGTAAGTGATTTCCCCACCAAACCAAATCCAAAATAAAATCCCAAGTAATCCTACATAACTAGCCCAAAATAAACTACAAATCAACAAAGATAAATCATATAGAGAGAGCACTCTTTGAGAATTAGGAAGGCTAGATCCTAAGGCTTAAAAGTAGGTTTGTGGTTACCTCAAATATTCTTTAAACCAAAAATTAAACAACCCTTTGATAATTATTTGAGTGATAACACCTTGGTCGATTCTTCGGCTTCTGGAAGGCATCGCCAGTTCTTTCGAGATGTTATCCCTAGAACCCATCAGAAGATATCTTCGCAAGGCCCAGTTACATTTGAGAGTGTGAGGACGATTATTTATTTTTAGGTTTTTGAGTATCATATGCAAAACAACCAAAACCATATTTTTTTCTTGCTTGATCACATAGCATTAATCTAAAGGAAAACTTACCCTTTATGTTTCTCTTGGTTTCGTGTATGTGATCATATTTGCTTTGATAATAATGTTCCTTCTCTCATAAAACTAAAAAATATTTCCAAAATTAACCTAGTTGACACCATAATGGATCCAATAGGACCTCGTCGATCTAGACATTTTTTGGACATCCCCCCATTAGAGGGAGGAGTGCCAAGTATTTTTCCATTTAGTCATCAAAGAAGACACACTGCCACCATTATTGGTTCATCCTTTATCGAGGCATATTTAGTTGGAAACCCCCAAGGGTCACCCAACACCACACCTGTGGAAACCCCAACAGGGTAACCACACTCAACTCCTCCCCCAACCCCGAGAGGGTAGAGGAGCGCTACCCCTTCGAGGAGTCAAAAAAACACACAACAGGGTACATTACAGGGTAATATTCCCCATACACTACCCCCATACATCATCACACGCAGATACCTGTGTTTCCACAATACACAACGACAGTCAATACTCAATTACCATTTTTAGCATCATTAAACCTTCCAGATCTATCAAATCTAACTAATGACCCCATTTCACACAACCCTAATTAGCCACCCATGCCCATGAAGCTCCCCTCATACATACTAAAATTCGAAGGGAAGTAATCGGAAGACCCCGGAAATCATATTATGACATTCCACCTATGGTATCCTTCCAATAGTATTATTGATGATACTATTCGACTAAGACTGTTTCAACACACCCTAACTAGTCTTGCTGTGAAATGGTATGTGGAGTTGTATTCTTTTTCACATGGAACCTTAAGCACCCTCGCTATTGCGTTCCTCACTTATTTTCAGCTACCCATACACCATGGTTTAGGGATGGAGTTATTGACTCATTTTAGGAAAATGCCAATGGTCCATATCTCAGAACATCTCCATGAATGGCGGCGATGTCCTAGTTTATGAAAATCCAAACTCAACGATAGAGTTTTATTGGACCTGTTTTTCAAAAATTTCACAGCAGAGATCTTAAAATATGTGGCAACACAAGGACCTACCTCTGAGGAGGACGCCATTTTCAAATCCCAACTTCTCAAGCTTATCTATACCTAGTCAGATTACATTTACAATGTCCTATGCACAACACCATCCCTATATCATTATGTAGGTAAACATGTTTTTTGGGGCACTAGTTTCTATGTTTTTACATCCAAAGAACATTTAAACCTTTTTGGAAAGCATAGAAATATTTTTTAGGAAAAATTTTCCCATCCATATTTTCATGTCTTATGCCCGTCGGCCCGATGGTAGTTTCTAGTCACCGTTGGTCGGAGCTCACACATTATCTTCTTACCCCCTTCATGCAAGTTAGAACATACTTACACCTACCCTAAATGTCCTACTGATTCTAGGACCATACCTGTTAGAAAAAATGTTTTAACTTATGCTAATTTCATTACAGCTTCGACCTTGGGCCTTTTGTCCATATCCATTGATATCATCAACTTTCATTATCATGCCTTGCTGACCCACCATGTTTCAGTTTGATTTCATTTGATTTATCAATTCCCTGAATCGACACTTTTTAGGCAGTTGATGCTTCTTTCCTGTCGACTTCAACACTCATATTCTAGGATTTAGGTTATACCTTGGATGCGCCCCCCTTTAAGGGACATCCTCAGGTGGCACAATGGGAATCACCATTTCCCATTAATGTCATCGGTCCCCTTGAAATTTGACACCAACACCAATTTTTATGTCAAGGTGGTACCATACTTAATGACTATTGTACATCTTTCATCTAGTCAAAGACCCACATATCAGTAAGCACTTCATTCTGCAATGCTTACATCATGATGTGAGCGAGGTACCCAAATTCAAATATCCATGCATACATAAGTACCCAACTCAAGAAATCCTTCCCCTTTTTTATGCATGGGGGAGCCATATTCAATATATTTATTAAGAAACACCCTTGACGACATCAGTAGTTATCATCATCTGCCATCACCATGTCAACTACTATAGTTTTACTCGACAGAACCATTATTTGTCTCATTGTAATAATCCATCACTAGTCATCACAATTAGCATGGGACATGCCTGCCTTGTATAAGCACTTTTTTATTTTTCAATCAGGTTTTATTTAGAGCATGGTTATCCGTTTTCCTCAATCAAGGGATTCCTTTACTCATTTCCACAACAAGTTATTCTCTCTCTCAAATCAATTAGTCATACTCTCAATTATAACGTAAAAATGTGATATATTTCGGCTATACGTAACTCAAACATAAGGGGGGAACTATTAACACCAGAAAATCATACACTCTAAGAGACACCTAAGGTCATCCAACAAAATGTACAGATAAAGATGTTCTAGCTAAAGAAATTATGGAAGTTCAAATTTTTTTATTTCTCCTAAGGTTTCATGTGTAAAGTTTGGATCGTGCACCATATATGAAGGCCAAAACTATGACTGTGCACCTTTTTCTTCAAAAGATGCATGGTTGAAGAAAAGTGTGACTCATCAAATTAGGGACCACTTCCTACACTTGGAGGATGATTCCTTGACATGTGTCAGTCAAGGACAACTGAATTCGAGTCGCCCTGAAGATTTGCAACCCTCAATGGAATCATCTTGTCCTACTCTTGAGTCACTATCATTCATCAACCAAGAGAGGGAAGACGAGTTCAAGAAATTCTATATAAACAAGGTATGTGATAACCAAAACAAGAGACAATGTTATGTTGGCCAAATTTCTATCAGAGAAACACCACATTCCATTTTTGAAGCAGAAGAAGTAAGATCATTAGCATGTTTTCCATATTTCTTATCACCAATCCATCATCCTAGTGAGAGAAGAAGAGTCTACCATTGAGAGAGTCTTCACACTTTTTTTTTGAGAGAGGAGAAGATTGCAAAGGGATTGAATAAAGGGACCTCCTTGCTAAGTATTTTTAAGAACCATAGCTCAAGGAATTCTCTTCAAGTGCTTAGTATTGTTCTTCTACCACCATTAGTCAATAACGAGATCCTTTTTCCATTATTTTTTTGATTTTTTCGCTTCATTAAGCATTATATGTGAATTCATCTCTTTGTTTAGTTTATGTTTGTAGATGCATTTTTTTCACCGTTTGTAATGCTTTGTTTAGTTAAGTTTTCCACTAACAACACCAACTCTATCTGTGTTCCTTTGCAAGGAAAACCAACTACTAACGATGTGTTATTTGGTACACCATTGCTATAAAAGACTACAATAATAGGGATTGGGTGCCACAAGTAGGTAATTATATTCTCTTTTTGTACAATTTTAACTTCATACTACACCTTTGAATTGTAACACACACACACACACACACACACACAAATATATTTAATTAATTAATTATTTTCAGGTTATTAGACATATGGCACTATGATTTTTTCACATTTTATAGGTGAATTTGTTCCCATCTATGTGGGCATATGGAAATCATTTTTTTCAAGGAGGGTGTTGATAATGGATGCAGGACACAAGAATTTGGAGTGGAAGTTGAGTTCGACAAATAAATTCATGATAGACACTGCGATCAAAACCTAATGCAGGGGACATTACGTTACATTAGAAATATACAAGAGATCATTCAATTAGGCTTCTCTTTGTTCCAATGTGTTATTTTTAGGTGCAAGTGATGAGACACCTTTATTTAGAATAGTGTAAAGGAATATCACGATTGTGGGATGATATATATCAACCCTAGAAAGATGTGGTATGAAGATAGGGAGCCTTTTGTTTTCCCAAAAACACTGCAACCATGTGTTTTTTTACCCATATGTGTTGGATAGGGAATGGAGGTTCATATTAAGACACAATCCTAGATCAAAACATATTTTTGAGAACCCCAGTATTATCATGCCAAGCGAGGAAGATAACCATGGTGATGAGAATGTTGAGTGATATGTACTTATTATTTCATCATTTACATTATTTTTTTAATGTTTTTTTTGTCATTATTTCACTAATTATATTATTTTTTTTATTCATCTAGTTGACATTTTATAATATAATTGGTAAGGTTCACAAACGTTTTTACACATTTTTTTGCAGTGGAGAAATGTTTACTGTACTTAAGACTAAGTATTTCCAATTGTGTACATTATCTATGATAATAAGGATTGAAGGCCACAACCCTTCTCAAATAGGAACATATCAAGCACACCGAATTTTTTATGGTGATTAAGAGGCATTTGTTTGACTTTCAAATAGACTCAGTGATGCATTTTTGTCTCCTATGTAGTTTCTGTGAAATAAATATCTATTTTTTATGTATTTATAATTTAATTATTTAAAGTATACATGTCTTTATCGTTGTGAACATGATGTAATATTACATAGGAGAAATGTGAAAAAACATGAATTTTAGTGACTATCTCGTGATAAGTATGTGGAGAAAACAATATTTTCTTAGTTTCTCATTAGGAAATAATGAAATATATTATTTGTTAAAATTTTAAATCTAATTTATTATCATTTATGTATTCTTCAACTCATATCTATTATTAAAAAGAGTTAAATTTAAACCAGCTTCTTTAAGAGAGAACTTCCAATAGAGTAAATCTCCAACTACAAGTAACTTTGCATGAAGACTTATCATGTTACATTTCTTTATCCTCATCTTTAGAAAGAAAATTTTCTAATTTAAATTGGTATGAGTTGCAATAAATATTAAATTTAAATTATTTGAAAATCTCATAAATTTAACAATAAATTAAATTTTATAAAAATAGAATATTTCAAGTTATATTAAATATAAATTAATTGTGCTAAGAGGCGCTTTACAACTCAGCATGGGAGAGATGTTTTCACTTAAATTTATATTTCAAAATAGTAAAATAATAATTTAAATTAAAAAATTAAAAATAGTAATAATAAAAGAAATTAATTTCGGTCATAATTACAATACTTCAATGTAGAACTTAATATTATATAAATTTATACAGATATAAAGTAACCGAAAGTAAAAAATAATAATTTGGCTTTTATTATGAAGAAGAAATCTAATGAGTAAAAAAAATTACTTTTTACTATAGGGAAGAAATGTATTTTTTTCACATGACAAGAAATAGTATTATTGATATTACATTAGGTGTAATTCATTTTATGTTCCATTTACATGTGATATCTATAACAACAAAAAAAATATTTATAATAAAAAAATATTTTACTCACAACCATAAGTAAAATATTTCCATGTCTATATTAAATAACATAACTTTATAGATATTTTATATAGAGAAAAGTAAAGTAATTTAAATTGAAAAAGTTCTTATATTTTCACTTAAGTGAGAAATATTGAGAGAATACTTATTCCATTAATAGTTGCATTATAATTCAATGTATAATGGATATTTTTAAAATTTTAAAATTTTAATATGGATTTGGTATGTAGTATTTTAGAAAATATAAAAAATAAAAATAGTTAAATGTATACATACAGGAAAATATTATGAGAGGGCATATTTTTTCATTTTAATGTGGAGAACATGAATTATAAATAAAATAAATTGATGTAAACTACAGATATATTAGACCACCCTAAATCTATATCAACACCTAATTTTACAATCATAGTTTCAACCATATTAAACTTTGTAATTTATAAAAATATGTTTGCATTTTTTCAAGGAAAGCCATTTTGCATGCAATTTCATATATAAAAGTTTTATATAAGTTCACCAATACATAATCTATAATAAACATTATTCAGAAGAAAAAAAATCATGATGATAATGATCTAACAATCATAATCACCATCTAAGATAAAAAAATTAATTGACTACCATCATCTAATTATATACACCTCTAACACATATAAACATAATTAGCTAGCACACAAATATAATAATCTAACAGGGCATCATCATTGTGATCACATCTAACAAAACAAAAACATTATAATCTAGCATCGTAACCACACACATCCTCAAATTACTATAAATATCATGTCAAATAATTGTTATCACATACACATTTTCATGAAATCACATTAAATGAACATATATAACATGACCTAAGGATATAAACATCAACACCAACATACAAATAAAGTACATAAACATGAACAAAAAAGATGCACCATATATATATATATATAAACAAAAGTCAAATAAGTATAATCAAATATTCGATAAAACAGATGTAGTGCTAGGCTGGTCCACAGTACAACATGATGGATAGTCAACTACTACATGATCAATGTTTTTCGAGCTCAACAGAGGTAGATAAGGAGGTGCCTGGCCTGTGTGAGTAAAAGACTATTGATGGTGAACTACGTCTGCGCCCTCAATGCGGCCTAGATAACTATAATGTGGAGGAGGAGGTGACACATCTACTTTGTCAGCAGAAACATGAGGCATGTCCACTAACCCTGAAATCTCATCATCAAGCAATTGAGGAAGTGTATTGAAAAATGGATCATCGACAACCTGATGTCCATGATCTGATGGGGTGGTACTTCCAGAAGCATCATGATCGCCACTCTCATCATCATGATCATAATAATAACCATGATTATCATCATCACCATCCCCATTTGATTTATCTTCCGCTGCGTGATGTTGGCATGCATCTCTCCTCGATATTAGTACCCTACTAGCTCCAATGAAATTTCGCATAAGAGACATCATATTGCACGAAAAGTCCCTGTACAACCCCATGAAACTAGGATTTGTAGTGATATCTCGAGGCCTTGCAGGACAGACTCTCGCATCAAACAAAACTCTGTCCAATTTTTCACAATAGTCATTCAAACTCACAGACCAGGCCTACACCCACGAATGCACACGCCCCCTTGAGGATGTGCCTCACCCTCTTGGACTTCGCCCATCTCCTCATCTCCTCCGAAATATGGTGGGGAATGAGGAATGTCCCCATTGAATGTGACGATATCTATAAAATATATAGTACAACTAAATAATTAAATAATTTCATTAAACAATTTAATAAAACATGTTAAATAACATTCTAGAATAAATTGTATTATAATTCATTAAAAAAATTAAATTAAACTAGCTAATTAATTTAAAGAAAACATTAATGTCACCTCTACCATCTGTAGGCTGAGTCGTTGTGAAGAAGATGTTAGGACACCCTCTCCAATCAATCCCCACATACATAAATACCAACATGAAAAACATATGGTCATCCTCACGGGCTAGTAGCATGAGTGCCTCATGATAAATCCTCGCTGAAAAATTTGGTAGGCCCCTCTTGGGAATTATCTACCCCCACATGCACATCCACACCTCAATGATTGGCCTAGAAGAGCAACAGAAAAATGTATTCCTCGTCTTTGGAAACCTATCAATTTTTTTTTTTTTTAAATCTCAGAAGCGAAAGGGAAGGCATCCCTCCCATGTCTCAATGCATGAAATCTATCTAAATCCATAAAAAAATGCCTAAAAAAAGTGGTAGGCCATTTGATGAAATGTGGAACCTGAATCAAAGAATTAACATAATACAAAAGAGTGCAACTAATGCACTACCCATCACTACTAGAGTGTGAAATTGTGGTGACTAATAATGAGACACACCTAACCTCCTCTGCAGCAAAAGAAGAAATCCATAGTTATCCACCATGGACTTCAAAAGTTGATTGATGGATTGCATGAGATACTACATATCTCAAATTGTACGTAAGATGACTCTCAATTACAACCCCATGAGGGACATCAAGGAACTTGTAATATTCCCAAATGGGAGAAGCAGGAATATAGTGCATAAACATGAAATGTGAAATGAGTAAATCAATATACCATTATGTGAGAAAAATTTACAACCATATTATTAAACATATCAACAAATAATAGGCACAATATCTTGAGGATCAAGTCACTCAAGAAATACAAAACATGCCTCCTCTAAGAAAATATGTCATTACATGAGAAATAGCTGCTATTCAAATGCCATGAGCTAAGACATCGTATTTTTAGGCTATAAAATGCTACATAAATGACATAAAAATGTAGATCTACTATTATATAGCTCAAAAAGTGTTGGGGCTAGAGATCTATGCTCCCAAACACATTTCCAAGACAACCGAGGAAGGGTTTCCTAAAATACACAAAATGTAGAAAATACAAATATGGCCCTAGGGCTGAATAATCTATGCAACTGGATAGATGATAGGAGGTGGCTGATATTATCTATAAATGTATGAAAATATCCTCCTGTATATTTTTCAAATGAGAGGTTGATCCCCTCACTCAAAATATATCTCCCCCAACTAGGGCTCCAAACCCTCTACTACAACTGCACACTGAAATAACACAATTCCTTCAGAAAACTATGTTGTAATTGATAGAAGTACCTTAGCCTGATGTTGAATGATGAAATGAGGCTTAGGGATCCTCTTTTCTAGCCTCCCAATGCAAGGAAACTTTCCTCCACTGAAATTAAGCGACGAAATGACCCAAATCAACTCTCCAGTGCTGCACCTTGCAACACAAGACAATACTCTGCAGAAATTTCGTTGTAGAACAGAGATGAACCTTGGAATGATGCCGAATAGTGGAAATGTAGTGCAACACTCTTCCAAGAGGCCTCTCAAGGAAAGAGGTGGCATTCCTGACCAGGAACACCCTGTGCGAAACAAAACTTGCAATCTTAGCTAAACAACTGAAGAGAGAAACAAGTCTAAACAAACCATATAAAAATAATAATCTAAAACATGAATCAATAAGGCTGCCATCCTCTTCCTTATATAATTGATGAGCTTCCTCACCCTTCGCTCCACTCATTTAAGTCACTACTTCCATGCAAAGAGTCTCCAACCAAAACTGCGTTGTCCCTCACTGAATGCCACTCCTCCATAATAGCGTTGTTGATTTGGTAAAAGTTGACTCAGTCTTCATGGTCTAGACCCTTTTCACACCTAATGGTCTTCAATTCAGCTTTTTATATGACCTCAATTCACACTAGGAGTGTCTTTATTCCTACTAAGGAGATTTATGGGTCTCCATACCCTCTTATTCCTCCAAATAAGAAGCAAAACAAAATTTTAATATTCCAATTAGCTGTATGCTAATTTAGGAATATTGCAATCCTCCCCACCCAAATGTTTCTTGTCCCAAAGCAACTGCAAGGATATAATTTTTAAGCCTCCTCTCCTCTTCCTGTAGCATCCTCATATGATAAGTTCCTCCAATTAACAAGATGCTCTCTTACCAATATGTCCCCAAGTTGCTCCTCCCAAGTGTATAAGTATGCCTTTGGTGAAAAAACCAAATGGCTCTCATCATGAACAAGTGGGATATCCATGGAAGAAACTATATGTGTTCTAGAGGCCTTCTTGAGGCATGGGATCAAAAAATGATTGGGGACCTTCCTCCCCATGTGAAGCTCCAAGCCCCAAGCTATCATCCACACAAAGTGAGTCACCCTCCAAAATGGCAGCTGCTAAATTATCAGACCTCCCATCGCCTGGCATGATTTGCAAGTGGATTTCACCTCTTGCTCATCAACATCACCCATCCAACCCATGGTGAGTGTCTATCATCATGTCCAAAAGTGGCATCCCTCCAATGGAGAATACCCTCCTCCCAAATCATATTTCTATTTTTGCATTTCATGGGATGCTGAAATGCAATATCTTCGAGATCTCCAAATGAATACCACTCATCAATGACCAATTTGACCCCATAAGGATCCAAATAGGTGGTAGGAAAAAACCTCCCATCGTGATGTAAAAGATCCATCAAGAAATATCCATCACAACCATAAGAGATTTTATCCATCATAAGATGTCCTCCGTAAATCATCCGCCTATCCAATGTCACACAAGAATAATGTTTGGCTGGAATTCCCAAATAATAGTTTGGCCCCCCAAACTCATCACCGCCGCTCAATGAAAAATGTTGTTGATCTCCATGATGGTGCATCTGTTTATCTCATGATCATGCACAATGCCAGACACATACCATCAGATTGCATAGGATAATGTTCATCTTGTCCTCCAAAATTCTACACTCCAAACCCAAGAGTTGTGTGTAGCCCAACAATGATATACCAGGATGACTATATACCTCCTCCTTGAACAAATCATTGTTCCTCAAAGACAGTGATAGTATTCTGATCTAAATTAGCAATGTGATTTGACCCTAGGTCATGCATTTTCATTGATAGCATGTTTCCACAATCCTCCATATGATGTGTTGTAATAATAGGAAATGGAAATATGTGCATACCTTGGTAAAGTTTGGGAACATCTTGTACTGCTACAAGGGTTCCTCCCACCGATGTGATGACTTCCTCAACTATTGATGATGATGGCTGCTCCTCTATGGCTGCACCAGTGTTGTTATAAGTCTCTTCCTCCTCATGCATCTCTAGAATAGTGCATGGGACTCTATATGTTAAGAGATCAAGACCACTTTGAAAAGATGAAAGTGTTCCTTCTCCTGATGCAAGTTCTCCTACAACAAGTGGTGGTGGAAGTTTCTCTTCCTCTAGTTTTCTTCTATCAAGCTTCTTGATAAACCTTTGAGTAAAATATGCATATTTAGTCACTTGTGCATGACTCAAATGGCTGAACCAGCAAATATTTTCTTCACCCTCAAGGTGCAACACTGCAATCTCAACAACTTCTATTTCTACTACTGGATGTAGTAGGAAGAATGTATCCAACTTCATTCCCCAAGCTCTTGCTGTACATATGGATGTCCCATAAAATTTAGATAAGAGAAATATATTGCTGCAAGGTCTTATTTCTTCTTTGAATTGAATGAACTGTGGGAGAGCCAAATTCTCCTTGAAAGCTCTTGATTGAGATATGTATTCTGCAAGATACTCACTTAGAATCTCATGATCTAAGTGTCCTCCATCTCCATTCCTTTTGTCTTCTTCTTCAAAATAAAAGGGCATAGTTTGTTTCTTTGGAGCTCTATGAAATACTGGTTCTTTCTGCTGATAAGAAGTGCATGGACCTTCCTCATCTTGAAACCTTATTATGGTTTCATTGCCTTTCTCCACTTTTCTTTGCTTAAAATCCTTGGTGAGGTCCCTCATAGATCTGAAAAGAGATGAGATAAAACTCATTCCTTCCATAATTCTGATCCCTTTCTCCTTCTTCTTATTCTCCTGATAGCATAATGGCTAAGATCCACAGGCTAAGCCAAGATTATGCTTTGATACCACTGTAATATTTATAAATGGGAAAAGCAGGAATATAGTGCATAAACATGGAAATAGCAGTGATTAAATCAATATGCCATTATGTGAGACAAATGTACAACCATATTATTAAACATATCAACAAATAATAGGCACAATATATTGAGGATCAAGTCACTCAAGCAATACAAAACAAGC
The DNA here is from genome assembly GCA_034641835.2 of Pinus albicaulis. Taxonomy (NCBI): domain Eukaryota; kingdom Viridiplantae; phylum Streptophyta; class Pinopsida; order Pinales; family Pinaceae; genus Pinus; species Pinus albicaulis. Next base: position 869,856,815 of record CM076570.1, on the reverse strand, counting down.
CTCCTTTAAGAAAATATGTCATTACATGAGAAATAACATCTATTCAAATGCCATGAGCTAAGACAACACAGTTTTAGGTTATAAACTACTACAGAAATGATATAAAAATGTATATCTGTTGCTATATAGCTTAAAAAGTTTCGGTGCTAGAGATGTATTCTCCCAAACACATTTCCATGACAACCCAGGAAGGGTTTCCTGAAATACACAAAATGCAAAAAATACAAATATGGCCCTAGGGATGAATAATCTCTGTAACTGGATAGATGATAGGAGGTGGTTGATCTGATCTGGAAATGTATGAAAATATCCTCCTATATATTCTCGAAATGAGAGGATTATCCCCTCACTGAAAATCTATCTCCCCTAACTAGGGCTCCAAACTCTCTACTGCAACTGCACATTGAAATACAACAGTTCCTTTAGAAAATTTTGTTGTAACTGATAGAGGTACCTTATCCTGATGCTAGATGATGAAATGAGGCTCAGGGGTCCTCTTTTCTAGCCTCCCAATGGAAGGAAACTTTCCTCCACTGAAATTAAGCAAGGAAATGACCCAAATCAACTCTCTACTGCTACACCCTGCAGCACAACACAATAATCTACAGAAACTGCGTTGTAGAACAGAGATGAAGCTTGACCTGATGCCAGATAGTTAAAATGTAGTGAAACACTCTTCCAAGAGGCCTCTCAAGGAAAGAGGTGGGATTCCTGATCAGGAACACCCTGTGCTAAACAACACTTGAAATCTTAGCTAAATAGCTAAAGAAAGAACCAAGTCTAAACAAACCATATACAAATAATAATATAAAACATGAATCAATATGGCTGCCATCCTCTTCCTTATATAAGTGATGAACTTCCTCACCCTTGGCCCCACTCATTTAAGTCACTACTTCCATGCAAAGAGTCTCCAACCAAAGCTGCGTTGTCCCTCATTGAATGCCACTCCTCCATAACAACGTTGCTGATTTGGTCAAAGTTGACCCAGTCTTCATGCTCCAGCCCCTTTTGACACCTAAGGGTCTTCAATCTAGCTTTTTAGATGACCTCCATTCACACTAGGAGTGTCTTTATTCCTACTAAGGAGATTTATGGGTCTCCATACCCCATTATTCCTTCAAATAGGAAGAAAAACAAAATTTTAATATTCCAATTAGCTGTATGCTAATTTAGGAATATTACAAAACTGGGGAAAATCCTCCCTTCTCCTAGATAGGCCAGTGATAAATTATATGTCCTCCTCGGTGGGCCTATATCACGCAATATAACTCACATGGAAAGCTTGCTCCTCAGCATTCCATCGATGGATCAAATGCACCAAAAAGATAGAGTGCGCCTTAAGGGATCCAGCCTCCTCTTAGTACTTAAGGAGGCCTACATTCCTCAAGATAGTTGAGGTCGTTTCAGTAATAGGGAGAGGGTATAAATCCCTTTGCCTCTCTCTATATTGCCATGTTGAGATCATATTGTATGGGTTCAACTATTTCTCCTGCTCTGATTGTTTATCCCTCTACTGATGTCATTGATATATGATTGACATATAAAATACATCGGACTCATACATAAAATAATTTATTTTTTATCAAATGAAACATGAATGCATAAATATGGAAACATAAAATTCAATTAAAAACAAAATTATCAGTTCACACAAAACACAACCATGCACTGGCGTTAGTGTGCATTCAACTAAAACTGCACCTCTATCGGTGCGCACATAAGTATGATGCACCATTTTTGGTTCATAATTTTAGCTTTCGATAGTAATGCAGAAAACTTGTGCACCAGTGTACACATATAACCTTTTTGTATCGATACGAAATGTTCGAGTTATCGAATGCATCGAGCTATGGATATATTTTTTAATATTAAGTTTGTGGTGCATTTGGTAAATATAAATGCACCGATGTGACACACTGATGTAAAAATCCATCACATAATTCCCAGTGTGTTTTAGATTACAAAATGCACAAAAAAAATTGCAGTGCATTATGTGCACACACTGAGTTACAATGCATTCTATAAATTTATAGGGAGCAGCTCTAGCACTGTGATTTGAACGTATCAAACACACCATGCGGTAAAAAAAAAATTGAAAAATAGTGACAAATTTAGCCTAATTTACAATTATCATCCGCTAAAAAATTAAATTACAAAGAAACATAGACATTACCTGGAAATTTTGTCATTAGGGAGGGACTCTGGACTTGTAATGGAGATTTTTTTTTTATTTTTTTTTATGATGGTTTGAAAAGTTTGAAAACTCAAACAATGGGCATGTATGGAAGGATGGTGAGGAAGAGAAGCACCGATGTTAGGGCGATTGGATGTGGAAAAAGTGGCACCAGTGCTTCAGATATCTCCCACACTATAGATTGTAAAAATGAAAACTAAGGCCTGGAGGGTTTTTTTTATTTAACCCTCCTCTAGTGAGTTTCCAAACGTTGCAGTGTGCAGGGATATATCCAAAAACACCAAATTTGTTTAATTAAAAAATATTGCATTGCTTTTCTGGAGACGCCCCGACGAATTTCACTACATGTATCATACTGGTGCCTTATTTTTACTATAGCACCACTATTTTTTACAATTTAAAAACTTCTTAGTGGCACTCTTTAGAAGGTGGATTGAGGTGTTTTTAAAATGGCATCGCAATAGGGTTTCATGGTGAAATAACACTACATTTCTATGAAATTTAAAGTTATATGTGTGTTCTACCGGGTATGCACCGAGACGCTACTATGTTAAGGGAACCGGTGCTATTGAATATTGAAGAACCGATGTTTTCTTTTTTTCTGAATAAGACTAATTCTATTAAAAATCATATGGTGCAAAGAGAGATTACAAGCAAGAGTAGCATAATATCAGGGAGCCGGAAATGATGAATGATCAACCTCGGTCCCAAGGATAAACCATGGAGAAAGCAACAAGGTGGCAGAAAAAGATTGCAGGAAATAGGGAGCTAGTCAAAGGAGTCTATCCATAATGGGATGAAACTTCTAAACAACATTTTTTCCCTTTTTTATTACTGAATTTGACCCCGCCATTGTTGGGCAGATGGGCAGGAACCACTTGTAGACTATTATGCACTGAAGGTGGTATTTCCTTATCCAAATCGGATGAGGAAATCTCATGTGTACATTTCTATGAAAGCGGAGGTGCAGAGGGCACCTCAGGACTGGCTGAAGGTGAGTCCTTTGTATGCTCAAGTTCCTCCCCTTCTGCTTAAGAATATTCTTCATCTGAGCTGAAGGAATCTATGTCATCCATGGTAGGTGGATCACACAGTTTCCAGATTTTGGATTTTTTCTTGCGGATGGTGTTCTTCTTTTTGGCGTTGAACATGGCGCAAGAATTCTGAAGGTACCCTGTTTGATGGCAGTGGTGACATCGGAATGTGGTGTTCTCAAAGTCTAGGATCTAAGTCCATTGAAAGTCCCCAACTTTGAGAATGATTCAATCTGGTAGACCTTTGCTTATGTCTATTTCCACGTAGATTCTACCAAAGGTGTATATGCCTTTCTCCCCACTGGAGGTATATGTTGCCAGGAATCGGCCCAAAGTGTTTCCAATCCCTTGGAAGATAGAGAAGTGCCATAGATGTGCCGGGAGATTTGGTAGTTGGACCCATATGGGAAGCTTGGTGATGAGTGCTATGGTGGGGTCGAAATCTAGGAACCATGGGGTGAGGAATAACCCTGTCGTTCCCCAAAACCAAGGGCCTCCTATTAAGGCTTTCTGGTAATATTCTTTGAAAGAAAAGGCCACAATGAAGAAACCCTTTGAGAAAAGGAATAATTTGTTGTTTTTGGTCCAGTTGGTGAGGATACATTGATGAAGATCTGTTGTTTGAGGCCAAAGGCCATTAAATCTGCAAATGATGGTTGTTTCTGCATATGTTTGGTACTGAGCATCAAGCGATGGATGGGAGATCTCGACGGTGAGGGCATCCTCTATTTTATCCACCAGAAAAGGCTTGGGAGCCTCAGTTGGTTGTGAATATTTCTTGGGCATCTGTGCATGAACCGCATCTTTGTATGAGAAAGCAGGGGCAGAGGATGGCTACCTAGATGCTCCCCCTCTTAGATGCAGGGTAAGCACAATCAAAAAATCTCTATCGATATTGTAAAAAGAAAGGGGAAGAGGGTCCTATAGCTATTTACATTCATAGAGCAGTCGTAGAAGAGCCGAGGGTATCCACAGCCTGAGTTCAAGATTGCATAAGAGATCCTGCACCAGATCCGCCGCATGCACCCAATGCAGTAGGGTTTTTCTTGAGAGAAGTAGAATCTGGATTTGATAAGACTGTGGGGAAAATCCTGAAAGCCCCTGCTTGTTGTTGCAAGTTTGTGCGTGTACCGTGCTTGATCCTTCAATGCCCGGGTCCTTCTGACTGAGTGCGTAGTTAAGTACGGTATTTTCAGTGGGCAATGCTACCCCAGCTCCCCAATATTGCAGATCCGAGGGGTTGTGCTACGTTAGGGCCTTTTCTACGGAGGAGGAAGCAAGATCGCCTATGCCAAGATGATCGATGTTGTGTGTAATTTTTCCGTGGAGGGCAGCTGTGCCTCCTATTCGTTGGGCAACTTTACTGCAAATGGCAGCCGCAACCTGCTTCCCTATTGAGGCAATCTTGAGAGCAATAGTGAGAGCGGTAGTCTTCTCCCTGACTTTGCCTTCAACGCTGTCAGTGGTAATGTGGGGAGTTGGAGCTTGAAGCCTGATCTCGGAGCCAAGGGGAGTAGCCGGAGCGACCTCTGGAGCATCGACATACTTTGAAGCGGCAGCGGTCTTTGAGGCAGCCTGAGCGATTGTGGAGTCGATGGTGACAGAGCCAAATGAAACCCTCTTTGGAATTGCTACAACAAGGTCGGCGTTGATGGCGATTGCAAAGTTTCGCAGAACCCTAGCAGAATCCATGATCTAGTTTACCAATGTGTTATGTTATGTAGCATACCATTTTTTTTTTATTTTATAGAAATTAATTTTCAACGGTGCGCCATGTTATTTGTAGCATCGGTGATTGTATGGATAGTAAAGCACCGATGTGTTTTTATATTTTAGATGCACCATTTAAAAACATCCTCTATAATATCTTCCCACCCACCTCCGTACCAAATGTTTGGGCTATTTTTATAAGGGCTTCCACAAAAACCTCTATTATAAGATCTTTTCCTTGTAGTGGAAATTTCATTTTATATTTTAAATTATTTGAATGGAAATATTTCATTGCACATCCTCTAGGAAACTCCAATTTCTCTATCAAATTCTACAGTTATTTCTTCTCTTATCACCCCCACAAATAAAATCGCCAACCTTAACCTGCCATTTATGTTTCTCATTCATTGGTCTATAGGTAACAATGGGTAAGTTACTCAGACACAAGTCAGTTGGTGGAAGTAAGTTGCACCATCATTGTCTCGATGTCTTCTCTCTAAAAACTCTATTTCTTCCTTAGCTAGTCAACTTTGGTCTTTGCCTTAATTTTAGCCACCATTTGCAATTATTCCATGTCAATGTGGCTGGTACCAATGAGTTTCTACTTACTATGAGGGAAGGGGAGGAGTGAAATAACACTTTTGAGTGGAATAATAACCCCAATTTTTTTGGGAGTAGAGTTCACCAATGAGCCAAATATAAATCCATCAGGCCAAACTAGAAATAATAAGAGAGAGAGGTTGTATTAAGTATAATCATAGTTGGTGGTAGATGCCTAGATCCTAGACACATGACACACTTGGGGGATGTAGAATCAATACTTTCATGCTATTGACTTGTATTGACACATGTATACAAGAAGGTTTTGTTGGATAGAAATGAGACCAAGGAGAAGATAGTGACTTACATTTTATGAACTTCAACTTTATACGAAGAACCTAGACCATAGAATGGAGGGGATTGAGGATCATTTGGACCTCCATCTACCTAAAGGAACTCTAAAAGACAAATAAAAGAGTAGATTAAGGTGGAACCCTATGACTGCACTTAAATTTCATGATTTCCTTATGTTATAAGAGTGTTTTTCCTTCATATTTAACTTGTTAATCTGAATATGCTTGTTAGTTAGATGTCATTAGTTTTTGGACGAGACCTTACAAATAATTTGGCTTTAATTTTGGAACTCAAATTATGTTAATTAAAAACTTGATACAATGCTAAATTTCCCTAATAACAAAATAGGGTGCAATATCTCTATTTAATTTATACTGGCAAAATTATTAATAAAAACTCAAATTTACAACCAAAAACACGAACTTAAACCCGCTAAAATAAATCCAACTTCTAAAATATGAGAGAAAAATATGTATTTTAGTCACTTGTAAAGATTCCTATTAGTCCCTGCCTCGCTATGGACTATGGCATTCACCTTGCAGTCAAAGTGCGTTGAATTTGCATTATTTTGTTGTGATTTTTCAATTTTAACCAAATTTTCAAGAAAATGCTTAGTATTTTTATTTTTTATAAATTCAAAAACAATTTTCTAATCTATAGAAAATATTAAATCTATTTTTTTATTGGCTGAGGGAGCTCTGATGGGACATAATTCCACTTGTGGAGGGTGTTTTGTTTTTGGTAATTTTCAGTTCCTCACAATTAATTTAAAAAATAAAAATAAAAAATAAAAAATATTTTTGTGAGCGGCTATTCGGTTGGTTATTACTCAGGTAGTGACATTGTTATGTTATTGTTTTTCCCAATGATTCCAAAATTTATGTGGTTGTAAGCCAATTGCATAAGGTGGGTTGGGGGGGGGGGGGGGGTGTGTTGCTAAACACATCTTTAATTATTGTGAGTTTCCATTACATTGTTTAGTACTCTGACACTAATTCTATGTGAAATTATGATGTCAGAATTGACGTGGCTCCAATCCCTTCACATAAGCTGGGGGGGTTGAACAAACTTTGCATTTAACGTTATTATGTTTATTTTTACGAATTTTTTGTCATGAGGAGGACGAAGTATGTACGAGGAACGATGGTGTAGAGGAAATTTTATTGCGTGATGAGGAAGTTAATTTTGAACTTGTTTGCATTTGAAACTTTGACATATTTAGCTATGTAGGAGAGAAATCACATAGAGTTGTGATTTTCATGAGTGATTTAACTGTGTGTTATTCCCGTGCCAAAAGGTTCTATAATTGACTTGTTTGCAGGTACTTTAATTAACTAGTATAAATTAATTTTAATGCAAAGGATGGGGTATGTGTGGGAGAAAGGGGATGAAGAGAGAACTTTAATTAATTTAACCATAAAAATTTTTTGAATTAATGTTATTACATTTCACTATGTGAATATTTTACTATGCACATGATGGGGTATGTGCGTGAGAACAAGGATGAATATGAAACTTTATTTGGAAGGGATAAAATTAGTGTTAAAGTTTTCCTTGTGTAGAGCTTTTACTGTGTGGGGAACATAGCATGTGGGGGAGATTCATTGCATATAACCTTTTTTATATAAATCTATGAATATTTGTAGAGGACATCGTATGTGTGGGAGAACATAATAATTAATATTATTATATTTCATTGTGTGGTGGAGTTTTTATTAGTATTATTCATTGTGTAGAACTTTTATTGTGTGAAAAACGGGGTGTGTGTGGGAGAATGGGGGCCCATCGCTGACTTTATTCAGTATGGAAAAATTAATGTTAAACTATTAATGAAAAAATATTCAATTATTGTGAGTGGTGACTATTGTTGTAGCTCCTATAGACATCGTTGAGTTGCAAAAGACCAGTGCCTATGACATCTTAAAATCAGAGGTTAAATGTGGACAATTGTATAGATTCCTCTGACAGAATATGGATAAAGAGGATAATGGTTTTGGTGGTTTAGGAATGGAGAAGACCCTGGAGTTTGCTTCCTGTGAATTACCCTATACTATGAGAGGGCTCAAGAGGCTGAATGGCTAGATGGATTTCAAATGGGCCAAGTATGAAACAATGAGTAGAGGCTTTCAAATTATGTAGAAGTGTTGAAGAAGAAAGGAGGAGGAACCCGCAAAATATAGGCTTAAAATCCTTAAGAATCCACCTCCCGTGAACTCAGAAGAAGTGGATGCAAGTGAAATATGACTAACAATAGAGATTCATGGAGTGAAAATTAAGGAAGTGCAACAAGTTAACACATAAGCGTTATACATAAAAGGAATTCATGAATAAAAATGCATACTATCGGTAGCTACATTACATGAATCATGCATAGGAGTAGAGCATGGAAATATGATTATACATAAACAAAATATTATTGATAAAAAATCAGAATATAGATACATACTACTGATTACTCCATCTTGAATATAAACATCACTATATCATATTAAGTTCAAAACAACTCTCCCAAATATGTATCTTAGAGCACAGGGAGCACAATCATACATAACTATAGCAAAATTATCCAAAATTCAGAACCTTTCTTTCATCTTAGAACTCACTATATATAGATTTCTCCTTCAAGGTTTACAATCAAATATTCTTTCATGATCGAACCACACATGTGAAAAACAAAATATCATAACAAACTAGCAGAAAATCAAAATAGAATCGGGTGAAATCGGGATTTCACCAACAAAAAATCGCTATCTAACAGTAAAAGAAACAAAATAGTTGGCCATGGAGGAAAAATTCTGGAATCTTCAAAAGGAGTGGTGAGAAGTGGCTGAGAACAGGTGGGTTGTCTGGCCTTCATCATATGATTCCATCTATTTTTTGAAAGCCTCCACTCTATAATTCTCATGATTTACACTTACCGTTGCATAATGGCCAGTTTTTCCACACGTGCCTCGCTCTTTAGCGGGGATTTCCCGGACCACCTGGATAACCATAGGTGTGTTGTTCCACCAAAAACTCATGCTATGCTTTAAATTGCATAAAACTAGAGACTAGACTTTTGGAGGTAGGTACAAATGGTTTGTGGCATTGGATGTGGGGTGTGAAATCACTATGGGCCAACACGTAGCACCGGAGGCAGTTTCCCAAACCGGTCATTTCGGAGACCCCCCCTAGTGTTATATTTCGGAAGGTGAGGGGGGTGCCGAAATAGATCGTGGGCTGTTGGATGTGTGATATGGAGTGGAGATGAGGGGAGGATGGTGGAAGTGATAGTGGAGTTATCAGGGCTCATTAACACTGAAAAGAGTAGAACAAAGGCTATGGAAAGGCTATTGATGACATGGTAGGAAGGTGGGGCCTTATAATGTTCCAAATCTAGAACTTAGCAATGAATAAGTTGTATAACGGTCCTGCTATGATGAATAATATTAAAATATACAGAAGAAATAGATAGACATCATTTTTAACTACAAAAACAACTTGTACTTTGTTTCATGATCCAAAAAGTGGGGAAAAAGGGTATTTTCTACCCTAAAAAGGTTGTTTTTAGAAATGACCGTAAAAATAAGCAGGGGAAATGGATGGATATGATATCTTAGGTCATGAGGGGCCTACGCTCCAAATTTCATATCAAGTTAATGCTTCTAGCTATGTTAAAGAACTCCTCCTTTCCCGACTAGGCTAGAAAACCTTGATTTCCCATGACTTTGATAAACAGAATTTTATAAATATTGTGAGAGCATAATTCCCAGGAGGGTTTCTACAGAAAATTATGGAAGAATTTTTATATGAAGCTTATATTATTCAAATAACTGAGAAATGGAGGTTTAACCTCTTTTACATTAAGAAAAAGACACCCGGCAAGGGTTTCCGGCAATATACATGTACAAAAGGTAGGACTGCAGAAAATAATGCAGTCTACAAAAAATTTGCATTAAACATGACTGAATATGACATATCAGAGCTGAATAATACATTAAATGGCCAAAGGCCTCTCTAATGGAACTCCCGGAGGGAAATAAGCACCTCCTCCTCAAAGACTAGCACAAAATCAAAGGATGCAGCTCTCCTGTTGCTGCTCCTACATAAAAGACGTAGTTCACTGAAGAAGACTAAAATGTAGCTGAATGTAGATGAATGGCCTCAAGAAAAATACATAAATTAAGCTCAAATAATTCCCCTTTGATCCCTTAAGCAAGCTGATCTAAAGAGAGGATGGAATTCCCACATAGGAATTCCTTGCACTAAGCAGTGCAACAACTCCAGCTAAATAGATGAAGCATGCAAGTGATCTCAAGACAAAAATAGCTAAATACATGAATGAATCTCCTTTGATGATATGCCTTCCTTTTATATTTTGTGAGCCTCCTCACCCCGGACCCCACATAATGTTGAGGTGACTTCTTCATGAAGCTTCCTCCTTCAAAACTGCACTGCCCTAGCTAGCTTCCCTCCTCTTTGTGACAGCGTTGTTGACTTGGTCAACTGGAACCAATCCACCTACAATGCCTCTATTCACACCAAGGGATCTTCAATCCAGTTCTCATATGTGTGTCTAGGCTGATCCTTGTTCACATTGAGCTATTTTACTTGAGTGTTTCCTTCCTCCTCAAGAATGCATGTTGACTTAGTCAAAATTGACTATGTCCCCATCTAATTTGTCCTTGTTCACACTTGGAAGTGTAAAACTAGCTCCTAAGGTGATATCCTTCCTTACTAAGGTGGAATTTATTCATACTTTTATTGTTCATGGGCCTCCTTACCCATTTATTCCTCTCCTAGGTGAAAGTAGCAAAATCTAATATTCCAAATTGCTTGTGTGCAAATTTTGGAATATTACAGTCCTCCCCTCCCAAATGTTGCTTGTCCTCAAGCAACTGCAAGGATAAGATTGAAGAACATCCTCTTCTCCCCTACAACAACCTCATAAGATGAAATTCTCCAAGGATCAAAGTGTTGCATCATCAATATATCTCCAAGTTGCCCCTCCCAAGTGTGCATGCTATCTAAATAGCTGGCATTATGTGACAGTGGATCATCCATGGAGGCATCAATGGGCTGTTTGAAGGTCCTCTTGGGGCATGAAGGCTGATATATATTGGGATTCATCATCCCCATTTGAATCTCTCCTCCCCAAGCTATCAACGAAGCAAAATGGGCCACCCTCCAAAATGGTAACTCATGCAAATCATCCTCCACCTGAAGCTTCGGCAAGGTAGGTGGGCTGAAATTTTGGACATGGTAGACATAGTAGCCTAACCCACGCTACTTTCCTCTCCACTTAAGACAAGTGTAAAGGATTTTCTGATATTGGGCTGCCATCATGTTTCCCTCCAATGGCAAGAAGGAAGCTAGACCTCCAAAGTTCCCTCTCCCAGCGCTGTGCATCAAGCTCGCCCAAACCATCTCATACATAATGGACAAGGAATTACCCACATATGGCACCCCATCCATCTCATGGCCATCCTCATTAAGAATCAAAGATGTTGCTGTAGAGGTCATGTCTTTTCCCATGCTCCCCTTAGAGCATGAAATGCAAAAAGTGTGGGGATGCTCCTCCCCCAAGAACACACCTACTCCATGTGTTCCTCCTCCAATCATGCTCCTCATATAGGCAAGAATAGTATTAGCACATAGGATCATGATCATCATCATAATGAGAGATAGAATATAGGTTCTATGTGGTGTTGGAAGGTACCAAAAGTCTCCCAAGGGGTCACAACGCAGTCTTCCCCACTGCAGCTTCAAACAATGGTATGGCAAGTTGTCTCTTAAAAAATGGCTTGATGTATAAGTCATCACACCCACTAGTAAATAGTAGATGGATGAATATTTCAACTGAGCACACAAGAAGAAACCATATACTTGTCCCAGATCATACATTAGATGGATGTCTCCATCACAATAGCTAGCCAAAAATGGATCATGGAGCCCAAAGAAAAAACTTCCCCTTTGTAGAGAAATGCACTGCAATGAAAAGGTAAGAGCATGCAAATATTGTATTGAACAATCAATAAGTGCATCAATATAATTCTTACCATGTAATGAAGACAAGATGGTGACAAGATCCATAGACGAATCCTCCATAATGGTATGGTATACCAATACGAAGAGGAATGAATCACATGCTCCATGAAAATCCTCCTTCTTATGCTTGGACATCCAAGTTAAGTAGAACATACCACAACAACCCATGATTCCATCCACCACTCTATCAATCTCACCTCCTCTATTCCCACCAAGTGCATCAAATATGAAGTGATCCTAGGAACACTCCATCAACAAGCTCATGCCCCAAAGTGACAGCGCTACTAGCCTATGCAAATAGGCTCTTGCCAACTCATGAATACATTCTCTAACATGTTCTATGTCAAAGACTCCTCCCATAATTTTTTCATCTCCTCCCATTGCAACATCATGCAAAATGTGAGAGCAACTCTGTCCTTGCTCTCTCTCAATCCTCCAAAGAAACAAATGCCTTTGCTGCCTCATCATACCTCCATCACACAACCCATGTGGTGAAAATATCTCATCATCATAATTCCCCCACACTCCTTGCCATATGATGCAAGTGTCCTGCCAAGTTTTCTTCTCCCATGTACCCTCGGAAAAAGGATATGTCTCATGGTGGCCACACTCTCTCAAGAGTAGCCAACGCAGTTTGGCTTCTTGTTGCCCTGTATCATAAATTTCAAGTGGCTCACTAGCCTCTTGCTCTTCTCCCACATCCACTCAACACCATGTGGATGCCTTCTGTCATTCTTCACCTTGGCATTCTTCCCATGTGGGATATCATCCTCCACAATTAGTTCCTCTCTTATGCATACCATGAAATGTTGTAATGCATTTCCTTGGAGATCTCTTAGAGAAGATCTCATGTCCAAGGCCATCTTGAATCCATCAAGATCCAAAGGTGGAAAAGGTGAAGCCTCTTCCCTGCTATTGTTTGACAACGCTGATAGTCCCTTCAATGACATAGTGGCTACCTCATACTCCATCTCAAGGTTCATGACTCCCTCCAAAAGATCACACTTCAACCTCAAGGGTTGAGTGCAACTCAAAAAGGGTCTAAGAGAATGATGGTTCATTTATTTCTTGAACCATTCAAGTCTGCACAACGCAGTGTAATATTGTTGCTCTATCCCAACAACAATGTTTGATCCTGGGCCATATGAGTACATATTTCCACAATTTTTAGAAGGATTTGCTGCAATAAGTAAAAGTGGAAATCTTCCCATACCTTGATGGGATGTGGGAACCTCTTGTAGTGTTGCAAGGAATCCTTCCTTCCATGTAATGGCTGCTCCAACTGCTGGTGTAGAAGGCTGCTCTCTCAAGGCTATGAAAGTGCTGGTACTTTCCTCCTCCCATGGTGGTGTGGGCCTACTCTTCTTTGATCTTTCTTCATCAAAGGTTTTGATCAGCTCTTGAGTGAATTCATAAAAAGAATTCACTCTTGTGTGGCTTAAGTGACTGCACCACCAAGCATTGGCTTCACCCTCCAGGTGCAGCAGTACAACTTCTGCTGCCTCCCTCTCTACCACTGGATGGAGTAGGAAGAATGCCTTAAGCTTCCTTGCCCAAGCTCTTGCTGTAGTTGTCCCATCAAATCTAGACAATAGGAATATATTGCCTTTAATCTCTCCCTTGCTGTAGGGTCTCCTCTCTTCTCTCAGTTGAATAAACTGAGGAAAATCTAGGGTCTCTTTGGAAGCCCTAGGTTGGCACTTGTATTCTTCCAAATACCCACTCACAATTTCATGCTCTAAGTGGTCTCCTTGCTTTCCACTTCCTCTATGAGAATAGGAAGTGCATGCATCTTCTTCTGTTTCTTGAAACCTTCTAGAGGTCTCACTGCAACTCTCTCCTCCTTGAAACCCTCTTGGAGTTTCAATGCATTCCTCTTATTATTTCTTCTTGGTTATAAAAATGGATGAGAGTAATCTCATCCTCTCCATAATTTTGTTCTCATTTCCTTCTTATCTTCTGATTGGATCTGAAATCCACAGGCTGAGCTAAGTTCGATGCTCTGATACCACTGTAATGTTCCAAATTTGGAACTCAGCAATGAATAAGTTGTATAACAGTACTGTTATGATGAATAAGCTTAAAATATACATAAGAAACACATAGACACCATTTTTAGCTACAACAGTAACTTGTACTTTGTTTCATGATTCGGAAAGTGGAGAAAAAGGGTATTTTATGCCCTAAAAAGGTTGTTTTCAGAAATGAGCATGAAAATAAGTAGGGGAAATAGCTGGATATGATAGCTTAGGTCATGTGAATTTCAGCTCAAACTATTTTTTTTAGCTATGTTAAACAACTCCTCCTTTCCCAACTAAGCTAGAAAACCTTGATTTCCCATGACTTTTCTAAACATAAATTTATAAATACTATGAGAGCGTAATTCCCAGGAGGGTTTCTACAAAAAATGATGGAAGAAGTCTGCTATGAAGCTTATATTATTAAAATAATAGAGAAATGGAGGTTTAACCTCTTTTACATCAAGAAAAAGACACCCGGCAAGGGTTTATGGCAATATACATGTACAAAAGGTAGGACTGCAGAAAATAACACAGTCTATAGAAAATCTGCATTAAACATGACTGAATATGACATATCAAAGTTGAATAATACAGTAAATGGCCAAACTCCTCTCTAATGGGACTTCTGGAGGGAAATAAGCACCTCCTCCTCAAAGACTAGCACAAAATCAAAGGATGCAGCTCTCCTGCTGCTGCTCCTACATAAAAGACATAGTTCACTGAAGGAGACTGGGCTATAGCTGAATGTAGATGAATGGCCTCAAGCCAAATACAGAAATGAAGCTCAAATCACTCCCCTTTCATCCCTTAAGAAATTTTATCTAAAGAGAGGATGGAATTCCCGCATAGGAATTCCTTGCACTAAGCAGTGCAGCAACTCCGGCTAAACAGTTGAAGCATGCAAGTGGTCTCAAGACCAAAATAGCTGAGTACATGAATGAATCTCCTTTGATGCTATGCCTTCCTTTTATCTTTGGTGAGCCTCCTCACCCTAGACCCCACATAATGTTGAGGTGACTTCTTCATGAAGCTTCCTCCTTCAAAACTGCACTGCCCTAGCTAGCTTCCCTCCTCTTTGTGACAGTGTTGTTGACTTGGTCAACTGGAACCAATCCACCTGCAATGCCTCTGTTCACACCAAGAGATCTTCAATCCGGTTCTCATATGTGTGTCTAGGTTGATCCTTGTTCACATTGAGCTAGTTTACTTGAGTTTTTCCTTCCTCCTCAAGAATGCATGTTGACTTAGTCAAACTTGACTAAGTCCACATCTAATTTTTCCTTGTTCACACTTGGAAGTGTAAAACTAGCTCCTAAGGTGATCTCCTTCCTTACTAAGGTGGAATTTATTCATAATTTTATTGTTCATGGGCCTCCTTACCCATTTATTCCTCTCCTAGGTGAAAGTAGCAAAATCTAATATTCCAAATTGCTTGTGTGCAAATTTTGGAATATTACAGGCCCACCTCATATCGCAAATTGCAATATGGAGAGCTTTGTTATAAGGAATGAAGGGTAAATTCTAGAATCTACAATGTGCGATTTGCGATGGAGGAAATGTGACGTGGCAGGAAAAAGGTGGGACCGCTCGCAGATCACATATCACAAGTTTTTTATTGCACAACGGAAGGTAAGAGTTAAGATTTGCAGGGAGCGATGTGTAGTGAGCGAGGGATGAGTGACGTGGCAGGTCAGAGGTGGCACCCCCCCTAGATCGCATATCGCAAGTTTTATATGTGCACAATAGAAGTTAAGATTTAAGATTTGTGGGGAGCGATGTGTGGTGAGAAGGGGATGAAAGACACGGCATGATGAAGCAACAGAAGGTAAGAGCTATACTCTGCGGGGAGAAATGTGTTGGGAGCGGGGAATGGATGACATGGCAAGGAAGGTGGGGCCCTAGCTCATATTGCAAATCTCAATCAGAATAGTTTAGTTATGATGGGCGGGAGGTAAGTGTTATTATCTGCAAGGAGCGGAGTGCGATGAGAGGAAAGTGGAAGGTGACATGGCAGATGGATGGCAGTCCCACTTTATATCACATTTTGAGGTTCAGGAGCAGTCAGATATATGATATGAAAATGGAAATTGTGGAATGTCGATGCGATATAGGTAAGGATTTAAGTGAGGTAAGTGATATTACATATATTATATGTAATATATAATATATGTAATGGTTTGTGGGATGCAACAATTAACACGACTTTGGATCATAATACCTTTATTGCAACACCTTTATATTTTGATTGTGAGGCTTTCCACCCGACCTGCACTTGAATTACTTGGCCTTCCCATTAAAAATTCACGCCTCTTCCCTGTGATTTCCTTATAGGGACCACTTATCCTTATTATGTGCAGTCACAGGCTAACATTGGCTCCATCTGGGGACAACGCGTTGTTCTAAGTGCGTTGAGAACCTGCAAACCTGAATGCATGAGCTTTATTGGGTTCATGGAATTGCCAATGCATATTGTAAGGCTGAATTTAAACTACAACTGAACTGTGCACTGCCAACTTTATAAAACATAAATCACTGCCGCACCTTGAAAACCTTAAATGATGAAATCTGAACTATGTTGAAACTTGAAACAGAAACACACTTGAACTGAAAACTGCAAATAAATCTGAAACTAAACTGGAAAGATGTTGATAAAACTGAGCTTATTTTCACACCTACCTACCCTAATCTGTTGGAACTACTAATATTCTAAATGTTATAGTAATGCTAGTGTAACCATGCAAGAAACTACTCTAATAACTCTGTTCTTTCACTGCTTTTCACCAAACTAAGGAACAAACCTGCTAATGGTATTTGATAGGAATTCCCAACCTGATATTATTTGCAAGGAGCTTGGTAAACCTAAACAATAAAAAAAATGTTGGAAAGGTATGGTGGTCTTGTGATAAATAATTTCTCAATATAGATAGTCACAGGATCAAGATACACTTGATCTATTTCTGAATATTCTAGCCCAATCGATCCAACTTCACAACTTGGTACTGCACATGTGTTCTCCATGTCTTCAAACAACTTCGAATGTGTTTGCATTTTATCTGATGTGTTAAGGCATAAAGGTAGAGTATCAAACTGGATCAATTCTTCCTTTGTTTTAAACTTTTCCTCTTTGCTCAGTAGGTTTACTTCTACATTGAATGCAACATTTTGCATTTCTTCAAGGGTTGCAGTGTCCCTTTCTCTTATTTGGAATGCCATCCCTGGATTAAAGGCATTTGGGTAGTGCTAGAGAGCTACTTCTGGGGGTGGAATTATATCAGCAGGCATTGAATGATACACCTTATTGAACCTTGCTGAAAATTATTATACTATCTCCCCATGCTGCCTTTTTAAATGTCCATATTCTTCTATGATAAGAAAGAAATTTCCCATGATTACCCATCTACCTACAAAAACTTGCATGAATTGATGAAAATTTCTCATACTATCAGCTAGAAGATTCTCAAATCAATTTTTTACTTTATATTTCCATGGGAGAAAAATCATCCTGATACATACATCATCTTCTTCCTTTACTGATGACTACAATACACTAACTAAAGGATCATGGTAAACATGCAACATAAGATCTTCTAGAAGATTTGTAACAGGAAAACAAACCTAATTCCAAACTATTGCTTTGCTTGTGTGTTGAAAGTGGTTCTCTTCAAACAGCAAGGGAACCAATTGTCTTTCCTCACTATCCATGGTAGTCAAGTGATCTGAGTGTTTTTTATCTTTATCTTTATCACACAGAAGCTTGCAAGGGAGCTGCAAACTTTCGTTAATTTTGGGTGGAGGAAAATGATTGGTAACAATGTGTTGTACTACTTCATTAACATCCAGGAAAGAAAATAATGATTGAGAACTATTATGAATTTCTTCAAGGGTTGTAAATTGAGATGAGGTGCAACCTGAAAGAGAATTATAGGGATGGTATTCATCATGCAACTCTGATTTGTCTTTAATCTCTGAAGGAAACATGACTTGCTGAAGCTGTTCTTGTGGATCTAGGCCATTAAAATATGTTGCCTCTATTTCCAGATCACCAAAATACTATTGGTTTTTAGTGCTGTCCTCTGGGAAACCCTCCAGCTCCCCCCCTTATTCATGGAGGGTAAGCTCTCCTCTCTCTTCTTCAGAATAAGCTAGGAACTGGTTTTCTACATTCGGTCAAAAACCACCATGGCTCATTCTTCTTGGAGATTAAAGGGTGTGGACCCTTTTTCTGTAATGGTTTCTTTGAACTAATCTTTAGGAGGGTCAGGAAGTTTCAAGGGTATAGGGGTGGACTCCTCATTCTTGGGAGGATCAAATTCTTGCTTTGTGAAAGTGGATGTAGTGGTCTTATGAGGGGCTGAATCTTCTAATGGCTTCTTCCCTTTACTAACAGGACTAGGAGAGGTTTGTTATCTTGATATTGACTCTTAATTTTGTTTTTGGCCTCAGGTTCTCTTTCTGGAGGACCTAATATCATACTTTTTTTGGAGTTGAGCTTGCATGAAATCCACGAAATCCCTACAGTAATTGTCAATATCTTGGTCTTCTAAAGGGATTTCCTTCTCTTATTGCTTCCCTTGTAGGGTGACTTCACCTTCCTCATCATCGGAGTAAGCAAGGAATCTATTCTCTTGGTTGTCTGTGACTTCCTCGGTCTATTGCTCCAGCTCTCCTTCCAAGTATAGAGGAGGTTGAATGTGGTCTTGTTGTTCCTTCCTTTCACACTGCAACAACTATAGAGGGGGCTTTCGATACTAGGGATTAAACCCATGGTTTGGAGTCATTTGGTTGGAACAAGGGGGGGAATTATTGGCCTCCAATTCAAGCTTAACCAACTTATTTGAGTGGTTCTTGATCAACTTATTCATTTCTTCCATCCTATACTCTTGTGATTCCCTCTCTTGATTTAAGGTAGAAGACTCCTCCCTATTTTTTCTTCTAGCTTCATGCTCAGTCTTCCCCTTGAATTTACCAGTAGAATAAAAGTTTGATTCTACCTCCAATGCATCAGTCTGAATCTGATCTAGAGATGTATATTTTATTTCTTCTAGGGTGAACCCAAACTCTGGTTTGAAAGCTCCTGCGAAGACCACTTTAGCAGCTGCTTGGGGAGGCTTTATCTTAGCAGGGAGATTATTATAGAGCTTATTAAACCTCTTTATGAATTCTATTACATCCTCATTGTGTCTCTTTTTAAGAGTGTTGAACTCTGTGAGAACGTATCCATGATCCCTCTTTTATCCCCATTTTAGTGTGAAGAAATTCTCCATTTCTTCCCAAGAGGTGACTGTGTTATCAACTAGATACTTTAACCACTTTTGAGGCTTTCCATCCAAGGATTGGATGAAAAGCCTCAACACCACATCTAAGTGCTCTATATTCACATTCTCAGCAAAGCCACAGAAGTTTTCAATGTGTCTCTGCACAGAAGTACTATCTTCCTCAGTGAACTGAGGCAGGAGCTTCAGATAATCTTGAGGCATACCGTTCAATACGGGGTAGAGCTAATAGAGCATACTTGTTCAGGAGGAAGCTAGGCACAACCATGCGGGGTGGTGGTGGTAAGTTCTGAGGATGATTTGGTTGTGGTATAACATGTATATGCTGAGTAGAGGTTTGTATATTTATTTGTGAATATATTTGGAGTGTTGTAACCTCTTTGAATTCTTCAGCCTTAGGAGTAGGGTGCAGGGGAGGCAGAGAAGTATTAGCGGATTTGGCTTTGTCTTTAATGGTTGAAATAGCTAAAGAAGATGCTTCTGGAGGATACTTAAGTACACGGGTCATGGATACAAGACCATATATGTCATATTTCTGAGATGAGGAAGGAAAATCTTCTAGAGAGAATGAGGGTAAGTCAGCTATTGAGGTATAAAAGGTGTCTTTTTAACGCATATTTATCCTACATTAATTATCAATCCAAGAACATTTTTTTGTTTCAAGAGTGTACTTTGTTTGAGATTGCAATTTAGCTAAGAGTAATGTTGTGAGAGATGTAGTATATTATTCTAGATAAAAGAGTAAATGGATGCTTGTAAAGAAATCGAATTACAATAACATGAATGCAAATACTCTAAAATATTAACTACTCACTCTGCAAAGCATCAATCAAGGATACAGTAGCAATAACTCATTCCTTTAGAAATCGATGCAATTGAAATCACACTGGAACAAGGCAATCAATCTAGGAACTTGGAAGCTATAACCAATGTTCTCTACAGTTGATAGTCTCGCTCTTTGAGAAATCAAAGTCAAATCGAAAGTGAACTACTTGCTGTTGAAAATAAACTAAGAAGAATTTATTTTAAAAGCAAGAATTCGAAAGGAACAAAAATTTGTAATCTATATGCCTACACAATAGACTGTAAATAAACAATCTCTTTGCAATCTGAAACTAACGAATTAGAAATGAACAACAAACATTATTTGAACAAAAAACATGAACTTAACAAAATCAGATAACAAATCTTCTCAAACTTCAACCCTGTCGACAACAAACGCTATTAGGTAATCAATAGAAATGAACAATAATCCAATGGAATAGCAAACAGAGCTAAGTATAGAACAACAAAGCTTTATAAGTGATAGCAAGATGAATAAGATATTAATGACGATCCTTGCTAAAATAGAACAACAATGCAATCCATTAGCGCATATAGTAATCCAGTACCCAATTCAACAGTAATTAAGAAACTCTATAATTGTAATGAAACCAAATGCAATTATCACACGACAGTAATCAAAGGGTAGAAATACAAACATCAGAACGATTCCATCAGAGTTGGGCCCTTATCACCAGTGAAGCACTGTTGGGTTACTTCAAAGCTTGAAAGATGAAATGAAACGTGCCTGTGTATTAATTGAACATAAAAGTGTTACAGTGACCTCTCTTTGATCACGAGAGTCAATAAAACGTAATATTACAAAAGGAATGTTTTTAATCAAATGATCTGACTCCCTACAATCGCTAAAGGCGTTGCCTTATATAACAAACTGAATGGACAAGACAAGGAATGAGATAAGGTTTGAACAACGATCCCTCAAGATCGAAGGATCTTGAGGGATTTGCTTCTCTTCTTTCTTTAGCTGTCACTTGATTTCCTTTGACAGAAGCCGAGCTATCCCCTGCCTTCTCTTAGCAATGCGTTCGGATTTCCTTGTCTTTGGCAGGACTTGGTCTAATGCTGGAGGAACAGCAGTTGCTCTTGCTTTAGCCTCGCCTCTGGTATAGCTGTTCACCTCGCCTGATTCTTGTTTTTAGCAATAAAAGGTAGTTTTTAGTTACATTTTAAAATAAACATAAATATTTACAATTCTACCACAATTCTTGTAATAATTCACCTTTATAAAGTAAAAATAATTATGTTTAAAGTAAAAGAATGGGAAAACACATAGTGAATTCATACCTTTTCCACTGCTCAACATACTCCCCTACTTACCCTTTTTCATGTCCTCATGAAAACCATAGTTTACATGCAAAGTAGTTAAAGAATAAGCTGGAGAAGGTTTTTTATCAAAAGGTCTAAAACCATGCATTGCATCTAATGCTTCGAAGACATGCCATGTCTGTCCTTCGGGTATTTCATAAATGGATTTATAATCTGTAGCAGGATACCATGCAATGGGGCTTCGAAACCTACACCCTAGCCAGAATGGGCCTTCCCTAAAAATGAGGTTGCTATAGAGAGCCAAGCGATCTGCAGCTAATCCAAAATTTTTATAGTTAAATGGTTCTCTATTTTGAACATTCTGATTGGAAATTCCCCATCGGACCTTAGCTACTATGCAGGCCTAGTTTCTAATAGACAAGAAATATTCTATCCCATTCAAGACAATTTCTTTATGGACAAGCCCCAATGCTTGGATAACACCTTCTCTTGTCATGAAATTCTTTTGCCTAGCCCATAATTGTAATGGGTGCTTAGGTTCACTCCTAACCCACAAGTCTAACTCATTTTCCTGCCTTTGAAAAATATTATAGGCTTTGAGCCATTTTAACTGATTAACATCAAAGGAAATAAATGCTTGGTATTGGATGTCACCCACAAAAGGGCTGGGATTTGTCTCACTATCATTTTCCAATATGAGATTATGCAAATAGAACTCACACAAGAGACGTTGTACCTTTACCCCATAGAGTTTGCAGCATGTTACAAAATTATCTATAGTGTTTAACTCTATAGATTTTCCTCCCCTAACTACTTTAATTTTTAACTATAAATATCTCTCTAATAAATAAAGCATAATTCTTGGCAGGGCATCTACAAGCTAAAACATCTGTGTATAATGAGCAGAGAGTGTCCATTCAATTCTGGGCTAATTTTAATTGATTCATTACCTTTTCAGCCTTCTCCTCTTCCTTTCGACATTTCTCATGGGCTTCAGCCTCTGCTGCATGGATGATCCTTATCTGCTACTACAACTCCTAATATTTCCTTCTAGGAACAGTGTCTTCTTCAAGTTTTTCCCTTTCCTGTCGAGCCTGTGCCAACTCCTCTTGGAGTCTGGCTAATGTAGGGTCACTAAAATTGTTTTGATTACAGGCTTGCACATTTTCACTTGAAGTTTCTCCATCTAGAACAGCTACTTCTGGAACAACTACCTGCTGTTCCATATCTTCATGATTAGGCTCAGCTACAGTCTCTGCAACTTGGGGCTTTATTTTAGTGGCCACTTTCCTCTTTTTTGAGGCTCGTTTGGTGACTATGCTTCTTTTCCTTGGGGTTTGTTTAGGCATTTGTTTCATTTTAAGAAACCTAATGGTCTGCCTAAGTTGTTCCACTAGTCTCTGAAGTTTGAGTTGTTCCCTCCGAAGTTTTTCAAGCTCAGTTACTTTCTTCCTATTCCTTGATGGAACGGTTGTTCCTTTTTCTAGACCCAATTTCTCAGCGAGGTTTTTCTCCTCATCAATCGTGCCTTCAGTTGGGCTTGTTTCTCTGTTTTCTTCTTGGGACACTTCTTCAGTGTTCATATGCCCCCGAATGAATTCTTCAGGGATTATACCCTCAATTGACTCTGCAATTCCCTGAGAAATTTTGGTTTGGGACACTACTTCAGTGTTCTCCTTTTCCTATCCATACTTCTCAGGGGAAGCAACCCCAGCTGATTCTACCATTTCGTTAGGGTTTGCTCCTTCTGTTTCTTCCGACATTCCCTTAGCCATTTCTTTATTGACAATAGATTGCTACTGTAATTGGTTGATATCAACATTAAGGTCTAGAGGGCTGTGAGGCTGCACATATTCACTCTTATTGGCCAAAATTTGGGCCAACTGGTCTTCTTGCAAAGGGCTTCGTGGTGAACTTGCAGTAGTGTTTTCGAGAGGCTCTATTCCTTCTCTTTCACTGTTGTGATTATCCTCGTCCTCCTTGTAGGTATGGTAAATACCTTCTTCCTCATTAGAGTAACGAATTTCTCCCTCTACACTAGTATGAGGACTTCCTTCTCCTTCCTCACTTTCCTATTCTTCATCGTTTCCTTCTTTTGTGCTGGTTTGTTTCTCACCACTGGTGTGGTGATTCATTTCTTCTTCATCCTCATCAATACAGGGAATCCCTCCTTCCAATTGTGGAGGTTGTTCATCCTCTGAGATGGGTAATTCCAAGGGCTGGCTACTGCTACCCGGAAGGCCTTCTATCATTCCCCTACTTATTTTTGAACGAGAGGATTGTCTACGTTTTGATGGCTCAGCTACTGAGCTAGCCATTCTCTTTCGTTTTGGGACAGGTAAGGCTAATCCTCCATCAAACGAAAATATCAATTCTTCCCAACTGTTCTATTGTTGGGAAAGACTATGACTTACTATTAATCTGATTAGGAAATGGTGGCTTACCACCATATCTGTGTGCCGAGCTTTTCTTATACTACAGGAAACATCATGCAGTAAGGAATTTAAAAATCCAGGAAAATTTACAGTACATTTTTTCTTTAATACTGCCAATAACTTAAGGTGGCGAGGTCTTACCACGTCTTTCCTTCCATCGCATGTTATATAGGCCTGCACTACATTTTCCAATTCCATCCATGGTTCTCCCAATGATGCTGGCTAAACTCCTTTACCTTTGACAACCATTGTCTGTCCTTCTTCCTAGAAAATATTCATGGCTTCTTGAAGCCTGAACTTCTGATGAGTCCATACGGTTCCTTGCGCTGGTAAACCAGACACCTCTGCAATTATTTCATCTTTTATTGCTAGCTTTCTTCCTCTAACCATGGATTATCCTTCCTGCAAATTCTATAGAAACTTGGTAGCTACAGTTTCATGGGGTTGTTGTAGCCTTGTGAAGTATGTAATCCATCCCAATTTTTCCAGAATCTCTCATGCAACATCAGAAACAACTAGCACTTACGGCTCGCTACGAATTGGTCGACCTCCGATCTTCTTTGCACACTATTACTTCTTTCCAAACACACAGTAATGTAATGGAACAACACAACACAGTGAATTGGAATAATATCGTTAAGTTTTTTTTATTCCCTAGAATGTAGGGATTTGATCCGCATACAGGTAAAAAAATATAGGGATTTTGTCTGCATGCAATGATTAAGAGGCATCCGCGCCCCCCTTGGAGGATGATAGGTTGTGCTCGACCGTCAAATAAGAGAGGAAATTACTGAACAATAGTTGTACAGTAGGAAAAAGAATGCATACTTATGATACAATCAATCAAATTATTACATTTATTGAAATTGATGTGTGTGATTAAATCATAAATAGATATAGAAATGCTTGTAATGATTAAAGGTAAGGAAAAGGGACAGCTAAGGTGAACACAAGTACTAATGCAATTATTACCCACTCAAACTAATGTGATCAATTTATGATTATTTTCATGTATAATAGGTTTGAAATCAAGGGTTTAAGATTCATACTTTCATTTGATATTTAGATAGAGATATAGGAAAAATGGTTTAATATTACTATTTATTTGCAAAAATGTGACTCCAATACCATCAACAGAGCTCTGTTTCCCACAGGTTTCCATAACCTTGACAAAGTTGCTTTCTCACCCTTGGAACCATTTCCCTTTGTTTATGCCTAGGGAAGTGTTGTTTAATGTCATAACGGAGGCCATTGTGCTAGCTTGGGGACCAGATGAATCACAATGCCATTCACTGGGAAGAAGTGAAAAGTGGGCAGACCGACTCGTGATGAGACCTCCTGTTCCAAGGACTTCTTAGTTTTTTTTCAATTGTCCATTGGACCATATCCCTAGTGTGGTGGCCATGATGGGAATGCCACTTCACTTACTTCCTTATGATCATGGTGAGCTGGCTCTTGATGAGACCCCCTATCCTCCATCTACCATATCATAAAATTGTTAGTGAAATATATAAATATTGTTTCTTCTTTTTCATATATCACTTTCTTACTTATATATAAAGGATGGCTTAGCACTCCTTAAGATTAGGGATGGTGGAAGAAGTCTAAACATCTCAATAGAAAAGAATATGCCCTTATTCCTACTCAATATGTAAAAATCAAAGAAAGTTATAAAGATTTGGGGAAGAACCAACATTATAAAGATAATCGATCAGATTAATTCTAGTGACAGTAAGACAACAAAGTCATTTTATTAATTATGTCCTTTTTTCCTTTTTCTTATCATCACCAAACAATCTCTTAAAAAAATTACAATTCTTTTGATTTGCTGATTCCAGTAAGCTTTAATTTGTGTCATTTTGTATAAATAGTATGTTTGCCTTTAGAAGAGTCATTATAAATCCTCAAAATGTTGGTCTAAAACAAGAAAAATAATACACTCAAAAAGTGTTGTTCCTTTGGAAAGGAACAACAGAAAAAATCTGCAGAAATGTTGTTCCTTTGGAATGGAATAGCAAAAACAATCTGTGAAACTGTTGTTCCTTTCGAAAGGAACAAAAAAAAGAATCTACGAAACTGTTGTTCCTTTTGAAATAAACAGCAAAAACAATCTGTGAAACAGCAAAAATAAACAGCACAGCTGTTGTTCCTTTAAAAAGGAACAACAAAAACACTCGCAACAAAGTTGATGTTCCTCTTGAAAGGAACAACAAAAATTCACAATAAGCGAAATAAAAAGAGTTTGAAGAAAAACAATTCCATACGAAAAAACAAGAAAAGTAAATGAACAATATTTATGTACAAATTTCAAAGGAAATAAATGATTTAGTGAATGGGTGCCGAGGAGGAGTTATCCCCTTCAGCAAGAATTTGCATGGTAGAATCTTCCCGTAATTGTTGGTAGAAGGATTCTCGAGTAAGCAGTTTATGGTAAATTCACACTCGATGACCGTTTACTTTGAAGGAATGTCCAGATCCATCAATGGTGGTTAATGTAATGGTGCCATTATCATGCACTTTTTGTATCTCGTAAGGTCCGAGCCATCGTGTCTGGAGTTTCCTTGGAAAATCCTGAAACCTAGAATCATATAGGAGTGCCCAATCTCCTTCGAGGAAGATTTTTTCTTTGATAAGGGTGTCGTGCCATTTTGCTCTCTGTTGTTGAATTAACGCGGTGTGCTGAAGAGCAGAGAGCCTAATTTCATCTAACTCATTCATTTTCTGCGGTATTTTGGCCTGGGCTTCATTTAAATCTAGACCCACCTTTTGGGCTGTTCTTAGTGTCTGAATTTCTAACTCTATTGGAAAGATGGGCTCTTTTCCAAATACCAATTGATATGGTGAATATCCCGTAGTGGCTCTCCATGTTGTTCGGTATGCCCACAAGGCTTCTGGCAATCTGTAGGCTCAGTCACGTCTGTGTGAGGCAACAGTTTTTGTCAATATAGACTCAATCACTTTATTCGTGCTCTCTACTTGGCCATTTTCCTGTGGGTGGTATGGGGTTGTAATCTTGTGCTGAATGTGGTAATTCTCTAATGTTTCAGCTAGATTATTACCTACAAACTGCGGTCCTCCATTTGTGATTATGTCCCTTGGGAGGCCATATTGCATAAAGATTTGGAAAATAAGTTGTATTACAGAGTCCTCTGTAGCTTTTGAAAGTGCCTCTGCTTCAACCCATTTAGTGACATACTCGGTTGCAACTAGGATGTATGTTTTTTGGTTTGATGGGGGGTTAATAGGGCCAAAAAAATCAAGTGCCCAACATTCAAATGGTTCAATTACTAGTTGGGGGTTCAAAGACATTTCGTCAGACTGCCCAAGGCGACCTGCCCTTTGGAAGCTATCACAGGCCTGCACAAATTTTTTGGCATCTTTAAAAATGGTGGGCCAATAATAGCCTGTCTGTAAAACCTTATGGGTGGTTCTACGATTTGCAAAATTTCCGCCACACGGCCCATCATGGCATGCTTTAAAAATATCAAATACTTCGTCCTCCCGGACGCATCTCCTAATTTGCATATCTGACCCTGTATGAAACAGGTAGCCCCCAATCCAAGAGAATAGAGTACTACGCTATATTATCTGCTTTCGTTCATTAAGGGTTAGATGTTTAGGTAATTTACCTATTGCCAAATAATTTGTTATATTAGCATACCATGGGGTTCTGACAGTGACAACAAATAAATGTTCATCTGGAAAGTGGTCTTCAACTGCTTCTGTATCTGTTGGCTTTGGCATTCTTGACAGAAAATCAACTACAGGGTTCTCTTTTCTAGGTTGATCTTTAATTGTAATGTCGAATTCCTGCAATAAAATCAACCATAATGTTACTCTTCCATTTGTAACAGGTTTATTTGCTAAAAATTTAATGGCAGAGTGATCAGTATATAGTACTATAGGATACCCAGTTATATAATGTCTGAACTTATTTACAACATGCACTACAGCTAAAAATTCCTTCTCAGTCACAATATAATTTAATTCAGCATGAGATAGATTTTTGATAATATAATAGATTACATATGGTTTTTTATCTTCCTCCTGCCCAAGCACTGCTCCAATCTATTATATTAGCACTGCTCCAATCTATTATATTAGCACTGGGGCTGTTGAGACAAGCTTTTTCAGATTGTTGAAGGCATTGTCACATTTATCTGTCCAAACAAAATCAACATTTCCAGTTAGTGCATATAAAGGTGCAACTATTCGAGAATAATGTTCTATAAATCTCCTATAATAACCAGAAAATCCAAGAAAGCTACGTACCTCTGTTTGTGTGGTGGGTGTGGGTATTAACAAAATTATCTGAATTTTGGCTGGATCCACCTAAATTCCAGTTGCTGAAATATAGTGTCCTAAGATAACTCCTTCGGTCATCATCATATGACACTTTTCATGGCTTAAACAAAGCCTAGTGTCAATACATCTTTGCAACACCTTTTCTAAATTTTCTAATGCTGGCTCAAAATCATCTCCATAAGGTGTGAAGTCATCCATATATACTTCGAGCCCTTCATTTATTAAATCTGAAAAGATGTTGAGAATGGCCCTTTGAAATGTAGCAGGGGCATTACATAGGCCAAAGGGTAAGACTCAGTAGGAAAATGTTCCCCAAGGACAGGTAAAAGTAGTTTTTTCTTGGTCTTCAAGGGCAATCTGGATTTGATTTTACCCACTGAAGCCATCGAGGAATGAAAATAATTTCTTTCCTACCAATGTGTCTTATACCTGGTCAATGAAAGGGAGGGGAAAGTGGTATTTCTAGGTTGCCTTGTTAAGTTCTCGATAATATACACATATTCTCCACTTCCCGTTCTTCTTTGGTACCATTACTAATGGAGAGACCCACTTTCTATCAGATATTGGGTAAATTAAATTAACATCCAATAGTTTTTGTAATTCAGCTTTCACAATATGTTTAAGGTGAGGGTTTAGTCTTCTTTGGGGTTGGTGAATGGGTCTTGCATCCTTTTCGGTATAGATGTGGTGTGTACATAATTGGGGGTCAATTCCATTCATGTCTGGATAATCCCATGCAAAGGATGCTTTATATTTCCATATTAATTGGACCAACTTCTCTTCTTGTTTAGCAGTCATATTTTTGGTAATGTTTAGAGTTTTTCCCGGCTCAATTTCTACAATCTTACTATTGTACACAGGAGTAGTGGGTATTACTTGATCAGGGATGTCTTTCAGAGGATCTTCTTCTTTTTTATTATCAAATGCTACCTTGATCATGTGACATTGTAGATGGGATCTGATTTATGGTTTGTTAACAA
Organism: Pinus albicaulis; assembly: GCA_034641835.2. NCBI lineage: Eukaryota > Viridiplantae > Streptophyta > Pinopsida > Pinales > Pinaceae > Pinus > Pinus albicaulis. The sequence goes on along the minus strand of CM076570.1, from coordinate 869,827,830 downwards.
AACAATTAATGATATCATCCTCTATTTGGTCTTTAAAATCAAGGGCATATTCTATAGTTAGAGGTGATCTCATATTTTCCATAAAGCTAAATTCTTGGCATAGTTTCCCCTTGTTATTGTTATGTTTCCTTGTCGGCAGCCAATATAAGCATCGAAAGTTGCCAACCAAGGTCTACCTAGGATTAACGGGTGCCCATCTAGCTGATTCTTTGGGTTGATAACCAAGAAGTCAACAGGGTATTCCCAGGAATCTACAGATACCATTACATCTTGTAGTGTACCTTCTGGTTTGACTACTGATCGGTCAGCCAATTCTAATAAGGTTTTTGTTGGTTCTAATGATGTAATGCCAAGTTTTTGACAAGTGGTGGTTGTTAAGATATTGATTGCAGCTCCCAAATCAACTAAGGCATTTGGGAACAATTTCCCATTGATTTACACCGTCACTATAGATTTCCTTGGTCTTCATATTTTATATGTGTTTCCATTCTTGATAATAAGTCAGATAGAGTACTAAATATTTGGACAGTTGGGTTGGTGGTTGTTCTCCTCTTTGGCTTCTTTATACACAGTTCCTTAATGGTTTTTTCATAAATAGGAATGTCTTGGATAGCTTGGAGGAGAGGGATTTTTATACACAGATTTTTTAATTCTCCCAGAAGATCAAAATTAGGATATTCTAACGGGTGAGGTATGATTAAACATTCTGGGAATGGTGGAGAAGAGGTTGTTGCTTGTTGTGGAGTTTGATGTTGATTTTTTTGTTGAACCACCTTCTCTTTTTGCAATGTTTGTTCTATAGGTAACGGATCTTCAGTATGAAAATTTTTGTCGCTCTCTATTTCTACTATACGTCCAGATCTCAATTGAAGGTAATTACACTCCCTCAGTTTAGTTTATAATTCTGGTGGTTCCATTATTTGGACAGACTGAACTGGCCTATTTTTTGGGTTTGGGTTGGGTTGGGCTGGGAGTTGTGGTCTTAAGTTGGTCAAGGGTTTTTGTGGTAATGTATAGGGAGTTGGCAGTGTGGGCTGAGAGAGGGGAATTGTTCCAGCTAGCTGATTTGTAGGTCTTTTCTAGTTTTACTACTAGGCTTGACTCTACGAAGTAGAGGGGGACCATTGTGTTGGATAAGAATTGTTTTGCCAAACAGTGGGCAGAAAGGAAAATTTGGCCAATTAGTTTAGTTTTTTTGGGTTCGCCATGACGATGTTGGAAATGACTATTGTGACCAATTGGGGAAAGGTGATTGATTTTTCCATATTCCATTATATTGTTGAGCATTATATTGAGGAGGCTAAAAGGAAGAAAATGGATCAGTTGGCATACCTGGTTGTCGTGGCTGCCATTGTCGGCACTGATTAAGTAAGCATACCACTTCCAATTCTTCTTATACCTCTTTATAGACTGATTTTAACCCAGGAAGTGAGGGAAATCCTTCTGTGGGGTGGTATTTCATGAAAATGGCACAAACTTTGATTATATCCAGCAGGCACTCTTTGTGGCTGTGTTTCTTCCTGCATCTGGGACAGAATACTGCCAAATTTTGTTCTGCTTCTGCTTGCTTTTGTTTGGCTTTCATAATGTTGAACTACGTTGTTAAAGTCCCTAGAATATCTGTTTTAAAATTTTCCAGCAGATTTCCAATCTCTGCATGATTTACACCTTCACTGGAGGTCTTATTATCCCTTGTGATCATGTCACATTCTTCTAATTTTAACCTTGTATTGCCCCTCGAACTCCTAATACACAAATGAATAATGTTAGCATAGTTCTCCTGATATATATCCCCTTTTCCCATAATATTCAATGTTTCAACCCATTGATCCTTCATCCCCCTAATTAATGTAGTCTTCAACACATTATCAGGTAAGGGTAAAGATGCATAAGGAGATCTCTGGAGATTGTATTGAAATCGATCCACATATTCTTCCAGGGTTTCATTCGGTTTTGCTGTCATTTGAAATATTTCATCTTTTAGTTCCCGAGACCTACAATAATATTTATATTTCTTTAGAAACACAGTTTTCATCTGATACCAATCAGTTATAACACCCCCACCTAGCCCCATAAACCATCGTAAGGCTGCCCCTTTTAATGTGGAAGGAAATAGTTTTAATTTTTGGGGATCGTTGGTGTAGTCATACCCCCTGCATAACACATCGAATTCAAACATAAATGCATCTGGATCTTTCGATGTGAAGCCATTAAATGTAGGAATATGTTAAAGAGGAATGGCTTTCATAGGTGCATTAACTGCAGTATCCACTATAGGATATTGCAGTGTGGAAGTTTGTTGGGGTGTCTATTGGTTCTGGTTCTGGTTCTAGTTCTGGGCCATTTGATCAAATATGTTCCAATATCCTTCTGGGATCTCAAGGGAATTCCTAGGCTGACTGTAAGGAGTATAAATGGTATTGACAGCACTCCATTGATCTGGAACAATAAATATTCCTTGCTGGCCTACTGTTTGAGGAGATTCAGGTCCTTTGTTTTGAATGAGTTTGATAGCACTTCCTTTATCTATACTTCTCACTGTTTGGACTATTTCAAAAGGAGATTTTGGTTCTTCTATTTCTCCTGTTTCCCCTTCTCCTTCGCGGAGATTTCTATATTTCCCTTCTTGTGGAGAAATTAGGCAGGGATTCTCAATTTCTTGGGAATCTTGCTCAATTCCCACTGTTTGACTATGTATCTCAGCAAAGGCTTCATATGGTGACTCTGTGGCCTGAAGGGAACTAGTAGGCTGTCTAGAGATAACTTTCCTAGGTCCTACTGATCGCTGAGATTCAGTCTTCTTAAGGATTTTGTCAATGAAAGTTGTTCGCCCAAGGGTGACCGTTCCCTTAGGTTTTTCGGGTTTAGGAGGAATTTTGTTTTGTTTAGTTGGTTTATTCATTTAAGAAAACAAGCCTTCATTCCTACCTAAAGAAATAAGTTTACCTAATTCTGCTGTGAAGCGAGCTGTGAGCAAGTATGTGCCTTGCCCAGTGCGCAAGTTCTTACCTTCCGTCCTTAATACCCAATTCTTTGCAAGCAGAAAAAGTCAAATGTGCATCACTCCTTCGAAATGGCATACACCCTCCCCGACAACGGTGCCAAAATGTTGAGGTATAAAAGGTGTCTTTTTAACGCCTATTTATCCTACATTAATTATCAATTTGAGAACGACTTTTTGTTTCAAGAGTGTACTATGTTTGAGACTGCAACTTAGCTAAGAGTAATGTTGTGAGAGATGTAGTATAGTACTCTAGATACAAGAGTAAACAGATGCTTGTAAAGAAATCGAATTACAATAACATGAATGCAAATACTCTGAAATATTAACTACTCACTCTGAAAAGCAGCAATCAAGGATACGGTAGCAATAACTCATTCCTTTAGAAATCAATGCAACTGAAATCACACTGGAACAAGCCAATCAATCTGGGAACTTGGAAGCTATAACCAATGTTCTTTACGGTTGACAATCCTGCTCTTTGAGCAATCAAAGTGAAATCGAAAGTGAACTACTTGCTGTTGAAAATAAACTAAGAATAATTTCTTTTAAAAGCAAGAATTGGAAAGGAACAACAATTTGAAATCTATATGCCTACACAAAAGACTGTAAATAAACAATCTCTATGCAATCTGAAACTACCGAATTAGAAATGAACAACAAATAGTAATTGAACAGCAAACATGAACTTAACAAAGTCAGATAGCAAATCTTCTTAAACTTCAACCCTGTCGACAACAAACGCTATTAGGTAATCAATTGAAATGAACAATAATCCAATGGAACAACAAACAGAGCTAAGTATAGAACAAAAAAGCTTTATAAGTGATAGCAAGATGAATAAGACAGTAATGATGATCCTTACTAAAATAGAACAGCAATGCAATCCATTAGTGCATACAGTAATCTAGTACTCAATTCAACAATAATTAAGTAACTCTGTAATCGTAATGAAACCAAATGCAATTATCACACGAAAGTAATGAAAGGGTAGAAATACAAACAACAGAACAATTCCACCAGAGCCGGACCCTTACCACCAGTGAAACACTGCTGGGTTACTTTAGAGCTTGAAAGATGAAATGAAACACGCCTTTGTATTAATTGAACATAAAAGTGTTATAGTGACCACTCTCTAATTACGAGAGTCAATAAAACGTAATATTACAAAAGGAATGTTTTTAATCAAATGATCTAACTCCTTACAATCGCTAAAGGCGTTGCCTTATATAACAAACTCGACGGACAAGACAAGGAACAAGATAAGGTTTGAACAGCGATCCCTCAGGATCGAAGGATCCTGAGGGATTCACTTCTCTTCTTTCTTTAACTGTCACTTGATTTCCTTTGACCGAATCTGAGCTGTCCCCTGCCTTCTCTTAGCAATGCGTTTGGATTTCCTTGTCTTTGGCAAGATTTGGTCTAATGCTGGAGGAAAAATAGTTGCTTTTGCTTTAGCCTCACCTCTGGTATAACTGTTCACCTCGCATGATTCCTGTTTTTAGCAATAAAAGGAAGTTTTTAGTTACATTTTACAATAAACTTAAATATTTACAATTCTACCACAATTATTGTAATAAGTCACCTTTCTAAAGTAAAAGAATGGGAAAACACATAGTGAATTCATACCTTTTCCAATGCTCAACATCAGCCTGGATGGGTTTCTTTACCTTCCAGATTCTCTTAAATATGATCTTTTCGAGATCAGATACAGAAGGGGTTTTCTGCTAAGAAGTATTTGATCGAGTATGGGGCCTTGTGTAAGCCAGGATTGTAACTGATTCAACTTTGATAATAGTGGATTTGCCAAGGTGATTTTTATGTAACTCTCAACCCTTTGTGCTCACATGATTGAAGGGTGAAGATAATGTCGTATCCCAGGGAAAAGGTTTTCTAATTCGTTCCTTGGAAATGACGCTGAAAAGATGTTGTAGCTCCTAGAGACAACCTTGAGTTGCAAAATACCAGTGCCTAAGACATCTTAAAATCAGAGGTTAAATGTGGACAATTGTATAGATGCCTCTGACAGAATATGGATAAAGAGCATAATGGTTTTGGTGGTTCAGGAATGGAGAAGACCTTGGAGTCTGCTTCCTGTGAATTACCCTATACTATGAGAGGGATCAAGAGGCTGAATGGCTGGATGGATTTCAAATGGGCCAAGTATGAAAAAATGAGGAGAGGCTTTCAAATTATGTAGAAGTGTTGAAGAATAATGGAGGAGGAATCCGCAAAAGACAGGCTTAAAATCCTTAAGAATCTTCCTCCTGTGAACTCAGAAGAAGTGGATGCAAGTGAAATATGATTAATAGTAGAGATTCATGGAGTGTAAATTAAGGAATTGCAGCAATTTTAACACATGAGCATTATACATAAAACAAATTCATGAATAAAAATGCATACTATCGATAGCTACATTACATGAACCATCCATAGCAGCAGAGCATGAAAATATTATTATACATAAACAAGAGATTACTGATAAACAAAGGGAATACAGATACATACTACTCATTGCCCCATATAGAAACCGAATAAACAGTGTTGTATCATATTAAGTTCAAAACAAATCTCCCAAATATGTATCTGAGAGCACAAGGAGCACAATCATAAAGAACATTTCTTTCATCTTAGAACTCACTATATGTAGAGTTATCCTTCATGGTTTAAAATCGAATATTCTTTCATGATAGAACCACACATGTGAAAACCAAAATATCCTAACAAACTAGGAGAGTGTGCATCAAGAAATCACTCTTGTAACAGAAAATCAAAACAAAATCAGGTGAAATTGGGATTTCACCAGTAAAACATCACTATCTAAACGTAAAAAGAAAACAAAATAGTTGGCCATGGAGGCCAAATTCCATAATATTTAAAAGGAGTGGAGAGAAATGGCTGAGAACAGGTGGGCAGTCTGGCCTTCATCATATGATTCCGTCTGCTGTTTGAAAGTCTCCTTTCTATAATTCTCATGATTTCCACTTACCGTTGTGGAATGAACAATTGTACCACATGTTCCTCACTCTTTAGCAGGGATTTACTGGACCAACTGGATAACCATAGTTGTGTTTTTCCACCAAAAATGCACGTTGTGCTTTAACTTGCAAAAACCAGAGACTAGATTTTCAGAGGGGGGTATGGATGGTTTGTGGTATTGGATGGGGGGGTGTGAAAACACTATGGGTTGACATGTAGCACCAGAGGCGGTTTCGTAAACCAGCCATTTCAGACCCCTCTCCCCTAGTGTTATGTTTCAGAAGGTGAGGGGGGTGCCGAAATAGATCGTGAGTCGTTGGATGTGTGATATGAAGTGGAGATGAGGGGAGGATGGCAGAAGCGACAATGGAGTTAGCAGGGCTCATTAACACTCAAAAGAGCGAAAAAAGGGCTATTGATGACATGGAAAGAAGGTGGGGCCCATATCATATCGCAAATCGCAAGCCGGAGAGCTTTGTTATAAGGAATTGAGGGTAAATGCTAGAATCTGCGATGTGCAATTTGTGGTGGCAGAAAGGTGACGTGGCAGGAAAAAGGGGGGACTGCCCGCAAATCACATATCGTAATTTTTATATGTGCAAAACATAAGGTAAGAGTTAAGATTTGTGGGGAGTGATGTGTGGTTGGCGGGGGATGAGTGACGTGGTAGGATGGAGGTGGGACCACCCGTAGATCGCATATTGCAAGTTGTATATGTGCATAGCGGAAGGTAAGCGTTAAGATTTGCAGGGAGAGATGTGCAGTGAGCGGGGGATGAGTTACATGGTAGGACAGAGGTGGGGCCGCTTGCACATCGTAGATCACAAGTTTTAGTTATGAGCAGCGGAAGGTAAGAGCTATATTCTACAGGGAGTGATGTGCGGGGAGCAGGAAATAGATGACATGGCAAGGAAGGTGGGGCCCTAGCTCATATCACAAATCGCAATCGAAAGAGTTTAGTTATGATCAGCGGGAGGTAAGTGTTATGATCTGAGGGGAGCGAATTGCGATGAGTAGAAAGTGGAAGGTGGCATGGTGGATGGATGGTGGTCCCACTTTATATTGCATTTCGGGGTTTGGGAGCGTTAGATATATGATATGCAAATGGAAATTGCAGAATGTTGATGCAATATAGGTAAGGAGTTAAGTGAGGTAAGTAATAATACATATATTATATGTAATATATAATATATGTAACGATTCATGGGATGTGGCAATTAACACGACTTTGGATCATAATACCTTGACCGCGACACTTTTTTCTTTTGACTGCGGGGCTTTGTACCCGACCTGCGCTTGCATTGCTTGGCCTTCCCCTTAAACATTCACACCTATGCCCTATGATTTCCTTATAGGGACCACTTCTCCCTATTATGTGCGGTCACATGCCAACAATTAGGTAGAGTTTTTGTTATTATTTTTCATTGTGTAGAAATTTTATTGTGTAAAAAATAGGGCGTGTGTGGGAGAACGGGGGTCCATCGCCGACTTTATTTAGTAGGGAAAAAGTTAATGTTAAACTATTAATGAAAAAATATCCAATTATTGTGAGTGGCCATTGTGCTTTTTAGTGCTCTGAAACTGATGCTATCTGCAATTATGATAGAATTAATGCAGTTGCATGCCCTTGGCATAAGTTGGGGGGCTGAAAAAAAAATTGCATTTAATTTTATTATGTTTATTTCTGTGGATTCTTTGTTGTGAGGAGGAAGCAGTGTGTACGGGGAATGGGGGTTTAGAGGAAACTATATTGCATAGTGAGGACATTAATTTTTAACTTGTTTGCAGTTGAAATGTTCACATTTTTAGTTGTGCAGGAGAGTAGTTGTGTAGAGTTGTGATTTTCGTGAGTTCTCTAACAATGTTTTATTTATCTACCTAATGGTGCCATAATTGACATTTTTCTAGGTCCTTTGTAAATTCTGGAAGGGGGGGGGCTATTGAAAAAATATGCAATGAATTAGTATATTAATATTTTAATGCAAAGGATGGGGTATGTGCGGGAGAATGGGGATGCAAAGTGATATTTAATTAATTTAAGTATAAAAAAATTCAAATTAATTTTATTACGCTTCATTGTGTAGATTTTTTTTGTATGAAGGATGGGTATGTGCAGGAGAACGAGGGAGCTTTTACTGTGTAGAGGAAAGAGTATGTGCAAGAGAGTGGTTGTGTAGATATCTATTTTATAGAGAAATGAATATTTTCAGAGGATAGGGTATGTGCAAAAGAACATAAAATTAATATTATTGTATTTCATTGTGTGGAGCTTTTATTGTGTAGAGGACAGGGTATGTGTGGGAGAATGGGGGTGCATTAGGGACTTTATTCGGTATGGATGAAATTAATGTTAAAATTAATATTATTAACATTAACAAAATTAATATTATGTTTCATTGTGTATAGCTTGATTACATGATGTTTTCCTTGTGTAGAGATTGCTTGCATGATTATATCCCAGTGCGGAGCTTCTACTGTTCGGAGAAAGGGGGATGTGTAAGAGAATAGGAGCTCATATGGAACTCTATTCCGCACTGTTAGCCATTAGTAATTTTTTGTCATAGAAAATGATGGCTAAAACAAGTCTTGAGCCTTCAAGAAATCATTTTCATAGAAAATCATTCATTCTTAAAGTCTGATGTTCCTTAGCAGTTGTTGTTCCCTAAATTGTTGTTCCCTAATTGTTGTTCCTTAAACAATGTTGTTCCCTAGCACTATTGTTGCCTAAGTGTTGTTCCTTAAACAGTGTTTTTCCCTAGCACTGTTGTTCCCTAAGTGTTGTTCCTTAACTGTTGTGCCTTAAAAACAGTGTTGTTCCCTTAAAATAAAAATCCACCAAGAAATCCTGCTATTCCCAAAGAAAACTGTTTCCTGAAAAGCCCCATTTTCATCATTTCATTCACTAATTTTTGTCCTTATCCATCCTCCATTTTTTCCCTGAAAAATCCCCTTTCCTCCTAATTTTCCCTTCATTCTCCTCAAAAAACCTTCAAAATCCCTTTTGAACCATAAAATCCTTTGTTATGGTTTAAGAGCTTTTCCTTTTTAACTGTCGAAACTTGGAAAATTCATAAAAAACCCATTAAAAGACCTTTAGAAAAATTTTCTGCACTTTTAAGAGGTTTTAGCCCCATTTCGTTTTGGCCCCAGCTCCTTTTCTTCATAAAACAAGCTCGTGACCGGGTGTTAAGTGCTCATTGCATCACAAAGACCATGTCACATCAGCATATCCATAACATCCCCTCCTCCTTCCCCCCTTCCGATGCAATAAGCCCCCTTATCCTCTTCTCTTGGTCACATGCCCTGCCATATGATCATACTCCAGGCCCTATCTTAAGCCCCATCGCATCAACGTTATTGCTTTTCCTCTCCCATTCCCTTTTGTTCCCTTGCCTATGTGATAAGCTCCATTACCTTTGGCCCCTAGTAGTCTACTCCTTCACGGGACCACTGCCCAGCACTTCGCCTTTATCCCCTTCTCCTTTACATTTTCCCCGCCATTCTTATTCCTCCACAGATGAATCCTAGTCGTAGATCATAGGCCTCAAGCCTTGATCTAATGACACTAATACTTTCCCCATTTCCCTTTCCTTCATTCCTATTCCACATTACCACTTCATCAAGTAATTCCTGACCGTTGATCTTCAAAGATCAATGGTCACGATGCTTCCTTTCCCCCCACCCTCCCAACGAAATCCCATCCATTCACCCTATAGATCAAATCTCCGCCATTGATTTGTTCGATCCCATGGTCCTAATTCAATCCGACAGCCCGGCACCTCTAGACCCACCATCCTCTATCATGTCGCCCATCCAATCATTTTCTGACACCTTGCTTCCATTTTTCCTCCACTCATGCACCTTTCCCATCACATTCTCTCCCGACCGTTGGATTCGCCCCTCCTCATCCAACGGTCATTATCTCATATTGCATAAATTTTGCATTTGAGATTTAACATTCCAAAATCACGCGATATCGACGGTATTGAAAAGGCCATGTGGCACGATACAATTGGATCGCGTTCCCTCTGGGTACCACATACCGCCCCAGGGTCGTGCGAAAACTACCCATGGTATTTGGAAAACCACTTTTGCCTGAATTCAAGCCAAATATAGTTTTGAACTAGATTTTCACTAGTTTTCCTCAATAAACCTCCTCTTCCTTCGCCAACCTCCTAAGCAGTTAAAACCCTTCATCGCAGGTTTTTATAACATATTTTGTTGTTTTTCGCAGGTTTCATAATATTTTTTGGAGCGGAAACCCTCACCACAATTCATGAGGGGCAGGGCCAAAGATGAGGATCCTCGTGGTCCAAATACAGGCCTAAAGCACAAAACTAAGGCCTGAATAAAATTTAAAAAAAAAGAGGCAAATAACAGTTTAAATGTAAAAACAAAAGTTCAAAGGCCTAAAAACCAAGCACATGGTTACACAGTAAAACCCTCCAGTGCATAAAGAAAGTGCCTGTTAGCGAAACCAATGAAGATTAATGAAGAACAATAAAAGAGTATCAGGAGATAAACATGATGCATTAAAGCACTAAGTTGAATATCAAAAGACTTAACCAATGATTTATGAAGATAAGGACACAGTGAGTAAAGTAGAAAGTGTTTGAAAAGTGAAAATAGTCAGCATATAAGGTTTAAAGACTCCAAAAGTGATTATAAGGCACAAAAGTAATATCAAAGCCCTTATTGAAGTTTAAAGTTCCAGATCAACACAAATCAACAAAAAGCACCCGAATGCCACATCATTGAGGCTATAAATCCTCAAAAACTGCCACCTACAAGCTAATTTCACCTAAAGAGTGCATATTAATGACACAGTCAGGGATATTTTTAAAGACAACTCAAAATTAACTACCAACCTACCAAAAGCCCCTAAAGTCAACAAAAGTGACTGAAGCTGATGAAATTTAATGTAATAATCAATTTTCAGAGTTAAAGCATTGAAAATATTCTCCATTTGGTCCTTCAAAGGTCGAGAAGCTCTTACTCTGCATTAATTAAATAGATAGGCCTTTCTTTCACTCCACCTCCTCATTTCTTCTATAAATAATTCTCTAGAAGACAATGTATAGGTTGGTCTCTGAATACCTGCTGAATGTAAATAGCTGTTGAAGCATGTTGTAGCTATGTTTTGTAATTTAAGACACATAAAATGGGATGAGAAGTTTGAAGTTGTAGAGACCCACTAGACTTGAGGATTGTAATTGGTTTGAACATCAAATAAAAATAGCTGATTTATGGGATCCTGGTCTATGTCAATGGTGGTGTGTTTCTCATTATAATTGTTATTTTTCTTTATGTTTTCATTATGTCCACTATTCTCTAATAAAGAATAGCAAATATACATTAGGATTTACTTCTCAAGTACCCTAAATCTCAATGATAAATCTTTATTCTTTATGTTTTCTTCTAAATGTGTTTTGAAGGTAATTCAATAGAGTATAACCAGTGAAGTGTTGGTAAGCCCATATTTCCTAAGTACAACTTGAGATATTGTCTTTGAATGTTCTTGAAAAGTCTGCTAATTAAAGTTGAGCTAGAGAAGTTTATGGTTAGCCCTGTCCTCTAGTTTATCTCCAACAATTTATTTGAAAGGTTCCCTTGAAAGTATGTCAAAAGTAGGATAGGTTCAAATTCCTTACCTGATCTTAGACTACTTCTTCTTTTTATCATGAATGTTTTCCTTTGAATATGCTGAAAGCAGGCTAAGTTAAAAGTCTTTACTTGATCTTAAGCTATTCTATGTTTTTTAATGTTTTCTCTTGAAGGTGTATGAAAAGAAGGCTAGTTTAAAAGTACTTACCTGATCTTAGGTTACTTTTGTGTTTTTCCCTTAAGTACATGTCAAAAGCAGGCTAGTTTCTAAGTACTTACCTGATCTTAGGTTGTTATTTTTTTCTTCATGTGTTTTACTGCCTTCACTTCATTTCTTACTGTTTCATTCCATAAAATCAACCTAAAGAGATCCTTTGACATAGATGACTTGCCCCATGGACCACTCTTGAACCTTGTTGTGCAATTAAATCCTCTTACGACTCCATAGCCCAATGGATTAATGCTGCTCCTTGCTTATCTTATCAGTTGAACCATTCTATCACTTATTCACACCTTCACCCTTCATACAGACTTCCTTCATCTTCATGTTATCCTGTCCAACCAAAAACAAACAAACCCTGTCCTTCATAACTAGCCTAAAATCATACTTTAAGCCTTAAATATCATATATTTGAACACATACATAGAGAGATCCCTCTTTGAATCTAGGATGGCTAGGTCCTCAGATTCCAAAGTGGTTTGATGTAGGCTCCGCAGCTTTGTATATTCCAATCTTGCAAAACTACGGTGTCTTAACATACTATCAACTCCACTGGGGACTTCTGAGTAAAATCCTTAAAAATAAAATACTCAGCATTCACCTAAGTAAAATCAGCTTTCTTCAAGCACTACCAAGCATACTTATGATCATGATAGGACTTGTCTGAAGCAGTGACAAACTAAGTAACTCTTAGGATTATAACAGACCATCATCAAAACCTTGAAGAAATCAGCCAAGTAAGCCATAGAGTAAATTCTGTTTGTCTCATCACCATAGCTATGTGTTGAAACAGATTTAGGACACTCTCATAACCCACAGGACTGCGAAAAAACTCAGAAAACCCAAAAACATTTCAGATTGGTATACAGACTTATTATTGGTGGTGGACCATAAGACATTTTACCTTCCAAAGCTAAAAATTTCCACCTGGCAACTCCACAATTCTGAATTGACCTAAAGACTCCACTGGGAAACCCATTTCTATCATAACATCATACAGACTCAGTTAAGGAAACTTGGAAGAATAATTTTTCTTATTAAAAGATCAGTTAGCCACAAAATATTGTCATACTTGGTTATACTTTTATTATCATTGGGTCTGAAAACATAACACAGTGGCTTCTAAAAGAGTTCATACTAGAGCCTATCCTAACCCAAATCCTCCTGAGATAGTTGATAATCCAGAAAGTATACTTAGGAAATATCCTAAGTCTAAAACTTCAACTATTGTCAGGCCAGTCCATAGAGCTAATTCTGTTCCTAAAACCTTATAACTCTGCAAGATTCACAAGTTGACTTAAGAAACCCATTTAGAACTAGGTCACTTGATGATATAGATCAGATATACTTAGAGCCTCCACACTCACCCCAACATAGTGGTGAAAACACTGTTAGCAGAGAAACTACCCCACCTGATTTGCATTTCCTTCATAATTTTGGTTTCTCTCATCCTAGATCTTCTCGACAGCCTCTTACTGGTCCATCCACTTCTGTTATCCATACACCCACTGTTCAAACCACTCCATTCCATCAACCCCCTCCTATCTTACATCCTCTGCTTGTAAACCACCCATTTTTTCCACAACCTCCTGCCATGGCAACATGGTATGCTCCTCTGGTCCTTCCTTTTCCTTTAGTCAATCTGCCAGAGGACTATCAGTCTAAGATTCCATTATATGATGCCAGTGGTGCTACTAATGCTTCACAACATGTGGACAAAATGAATGACTATTTTGATAGAAATGAGATAGACAATGAAACTGTCAAACTCAGATTGTTTGCTCAAAGTTTAGGGGGAGAAGCAAGAAAATGGTTCAGAAGCTTAAACCCTAATAGTATTAATTACCTCCAGACTCTCCATCAGTCATTCCTAAACAAATGGGAAGTCAGAAAAAAACCTTTTCAAATGCTTTCAGATTACAACAACCTCAAAATAAACACTGGGGGAAGTGTTCAAAATTATTTCACTAGGTTCAATAGTGTCTATAATGCACTTTCCTCAGACTTGAAACCCCCACAAGGCTCAACTTTGGCCAAATTTCCTAAAGGATTTGATCCTGAAATAGCTTGTCAGGTAAGAGAAAGAGATCCCTTGACTCTAGAAGACATGCAGAAGGGAGCTCTTGTTGTAAAAGTAAATCTGATTGAAAAAAGAGCTAGGATGAGGAATGAGAAGAAAGTATCATTTAGGGAGGAAACTGCACCTTCCACATCTAGCTCAAAAATGGAAAGAATGATGGAGTAGATGACGAAGAAAATGAGCATACTTGAGAGAGCACAATCTAGGGAAAATCAATCAGCTCCCCAAAACAAAAATCAATCTCAAAATCAGAATCAAAACTTTAGGATAAACCAACCTCAAAACAGACAGAGAGAGGATGATCAACAGATCAGACATCCTTTCCAAGAAAATTATGTAAATGAGGATGAAGAGATAGATGAACAAACAGAGGATGATAAAATAAACATGTTGGGTGTAAACAGTGAGAGTTCTGATTTCTTCCATGAAATAAAGCAGGGTCTATATACGCCCTATGATGATAGAAGAACATAAAATGATTACTATGAAAAAGAATCTGAAAATTACATCATAGGATCACCTAAAAAATATGACCTGAGAAGTAAAAAGAATCAAGAGACTCCCAGAAATAAAACCTCTGATAAATTTTCCAAGAACAACCCTGAAAATGCATCCAAAAAGGCAGCTAAAACTCACAAAATAGTGGCTGTGAATTCTGATTTAATCAAAGGGAAAAACACTCAAGCCAATGAAAAATATATTTTCAACCCCAACAGCACTAGCATCTCAGCTAATGCTCCTGAAAAAACCCTTTTAACTGCTATAAATATTAAAAATCAGCAAGCTTATTTTGCTGAACAAGTAGTGACTAACAAGGCTGAATTAAACATTTTGAAAACCTAGATTCCTTTTAGCCTAGAGAATGAAATTTCTAGAATCAAAATATCTGTCCCACTCACTGAATTAGTCACTCAAAATGTATATAGAGGTTAGATTTTTAAAGATTTGAACATATAAGATGTTCATGACACAGTTAATTTAAATGATGATACCCCAGAGCTCATATTTGGACCAAAAATTGAAGGAAAATTTCAAGAAGGAACCACCCCTCCATTTCACATCAGTTTGAACATCCATGATAATATTTTTCACAATGCCATGCTTGATTCAGGAGCTTCACACAACCTCATGCCCAAGGTGATAATGGAAATATTAGGCTTAGAGGTGACTAGACCCTACACAGATTTATATTCCTTTGATTCAAGTAGGGGAAGATGCCTAGGCCTAATTAAAGATCTGTGTGTTAACTTAGCCCAAATTCTAGCCAAGATTTTAGTGATGGACATTGTAGTGGCTGATATACCCCCAAAATATGGCATGCTTCTTTCAAGGTCATGGGGTGCTAAGTTACAAGGTACTATGCAGATGGATATGACTTATTCCACCATCCCTATCTTCAGTCAGCCTAGAAGACTCTATAGGGAAGCAAACATGAAATACATGGTGAGCAGCCAAGAAAGACTAGAGAATTATCCTCTCTATTCCATACACACTGACCTTGACTCATTTATTCTTTATAATGATGATATTCCTAATGAGCAAGAGTTAGTAAATAACACACTAGCCAAAGTTGTAAACACTTCACAATTAAACATAGTGGCAGCAAATGATAAAGAGGAAAACAAAGAGGAAATTAAAGAATAGTTTGCTGATTCAGAAGTTTACAGCAAACAGAGTAGAGGTATTGAGGTCTAGAATAGTCATAAGAATAATGCAGATCATGAAATTCAAGGAGTAAAACCTCAAACATTGAAAACCTTGAGGAAAAAAACACAGAAAAACATAGTGCAAACCCTTGTACAGAACAGAATAATGAAGAAGACAGAGAGGACAGAAATCAAATAAATCTCAAGTCCGAAAACAACACTCTTTTGAGAATGAATTTTGATGGGTCTTGCAATAAAATGATGCAGGAGCAGGCATATGGTTACACAACACTGAAAACAATCATGTTGAGTGGAATTCCTATAGGTTAAATTTTCAATGTAAAAACAACATAGATGAGTATGAAGCTCTCCTTTTAAGCCTGCATTTATTGAAAAAATTAGGGACCAAAAGGATAAAATTTCATGGGGATTCTGAGTTGATTATTAGGCAATTAAATGGGGAGTACAATGCTAAACATCCAAGACTTAGAGCCTATAGAAATGATGCCATGGATTTGTTTAAAATGTTTGATGAGTTCCAACTAACTTTTGTCCCAAGAAACCAAAATTTCCTTGCCAATGGGTTAGCTTTTGCTACTAGGACTTGTCTAACACCTTATGAAACCAAGAAATGCACAACCCAAGTCGAATATAGACCAGCTGTCCTAGACAATTAAAAATACAGGCATGTTTTTGATGGAGATAAACAAATAGAAGACTTCCTACAGTCCAAAAGTGAATTTGAAACACCACACTCAACTTCAGATTATGATGAAGACTGTCCTAGTGAAGAAAACCCACTTACTGAAGAAGAAAAGTCTCTCGAGATTGCAGAAATAAATCTGTTAACAAATGAATTCCAACATATGACAAAAAATAGCACAGATTTGGAAAATGAAGACTTAGAAATGCTGCAATCCAAAGACCAAAGATTTCCTAAAGGACTGGTCCCTTTAGAGGAATTATTTGATTTGAATGATGTGGCCAAAAAGCCAAAACTGGAACCCATAGAATCTGAAGTGGAAGAATGCAACATAGGCAGTGAAGAAAAGCCTAAAATGATCAAATTGTCTAAAACATTTCCAACTCACATTAAACTGAAATACATTGAGCTTTTTAGAGAATTTTCCGATGTTTTTGCATGGAGCTATGAAGATCTGAAATCATATGATACAGAAATAATTCAGCATAAAGTACCCCTCAAAGAAAACCAGAAACCTTTTAGACAGAAATTGCATAGAATCAACCATGTTCAATTACTTCTGGTAGAGAAAGAAATTAAAAAAATGTATGATGCTGGAATTATTGTCTCTGTTAGATACTCAGAGTGGGTGTCTAATCTTGTATCAGTTAGGAAGAAAACATGAAAGATAAGGCTTTACATTGATTTTAGAAACTTAAACAAAGCCTCACTGAAGGACAACTATCCTTTTCCCAAAATATATCATATTTTACAAAAGGTGGTTGGTTCTAAAATAATTTCTTTGCTAGATGGCTTCCTAGGTTACAATCAAATTTTGGTACATCCTGATGATCAACTTAAAACAACCTTTACTACACCTTGGGTTACTTTCATGTATTTGAAAATGCCTTTTGTTTTAATGAATGCTAGTGCCACATTTCAGAGAGCCATGGATATAGCATTCTCAAAATAAATAGGTTACTTCATTGTGATTTACCTTGATGATATAACTTTTTATTCTAAAATAGATGAAGAACACCTAATACACTTGAGAAAAGTCTTTGAGAAATGCAGAAAATTTGGGTTATCTTTAAATCCAAAGAAAACATTGTTTGGTCTCCAAGAAGGTAAACTTCTTGGGCACATCATATCAGAAGAAGGAATAAGGATAGACCCAAAGAGGATTGATGGTATTTTTCAAATCAGTCATCCCAGAAACATCAAGGAACTTCAATCTTTCATTGGAAAGATTAGTTTCTTGAGAAGGTTCATACCCAATTTAGCTGAACTCCTTAGAAACATAACAAACATGCTAAAGAAAGAAGGAGTTAAATGGACCTTAGAATCAAATAAATCATTTGAACTGGTAAAACAAGCACTCACCAAAATACCAGTTCTTATCAGTCCTGATTTTTCAAAAGATTTCTTCATTTTTTCATTTGCATTAGAACACACTGTAGTTGTTGTCCTATTACTAAAAAACTTGAATGGACAAAAGCAACCCATTACATTTTTCAGCAAGTCATTGAGAGATGAACCTCTGAAGTACAACATAATGGAAAAACAAGCCTTTTCCTTAGTCAAAGCCTTAAAAGACTTTAGAGTCTATATTTTACATTCCCACATCATAGCATTTGTGCCTCATTCAGTTGTGAAAGACATAATGACCCAAGATCCAGATGGAAAAAGAGGAAAGTGGATTGCTGTAATTTTAGAGTATGAATTAGAAATAAAACCCACCAAGCTCATAAAGGGTCAAGGACTAGAAAAACTTATGGCTGAATCCAACTTTCAAGCTCTTGATATAAACATGTTTAATGCGTTAGACGAATAGGAGGAGTTTTCAGCTCCAATTATTGAAGATCATTTTCTGAATTCATCTTGGTATGCTGACATTTTGTATGTTTTGCTAAATCTTAATGTTCCTCCTAGTTTGTCTAAAACAAAGGCAAGATTCTTAAAATTGAAAGTTCTAAATTATTGCATTTTGAAAAAATGTTTATATTGGAAAAATGCTAGTGGATTATTACTTAAATGTTTGCCTAAGAATGATGAAGATAAGATCAAGCATGAGTTTCATGAAGGAGAATGTGGAGGCCACCTCTACTGGAAATCAACTGCTAAAAAAATCCTTAGAGCTGGTTACTACTGGCCCACCCTCTTTCAAGATGTCCATAAAATGATTATTGTCTTTCACAAATGCCAAGTATTTGAAGGCAAAAGGAAGTTGCTTCCCTTACCTCTACAACCAATCACTGTTGAAGCTCCTTTTCAACAGTGGGGTCTAAACTTCATTGGGGAAATCCATCTTCCCTCATCTGCACAACATAGATGAATCCTCACAGCAATAGATTATTTTACCAAATGGATAGAAGTCATCCCATCTAGGAATGCCACAGACTTAGTCATCATTTCCTTCCTTGAAAACCATTTATTGTCTAGATTTGGATTCCCTAGAAATATCATAACTGATAACGATGTTGCATCTGGGTCTAAAAACATGGTAGAGTTCTGTCATAAGTATCAGATCATATTGGGTTATTCCACAACTTATTACCCTCAAGGTAATGGGCTGCCAGAGTCCTCAAATAAGAGTTTGGTAAAAATTATTAAGAAGTTGCTGGAAGATAACAAGAAATCATGGCACAATAAGCTAGTACATGCCTTATGGGCAGACAGACTAACCGTTAAAAAATCCTTTGGAATGTCTCCCTACCAGCTAGTTTATGGAACTGATGTAGTATTCCCAACTAGTTTAGGAGTGCCAGTCATGAAGCTAATCCAGGAAGTACAGTCTGAAGATGATAATGTAATAATAAGAATAAGCCAGACTATACATATACAACAAACCAGAGAGGAAGTATACATGAGAGCACAACAACGATAATAAAATATCAAGAAGTTGTTTGACAGAAGAACCAAGGAAAATGATTTCAAGTTTGGTGATAAGGTTTTGAAATGGGATTCAAGAAGAGAAGATAAGGGAAAACATGGAAAATTTAATAACTTATGGCAAGGACCTTATCTTATCCAATCTGCTATTGGAAACAATGCATTTTTTCTGCAAGAGTTGGATGGAGCTGAGTACTTTGGAGGTCCTGTCATTGGCAGGATGCTAAAAAATTACTTCTGTTAGCTAATATTTTAGTTTCAGAGTTTTATGTTCATTGTATATATCACTGCTTTTCAATTTAGAAAAAGAAAAAGCTAAAAAACAATAAAAAAGGAAATGAGGGCAGAAATAAAAGAAAAAGGTACAGCCCCATACCCAAAAAATAAAGGAAAAATCTGAAAGTGTGCAAGCTTAAATGCCACTACTAAAAACAATACTTCTATTTTATTCATACAGCCTAATCTTGAGTAAGATGGATTTCAATTTTCTGCTGATAGGTTAGTGAAGAAGACTTTCCAAACTGTTTAATCTTGGCTTATCAGTAGAATAGATTAGGATAGAAAAAAAATGGTTCAAACAAGCTCAAATCCTGAATTTGTAAAGACTAGTATAGAATTGGTTGTAATCTGCTTGAAATCTGAACCAAAGGAAGTAAAAAACAACTCTAAAAGATCAAAATCAGAGTTGAAAGAAAGAATGAGGGATGTTTTATATTTTTCAAATCTTAAGCCTTCACAGTTTTGTTTTAAAATTTTCTGCAAATAAAGTCTATGTGAAACTTGTACATATAGCCATAGACACCACAACAAATCAGATAGTCTAATCTTGATTTGAATGTGTTTAAATTTCTGTCTTAGAAGATAGAGAATAAAATCTGCTAGACAATTTAATCCTGGAAGATAGTAGCTTAGGTAGAGAATTTATGAGTTCAACAATTTAATCTAAACTCATGGAAGAAATAAGGATAGATTTAGATTATTTTTTCCTATTTTCAAAAGAATAAAATGTTGATGTCAAATGTTTGCATGTCCAAATGCACCTTATGAATAAAAAATGTTAGGAAAGGTAGGCTGTGTAGGTAGAATGATTGGGAATAAATTGTTTGCTGATATGAAATACTAATCATCTTTTCTAAAGTAGCATGATCAGAGAAGAAAGGTTGTCAATAGATAAAGGCACAGGTCTGCATCCCAAAGATGAAATTCTAAAGTTCTTGACACCTCCAAGGAGATGCCATCCCAAAGTGGAGCCATTGTTAGCCATCAATAATTTTTTGTCATAGAAAATGATGGCTAAAACAAGTCTTGAGCCTTCAAGAAATCATTTTCATAGAAAATCATTCATTCTTAAAGTCTGATGTTCCTTAGCAGCGGTTGTTCCCTAAATTGTTGTTCCCTAATTGTTGTTCCTTAAACAGTGTTGTTCCCTAAGTGTTGTTCCTTAAACAGTGATTTTCCCTAGTAGTGTTGTTCCCTAAGTGTTGTTCCTTAACTCTTGTGCCTTAAAAATAGTGTTGTTCCCTTGAAAGAAAAATTCACCAAGAAATCCTGCTATTCCCAAAGAAAATTGTTTCCTGAAAAGCCCCATTTTCATCATTTCATTCACTAATTTTTTCCCTTATTCATCCTCCATTTTTTCCCTGAAAAATCCCCTTTCCTCCTAATTTTTCCCTTCATTCTCCTCAAAAAACCTTCAAAATCCCTTTTGAACCATAAAACCCTTTGTTATGGTTTAAGAGATTTTAATTTTTAACTATCGGAACTTGGAAAAATCATAAAAAACCCATCAAAATACCTTTACAAAGTTTTTCCGCACTTTTAAGAGGTTTTAGCCCCATTTCATTTTGGCCCCGACTCCTTTTCTTCATAAAACCAAGCCCGTGACCGGGCGATAAGCACTCATTGCATCACAAAGACCATGTCACATCGACATATCCATAACATCCCCTCCTCCTTCCCCCCTGTCTATGCGATAAGCCCCCTTCTCCTCTACTCTTCGTCGCATGCCCGACCATATGATCATACTCCAAGCCCTATCTTAAGCCCCATCGCATCAGTGTTATTGCTTTTCCTCTCCCGTTCCCTTTTTTTCCCTCGCCGATGTGATAAGCTCCTTTACCTTTGGCCCTTGGTCGTCTACTCCTTCATAGGACCACTACCCAGTGCTTCACCTTTATCCCCTTCTCCTTTACATTTTCCCCACCATTCTTATTCCTCCACAGATGAATCCTAGCCATAGATCATAGGCCTCAAGCGTTGATCTAACAGTTCTAATACTTTCCCCATTTCCCTTTCCTTTATTCCTATTCCACATTACCACTTCATCAAGTAATTCCTGACCATCGATCTTCAAAGATCATCGGTCACGATGCTTCCTTTTCTCCCCCTACCCTCTCCCTATAGATCAAATCTCCGCATTGATTTGTTCGATCCCACGGTCCTAATTCAATATGATAGCCCGACACCTCTGGACCCACCATCCTCTATCCTGTTGCCAATCTAATCATTTTCTGACACCTGGCTTCCATTTTTCCTCCGCTCACACACCTTTCCCATCGCATTCTCTCCCGACCGTTGGATCTTCCCCTCCTCATCCAACGGTCGTTATCTCATATCACATAACTTTTGCGTCTAAGATTTAACATTCCAAAATCAAGCGATACCTGCGGTATTGAAAAGGCCATGCGCCGCAATACAATTGGATCGCGTTTCCTCCAGGCAAAACCATTTACCACCCTGGGGTCACGTGAAAACCACCTGTGGTATTTCGAAAACCACTTTTTCCCGAATTCGTGCCAAATATAGTTTTGAACTGGATTTTCACCGGTTTTCCTCAATAAACCTCCTCTGCCTTTGCCAGCCTCCTAAGCAGTTAAAACCCTTCATCGTAGGTTTTTATAACATATTTTGTTGTTTTTCACAGGTTTCATAATAGTTTTTGGAGCGGAAACCCTCACCACAGTTCATGAGGGACAGGGCCAAAGATGAGGACCCTCGTGGTCCAAATACAGACCTAAAGCGTAAAACCAAGGGCTAAATAAAATTTTAAAAAAGGAGGAAAAGAATAGTTTAAACGCAAAAACAAAAGTTCAAAGGCCTAAAAACCAAGCACATGGTTACACAGTAAAACCCTCTAGTGCATAAAGAAAGCGCCTGTTAGCGAAATCAATGAAGATTAATGAAGAACATTAAAAGAGTGTCAGGAGATAAACATGACGGATTAAAGCACTAAGTTGAATATCAAAAGACTTAACCAATGATTTATGAAGATAAGGACACAATGAGTAAAGCAGAAAGTGTTTGAAAAGTGAAAACAGTCAGCATATAATGTTTAAAGACTTCGAAAGTGATTATAAGGCACAAAAGCAATATCAAAGGCCTTATTGAAGTTCACAGTGCCAAATCAACACAAATCAACAAGGAGCATCTGAATGCCACATCATTGAGGCTATAACTCCTCAAAAACTGCCACCTGCAAGCTAATTTCACCTAAAGAGTGCATATTAATGACACAGTCAGGGATATTTTTAAAGACAGCTCAAAATTAACTACCAACCTACCAAAGTCCCCCAAAGTCAACAAAAGTGACTGAAGTTGATGAACTTTAATGTAATAATCAATTTGCAGAGTTAAAGCATTGAAAAACTTCTCCATTTGTCCCTTCAAAGACCGAGAAGCTCTTACTCTGCATTAATTGAATAGATAGGCCTTTATTTCACTCCACCTCCTCATTTCTTCTATAAATACTTCTCTAAAAGACAGTATACAGGTTGGTCTCTGGATACCTGCTGAATGTAAATAGTTGTTGAAGAATTTTGTAGCTTTGTTTTGTAATTGAAGACACATAAGCTGAGATGAAAAGTTTGAAGCTGTAGAGACCCACTAGACTTGAGGATTGTAACTGGTTTGAACATCAAATACAAATAGCTGATTTATGGGATCCTGGTCTATGTCAATGGTGATGTGTTTCTCACTGAAATTGTTATTTTTCTTTATGTTTTCATTTTGTCCACTATTCTTTAATAAAGAACAACAAATATAGATTAGGATTTACTTCTTAAGTACCCTAAATATCACTGACAAATCTTTATCCTTTATGTTTTCTTCTAAATGTGTTTTGAAGGTAATTCAATAGAGTATAACCAGTGAAGTGTTGGTAAGCCCATATTTCTTGAGTACAACTTGAGATATTGTCTTTGAATGTTCTTGAAAAGTTTGTTAATTAAAGTTGAGCTAGAGAAGTTTATGGCTAGCCCTGTCCTCTAGTTTATCTCCAACAATTGCTTTGAAAGGTTCCCTTGAAAGTATGTCAAAAGCAGGATAGGTTCAAAGTCCTTACCTAATCTTAGACTACTTCTTCTATTTATCATGAATTTTTTCCTTTGAATATGCTGAAAGCAGGCTAAGTTAAAAGTCTTTACTTGATCTTAAATTATTTTATGTTTTTTAATGTTTTCTCTTAAAGGTATATCAAAAACAGGCTAGTTTAAAAGTACTTACCTGATCTTAGGTTACTTTTGTGTTTTTCCCTTAAGTACATGTCAAAACCAGACTATTTTTAAAGTACTTACCTCATCTTAGGTTGTTCTTTGTTTCTTCATGTGTTTTACTGCCTTCACTTCATTTCTTACTGTTTCATTCCATAAAATAAACGTAAAGAGATCCTTTGACATAGATGACTTGCCCCATGGACCACTCTTGAACCTTGATATGCAATTAAATCCTCTTATGACTCCATAACCCAATGGATTAATGCTACTCCTTGCTTATCTTATCAGCTGAACGATTCTGTCACTTACTCACACCTTCACCCTTCATACAGACTTCCTTCATCTTCATGTTATCCTGCCCAACCAAAAACAAACAAAGCCTATCCTTCATAACTAGCCTAAAATCATACTTTAAGCCTTAAAGATCATATATTTGAACACATACATAGAGAGATCCATTTCTAAATCTAGGATGGATAGGTCCTCATATTCAAAAGTGGTTTGATGTAGGCTCTGCAGCTTTGTATTTCCCAATATTGCAAAACTACGGTGTCCTAACATGCACAAATGAAATTAATTTTAAACTATTTTTCATTTAAATTTTTTGTCGATTTATCTAACACGATTAATTTTTAGTTAACTTGTTTGTAATGTGTTTGTTCCATTTTCTATGTTTCATCTTGTGGAAGATGGGATGTGTGCGAGAAATTTGGGGTTTGTGGTAGTTAGTATAGAATTCATCTGGGTGTCCACTTTTCTCTTTCATAGTAACCATTAGAGTGTTTATATTTTCAAAATTCGATATACAAATAACATATTTATTCAGTTAGTGCTCTCTTTTTGGGAGAAAGGAAGGAGTTGCTAGTGCAATTATCTTGTATTGTTACATTAAAATTTATTTTGGAAACACAAAATTAATTTAAATAGGAACAAATTTTTTAATAAAAATTAAATAAGAAACATCACTATTTCCTTTTAAATACGATAGAAACTATTAATCATTAATGAGTTTCAATTTTATAAAAATTACATTCAATCAATCAATATGATGGATCATTGATCAAATTGTTCATTTTCTTGACTATAATGTTATGTGATAAGAATATGGTAATATGGTATCACCATTAACAAAAAGTTGATCAAAGTGTTAATTTTGTTGTAAACCAACATTTTTAGTGCTTTGCAGTGCGTCATTTTCCCATATTGTTGACAAAAAAAATTATAATCAAATAGGGTCTCCTGATAATCACATAGCTTCTCTTTAGAGCTACCTGGTGCAACTGGATCATGGTACACTAGTAAACAATATAGGATCTTCCTTGTTGTATGATTTTTGTCGTTGCCATTCCATTGGAATTTCTTTGTATTAATAGCATGGATTTATCTATTGTTGGTGAAATTTTTATGCTACTGTTCTTGTCGCAATTGCAGGTTGTTCTATTCTTATAGCCTATCGTTTATTTTATTGGGTTCATTGTGTTGGCTGGTGTTTTATAACTATGGTATATTCACAACATTTTTCATTTTCAATAAATAATCATTACATTGGCTTTATCATTATTCCTTGCAGATATAGATCGATACACTTTTATGTGGAATGTACGTGAAATATTTTTCAATTCAGTTCAAAAAGGATAGTATACACATGCCACCTATGAAAATATACCAATTCATGTTAGCGTAATTTGTTTTTTCGGTCATATCATCTTGATACCCTATGAGATGAAATGGTCATTGGCGTGTTATTTTTTGGTTGTCATCATGCAATTTAGGAATAATTTTGGTTGGTTTATTTCAATTCAATTATCATTATTACAACATTTATGGTAATTCCTTAGTGTTTAGATAAAATTTATATTAGATTACTTATTGTCACTCTTGTTTTTGTCTAAGCTTTTATCCAAATAAAACTGTTGTATGTCATCAATATTGCATCAAAGGTATTGGAACAATTAAAAAACCTAGATAGTAGTTTATCTAGATAACGATAAATTATAGGCTTGTCATTTTTCCATCTAAAGACTTTCATTACCCTTATTTCTTGTGTTATATTGTGCAAATGAAAAATAAATTTATTAGCAATGTGTCCCTTCTTCACCTTCGTTTTCCTGCATATACCCCATTCTTTGGAAAGATTCATAGCTCTATAAAATTAGAGCTCTATGCAACTACTCTCCCACACATACTTTGTCCTCCCCATAGTAAAATATTCACAAAAGGAAATATTTTAACATTAATTTCATCCTCGTAGAATAAACATACCCCATCCTATGCATAGTAAAATATCTACACAATGAAACATAATAATATTAATTCAATTTTTTTTCATAGTTAACTTAATGAAAGCTTCATCTACATCCCATTTCTCTTTCACACACCTCATCCCCCATAGAGATTCATAGCTCTTTAAAATTAGGGCTCTTGCAGTTTTGTTAAACACCACCTTCCCCCCCACTCCCAAAGATTTTTCAAAAACTTGTCAATTCTAGTACCATTGGGTAGAGAAATACGACATTTCCAGAGTACCAATGAAAATTATAGGTTTACAAAAAATAGATTAACATTAATAGTTTCACATTAATTTCCTTATTCACCTTTGTTCTATCACAAATACCTTATCCTAATTTTTTCCCCATTGAATAAATTTCCTAATGCATCCCCATTCTCCCGCACATACCTCTCCTCCACAAAGATTCATAACTCTATAAAATCAGATCTCTACACAACTACTCTCCTGCACATACTCTATCCTTCATACAATAGCAAATATTGCATCTTTGTGTTATGAAACTAGCTCACAAAATATAAGAAAATATAGATAAATGGCTTAAAAATTATCCTCTTCGAGGGGGAACCTCCTTTACATTACATAAGTGAAAATTTATTGGATGATTCAAATGAAAAAGCCTCCTTTCTATATATAGGCCTCTAAGGGGTCACAATATAATCAGATCCGACATAAAAATAATAATATAAGGGAAAAAAAATAGCAATAATGGGCTCCTATGGGGCACAATATTAACAATATGGTGACTACATGGGCACAATAATAACTATTGGGAAAAATACTAAGAGGGGGGGCGGTGGTAAATTGGTATTTATAACTCACTCTAAATTTTTTATTTTTCTTTACTAATTTCGATACGTGACTTTAATGAACCCAACTAGCGTATACACAATGCTATCTTTAAACAAACTTGCATATGTCCAGCGATCTTA
This sequence comes from Pinus albicaulis, assembly GCA_034641835.2. Taxonomy (NCBI): domain Eukaryota; kingdom Viridiplantae; phylum Streptophyta; class Pinopsida; order Pinales; family Pinaceae; genus Pinus; species Pinus albicaulis. The sequence goes on along the minus strand of CM076570.1, from coordinate 869,801,017 downwards.
TTATGCAAATAATTCTTTACTTATATCAGTGCATCATTCATTCATCAGATATTTAGTAAGTAGTAAGCATGTGTAGTAAGAACAAAATAAATCATCACACATAAGCAACACACATGAACACCAGGATTTAAGGTGGAAACCTAATTCGGGGGAAAACCACTATTGTTGTCATATTTGTCTTCAATATTTATTATAAAGAAAACTGCTTATAATCTTGTACTGGTGTAGACTCATAACAACACGTAGCCACCCACCTGCAGAAGACTGAAACCTTCTCTCATTCTCTAGCTTATACTGGAAGGGACCTCCAACCCCTTGATCTAGTTTACTAGTTGTAACTGGAAGGAAGCTACGACCCCCTGCTTCTTGTTTACCAGCCACGCATGGAAGGGAGCTATACCCCTGATCTCATTTACCAACAACTACTGGAAGGGAGCTATCACCCCCTCACTGAAGGCTTCGACCCTCAGCACCACCACGGACCACATTTCATCAATTTTCACACTAGATCCAACAAATTCAACACAAAACATCTTGTAGGCCTCTTTTCATCAGATTTTTAGAATGGACCCACTCCACCTATTTAAGCCCAAAGAACATACATAAAAATGAAACTCATAACAGTGTCAAATCATTCACTGGATCATCAATCAACCAAACAATTGAACCAAATATTGAAGAAAACATTCACTTAACCAATTACCAACTCTATTCATAGTGAGATTACTATAACCAGAATATGAGAACTGAACCCAAACCACTGCATCAACACGTTGAATCAACTGCAACCCTAATCATTCATAAAATTATAATTCACTTACTGTAATCTGCGTATATACACACTTTCTTGTGGACGAACCTGCGTATAGACCTTTATATACTAAATTTAGAAATATGATCAGGCTCAGAAAATATAAGAGACATTCAGGAATACTTTTTCATATTTATACAACCCTTATTCAGTCATCATCATTCATCATATTGAATCACCCAGTCAGCCCTCAGCCTGACTAGGGATAGATGATGATCCCCCCCACATATTTCCAAAATTAACTCTAGCTAACTGTGGAACAAGAACGGTTGGTTGGGAAAATTTAGGTGAAAAAATTCCTGAACCAACCAACTGAGTAGATTGAGGCATGGAAAAATTCAAGAAATTTGTAGGAACTATGGACGAGACATGTGGAATGAACCAAGAAGAAGTGAGAGGTGTGGACATAAGAGTAGGTATGGTCACCCTATGTTAGGTCCCTATAATACAAGTGTATCAACTTATTTTTATTGTTAGTGTAATCCCCATATTTTTATTTTTGTACCCATGTATTCCCCATATTGTTATTATTGTGCCCCATGGAAATGCACTATTATTATTGTTGTGCTCTTACATTATTATTGTTATGTCGACTCTGATTATATTTTGACCCCTTAAACTCCTATATATAGAAAGGAGGTTTTTCCATTTGAATCATCCAATAATTATTCATTTATATAATTTAAAGGAGTTTCCCCCCTCGAAGAGGTTAATTTTTAAGCTATTGATCTATATTTTCTTCTATTTTGTGAGCTAGTTGCATAAAATTTGGTATAAGAGCTTTTGATTTTAGGGTTTCTCTTCTCCAAATAGGCCATCATAGAATTTTATCTATAAATTTTTTTCTACAAATATTCAGAAGCTGAAATTACAACCATGAGGAGCCAAAATATTGGTGAACATCGTGTATGAATTTAAAATATTGGTTCACTATATTTTCGAAGATATGATACGATGAAGTTAGGGGTTTTGCAAGATCCATAATTTCATCTGAAATAGGTGGCCTAGGGAAAATCATCGTAACTTTTATTTCAGGAATCATATTTGAATTATGTAAATATTGGCACAATTTATACAGACATTAGTCTAACCTGTAGCAATTCCAGGGACAAATATTGAAACCGTGACATGTGGCATCTCATACAACTTTACTCTACTGAACAAGTCTATAATCATGACATCATGGGATATTCAACATAACACTATATTTAAGAATCTAATATTGTTTTGACAGGTGGAATTGGAAAGAAGATTCATAGGGCTATAACATGACCAAAATTTATACCTTGGAGATACTAAATTATAGAGTTACAACTATTGCAAGACTGCACTCCCAAAAGAAAGAAAAATGGTCTGTATTTTTTTTAAAATTGAATAAATTTTTCTTGAAAAATTAGTTTAAAGTGATTTTGAATTAATTCCAAGGGCATATTGAAGCATATATATAATTATATTGGATTCTAAAATTCCTCCCAAAAAAAATAATTCGACAGCCATTAAGCCCTCAGAAAGCTCTACTATGACGCATGAAGAGGAAGAATTGCAACATGATATATCAAAATTGTGGGACCAAGTGCAACAAACTTCGCTCTCATAAAGAGAAACCAAAGATGAACTAAAAGGTGAAATGAATGTGTAATATTCCTAAATTAGCATACAACTAATTAGAATATTTAAATTTTGTTTTTCTTCTCATTTGGAGGAATAAGACGGCATGGAGACCCATAGATCTCCTTAGTAGGAATAAAGACACTCCTAGTGTGAATGGAGGTCATCTAAAAATATGGATTGAAGACCCTTAGGTGTGAAAAGGGGTTGGAGAATGAAGATTGGGTCAACTTTGACCAAATCAATAGCGTTGTCATGGAGTAGTGACACTCATGATGGGACAACACAGTTTTAGATGGAGACTCATTGCATGGAAGTAGTGTCATAAATGAATGGGGCTTAGGGTTAGAAAGCTCATTTCTTATATAAGGAAGAGGATGGAACCCATATTGCATTATGTTTTAGATTATTATTTGTATATGGTCTGTTTAGACTTGTTTCTCTCTTCTGTTGTTTAGCTAATATTGCAAGTGTTGTTTAGCACAGGGTGTTCTTGGTCGGGAATCCCACCTCTTTCCTTGAGATGCCTCTAGGAAGAGTATTGCACTACATTCCCACTATCAGGAATCAGGCCAAGCTTCAGCTTTCTTCAACAACGCAGTTTCTACTTAGAGTTGTGTTGTGTTCCAGGGTGCAACAGTGGAGGTTTGCATTGGGTGTTTTCTGAGCTATTTTTGCAGTGGAGGACGGTTTCCTTCCATTGGAAAGCCAATAAATAAGCCCCTTGGGATTTATTGACATATTTAGAATTATTAAAAGGATTATTTATCCCCTACTACGAAATTTCAATCCATATTTACATTATTTTAGGGAGGAGTTGCAGGGGTGGTTGCAGTGTATGTTTTGGGAGGTGACTCCATCAGTAGGATATGTTGGAGGAAGGCTATAGGATTCTACATTAGCTTCAGCCATATCTTCTCGTTTCTTTTGTTGCAACATACCTTCATCCATAGGGCTGCAGCTTACATTGGCACATTGTGTGCAGTTTCTGGAAACCCTCTTGGGTTATCTTGGAAAGGTGATATAGAGCCTAGATCTATTTTTATAACATCTCTGGAGGCATATATCATTATATGATCTCCAGCTGTATTTATGCATGTTATGACTATGCTGTAGCAGTTCTCCGACATTTATATTGTATCACCATATCACTTTTTGGAGTGTTTGTTCATGGGAGGCTTGTTTCTTCATATCATATGACTTGTGCCTTACTATTTTATATTGATTTTATGATCTTATACATAATGTTATGGCTCCATATTGGTCTCCATTGTTGATGTGTTGATTTACACTACTATTTCTAGTTTTGTTTTCATATATTGTTGCTTTTCCCATTTGGGAATATTATAATGGTATCAGAGCATAATCTTGGCTCAGCCTGTGGATCTCAGCCATTATGCTATCAAGAGAATAAGAAGAAGGAGAAAGAGATCAGAATGATGGAAGGAATGAGTTTTGTCTCACCTCTTTTTAGATATAAGAGGGACCTCACCAAGGAGTTCAAGAAAAAAAAATGGAGAAAGGAAACGAAACCAAACTAGGGTTTCAAGATGAGGAAGGTCCATGCACTTCCTATCAGCAGAAAGAACCAATATTGCATAGAGCTACAAAGAAACATATTATGCCATTTTATTTTGAAGAATAAGACAAAAGGCATGGAGATGGAGAACACTTATATCATGAGATTCTAAGTAAGTAGCTTGCAGAATACAAATCTCAACCAAGGGCTTTCAAGGAAATTATAACTCTCTCACATTTCATTCAGCTCAAAGAAGAGAGGAGAAATTGCGGAATAAAACACAATAAATTTCTATTTTCTACATTTTATGGGTCATCCATATGCACAACAAGGGCTTGGAGGAGAAATTTAGATGATTTATTTCTGGTACATCCAATAGTAGAAAGAGAAGTTGTTGATATTGCAGCATTGCACCTTGAGGGTAAAGAAAAAATTTGGTGGTTCAGCCATTTGATTCACGCAAAGGTGAATTCATATGTAGATTTTACTCAAAGGTTGATCAAAAAGTTTGACATGAATAAATAAGAGGAGAAGAAACTTCCACCACCACTTGTTGTAGGAGAACTTACATCAGGAGGAGTAACACTTGCATATTTGCAAAGTGGTCTTGATCTCTTGACACTTGGAGTCCCATACATTATTCAGGAGATGCATGAGGAGGAGGAGGCTTATACCAACATTGGTGCAATAGTAGAGGAGAAGCCATCATCATTAGCAGTTGGGGAAGCCATCACACTGGAGGAAGGAACCCTTGTAGCCATACAAGATGTTCCCAAGCTTTACCAAGGCATGCACATATTTCCATTTCCTATTATTACAACACATCATATGGAGGGTTATGGAAACATGCTATCATGGAAAATGCATGACCTAGGGTCAAAGCAAATTGCTGATTTGGAGCAGTAGACTATCACTGCACTGAGGACCCTTGATTTTTTCAAGGAGGAGATATATAGTCATCCTAGTATGTCATTGTTGAGCTGCACACAACTCTTGGGGTTGTAGTGTATATTTTTTGAGGATAGGATGAGTATTATCCTAAACAAACCAATTCACAACTATATGTTCATCATTAAACATGATCATGAGACAAAAGATACATCATCATGGAGATCAATAGTGCTGTCATTGAGCAATAGTGATGATTTTGGGGCCCAACCATTATTGGAGCATTCTAGTGACCATTCTACACGTGTAGTGTGGGATAAGCAGATGGTTGATGGGAGACATCTTATCTCACATTATTATGATGGATCTTTCTTGAGGAGAACTTCACTACTCAATGAGAATATTTTTCCTTTACTATATTTGGATCTTTATGGGGTCAATTTGGTCATTGATGAGTGGTCTTCATATGGAGATCTCCACGAGGCTGCACTTCAACATCCCATGAAGTGTAGAGATGTTGATTTGATTTGGGAGGATGGTTTTCTCCATTGGAGGGATACAAATGTTGAGCATGGAAGGAGGCACCCACATTTGGATGAGGGGGTGTGGATGGTGAGCATGAGGTTGGTGAGCCACTTGCATATCTATGACACAGGGCAGCAGGAGGCATGGCTGCACTCGCTACTCTTGAAAGAGTTTTACCATCATGTAACATATCCTATATTTGAGGGAGTGTTAGTAGTTGGTACTTGGCATGAAATTTTCATTATATGGCAGCAAAGAGGTTGGTTTCATTCGGGTGATGTGACAATTTTTTTTCAATCATCATGTTTTCACTCCATAGTCTATATAATGGAGATGTGGGGAGGCAGAAAGAGCTATTGTTTCTTTGGTTTCTCTTGGGAGAGTATGGTCTAGTTTTCTCCCATACTTTTCATGATATTATAGGAGTAGATGGGGGCACAATCATGGTGCAAAGGGGCTACCCCTTAGTTTTGAAAAATCAGGAGGCAATTCCACATAGGAAGGAGTCTCCCACATATAGTAGCATGATGGTTGATGACTTTGGCATATGGCATGTCAAAGAATGGAGTCATGGAGTGGAAAGAGCCTTATCACCAAGGCCAACTGCGTTGTCACTTGAGAGTATGTATTTGTTGATGGAGTGTTCCCAAGATCATTTCACATATGATGCACTTGATGTACAAGTAGGAGATGAGAGTGATGGAGTAGTGGATGGATACATCTATTACCGTGATATGATCTTCTTGACTTGGATCTCCAAGCATAAGGAGAAGGTTTTGCATGCAACACATAGTTCATTCCTTTTCATGGAGATATGTCATAACACTATGGGGGGCTCATTCATGGATCTTATTATTAGCCTACTCTCAATACATGGTAAGAGTTTTGTTTTTGCACTTATTAATTATCTAACATAGTATTTGCATTCTCTTACCATCTCTATACAGTGCATTGTTCCACAAGAGGGTAAGCCTCTATTTTGGCTTCATGGTCATTTTGGGACCAACATCAATGATGGGGATAGCCATCTCTTGTATATATTTGGGCAAGTATTGTAATATTATTTGTATTATTAGTTGATACATAATGCCATTTTCTATTTACTAGTAGATGAGATGACATGCACAACTAACAATTTGTTGGGAGACAACTTGCCACATCATGTTCTGAAACTGCAGTTAGTAAAACTGCATTGTGACCACTTGGGAAATTGTTGGTACTTTCCAACACTACACGAAACCTTCAATATATTTCTCTTTTGGATGCCATATGGTTATGATTTCCTATTCATCATATATTTTATAGTTAGGGCCAGCATGATTCATGACACTAGAGAGAGGATCTTTGAGGATCCAGTTTTCTTTTTTCCTCTTGAAGGAAACATTATTGCAACCCAATATCAGCAGCAACCATACACTTATCATAAGTGGAGAGAGAGACAACGTTGGGTAGACCATTTGGTCTATCATTTTCAGTAATGAAGCCCACATATATTGCAGGAGCCAAAGGTGGAGGAGTTTTTTCATAAGTTACCATTTTGGAGGGTGACTCATTTTTTATGGACGATAGCTTGGGGATGGAGGCTTCACATGGGAATGATAGTTCCCAATATATTTCAGATTACATTCCTCAAGAAGGCCTCTAAAAAACATATAGTTTCCTCCATGGATATCCTAATACTTCATGATGATAACTATTTGGGATTGTCACCAAAAGCTAACATGTACAATTGGGAGGAGAAACTTGGAGACATATTGATGAGAGAGCATCTTGTTCATTGGAGGAGCTTATGATATGAGGATGCTACAAGAGGAGGAGGGGAGGCTCTTCAATTCTATCCTTGGAGTTTCTTAGGGAAAAGCAACATTTGGGAGGGGAGGATTGTAATATTCCTAAATTAGCATACAACTAATTGGAATATTGATATTTTGTTTTGCTTCTTATTTGGAGGAATAAGAGGGTATGGAGACCCATAAATATTTTTAGTAGGAATAAAGACACTCCTAGTGTGAATGGAGGTCATCTAAAAAGATGGATTGAAGACCCTTAAGTGTGAAAAGGGGCTGGAGCATGAAGATTGGGTCAAATTTGACCAAATCAACAATGTTGTCATGAAGTAGTGGCACTCATGATGGGACATCATAGTTTTAGATGGAGACTCATTGCATGGAAGTAGTGTCATAAATGAATGGGGCTTAGGGTTATGAAGCTCATTTATTATATAATGAAGAGGATGGAATCCATATTGCATTATGTTTTATATTATTTTTTGTATATGATCTGTTTAGACTTGTTTCTCTCTTCAGCTGTTTAGCTAAGATTGCAAGTTTTGTTTAGCACAAGGTGTTCCTGGTCGAGAATCCCACCTCTTTCCTTGAGAAGCCTCTAGGAATATTATTGCACTACATTCCCACTATCAGGCATTAGGCCAAGCTTCAATTTTCTTCAACAATGCAGTTTCTTCTTAGAGTTGTGCTTTGTTGTAGGGTGCAATAGAGGAGGTTTGCATTGGGTGTTTCTGAGCTAGTTTTGTAGTGAAGGTTTGCATTGGGTGTTTCTGAGCTATTTTTGCAGTGGAGGATGATTTACTTCCATTGGAAAGCCAATAAAGAAGCCCCTTGGGATTTATTGACATATTTAGAATTATTACAAGGAGTATTTATCCCCTATAGCACATTTTCAGTCTAGATTTGCATTATTTTAGGGAGGAGTTGCAGGGGTGGTTGCAGTGTATGTTTTGGGAGGTGATTCCTTCAGTGGAGGAGGAATCCTTTAATCTGGAGGATTTGTTGGAAGAATGTTGTAGGATTATACATAGTCTTCAGCCATATCTTCTCATTTCTATTGTTGTAGCATACCTTTAGCCTAGGGCTAAAACTTACATTGGTACATTGTGTGCATTTTTTGGAAACCCTCTTGGGTTATCTTGGAAAGGTGATATAGAGCCTAGATATACTTTTATAACATCTCTTGGGGCATATATCATTATATTTATATCATTGTATGATATCCAACTGTAGTTATGCATGTTATGACTGCACTGTAGTAGCTCTCCAACATTTTATATTGTAGCAACATTTCACTTTTTGGAGTGATTGTTCATGGGAGGCTTGTTTCTTCATATCATATGACTTTTGCCTCACTATTTTATATTTATTTACTGATCTTGTACATAATTTTATGGCTCCATATTGGTCTCCATTGTTGATGTGTTGATCTACACTACTATTTCCAGTTTTGTGTTCATATATTGTTGCTTTTCCCATTTGGGAATATTACAGAATGGTTTAAAAGCAGACATGGAAGCTAGGATGGATGGTTTGAAAGAAGACATGGAAGGTTTGAAGGAAGTTTTGACAAATTGTATTGCAAGAAAGGCTTCCTAGTGGTGACAAGGTAATCCATGAAAATCATGATGAGGACAAAAGGAATATGAATTGTGATTTTAGAAACTCCAATGTTGGGTTTAAGAACCACCAAATTCCACATATCAATATGAGGAAGTTTGATGGAAAGGATCCAGTAACATGGATACTAAAAATGGAGCAATATTTTGATATCCATGATGTGTAACACTCACAAAAGGTACGCATCACAAATTTATATTTAGAACCCAATCATTTTGTATGGTATTAATGGATTTTTTCTCATAAACAACTTGTCACTTGGTCAATTTTTACGAAGGAAATGATAACACATTATGAGGATACAAAGAGGAACACCTTATTTAGTGAATTGATAAATATCAAACAAAAGGGTTCAATGGAAAAGAACACTAAGGACTTCCAAAAATTAAATATCAAGATAGAAGATATTTCAGAGGAGCATAGGATTGATGTATTCATAGGTAATTTAAAGGATAACATCCAACATAATGTTCGCCTTTGGGAACCTAATTCATTGGAGAAGGCATTCAAGGTGGCAAGAAAAATTGAAAGAAAAATTATGGCAACAAGGAAAAATACAACTCAAAACTATAAATATGGAAATGTTGTTACTCATAGCCTTCCACAACCTACAAGGTTGACAACACAAAAATTGGAGGAAAAAAGAGAAAATGATCTTTGTTATAGTTGTGATAGAAAATACACTAAAGGTCATAAGTGCATTGACAAGAAATTACTTTACATATATTGTGAAGAGGAGGAAGAAAAGGAATAAGAAACATCAAAATAGGATGATATACACCAAGAACCAATTCTAGAGAAAGAAGAAATGAATCAGACCATATCTTGTAATGCATTGGAAGGAATTACCTCTCCTAAAACTCTCAATATAGAAGGATATATGAAGAAAAAAAAGGTAATGGTGTTGATTGATTCGGGTAGTATCCATAATTTTGTTCATTATAAGATAGACAAGGAATTGAATTACTTCCTATATCTAGCACAAGAGTGCCAAGTGATGGTTGAAAATGGAGGAAATATACATTTCTATGGAAATTTCCATAATATCAAGCTAACCATGAGGGAATATGTATTGAATAGTCCAATGCTTTCTATTCTAATGGGTGGTGATGATTTTTTACTAGGATTCCAATGGTTACAATCTTTGGGGACTATATCTTTTAATTTTTAAGAACATTTCTTGAATTTTTTTGGGAAGGAAATGAGGTTGAATTATGGGGTATCATAGGGAAACTAGGAAATATAATCATCTCTAATGTCATGAAAAATATTCAGAAGAAATAAAAACGAGGCATAATTTCACAATTATGGTCACTAGATGTTCAAACATGGAAATCATGTATTTCTCCAGATCTCCAAAAAGTATTGGACAATAATTCCAAGATGTTTGGGACTCCTAAAAGGCCTCACACCTATTTTTGATCATGATCGTGAAAATCATTTGATTCCAGAAAGTGTTCCTCTAAACGTCAGGACTTACAGATATCCTTATTCCCAAAAGAGTGAGATTTAACGTATGGTTGCAAAAATGCTAGAGGTCGGTATAATTCAACCTAGTCAAAGTTCTTTCTCTGCTCTACTAGTATTGGTGCACAAGAAGGATAGATCATGGTGCATGTGTCTGGAATATAGGGATCTAAACAATATCACTATTAAAAATAAATTTCCCATTCCTGTCATTGATGAATTATTGGATGAATTACACTGAGCAGTTTACTTCACCAAGTTGGATCTTCATTTAGGATATCATCAAATAAGAATGAATATTGAAGACATTCTGAAAACAAAATTTAGAGCTCATGAGGGTATTATGAATTTTTCTTCATGCCTTTTAGCCTTACCAATGCACCTTCTAAATTTCAAGGTTTGATGAATTCCATTTTCAAACCCTTGCTTAGAGAATTTGTGTTGGTATTTTTTAATGATATACTAATCTACAAAAAGTCTTGGAAGGATCATGTTCAACATGTTGACAGGGAGCTCAAACTATTGGAGGAGAAACAATTATATGCAAAAAACCTCCAAATGTTATTTGGAGTACATGAGGTGGAATATCTGGGTCATAATGTATCTCATGAGAGTGTTAATGTATACCCTAACTGTTGGCTCGAGGGGTCCTGACCCAGGTTCAGAGGTTAAGGTTTGCCAATAAACCCCTATACTACTGGCCCTTTGGGCAGTTTCCTACTTGCACAGGCCAAAGTCTCACCCGAAGCAGTATGGGAGGGTGCTGGAACTAGGTTTCTGCACCTTGAGAGAGAGTAGGTAAGTCAAGAAGATCCCCATTCATAGCCTATTAGGTTCGCACAAGACAGGCTTATTCGCAGGTTTTTTAACATTATAATCCGCAGTATATAGAGCTATTACCATGCACAGATCTAGTCAATACCTTCACATCCACGTGTGTATAAGCATTTATCAACACAAAATATCATAACGCATCATTAACAGATTACAGATATACCATAACTGAGATATATTCTTAGCATAAACAAATACCACAACTGTATTCATAACTAAATAGATCCCAAAGGTTTGCATTAACAATAACACATTAGATCAGATAACACATAGATACTTTAACTATATCCACATATATTAGCATTTAAAGCCTAGCACAATACAACACAGACTGTGTACACAGCCAGTAGGGTCCACACATAGCAAGACCGAGGATCTTCGCGCACACATCCAGCAGGAACCCTTAACCAAATGACCCAACAACAGATATAAAAATTCGCACTTAGCATTAGACTTAATTATGTTTTACCTTAAGAATCAAACTATTCATATATTTATATCAACTTAGCCTACACTTCGAATGGTCCGCAAACCATGGTTTGCAGACTCTTGGTCTACCCTTGACCCATTACAATGCATTTGGGGCTTTGACCCACCCTAAAACCCCTGCGTTAGACTAAATAACACCAAAAATATATAAAATTGTACAAAATTCATAGCTTTAGGGGACCCTGTTCCTCCCGTCTCCTGACCTTTGGTACCGAGATCCTGCTGTGCATCCTTCTACACTATTGCTTTCACGCCCTTCCCTGTACTCGTACGGGGTTGCGAATACTTCTGCGATGCTGCTTCGGGGCCCTTCCCCATGCCTTTACTCAGTCCGTCGATGTCTTTGGTGATGACAGACGAGGTAACCTTCGTGGTGCTTGTTCCTTTAGTGTCGTTTGCACCTGTTTTGAAGCCAAGCTTACAGTGAGGAGGCCATTACGCAATTAAACGGTCAATCTCTTCATCGGTAGCCATATAGGAGAGCGAAACCCATGCAAGATCCTTGCAGCCTCGGATTTGGACATTATGCATAGTCACCTAGAATGCAACGATGCTTTTATACTTATCGTAGATGGCTAGTGACAGACACGGCCAGGAGTTGATAGCTGATGCGAGCCCACTTTGAAACAACACCTAGGAGACTTGATTATCCTCAATGTGCGGCGCATCCTTAGAGTCCCACAAGTTCATATATCGGGCCCCCTCGCACATTTCTGGGGTGAGCTCAGGGAGGATCGATTCCTTAGGTGCTTCCCAGGTGACCAACGTGATGAGAAGCAGTAGCCAGGAATAAAAAAATTCTCGTCCCTACTCCTAGGATTCGCAGACATTCCAAAACTCGTTGCACAAGTACTAGGACCAATTGAAGCAGACCCATTTCTCGCATCGGCCTTCCAGCTGAATTACATATGTGGAGACGAAGGTTGCCTGGAATTTTTGCATCATCTTGCATGCCAATAACAGGGTACCCAACTGCATACCAGGGTCGCTGATGGATTTGATCATGAAGCCTCGAGTGTTCTGCTCCACATGGTAGGTTAATTCACGCACGTAGTCAGCAATCTTCCCCTCGTACTTCTTACCAATGCACAGTAGAGGGTCTGACCCTTCCATGGGGAGACCAGTAATTCGATGAATGAGCATAGCATCAACGGGGATTTGATCCTAGATCCATAAGCAGCCAACATGGACCAGGGTGAGCAACTGACATACCAGATGGTCTGTTATATTGTAGTGGCTGAAGTGTGGCATCCTTAGTAGGTTTAAGAGCCTGGAACCTGCCAATCCGCGTACCCAATGCATGGGGAAATTTTTTATCCCATTGTCTTCCTATATTCTGTCAAGATATAATTTGGGTGCCAACTCAGGAAAGGCCTCCAAATTGGCCAAGTCATGATCGTCAAATTTCACCTCATGGAGCCTTCCAAAGGGATCTCCAATGACGAGGATCTCACCTGGGGTCAGCGGCATTTGCAGGTAGGTGTGCAGGCCATCAGGATTCTTCAACATTCATGTGGAGGGCTTGCAAGGCTGAATAAAGGATGGTAGCCAATTGATTGGTTCGACTACCTGAGCCTCTTCCTGAGCAGACAAAGGTCGTTTTACTTGGTTGGGCGAACATCCCTGTGGCACTGTTCGCGGGGACTTTACATTTTGTGGGGAAGTACGGGGCTTCATCCAACCCATTTCACATGTTTCCTCGACCCTTGAACTTTTTCTTTCCCCTTCTTCTTTGCTTGACTCGACTTAGATCTAACTTCCTCGGCTTCTGGTTCGACTTCCACTACTTCCTTAGATTCTTGTTCTGTTGAGTTCACCGATTATGAGGCTTCAGTGGGATTAGTGGCCATCATTCTAGCGCGGAAAATGAACTCCGGGTTGCTACTATTAGAGGGTGTAGGATGCTCAGACATGAAAGGGATGCAATAGGCACAGAAACTCTTACAACACAAACTTGTCAAGGACAAATACGCCAAGTACAAACTATTCAAGCAAAATGGAACCCTTTTCCGATCTATCCTTCTTCTTTCATAGTCACGAGGATCGATCAACATTTGGGTGAACCTTAATTTGAACTTACCATCAAGTAAACAATAAAAAATATTTAGAAATTGGGTCATTAAATGCCGGCTGCCCACTCCTTTCAATGGTAACTTTTTCCTTTTACCTGATTTTACTATTCCAATGGCTATTTTTCGCATCTCCAGTGTGCTCAACACACTCTTGCGCTCCCAGTGGAACTCCTATGAGCCCAATGCACTTTTGTGCATCCAACGCACCTGCTACATTCTGAACATACGCTTGCGCCTCCGGTGCACCCCGCCAAGCTTCTAACTCTACGACCGCTTCCTGCTCGTACCATGGTACCTTTCATGCTTACCTTCCCTGTTGGGCATAACCCCCTTCATACAGATACTTAGGCCATATAGTCATTTGATCCGATACGGTTTGAGCTAGCTGCCATTGACATAGCTGGGTAGCATATCGCCGTGTAGGGTAGCTAACCAAATAGCTTCGCTATCCATGATTTCTTTAACTGTATAGGGCCCTAGCCAGTGCTGTCGGAATTTCCCAGGTGTTTCACAAACTGGCTATCATACAGTAAGACTAATTTTCCCTCCGCAAAGGTCTTTCATCGAATATGTCGATCATTCCAAGCCTTATCCTGAGCCTTCTGAACCTGCTGATGGAAATTAGCAATGAAACAATCTTCCTCCTATTAGCACCTAATTTGAACCTCAGGTTGAAAAAAGGCAAATCAGGGTAACCTTTAAACCACGCTCAGCCTTGTAGCTAGCTCTACAAGGTCAGGAAAGCGCTCTCTCTGAGAAAGATATTCAATGAAGTATAAAAGTAAACTAATATTAGGCTAGGTATAATAATAGGAAATATTAAAATGAATGAATTTTAGGGTCGTATTGAACAAAATGGGATGGCTTGAATCGAGGAATTAAATCAGGGATACAAGTTATTTCATGGGGCAAGGTAGGCAGGAAATTTTAGCAATTAAGTTTAAATAACGATGGGATGGTAAGACTGGTGAGGAGCTGAAAAGGGCATAGGAGATGGATCATTTTCAAATAGAATAAAACACAAAATATTGAATGATTTCCCAAGGCAGAGCATTAAAAATGGATTCTACCTATCTATCTTGAAAGCATTCAACCAGAAATGTTTATGAATGAATGGTACACATAACAAATTACATATGAACACAAAGGAGAGAACAAATGCTAAAATTCATACGACATGGATCCCACAAATCAAAGCTACATTTCTTATTAATTCGCTGTAAAAACTGTTACAATGGAGCACAGAGCGTCCTCCTTGATTTTCACACTATTCCCTTACTTACTGACTTACAGACTGATTAAAAATCACTGAAAAATTTACATTAGATAGAACGGAATTGTGGGGAATAGATCCATAGAAAAAGGGATTTGTTTCACCAACTTAGAACTGAAATCCGAACATAGGAAAGAAATCCAACAATCTACCCCTGAAAAGAAGGAACATCAATACATTTTGACCATCTAGAGATTCACTGTTACATCCAACGAATGAGAAGAAGAAACCTGTAGAATAAATCTCCTTTAAATCTTTTCTAAAGATGTCTTACTGTTTCATATTTAGTTTCTCGGCCCTTTGACTATTTCCTTTCTTTTTATTTTGAACATCTCCTTATGCTGAAGAAATGTCCTTTGAAAACAACAAAACTGAAATTTACGCCTTTAATGAAGAATAATACTCATTTTGAGTGGAAGGAGCGAAGGGAAAGGATGTGGGGTCCAAATCGCAATCGAAATCGAAATCGGAGGAGAGGAAGGGGATGCAACATATAGTGGAGTGTTTGAAAATACACGTTGCGATGGTGTAATCGCAATCGGGGATCGGAGGAAGGGGAAGATGTTATTAGAATGAGGCCCTAAAATCTTCCAATGCGATTGGCATAATGGAAATAGGGGTAAAATATAAGCCAAAGGATAATGGGGTGAAAAAACAAATAAAAATGTTTCAGCGCTTTTACAAAGGGAAGAATGATTTTTACATTGAAAGAGCGAAGGGCCTTTAAGGTGGGACCTGGAAGTGTAAATCTCAATCACAATTGGGGCTTGGGAGGGGAGGCTAAGTGTTATACCATGGGATTTCGCCGATGCGATTGGGAATAAGTGACGGGGGGAAAATCTTTATAAAAAAAAATAAAATAAATTTTGAGATTTACAAAGGGAAAAGGCTCTTTTATTTGAATGGGCGGAAAAGGTTTAATGGTGGGACCCGAAGGTCAATCATAATCAGAAATTTCAGCGGGGAAGGGGAGCGGAGCAAGGTGTTATGGGAACACACTGATTGCAATGGCGCGATGGTGTATGAGCCATCCAATTGGAGGGGTCGATCGATGGTGGAGAGGTAATTGCAATAATGCGTCAAGAATTCAATCGCATCATAGAAGTTAAGGGCGCGGAAGACTGCGAAGGTGGAATGTGATTGGGCAATTATGATCACATATGGGCCATTGGATCGCTAGGCGAATTGACGGTCAAGATGCGATCGGGCGGGGTCAATTGGGGGTATATAATCGGGTGAATGCAATCGCATCGGAGTTTTTTTTAGTCACAAGGGTCAATCGGAGCACACATAAGTATGGTGTGATTGCGATCGGAGGGGGGATTTTATAATTTAAAACTTTTAAAAATTTATTATAAAGTTTAAGGGGTAATGTAGGGAAGTGGTTATTTAATCACATCGGATTTTATGGGTTTAAAAGACTTTAACAATGCAATTTGTGCAATTGGATAGGGAAAATGGGGGGTTTTATAAAGAAAAACTTTTAATGAAATAAAATCCATGGGAGAGGGGTAAGGTTAGGCCTTTTTAGGGACTTTTCTTAACTTAGGCATAATTTTTGATCCAGAAGTTATTTTTAAGAGTGTAATATACCGTTGGAAAGCTCTTTTCGGGCTCTATCTGATGGACATACTTAGACCATGATTTGACATTGAAAATGCTGCGAAAAAATTCTCTAAAGGGCAGGGTGACGACTTTGTGGAGATAGCAGTTTCTGAAGTGCGACTTATTACATATGATGACATGAAATTACATAAAAGATGATGAATAAAGACAAAGTACTATGTTTTCACCTAAAAAAATGGTTTTGAGGTGAAAATTACATCAAGCTGAATAAAACATTTCCCAGGTGCTATGACTTTGAGTTTATTGACGTCCCCATGACCTTGCTGATATTTATTGACACTTGACTCATTAATTTGACCATGGTGAGATCCTAGAACCTAATGAGACCAACCCTATGACCTAATGACATGACTCACAGAGTGAAAGTGACTCATGACTAAAGACCATAAAGAGGATAATCAACAAGTTTCGTATGAGGGAAAACTAATGAAAGACCACTACCATCAGTGAATCCATGACCTAATGGAATCGTGAAAATTTATGGTATGGGACTCCTAATATGCAAATGCAAAAGAGAAATTTTGATCACTGATGGCAATATGACTAGACTGACACTAACATTGGCTCCAATGGGGATGGTAGCTCCTTGGAGGTGCCAAGAACATCGTAGACCAAGTAGCCTAATACATTAGGCATGGAGTCAAAAATACTAAAAACTGACACAATGCAGACTTTCTTTGACTCATGACTAAGATTAAAAACTAAAATAAAACCAAACCGTACACATATCATTCAAGTTTTATAGCCTTCACCTGAAGCCCCAAACTTCAATGACTGTGTACTTTGAAATCTGACCAAAAATAACATGGTATATACAATGATGGTGACATAGTTTTTGATCCATTATCTTCAACAATGATAGTGCTTCAAAAGCCTACCATTCACTGCTCCTCCAGGGAAATCTTGGCCATCCATATCTGAAAGCAAGAAAGCATTATGTCCCCTGTATGCTGAAATCTTGTATGGTCCTTTCCAAAGGTTGTCGAACTTACCATGCTTCCCTTTGTCCTCATTTCTTGCATCCCATCTCAACACCACATCATCTAGCTGAAAATTTTCTGCTTTGGTCTTTCGGTCATAGATCTTCTTTATTTTCTCCTGCAACTGAATAGTATTCTATGACACTTCCTCCCTTGTTTGCTGAAGGTCGATCATATGATTGATTCTTCACTAATTGTCATCATCTTCACTGCCAAATTCTTGCAATAATCTCATGACTGGAACTGTAAGTGATGTAGGAAAGACAACATCAGTACCATAAACCAATTCAAAAGGTGACATACCTATGGATTTCTTGCTTCTAACTCTGTCTGCCCACAATGCGTTGATGAGCTTTCGATGCCAGTTTCTTTTGTTTGCCTCCAGCATTTTCTTGATTATGTTTATCAAAGATTTGTTCGATGATTCTGCCAGGCCGTTTCCTTGTGGGTAGAATGTTGTAGAATGGCCCAAGACAATATTGTATTTGTTGTAGAAATCCACCATATTCTTAGATTTGAACGCTTCTTCGTTATCTGTTATAATTTTATGAGGGCAACCAAAACGAGATAAGATATTTGACTCCAAAAATTGAATAATTACTATATCATTTGACTTCCTTGCTGGAACGACCTCGATCCATTTGGTGAAGTAATCTGTTCCTTTCAAGATCCATCAATGCTGCGCTGATGATGTGGGATGGATTTCTCTTATGAAATCGAGTCCCCATTGCTGAAAGGGAGCGTTTAGTGAAACTGGTTTTAAAGGAAGAGGAATAAATTTCCTTTTTCCTTGGAGAATTTGACATTCATGGCATTTCATTATTGTTTCATACAAATCTGAAAACAAAGTGGGCCAATAATATCCTGATCTCAACACTTTGTTAGCTATAGTTTTCGAAAACAAATGACCACCACAATCACCTTTGTGAAAGTCCTGCATTACCTTCTGAGCCTCATCTTCAACCAAAAAATTGAGGAAAATACCTCCTAGATCTTTCCAATAAAGAGCACTGTTTAAAATACATTATTTAGCAGACTTTAGTTTCAATGATCTACCTTTGCTTTTAGACATTCCTGGAGGTGGTGAAAGATGCTGAAGAACATAAACAATATCTAAATACCATGGGGATTGTAGAAAAATATCTGAATCTGGAACACGAAAACCTTCATCTTCATCCTTTGACATTGTTGTTATGAGGTTTATATCCAAAGTGCATAGGTTTGATTGGGCCATTAATTTTTCCAAGCCTTGTCCTTTGATCAACTTTGTGGGTTTTATCTCTAAATCATACTCCAACATATCTGCTATCCATTTACCTCTTCGACCTTCTGGATCAGTTTTCATTAACACATCCGTTACTGCTACATTAGGAGCATATGCTATAGTATGTGAATGCAGAATATACCCTAAAATACTTCAATGCCTTTATAAGAGCCAATGTTTTTTTTTCAATAATATTATACCGCAAGGCAACAACTCTAATAGTCCTACTGAAAAAGGAAATTTTCTTTTCAATCTGATCTCTCTTCTGCATCAAAACCGCAACCATAGTATGCTCCGATGCAAATGAAAAAATAATAAAATCTTGAGTATAATCGGGACTAATCAAGACTGGGGCATTGGAAAAAGCAAAATTTACCAGCTTAAATGACTTGATGGCCTCCTCACTCCACTTGACAGTGCTATCCTTCTTCAACATGTTAGTCATTTCTCTTAAATTTTCAGCAAAATTAGGTATAAATCTGCGCAAGAAGTTCATCTTACCATTGAATGCTTGAATCTCATTTTTGTTCCATGGGAGTTCTATGTGCTAAATTGCCTCCACTCTTGAAGGATCAATGCGAATACCGTCTTTAGAGATGATATGCCCCACCATCTTGCCTTCATCCATGGCAAAAAGGCTTTAAATCTTTGGATTGAGAGAAATCCCAAAATTCCTACATCGTTGAAAAAAAACTCTCAAATGGTGCAAGTGTTCATCATCAGAACCAGAAAATACTGTCAGATCATCCAAATAAACAACAAGAAAAACATCTTTTTCATTGGAAAAATCAATGTTCATTTATCGCTGGAAAGTAGCTCCAGCGTTCTTCAGTCCAAATGGCATTTTGGAATATTGGAAAGTTCCCCAGGGTGTTGTGAAGGCAGTTTTGTCTTGGTCTTTCTCATGCACCAAGATTTGATTATAGCCTGACTATCCATTGAGTAGTGACATTCTATATGCTCCAACTACTCTTTGTAGAATATGGTCCATCTTCGGGAGTGGATAATTATCCTTTAAGGATGCTTTATTCAGATTCCAAAAATCTATGCACAATCTTATCTCTCTTGTCTTCTTACGTACCGGGACGAAATTTGAAATCCAGTCAGAAAATCTAACTGTGACTATGATACCAACTTTGTACAATCTGTTTACCTCTTTTTCAATAGATGGCAGCAATTTTGAGTTGAATCTTCTCAGCTTCTGTCTGAATGGATTCTGATCCGGCTTGATGGGAATAGTATGCTAAATTATGTTTTTGTCATACACCTTCAAATCTGAATAATCCCATGCAAACACATCAAAAAATTCATAAAGTAACTTAACATACTGTTCCTTTACCTCAGGGGACAATGCCTTTGATAACTTCATAAGCTTGGGCTTTTCAGCTGTTCCAAGATTCACATATTCAACTCCTTTCTTAGTAGGCACCAAGCTTGGTTTCTTTGCAACATAATCCTGATCAAAATGCTCCTCTAAAGGTATGAGACCTCTAGGAATTACATTATCTTTTAGCTGCAATATGTCCATCTAATTTACTTTGATTTCTTGATCATCAACCTCATAGTCACCTTATATAGGAGTATCCTTGAATTTTCCTTCACTCTGCAAAAAAACATTGATTTCATTGTCATCCCAAAACACTTGCCAATTTCTTAGATTGTCAGGAACAATAGGCCTATGTTTGACATAAATCTCAAACTTGTTGCTGGAGTTCATCGGAATCTTCAAGTTGCTTACAGTAGTGGCAAGAGAGTCTGCAATAAGATTCTGCATTCAGGGTACTGCTGTCAAGTCTACTCGGAAAATGTCCTTAAGATGTCAAGGACTACATTTTTGTATGCTCTCAATCACGGGTGCTTAGCTTGGTACTCTCATTTTACCTATTTTATTATCAACTCTGAGTCTCCATAGACAGAAATCCTCTTTGCATTCAACTTCTTCAAAATTTTCAGACCTGAAATCAAAGCTTCATACTCCGCTTCATTGTTAGAGCAGTCAAAAGCCAACTTATAAGCACATACTCTAACATTACTAGGAACATTTTCAGGCTGGAAAACATGGCTCTGAATCCATATTGCAATACTAGCACCTTCCTTACCAACAGATCTGTCAAAGTCCATTCTCTAAAGGCCTTCTTCTTCTTCCAGATGCTGAAACTTTGCTTCTTCCTCCACTTTATCTTGACTAATTTCTGCATATTTTTTTTTTTCACTGTCCTTTTGCTGCTGGCAGGCAGGAGGCTCAGAAGTGCTTGCTGCTTTATATTTTTCCCTTTTGAGGACTTCCCTAAAATTCTATGAAATCTCATGTGTTTCATCTACTTGTACCAACTGAACATTTTCATCATTCAAACCACCATTTGAATATAATACAAAGGACTCTAAATCTGTGTGGACTGCATTAATGGGATGATTTACTGGCTTCTCTTTGCTAGTGATCACATATTTCATTTTCTTCTCCCTATATAGTTTTCTCAATTGAACAAACACGGGAATGGTGGCATAAGAGAAGTCAAGCTGCATGGTTCCTTCACGTTTTTCACCCCAAGACCTAGATAGAAGCATTCCAAATCGTGGTGGAACATCGGCAACCACTACATCCATCAAAACATTCTTGGCTGGGATTTGATCTAAAGATACTACCAAGTCTTTGATTAGACCAATACAATGGACCCTAACAGAGTCAAAAGAATACAAATCATGGTATTTGTAGGTAATATCAAGTCCTAAATTCTCCATAATGGCTTTGGGCATCAAATCATGTGAGGCTCCGGAGTCCAACATAGCATTATGTAAGATGAACTCATGTAATCTAAGACTCAGGTAAAAGGGAGGGACTTCACTTTCCTCAGATTGATCTTCTATGGCTAGACCAAAAATGAGTTCAGGATAATCATCTTCAACATTTACCATATCTGATACAGAGTCTATTTGCAAAATTCTAGACACCTGATGTTTGTAAGTG
Source organism: Pinus albicaulis (assembly GCA_034641835.2). NCBI lineage: Eukaryota > Viridiplantae > Streptophyta > Pinopsida > Pinales > Pinaceae > Pinus > Pinus albicaulis. The sequence goes on along the minus strand of CM076570.1, from coordinate 869,779,289 downwards.
CTGTTTCTTACCAACTCAGTTAGGGGCATGGACACCTTCAGTTTAGAAATTTCATTTTCTAAATTAAAAGTAGAAAATTTTTCTACCTCTTTAATGGGAGGATCTTTCTTCTCTACTTTTTCCTTTGTTGCGCTATGTTGGTTCTTCTCATTTGGAGTATTAGTTGCTAAAGATGCCTTGCTTGGAGAAGGATCGACACGCTCTTTCCCTTTCTTTTGAGTATTTGAAGGATCGTTTTTCGATTGGAGCTCTTTTCTCTTCTGAATGGGACTGATCGGAACATCTCTGTTCCTCAAAGAATACTAATTTTGTTGGGCTGATACAATCTTCATGTACCCTCTTTGGTAATTGTCGAACTCTTCTTCTAATATTGCATCATTAGCTAATATGAAATCTTCATCTTTTTGAATGTCTGCAGTCGTTGTATATTCCTCATCTTTTGTGAGAAATATGGCTGCACCATCGACAGTGAAGAAATGGTTGGCTTTAATCAAAGGATCATCATCATCATCTGTCTCCATTCCCTGAATGTAATTTTGTTGTAAAGGGGTCTTGATCTGCTGTTGTGGTGGTGCTTGGTCCTGCGCTCTCTGTTCTCTCTGTTTAATTCTGAATTGTGGCTGATGTCCTCTGAAATTTGGATTCCTTATTTGTGCTTCAGGCCTATATGAAATGGTTAATCGATCAACCATATTTTTGACTATTCGGATCAATGTATCCATCTTAATATCTAAAGGAGAGGCTTCTTCCTTCACAGTGACTCTCTTTTCAACTCTGGTCCGTGCTCTTTTGGCAAGCAAATTCGCTTTTACACTCACAGCTATCTTCTGCATGTCTTCAAGTGTCGAAGGATCTCTCTCTCGTAGCTGATATGCCATATTAGCATCGAAACCATCTGGAAACTTGAGAAAAGCTAAATCCATAGGAGGTTTCAGGTTAGCCAAAATAGAATTGTATATAGCATTAAATCTTAGACAATAATCCTGTACAGTTTCACCCGCATTTCTTTTGATATTTTCATACTCAGACAAAATTTGAAGTAGGATTTTCTTTACCTCCCATCAGTCTAAAAACTATGTATGTAACTCCTGCAAAGTGTGAATAGAGCCTACTGGTAAGGCTCTAAACCACTTTCTAACTTCACCTCCAAAACTTTGGACAAACAACCTTGTGGTTACATTCTCTGCCTCTACCTCATGAAGATAAAAAAAGTCATTCATCTTATCAACATGCGGCTGGGCTGTGATGCTTTGAGTGGCATCAAAGATAGGAATTTTACTTTGGTAATCAACAGGCATATCGTTCAGAACCTGAGGTAAAACCAGGGGTGCATAGCGAGCAGCCATGACTCGAGGTGGATTTACAACAGTGTTTGTGCTACTAGGATTTAAGGGAGGTGTTGATGGAGGAGACGAAAGCTGAGAATTGAATGATGGGAATGCTGATGAATTAGGGGGAGGGAATGTTGCTCCTGATGACTCTGAAAGATCAGGGATTTTAGTTACAATGATATATGACTGAGGAGAATTCAAAATATAATCATCAATTGATATATTTTCCCTTTGAACTTCGATATCTACAAGAAATTCTGGATCTAAAACTGTGTCATCAAGTGCAGTTTCAGACTTAATTCTAATCAAATAAAGCTCAAAACACTCATCAAAAGAAAGATCTTCTAAAAACAACTACTCACTGGGCCAAGTGTGGGATCTGAAAATTGGTCTAGGACTTAGTGACCCCTCTTGTCTTCTGACTACTCTTTGGATGAGATTAGGATTTTCAAACACAGGGGGAGGATTTGGATCAAGATTGGCCCTTGTGTATCTTCTTGAAGCTAGTGTGGTCAAATTTCTACTTTACAAAATTTTATTTCCAGCCTAATAAACTCTGAACATGATTTTCCAGAGTCCAGGAATTTACAAGGGAAATATTACTGGGGTGATGAATATTTTATGCTCAATTTCCCCAGTATGGTTGCCAGAAATGTTAGCACCTAATTTGAACCTTGGGCTGAAAAAAGGCAAATCAGGCTAACCTTTAAACCATGCTCAACCTTGTAGCTAGCCCTACAAGGTCAGGAGAGGGCTCTCTCCGAGAAATATATTCAATGAGGTATAAAAGTAAGCTGATATTAGGCTAGGTATAATAATGGGAAATGTTTAAATGAATGAATTTTAGGGTCGTATGGAACAAAATGGGACGGTTTGAATTGGGGAATTAAATCATGGATACAGGTTATTTCATGGGGAAAGGTAGGCAGGAAATTTTAGCAATTAAGTTTAAATAACGATGGGATGGTAAGACTGGTGAGGAGCTGAAGAAGGCATAGGAGATGGATCCTTTTCAAACAGAAGAAAACACAGAATATTGAATGATTTCCCAAGGCAGAGCATTAAAAATGGATTCTACCTATCTATATTGAAAGCATTCAACCAGAAATTTTTATGAATGAATGGTACACATAAAAAATTACATATGAACAAAAAGGAGAGAACAAATGCTAAACTTCATACCACATGGATCCCACAAATCAGAGCTGCATTTCTTATTAATTCCCTGTAAAAACTGTTACAATGGAGCGCAGAGCGTCCTCCTTGATTTCCACACTATTCCCTTACTTACTGACTTACAAACTAATTACAAATGACTGAAAAATTTACATTAAATAGACCAAAATTGTGGGAAATAGATCCACAGAAAAAGGGAGTTGTTTTACCAACTCAGAACTGAAATCCGAACATAGGAAAGAGAACCAACAATCTACCCCTAAAAATAAGGAACAACAATATATTTTGACCATCTAGAGATTCGCTGTTACATCCAACGAATGAGAAGAAGAAACCTATAGAATAAATCTCCTTTAAATCGTTGTTGAATATGTCTTACTATTTCATATTTAGTTTCTCGGCCGTTTGACTGTTTCCTTTCTTTTTATTTTGAACATCTCTTTATGCTGAAGAAATGTCCTTTGAAAACAAAAAAAATGAAATTTATGCCTTTAATGAAGAATAATACTCATTTTGATTAGAAGAAGTGAAGTTAAAGGAGGTGGGGTCCAAATAACAATCGCAATCACAATCGGAGGAGAGGAAGGGGATGCAACATATAGTGGAGCGTTTGAAAATACAAGTTGTGATGGTGTAATCGCAATCAAGGATCGGATGAAGGGGAAGATGTTATTATAACGAGGCCCTAAAAACTTCCGATGTGATTGGCATAATGGAAATAGGGGTAAAAGATAAGCCAAAGGATAATGGGGTGAAAAAAAAAATAAAAATTTTTCGGCACTTTTACAAAGGGAAGAATAATTTTTACATTGAAAGAGCGGAGGGCCTTTAAGGTGGGACCTAGAAGTGTAAATCACAATCGCAATCGGGGCTTGGGAGGGGAGGCTAAGTGTTATACCATGGGATTTCGCCGATGCGATTGGGGATAAGCGACGAGGGGAAAATCTTTATAAAATAAAATAAAATAAATTTTGAGATTTACAAAGGGAAAAGGGTCTTTAATTTGAATGGGCAGAAAAGGTTTAATGGTGGGACCTGAAGGTCAATCGCAATCGGAAATTTCGGCGGGGAAGGGGAGTGAAGCAAGGTTTTATGGGAACACGCCGATTGCGATGGCATGATGGTGTATGAGCCGTCTGATTGGAGGGGCTGGTCAACGGCGAAGAGGTAATCGCAATAGTGCATCGGGAGTTCAATCACATCGGAGAAGTTAAGGCCGCGGGAGATTGCGAGGGTGGAATGCGATTGGGCGATTGCGATCGCATATGGGCTGTTGGATTGCTGGGCAGATTGGCGATCAAGATGCGATTAGGCGGGGTCAATCGGGGGTATGAAATCGGGTGAATGCAATCACATTAGAGTTTTTTGTAGTCACAAGGGTCAATCAGAGTGCACATAAGTATGGTGCGATTGCGATCGGAGGGGGGATTTTATAATATAAAACTTTTAAAACTTTATTATAAAGTTTAAGGGGTAATGTGGGGAAGTGGTTTATTTAATCACATCGGATTTTATGGGTTTAAAAGAATTTAACAATGCGATTTGTGCAATCAGATAGGGAAAAGGGGGGGTTTTATAAAGAAAAACTTTTAATGAAATAAAATCCAAGGGAGAGGGGTAAGGTTAGGCCTTTTTAGGGACTTTTCTTCACTTAGGCATAATTTTCGATCCAGAAGTCATTTTTAAGAGTGTAATATACCGTTGGAAAGCTCTTTCCGGGCTCTATCTGATGGACATACTTATACATGATTTGACACTGAAAATTCTACGAAAAAATGTCTCTGAAGGGCAGGGTGATGACTTTGTGGAGATAGCAGCTTCTGAAGTGCGACTTATTGCATATGATGACATGAAATTACATAAAAGGTTATGAATAAAGACAAAGTACTATGTTTTCACCTCAAAACATGGTCTTTAGGTGAAAATTACATCAAGTTGAATAAAACATTTCCCAAGTGCTGTGACTTTGAGTTTATTGACGTCCTCATGACCTTGTTGATATTTATTGACACTTGACTCATTAATTTGACCATGGTGAGATCCTAGAACCTAATGAGACCAACCCTATGACCTAATGACATGACTCACAGAGTGAAAGTGACTTATGACTAAAGACCATAGAGAGGAGAATCAACAAGTTTTGTATGAGGCAAAATTGATGAAATACCACTACCATCAATGAATCCATGACCTAATGGAATGGTGAAAATTTATGGTATGGGACTCCTAATATGCAAATGCAAAAGAGAAATTTTGATCACTGATGGCAGTATGACTAAACTGACACTAACACCTCCAAAGCCACAAGCTGCGCTAAATGCTCCTCCATGATATCAGGATCTGCCATATTCATAAAGGTTGCGATGCGTAGGCTAGGAACAATATATTCCATGGGAATAATGGCCTCCTTGCCATAGACCATCCTAAACGGTGTTTTCCCTGTCAAATTCTTACAGGTGGTTCAGTAGGCCCAAAGAACAAACGGGATGCACACATCCCAGTCGTTGCGACAGAAATTATAGACCTTAGTTAGTGCATGCTCCAAGAATTTATTAAAAGCTTTGACTACTCCATTTTCCTGGGGATGATACGAAGTTATTTTTGCATGATGGATCCAAAATTCTTCCATAAAGGCCTGTATTGTTTCACTAACAAAATGCGTACCTCTATCACTCATCAAGATTTTTGGACATCCAAATCTAGTTAAAATATGCTCAAAGATGAAGTGCGTAGTGGTATCCATAGTGAAATCCTTCACCGCTTGTGCCTCGGCCCACCTAGTTACATAATCAATGGCAGTTATAATGTAATGTGCACCTATCTTCTTTCTAGGTGGGATGATAGGTCCCACAAAATTGATGGCCCATTTTTCAAAATGCTTGCAGGGCCATTTGCATTTGAAGGGGCATTTCATCTTTGCGTGATGGCCTTCCAGTTCGTTGGAATGTTTCGCAGGATTTACAATAGTCATGAGAGTCATTATGTAGGGTAGGCCACCATAGCCCAGCTCTCAAGATCTTTTGCACCGTTGCTTTCCTGCATAGTGACCTCCTGCTACACCATCGTGGGATTCTCCCAAGATAGCATGTCATTCATGCTCCAAAACATACCTTCATAGTACTTCAATAGCTCCCATCTTATATAGATGACTTGCGATGATGGTAGAATCTGCAGCACGAGTTACCAAATTTTTCTTCTGTTGTACCAAATATTTTGCAGGTGCCATGCTTGTAGTCAGGAACTGAATGATGTCAGCGAAGTGTGCATCAAATACCATAATAGTGAACAACTGCGCATCAGGAAATCCTTCTTCCAAGATGGTTGGCTCCTCGCCACTCTCAATTCGGGACAAGTGATCTGGCCCAACATTCAACTTCCTCGGCTTGACAATGATCTCAAAGTCATATTCCTGAAACAGTAGTAGCCATCGATAGATTCCCCCCCCCCCCAACACAGGCTTATTCACTAGGTACTTCAAAGCTGAATGATCTGTAAACATTTTGAAGTGTCCTCCTAACAGATAGTGTTGGTACTTCTGTAAAGCATAGACCATGTCCAATCCCTCCTGCTCCATAGTGGAATAGTTGCGCTCTGCACTAGAGAGTTTCCTACTAGCAAATGCAACCAGGTGATCAATGTCACCATTTCTAGGCTGCGTAGGGACCGCTCCCAGGGTGATTCCTGATGCACCTACGTGAACATGGAATACCTTCACCCAATCGGGAAATATGAGAATATGCGCAGAGACCATATTCTCCTTAAGTAGCTCGAAGCTTTTCTGGCATTCGTCATCCCAAAAAAATGAAACATCCTTATTAAGAAGTTTTACCATGGGTGCTGTGATTAGCACGTATCCTTGAATAAACTTCCTATGGTAGCCTGTATGTCTGAGGATCGAACGCAGCTGTTTCTCAGTTGTAGGTACTACCAGATTTATGATAACTACGACTTTCGCATGGTCAACCATCAACCCTTGTCAGCAAACTATAAGTCTGAGCAAGCTTCTGAAGGGTATGCCAAATATTTACTTCTTGATATTCAGGGAAATTTGGTGTTTTCTACATGCATCCAACATCATGCGCAAGTTCGAAACATGCTTCTTTACTAAGTTGAAGACAATCCAATAATCAAAATAAACCTCCAGAAATTTATATATGAACTCTTTTAACACTGTGACTACTACTCGTGAAACGATGGCGGGGGCATTCTTGAGTCCAAACGGCATGATCATATATTGAAAGGATCCCCATTCAGTACCAAATGTAGCTTTGCTGCAATATTTAGGTGTGATTCAGATCTGATGGTAGCCCAAGAATCCATTAGTAAATGAGTACGCTTCCTTCCCTCCTACGTTATCAAGGATTTCATCTTAGAACGACATGGGAAAGGGATCATGCACGCAGGCATCATTCAATTTGCATAAGTCCACACAGATTTGTATCTCTGCCTTTGTCTTTTTCTCTTGGACCAACATCAGACTTACCCTGTTCGACTGATTCGATGATACCTGCGGTGAGCATTTTATCAATTTCTTCCTCAACCTTTTTCTTATACTTAGGATTCAGCCGATAAGGGCACTTCTTCACAGGGTGCGCATTGGGTTTTAGCATGATGCACATGACCCCTAGGTCCCCTGTGATCCCCTTAAGCTCCGAAAACTTCATCGGGAATAAGTCCTGATATTTTGTGAGCAATTATGCAACTTTTCTTACTTTATCATCATCCCACTAATCCCCAATTTTAGCCCACTTAGGCTACTCTTCCATGCCAATGTTGACTTCTCACAACTTCAGAGGCTTAGAAACATCGAAAGTTTGCAGTGGGGATCCAGAAATTGTGTGCTTTCCCTCTGATTTTGGGATAGAGACATTGTGCGGACCTTCATCGCACTCTTCTATTGCTATGTTATGGCTGTTGATAATATCCTTCATCTGTGTTTCACATGTTGGTGCCCCAAGTGTTGTGTAAGGGTGTGATTCATTAAATATGAAGGTATCTATATCCTGCAGAGTTTCGTCAAGCACCTCTATTTCCCCTGCTAACCCAAATGTTCCTACAAATTCATCCTTTAATTTTTCCCAGTGGCGGATGTGTTGATGTACCTCCGCATCTAAGTACCATGCGGCGGGAATTGGTCCCAAGGCATGAATAAATAGGTGAACCCATTCCTCTATTGTCCGGTCACACCATTTCTCCATCCAAGAGAACAAATGCTCACACTGGTCCCCTGGCCCAAGGAATGTCTCTACGTGCAGGTGAATCGGAGGTTCAAATCGCAGGATCATCATATCTCGACACTCTTCCCAATCTTGGAATTCCCCCTTATGCGTGTCCCACCACCTTGCAGGTGTTGCACGCATGGCTAGATTAAGGGCCCATAACCTTCGCTCTCTCAGAACCTTAGATTCAAATGCTCGAAAAAACTCCTTAATACTACGAAAACCATCAAAGTAGGGCAGTTATCTTACCTCTAAGGAGATACATTAGAATTTCTTGGTGCTTCTAAGACATCGTAGCATAGATACATCATGTAGCTGATTCTGCCAATTTTCCATCTCTCCATCGAAGTTAGAGAAACATTAGTTATATTTTTCCTAGCAAAGTACCCCATCGGTCGTGGGATTGATCCAATCTTCATCCCTCAAAGTTAACTTATAGATATTATCCACATCCTCTTTTTCATGCACCGGCTCCATATACCATTCTCCTTCTTGAGGGTCTAATGGTACTATCACCCGCGTACCTTCATTCTCAAAAAACATGCTTCTTTTCTTTAGGTTGATTATACCTCCCATATTTATGGCCCAATCCAATCCTAGGAGCACAGGATAGGGGTCTGCATCTTCTACAATCTAAATGTCCTCAATGTCATCCCGGACCTTAACTCCTGTGATATCTACCACGATCTTTGACAGTCTCCCCAACGATATGATCTTCTACTGATTGGACATGCGTAGCTGGATAGTGGACCATTCCAACTTAGGTTCTCCCATTCGCTGCTAAGTTTTCTTGGGCAGTACGTTCAGATCTGATCCCAGGTCCAAAATAACCTGATCCATTTCATAATCACCAATTTGCATTGTTAGCCGCATCTCCCTACCAGTGTGTTTCTTATGCTTGTACAGTTTGTGCAAATCCTTAACTTCCAGGGGTGGATTAGTTCTTTCTATGCAGCTATCTATTAAGTCTTGGAGGTTTTCTACGACCTGTTGGTTGCACAACAACTTTATACACACCTGCAAAAATGGTTTGACCTCGTCCTCTTCTTTGAGGTTTGCGGGGGATTGAGAAGTCAATGCCTCAGCCTTAGCAAAGTCTTGGAAAGCTGCGACAAAGGTTTCCATTTCCTTTTTTAGGTTCAAACCTTCTTGTTTGATGGTCAATTTTCAGATAAGAGGCTTAGCCATAGCTTTCTCCTCAGCTCCCCCAGTGGCCAGGCCACTGCGTGTTATGAAATTAATAATTGATCCTTCGTCTTAAGGTTCCTTCTTAACCCTTTTATACGTTCTGCGTAGGTGTCTATTATTTTCCTGCCTTTTTGCTATCAGAATTGGATAGTCTTCAATCACATGGTCCAGTTGTCTACATTATCTGCAAGATTTTCTCGTAGGGTTCGAGCAGTCCCTCAAAAATTTCCCTACCTCTCCACAGTTATAGCAGATCAGTTGTCCTCTTCCCCTACCTGCACTTCCACTTCGGCCCCCTCCCCTACCCCTAGTTGGAGAGCCACCTATGCCTGAGGGGGATCTTGGCGAAGAAGGATCTGATTGTACCCTATATAGGTTTCCCTGGTCTATCATTAGATCATAAGTTCAACAGTTCTATTCATCGTGTCCTACTGATTGGAAAAACCGGCACCATTGTTGCTTCAGTTCCAGGACATATGCACCCACACAGGAACTGATCAACTGTGAATTCCGTCACAAATCCTCCCAACACACTATCCACCCAATTATCTGCCATATGATTGATGGTATTATCAGTTCTTTCTAACTGCTGGATCAACTCTGGAATCCACTGCGTGACCCGCTCGTCCTTCTAACACGTCTGGAAATCTACGAGCCTTGCCAGCCACTCCTGAAGCTTGTTCAAAAATGTTACAAAGAAGATTTCGTAGAATTCAATGAAAATGTACTTATTCTTCCACTTCTCTGACGACATCTTTGTTGGGTTTGTGTTATATTCTTTCCACAACTAATAATGCACGAGGGGGCGATAACCCCCCCTGTACGTTGCGTTGGGCGAAACCTTGGGGGGGTCACAGGAGGGGTGGTAGCCCCCCCTGTCGAGGTCTAGGGAAGCATCCCGGAAATTTTTTTTGGTCCTTATTTTCTAGTGGACAGACTTGCCCATTGTTTTCTACATGGGTTTGCACATGGTTTTGGGGTACGATGGTTTTCGACCCCTGGTATTTTGTAGATCTGGTCAAGGGAACTACGGTTATTTTCTAATCTAGGGTTAATGGATTGGGGTTTATGTATGCTTCGACATGTATATATATGTGTTGTAACACTAAAAGGAATATAATGAAAAATCAAGATGGTCATCCCAATTTGGGATCCAGGGGAAAATCTTCGTGTTTATCTATTTTATGTTTTATGCTCTCGCTATTGTTTATTTTCTGTTTTAAGATTTGATTGTAGACAATTTTTGTACAGGGTTAAAACCTACATTTGGTTTCAGAGCAGTTTTGGCTTCAAAGGGATGCCTTTGCTGCTGAGGGTTTTTTTGCTCGGGTCTAAGGTAGACCCTATTCAGTGGGAGATCTACGGGATCGATTCCTGTGGTGAAAGAAGATGGCGAGCGGTGGGAAGATAGAGATCGAGAAATTTAATGGTTATAGTTTTGAGTTGTGGAAGCTCAAGATGGAGGATCTACTGGTGGATAAATATCAGTGGATTGTAGTAGATCCAGGTACTAAACCAATGGCAATGTCAGATGAAGACTAGAAGAAGCTGGATCAGAAGGCAAAGAGCACAATACGATTGTGTGTCTCAGATTCAGTATTGTTGAATGTATCTGGGGAAGCTACGACAAAGACCTTGTGGGACAAGCTAGGGATTTTGTACCAATCTAAGTCTCTGGTGAATAAATTTTTCTTGTGGAAAAAGTTGTATAACCTGAGGATGAAGGATGGAGACTCGGTGACAGAGCATTTGAATGCCTTCAATACTGTGGTAAGTCAGCTGTCATATGTTGATATGAAAATCTCAGATGAAGATAAGTGCATCAATTTTTTGTGTTCTCTACCAGACTCATGGGACAATCTGGTTATTGCAATAGGCAGAAATACAACTACCTTGAATTTTGATGACATTGTCTCAGCCTTACTGTTGGAGGAAATGAGATGGAGAAATATGGAGGGTCATAATGGAGATGCCTTATCTGTACGAGGAATGTCCCAGAACAGAAACAAGAATAAGGTTTTGAGTGGGAGATCTAAATCTAGAGGGAGATATAAATCTCCTGGAAATTTTGTAAAGGTGTGCTGGAAATGTGGAAAGGAAGGGCACTACAAAAAGGATTGCAGATCTAAAGCTCCTGAGAAAGGAAAGGGATCTGATGATTGTCCTTTTACAGAGGCAAAAACCACCTAGGATGAAGGTGGGGATGTGTATTTGGCTTCTTCTTCAAATAAACATGTAGATCATGAGTCATGGTTGATTGATTTGGGTGCATCCTTTCACTTCACTCCCCAAGGGAGTGGTTCTGCGAGTATGAGAAATATGGTGGTGGTGATGTCTTCTTAGGTGATGATAGGAAGGCCATAATCATCAGATGTGGAAAATTCAAGATGAAGCTGCAAGTGGAAGGATTAGAACACTTCCCGGTGTTCTGCACATTCCTGTATTGGCCAGAAATCTGATTTCTGTAAGCAATATGGATGATGCAGGTGTAAAAACCGTGTTCGAGAAAGATACCTGTAAGATGGTTCGGGAGCACTAGTATTAATGTGGGGAGTTTGGATTGGAACTCTATACAAGCTTCAGGACAACACTTTTATTGTTGGGTGCAATAGTTCTGTGGTTCCCGAAAGTGGAGCGGAAAGCCTAGTGGTCTCTGGAGAAAATACCATTCTATGGTATCAAAGGCTTGGACATATTAGAGAGAAGGGCCTTCGGATACTGCATGGAAATGGTATGGTAGAAGGTATGTATAATAACTCTCTGGATTTAGATTTTTGTGAACAATGTGTATATGGGAAGCAGAATCATGTGAGTTTTCCTTCTAGTGCTAAGAGGGCGAACAAGATATTAGAGCTTGTGCACAGTGATGTGTTTGGACCTGTGTCGGTTCCATCACTGGGTAAGTCTGTGTACTATGTTTCATTCATATATGACTTATCAAGGAATACATGGATATATTTCTTGAGGAAGAAATCTGAAGTCTTTGATAGATTTAAATAATTTAAGGCTCTGGTGGAAAAACAGACTGAGAATAAGATAAAGGTGCTAAGGACATATAATGGTGGGGAGTTCTACAAGAAGGAATTTGAAGATTTCTATAAGAATTTTGGTATAGCATGGAAAAATACTACTCCATACACACCTCAGCAAAATAGAGTTGTAGAAAGAATGAACAGAACGCTGATGGAAAAGGCAAGAAGCATGCTTAGTGGTACCGAGTTAGGACAAGAATTCTGGGCAAAGGTAGTGGAGACTGCATGTTACTTGGTTAACAGATCACCTTCATCAGCATTGGAGGATAAGACTCCACATGAGCTATGGACTGGTAAGAAACCCTCTCCTTTACATCTGAGGGTATTTGGATGTGATGCATATGTACATGTTCCAAAGGAGAAAAGGACCAAGTTGGATAATAAATCTGAAAGGTGCATCGTTATTGGGTATAAGGATGGTTTAAAGGGTTACAAGCTTTGGAACCTAGAAATAAGAAAGGTTGTGTACAACCGATATGTGGTGTTTAGAGATGTGAAAGATGTTGTTAAACATGAAGTACTACCAAAGGAACCTGAGAAGATAGAGTTTGAGCTAAAGGATAATGAATCAGACTCTACAATAGAAGAAGACTCAGAAGAGGAAGAGCCACAAACTCCAGCTGTGAGAAGATCATCTTGGGAAAGAAGACAACCAGAAAGGTATAGTCCATCTTCTTTCTATTCAAAAATTTCTTTAACTATAACTAATGATGATCCTAGAATTGTCAGGGAGGCAATAGGTTCAGAGGATGGAAAAATCTGGAAGGAGGCCATGGTTGATGAAATGGCATCCTTGCATAAAAATGAGGCATGGGATCTGGTAGAGTTTTCAGCTAGAAGGAAGCCCATCGGGAGCAAATGGGTGTTTAAGAAGAATATGAATGTAGAAGGCAAAGGTGGAGAAATACAAAGCTCGGTTGGTAGAAAAAGGTTCTTCCCAGGTGCCAGGAATTGATTTTGGTGATATTTTTTGTCCTATTGCCAAATTTACTTCTATTAGATTACTTTTATCTATTTCTGTTGCATTTGATTTTGAGGTAGAATAGATGGATGTGAAGACAAAATTTCTTCATGGGGATCTAGAAGAGGAGATCTACATGAAACAACCTAAAGGCTTTATGGTGAAGGGGAAGAAAGAACTGATATGCAGGTTAAAGAAGTCTCTGTATGGGTTAAAACAGTCACCAAGGATGTGATATCAAAAATTTGATACCTATATAAGGGGACTTGGCTTCACCAGAAGCAAGGAAGATCATTGTGTTTATTTTAAATTAATTCGTGACCATGTTATTTATTTGGTCTTGTATGTGGATGATATGTTTTTGATTGGAAATGACAAAGAAATTAACCAAGATTTGAAGACCCAACTTTTCTCCAAATTCGACATGAAGGATCTTGGTGTTGCAAACTATATTTTGGGCATGGAAATTAAGAAATATCGGGAAAAGAGGAAGCTCTGGTTAAACCAGAGGAAATATGTCGAGACTATATTGCAGAGGTTCAATATGTAGGATAGTAAATCGGCGAATGTTTCGATTCCTGTAGGTACAAAGATATCTGCTAAACAGTGTCCCAAGACACAAGAAGAAGAGGAGGATATGTCCCGTGTTCCATATGCAAGTAAAGTGGGTAGCTTGATGTTTGCAATGGTCTGTACTAGACGATATATTGCACATGCAGTGGGAGTATTGAGAAGCTTTATGTCAAACCCAGGAAAAGAGCATTAGACAATAGTGAAGTGGGTTTTTAGATATTTGCGTGGCACTAGTGATTATGGCTTGTGCTACCAGGGAAGACTAGGATTGGAAAGAGTGTTGGACATTCGTGGTTTTGTTGATGCAGTCTGGGCTGGAGATTAGGACCAAAGAAGATCTACAAGTGGGTATGTGTTTATCCTATTTGGATGTGTAGTTAGTTGGATGAGTAAAAGACACTCTGTAGTGGCTCTTTTGACTGTAGAGGCTGAATACATAGTAGCCACTCATGCAAGCAAGGAAGAAGTTTGGTTGCAGAGATTGTGTTCAAGTATGGGGTTGGTGTAGCAAGCTATAAGGATAGATTGCGATAGCCAAAGTGAAATTTTCTTGGCTAATAACCCTACTTATCATTCAAAGACAAAGCACATTGATGTTCAATATCACTTTGTGAGAGATATGGTTGAGGCTAAAAGGGTGTTTCTAGTAAAGGTGGACACTTTGAAGAATTTTGTAGATGCATTGATCAAGTCTGTAAGCACTTAGAAGTTCTCTTGGTGTAGACAAACAATAGGTGTTGTAGAACTGGGCTAATGACTAAGCTCTCCTGTGGCCCCCTGCAGAAACAAAACAACAAGTGGGAGAATGTTGGGTTTGTGTTATATTCTTTCCATGACTAATCACGCGTGGGGGTTCATAGGGGGGGGCGATAGCCCCCCCTGTATGTTGCGCTGGGTGCAACATCAAGGGGGTCACAAGAGGGGTGGCAGCCCCCCCTATTGGGGTCCAAGACAGCGCCCCAGAAAAATAAAAATTGGTCCTTATTTTTCGGTGGGCGGACCCGCCCATGGTTTTGTGCATGGGTTTGCACATGGTTTTGGGGTATGATGGTTTTCGCCCCTGGTATTTTGTAGATTTGGTCAAAGAAACTACAGTTATGTTCTAATCTAAGGTTAATGGATTGGGGTTTATGTATGCTTCGGCATGTATATATATGTGTTGTAACACTAAAAGGAATATAATGAAAAATCAAGTTGGTCATCCCGATTTGGGATCCAGGGGAAAATATCTGTGTTTATCTATTTTATGTTTTATGCTCTAGCTATTGTTTATTTTTTGTTTTAATATTCGTTTGTAGATAATTTTTGTACAGGGTTAAAACCTACAGTCTTCGTGTTGTGATTCTCTTTCACTGCAAATTCTTGAACCTATTTTTCAAACCACTCTTCAATTTATTTCTTCTTAGGTCTCCAATGTTTTCTTGGAATTACCCAATCCCTCTCTCAAAATGCTCTTGGCCTCGACAACTGAACCATTTTTTGGCTCAAGGGGTCCTGACCCAGGTTTAGAGGTTAAGGTTTTCCAACAAACCCCTATACTACTGGCCCTTTCGGTAGTGTCCTGCTTGCACAGGCCAAAGTCTCACCCGAAGCAGTATGGGAGGGTGTTGGAACCTGGATTTAGCACCCTGAGAGAGAGTATGAGAGTCAAGCAGATCCCCATTCACAACCTATCAGGTTCGCACAAGACAGGTCTATTCGTAGTTTTGTTAGCAGTCTAATCCGCAGTATACAGAGCTATTACCATGCAGATATCTAGTCAATACCTTCACATCCACGTGCGTATCAGCAGTTATCAACACACAATATCATAACGCATCATTAACAGATTACAGATATACAATAACTCAGACAAATTCATAGCATAAACAGATAACACAGTTGTATTGATAACTACAACAGATCCCAAAGGTTCACATCAACAGTAACACATTAAATCAGATAACACAGAGATACTTTAACGACATCCAAATATGTTAGCATCCAAAACCCAGCACAATCCAACATAGCCTACACACACAACCATCAGGGTCCACACACAACAGCACTAAGGATCTCCGCGCACACAACCAACAACAGTGCTTACCCAAATGACCCAACAAGAGATCTAACTATTATCCTCTTGTATTTTACAGAAGTCACTAGGTGACTGTGGATGTTCTACAAGTAACTAAAGATAGCATTATTTGGTGATCAGCTACCTTTAGAAATCTCACTGCCTTCATTATCCTAAAGAAGCCAATTTCACTATTTTTCATCTTTGCCTTCTCAGTTTACTTTGCTGATCTAAAAAGACTCATTCTGGGCTATTTTTCCCATTTTCACTCTCCCTCCCTACCCACACTCTCATTCACTCATTCCCCCTTTGAAAAACCCATTGTTCCCTCAAAAACCCCTTTTTCTTCATCCCCTTCCTCTATTTTTCCAAAACAATGTAAAAAACCCTCTCTTTTTTTACATTGTTTTAATTCAAATTTTTAAATTGTCGAGACCCCCACCTTTATAAATAAATATCTGTCTTATTTGTTTATAAAACCCGACTTTGGATCTAACCCGACCCTTTAAAGGTTTAAGCCCCCACGCCCTAAGACCTTAAACTCCCTTGCACCACATGACCCTAACCCCACTCCTATTCTCTTCACCCTAAGCCCTTTCCCCTTAAGCCCCAACCTACATGCATTTAAAACCCATGCTCATATAACATTTACCCCACTTTCTATATAGCCCCCAACCTTATTATACACAAATCCCGCATTTTTTTTTGAAACCTGCACTAAACGACAAAGCCCTGCCATGTCATCCTTCCCCGGGCACCATCCTAAACTATTCTACACCATCGATCTCTGCCCTTGAGATTCGACAGCCCGCACAGCATATCGCAAATCAAATAGTGCCCGGGTTATTTCTTTCAAACATTGAAAAATGGGTGATTTTTCCCTACCACGTGTCACTCGCTGAACCCTGTCGCACTCCCGCCTTGAAAACCATTACCGCCTCCTCTGTCGTGTAAAACCATTTCCTTGTTTTCAAAACCCGCTTATCCCTCTATGCGAAAATTCAAAAAGCCCTGACTTCGTTCAAATTTCATACTGGTTCTGCCTGAGGAACCTAACCCAGGACACCTTTCTACACCCTCCGACAGCCCAAAAACCTCAGAAAAAGCAGTAAACCCTCCCCGCAGGCTTTAAAGACTAAATTGTTTGTTTCATGTACAGGTTTAATGTCAGAAATGAAAATAAATGCATTCCAATGGTTCAGAAATGATGGATGAATATCTAGGTGATAATCTAGAGATTTAATTTAGGTTTAAGAATACGAGAGGCTCTGCATCAAGATTAATCATCGATGAAACATGATCGTCGATGGTTTTTTAACCCTCCAACACGGAGTAAATGCATCCCTGCACTAGGAACACAGATAAATCAAAGCAAGTAAGGAGAAAGGTAGTCAAATGACTGTAACGAAGCAAAAGACAAGGTTAGAGAGGCTAATCACTCATCAAAATATAAAACCAAAGGATTAGCCAGCAAAGCAGAGTTTAAGGATATTAAAGATAGAATATCAAATATTAATGAAAAGGATTAAGTCCTAACACAAAGATAAAGGCAGACTAAGTCCAGAAACACATTCGAATGACTCAGATCCACAATAGTTACTTCCTTAAGAAGATATTTTTCCACATACAACATGATTTTTTTCAATAAAGCATCAAAAAGTTATTACACACAGCCATAGATATTTTCCAGCTACCAGTAGTTATTGTAAAGTTATTAAAAATCCTTAAAGTCAAATATTTCACCTAAATCAAATCAGAAGTTAAGATAGAAGTTATTATTTCAAAGAAACACCTTAAGATATTTTTGCCTTGGGCCTTGCATGGTCTCGAAGGTCAAAAACACATTAAATCTGTAATAAATGACATCTAGACCCTAGCTTAGGATCACGTCCTCATTTCTCCAGTTAAATATTGCATGTATTATTCATTTTTAATGTTGGTTTCTTAGTTAAATTTGAGGATTGATGAGTTGTTGAGCTAGTTGAGGAATGTTAGGTTGGATTTTAGAAAGCTCTAAGTTGCAGAGAGCTATTTTACATGAAGTATGTAACTAGTTTGAACATCAATAATACAAGCACATTCACAAGATCCTTGAGCTATGTTAATGGTGAAATTTTCCTTCTTTGTCACCGTTTTTCTCATGATTTACATTCTGTCCATATTCTCTGATAAAAGAACAGAAATTTTAGAGTAGGATATGTTGTCTTAGCATGCTATTTCTATCTGCATTCTTTATCTTTATGTTTTCTTCTACAAGATCTGATTGGAGGATTCTTAATTTCCCTCCAGTTCCATCTAGCTTGTTGTCTTAGAAACAATTCAATAGAGTGAAACCAGGGAAATTTATGGTGAGCCCATGTTCATTGGTACAGATTGAGATATTGTTTCTAAGACCTTATTTGAAGTATGCTTAGTAGAGTCTAAACCAAGGAAGTCTATGGTATTCCCTGTCCTCTGGTCTGCCTCAAAATGTTGCTTTAAAGGTCTTTTGAGTGTTGAGTTTAAGAAGATAGGCTTTTGTTTGCTCTTTAGCTGCTCTCACTATTATCTTATGTGTTTTCTTTGTCTGAAAGCAATTCTTGAATTGTTGGATTGTTGTCTTAAAAGGTTACTTATTAAAGTTTGGTCAAATAAGTCTATGGTAAGCCTTTTCCTTTGGTTTCCTTCAAACAATTACCTAAAAGGCTTTTCTTGTCTAAGTAGAGCGAGAAAATTCTTAACTGAATATAGCTTTGCTACCTTCACAACTTCTTATTGTTTCATATCACAATCTAATCTAAAAGATCCACTTGCTATAGTTAGTTTTCCCTATGAAAACCCTTTCAGAGTTGATGAGCAATTAAACCCTTTTATGACTCCATAGCCCAATGGTATTATGTTTTCTCATAGGCTATATTTTTAGCTGAAACATTCCCCCAATTAATCCTACCTTTGATCTCTCAATTGACCATTCAATCAACCAAAACAAACAAGACCTTAGAACTTCATAACTAGCCTAATATCATAAACAAAGCACAAAGAAATATCATTTGAAAACACATACATAGAGAGATCCCTCTCTGTATCCAGGAAGGTTAGGTCCTAGGATTCCAAAGTGGTTCTGATGTGGCCTGTTGGTGTCTCGTGTTTTGATAGTTTGGAAAATCAAAATACAAGGCAACATCAGAACCAATCTTTAGAGTTATAGGATCTAGTCCTCCTGTTCTCAGAGAGGGATCTCTCAAATGTTTGTTTGCAAAAGTTTATCGTGTGTGCTTATAGTATTGGTTTTAGAATAGTTATTAAGTACAGGTGTTTATTGTTTGTTTGTTTTGTTGGAATGATACAACAGAGCATGAAAGGCCTAGGAAAGATATATAGGACAGTGAAATATCTGTTTCATTGGGTAATGGAGTCAAGAAAAGGTCATAACACACTTGTCAAGGATATGGGATATCAAAGGGAAAATCTAACTTGGCCACAGGATCCTTTTGTTTTTGGAATGAGATGGACATTAATGGTTTGGAAAGAGAGGTCTAATTCTCAACAAAGGGAATTCAAAAACATAATTTGAACAAGTAAAGAGTTTCTTTGATAGACAGGGCTAACCATGAATTATACAAATAACACCTTCAAGCAAATAATGATTTCAAAAAAACTTTTAAAATGAAATCTAAGATTCGGGGAACACCCTATTTCCTCAAAGATTTTAGTTTAAAGGACTTAGAAACATAAACAATTTACTGATAATCATAGTCATAGAAGAGGGAACACATAGAAACATCTATGATCATAATTATAATGACCTTTAAGCCAACTGTTTAAGTGAGGACAAAGGGCAAGATCAAAACAGACCTCTTTGATTCACTGTAAGCAAAAAATTCAAAGGGAGACTTCGATAACAGTTTTTAAGTGGCAGCAGACAAGCAGGGAGAACCATAAATCATGCTGAAACCAACTATTTAGACTATTAAGGAAATAAATAAGCATGAATACTAAAGATAAAGTTTAAAGCCTCTAAAATACTTTAGCAGAAGAAAACATAAAATAGTGAAGGATGAACAAGTCTAAGGTGCTTCCAGGAGTCATTTCTTAGCCTAATACTTTCTATCCTACTGTAGTAAGAAATTATGGAACATAATGAAAACAGGGGAAAAACATAAAATAGTTCAGAATACTTCACCAACAGCCAAGCTCATGGATCCAATGATAGAGCCTTCTCAAAAAAGCATGCAACAACATCATCAAGACCTCCAAGACTTCAATTTGTTCTTCAACTTCAAAGGACTATGTATTGATTTCAGAGAGTTTCAATATTACAGCTTGTGATCAAATAACAAACAACTTCTTATCTTCTACAGAAGTATTTATAGAAGGACGAGGAGGTGAGATCTGATAAAAGATCTCTCAAGAAAATTAATACAAATTCAAGACTTCTTGGCCTTTTGAGGGGCTCGATGAAGAAGTTTACAGGTGGTTCTGCATTAATTGTTTTACAATTAATATTTAAACTCAGTGGGAGCTTTGTTGACTTCCAGGCTCTGCATAACGTGGAGTAATCCAAAAGATGTTTTGTTGCATAAGCTTCCTGTGGCAGAATTAACTTCTGGGCAGCACTGGAGGCGGATATTTCTTCAATCAATAACTTCGGCCTTTGTTTTGAATGGTTTGAGGCAACAGGTGGCTCTTGTAGTAGCTGAGGAATCAATTCGCCTCAAATGCAGGTGGTGGAAACCTTTCTGTCAGTTTAAACACTTATAATTTCTCCTGACTGTGTTTAATTTAGGAAATTAAGCTTTTGATAATTATTTTTAAGCCGTAATTCCCTAAATCTGTCTTCAATCTTCATCTCTACTGCGTTCTATTCTTCAACACATACTCTTTTTAAATACGATTTTGAACCATAGTGTCTTGTCAATGTGTAGAGCCGCACTGGGCCTTAAAGGTATCAATTATCATAGAGCATCAACAAAAAATGAATAGATCTTGGCGGACGGGCTCTTTTAATGTAAAATAGGCACGGGAAACGTGTTTCCCGACCTTCGACCTTTCTTCATTGTATAATGAAAAACCATCAAAAACACTTGCAAAACACAGAAATAGTTAAAAAAATCCTACGAAATGGGTCAAACTGCTTCAGAAGGTGGGATAGGAGCATAGCTGTTGGATCTGGACACGTGGATGGTCTAGATATAATCGGGAGATCGCAATCGGCGGGAGGAGAAAAGGGGTGCGATGGAAAAACTCCGATGCGATTGCGCGATCGGAGGGCTGATGCGATCAAGCGGTGGTCGTTGATCTAAGAACGAGATCAACGGTGGGGAATGAATCGGGGGAGTCGCAATCGAAGGTTAGGAATAAGGCGATGTGATTAAACATTGCGATGCGATTGAAATCGCCGATGCGATGGAGCGATGGCCATTTGATTGTCATTCGATTCAACGGCAGGGATTAGTTCTAGAGTGCACCGGCGGAAAAAACTTTATAACTTATGAAACCAAAGTTTTCAACCAAAACAAAGGTTTTTTAATGGATCGAGATATACATATATGATAGGCACCCGACTGTGGGGCCTTTGGACTTTATGCAACGTCATATGTCTGAGGCATTTTAAAACAAAAGGGGCCAATTGCAATCGGGCCATCAGGCCCGGTCTTTTTAATCTACCCATTGGAAAATTGCGATGTGATCCAACGCTTGGGACTTCGACACTCGGTCCTGGGCATAAGTCATATCAAATGGGGGCAGGGAAATTTTAACACATAAGACCTAATCACATCAGAATTTTAATGCAGGTATTTCAATCTAACCATTGTGGAAACTCCGATTACGATTGCGCGATTGGTCTTTTTAATCAACCCATTTTTATATTAAAACACGTGCTTTGGTTTTTTTAAGTTAAAAATTTGGAAAAGTGGGTTTTTCGTTTTACAAAGGGAAAATCGGATCTGGGAAGAAATTTTAGAAGGTATTAAGCGCCTGGAGGCGGGCCCACTGGATATATATATATAAAAATAATGCGATCGGGAGTTTTTTCAATACAAATTTTAAATCTCATTGGAGGTATTTCAATACAAAACATAATCACAATCGGAACTTTTGGAAAGAGCACAAGTTTCGTGCATTTGGATATTTCCAATGCGTTAGCGCTCGGGGTAATAACTCTTGGTTTTTCAAAAGAAACATGAGATCTGGAGTTATATCAAAGGGAGCTGATCGCATCGGGATTTACATGATGCAAAGCTAATTGCATCAGAACTTTTGGTCTATGGCAAAAGACTTGCGTTGTTCGAAATTTTGCGATGCGATCAGCGCCAAAAGGCTTTGGCGTTTGGTTTTAACGCATGGGCATGTGGGGGGAAGTGGTTAGGACTTAGCCCAAGGGGCTTAAGTCCATAGAAAAAACTTGTATTTTCATGAATTCTTCATAGTTTTCAAAGGAATCGAGGGGTTCGAAAATAGTTAAAAAATGAGTTTTCAACTATGGAAGGGTGATTTTCATGAAAGGAAAACATGAAAAACGGAGGAAATCTATGGGGAAAAGGGAGAGAAAATGAAGGTTAGTTGTGAAATGGGAGAAGGGGAAAATGATGGTTTTTTGCAGCAGTTTCTTCTTTTTGGAATTTAGCATAATTCTCAGAGTATAAAATGGAAACAACAAATGAAGATTTTGGACAGAGGCATGAGGCCTTTAAGAGTCTTCAAGAGCCAAAACTTTTTTGCAATAAAATTTGTTCCTTGAAGGCTCCAAAATCATTTAGCCACCATTTGGTATGACAAATTTTATAGGTGGCTAACAGTGGCTCCACTTGGGGATGGTGCCTTCTTGAAGGCATCAAGAATTTCAGACCTGCATTCTCTGAGATGCTGATCAGTTGCCTCATCCATTGGGCTAATTTCTTTACTTGAATGATCTTCTTCTTTTTTTTCGAAATAAGTTAGCAGCCATGGAAAAACATTTTATATTTTATCAACAAGCTTTCTACCTACCCAATCCTACAGGTCTAACATTTTTTTCTTCATTAGAGTGCACTTGGATTGGCAAACTCTCTTACAAAATTTTATTCTTTTTGAAAGAAAAAAATCTAATCTATTTCTACTCCTTATTTCTCCATGGATTCAGATTAAACAGTTGAATCCATATAATTCTCTACCTAATATACTATCTGTTGGGATTAAACTATCCAACAGACTTTTATTCTCTAATTTTGCTAAAACAGAAATTTAAAAAGCATTCAAGTTAGGATTGATCAATCTAATTTGATGCTAATCTATGGCATAAAAACAAGTTGCACATATATTTTTATTTTCAGAAAATTAAATCAAAATTGGAAGGTTTAAGATCTGAAAATTCAAGCACTTCCTTCACTCTTTTTACAGCTCTTTTTTGACTCTTATGTGAGCTGTTTCTTCCTTGCTCTCTGGTTCAGATTTTGAGCTAATTAGAACCAGATTTTCTTCTTCTTGACTCAGAAAAATAAAACAGATTTGAGCCATCTCTCTTTTGGAAACTTAGATTCAGATTTTGAACATGTTTGAACCTTTCATTTCTATCCTAATCTATCTACTGATAAGCCAAGATTAAACAGTTTGGCCAATCGAATTCACTATCCTATCAACAGAAAATTTAAAGACTAATTAGTCAAGATTAGACAGTTTGACTAACTAGAAGTGTGTTTTTCAGTAGTGGCATTTAGGCTTGCACACTTTCAGATTGTTTCTCTTTTTTGGTATGAGGTTGTACCTTTATTGTTTTTAAAATCTGCCCTCTTTTCTTTCTTTGTTTTTTCTAACTTTGAATGCAATGGTTAGATTATGATACTTACAATGAAAAATAAAATTCTTTAAAACTTTAAGATTCTTGGAAAAAGTAATGCTTGAGCATCCTTCCATTGACAAGACCTCCATACAAATCTTCTCCATTCAATTCTCTCAAGAAAAATGCATTATGACCCCTCTCAACATGAACAATATAAAGCCCTTTCCACAAGTTCTCAAACATTCCATGTTTTCCCTTCTCTTCTCTTCTTGAATCCCATTTAAGAACAACATTTCCAATTTGGAAATCGTTTGCCTTAGTCCTCTTATCAAATAGTTTCTTTATATTTTCTTGGACTAACTATGTTGTCTCATAAACTTCTTCTCCGGTCTGCTGTAAATGGATTGTTTGGTTGATCCTTCTCTGCATATCATTTTCTTCAATCTGCACTTCTTGAAGGAGTTTCATGAATGGAACTCCTAATGAGGTGGGAAAAACCGCATCCATGCCATAAACTAACTGATAGGGGGACATATTTATTGACTTCTTTGTAGTTAATCTATCAGCCCATAAGGAATGAACCAACTTACTATGCCATGATTTCTGATTTTTCTCCAACAATTTTTTGATTATATTGAGGAGAATCTTGTTGGAGGATTCATCTAATCCATTTCCTTGGGGATAGTAAGTAGTGGAATGGCCCAAGTTTATGTGGTATTTGTAACAGAAATCAACCATTTTCTTAGATTTAAAAGCAACAGCATTGTCTGTTATGATTTTTCTGGGACAACCAAATCTGGATAGGATATTTGTTTCAAGGAACTTGATAATGACAGAGTCATTAGCATTTCTGGAGGGTATAGCTTCTATCCACTTGGTAAATAAGTCAGTGGCTGTGAGGATCCACTTATGCTGAGCTGAGGAGGATGGATGAATTTCCCTAATGAAGTCCAGCCCCCATTGTTGAAAAGGTGCCTCAACTCTGATAGGATGTAAAGGTAAGGGAAGGATTTTTCTTTTGCCATCAAAGATTTGACACTTATGGCAAGACATGACCAGCTTTTGAGTGTCTGGGAAAAGGGTAGGCCACTAGTAACCAGATCTAAGAATTTTGTTAGCTGTGACCTTCCAGTAGAGGTGACCTCCACATTCTCCATCATGCAATTCATGCATGATCTTTCCTGCGTCGTCTTCAAGTAAACATTTAAGAAAAATTCCAACAGCATTTTTCCAATATAATACTCCATCTAAGATACAAAAACTCAAAGCCTTTTGTTTCAAGAATCTAGCTTTAGTTTTAGACAACGAAGGAGGGGTATTTAAATATAAAAGCACATAAATAATGTCAGCATACCAAGGAGAATTTAGAAATTTTTCTTCAATAACAAGAGCATCAGATTCTTCTATTTCTTCCAACACATCTACCATATTGATGTCTAGTGCTTGGAAGTTAGACTCAGCCATAAGTTTTGCTAATCCTTTCCCTTTAACTAGTTTGGTGGGCCTAATTTCTAAGTCATATTCAAGAATAGTTGCAATCCATTTTCCCCTTTTACCATCAGGGTCTTGACTTAGAATGTCCTTGACAATAGTATGTGGAACAAAAGCAATTATGTGAGAGTGTAAAATATAGACTCTAAAGTCCTTTAAATCTTTCACTAATGCTAAGGCTTGCTTCTCCATGATGTTATATTTGAGAGGAGCATCTCTTAAGGCCCTACTAAAGAAGGATATTGGTTGTTCTTGCCCTAAATCATTCTTTTGAAGCAAAACTGCAGCTATTGTATGTTCAGATGCAAAAGAAAAAATGTAAAAGTCTTTGGTAAAATCAGGACTAATCAGGACTGGTGTTTGGGTAAGAGCTTGTTTGACCAGTTCGAATGATTGTTTAGCTGGTAAAGTCCATTTTACACCCACATATTTCTTAAGCATGTTTGTAATGTTTTTTAATAGCTCAGCAAGGTTGGGGATAAACCTTCTCAAAAAATTAATCTTTCCAATGAACGATTGTAATTCTTTGAGGCTTCTTGGATGGCTGATTTGCAATATGCCATCTATCCTTGTAGGGTCTATTTTGATTCCTTCTTCTAAAATTATATGACCAAGAAGCTTTCCTTCTTGGAGACCGAAAAGAATCTTCTTGGGATTCAATGACAAGCCAAATTTCCTACATTTCTCAAAAACTTTTCGTAAGTGAGTCAAATGTTCTTCATCAATTTTTGAAAAGACAGTTATGTCATCAAGGTAAATAATTATGAAATAGAAAATATATTCAGAGAAGGCTATGTCCATGGCCCTTTGGAAGGTAGCCCCTGCATTCATTAACCCGAAAGGCATTTTGACATACATAAAGGTGCCCCAAGGTGTGGTAAAAGCAGTTTTGATTTCATCACTTGGGAGCACTAACACCTAGTTGTAACCCGAGAACCCATCTAAGAGTGATATCCTTTTTGAACCAACTACCCTCTGAAGTATATGATCCATCTTGGGCAATGGGTAGTTGTCTTTTAGGGATGCTCTGTTTAAGTTTCTGAAGTCAATACAAAGTCTGATCTCTCCTGTCTTTTTCCTAACAGAAACTAAGTTTGATACCCATTCTGAAAATCTAACAGGTACTATAATGCCAACATTATGCATATTTTCAATTTCGGCTCTAACTAAAGGCAATAAAAGTGGGTTTATTCTCCTCAGTTTTTTTTTAAGGGCTTTTGATTTTCCTTCAAGGGAATCTTGTGTTGAATGATGCTGGTATCGTAAGACTTCAGATCTGTGTATGCCCAGGAAAAAAAATCTTTAAACTCTTTAAACAGATCAATGTATCAAGATTTTATGTGAGTTGGAAGAGTGCTGGACAATTTAATCATCTTGGGTTCCTTTGGGGAGCCTATGTTGTGTTCTTCTACATTTGTTTCTACAAGCTCCATTTTTGGTTCTTTGGCTACATCATTAAAGTCGAAAAGGTGTTCCAACGGTGAGAGACCTCTTGGAATTGAACCGTTCTTAAATTCTAAAACTTCCAGGTCTTTTTGGCCCACGTTTTCAATCGACTCTGCTTCAAACGTATTCTCATAATGACTTATATCAGCAAAGTGTGTTATTTCAGCTTCTAGGATTTCTTCGATATATGGACATTTTTTATTATGGCTCGATTCTGATGTAGGTATGGAAAAATCGTTTTCTGACCTCAAGAAATCATCTATGTGTTGGTCAGAATCAAAAACTTGCCAGTGGTCTACTTTATCAGGCACTGCAGGCCTATGTTTTACTTTTACACTAAGTTGTTCATTTATCTTAGGTATTTGACAGTTACTGGCATTAAAAGCGAGTTCATTTGCTAAACGATTAAACGCTCTAGGAATGAAAACAAGTTCGTATTTGTCAAAGGTTTTCAATAAATCGAGAGCAGCATTCTAATATTCCCTAAGCCTCGGATTTCTGGCTTAGTATTCGCCTTTGATTTCTTTTATGATAAGTTCAGAATATCCTAAGATTGTTACCTTTTGGGCTTGTAATTGTTTGAGCAATTGTAAACCTAGGAGAAGTGCTTCGTACTCAGCAATATTGTTAGTGCATGGGAAATCCAGTTTGTAAGAGAAAATTTGATTCGTATTCTGGATCCATACGCCTGCACATGTGCTTGCTTTATTACAGGATCCGTCAAAGTTTATTGTCCAAATTATGTTTGACTCATTTTCGTTTACTTGTTGCTGTTGATTGTCGATGTTTTGAAGTTGATTTGAGGGAAGATTTGATTTTTCTGGAGAATCGATGGGGTCTATGTTCTCTTTATCTTGTTGAGTAATTTTATCTTCGTTACATAAGATAAAGGAATCTAAACTTGATCGAGTAGAATAGATTGGAGTATTGTTCGGTTTGTCTAGGTTGCTCACCATATACTTCATGTGAGATTCCCTGTATAGTCTTCTGTTTTGGTTAAAAACAGGGATGGTGGCATAAGACATGTCCATTTGAAGGCTTCCTTGAAGTTTGGCTCCCCAAGATCTTGATAAGAGCATGCCATACGTAGGGGGAATGTTAGCTACAACTATATCCATAACTAAACTCTTAGCAGGGATTTGAGCTAAAGTAACACATAAATCTTTGATTAAACCCAAACACTTGACTCTGCTTGAGTCAAAGGAATACAATTCTTTGTATGGTTTAGTAATTTCTAAGCCTAAGCTTTCCATCACTACCTTGGGCATTAGATTGTGTGAAGCTCCTGAGTCTAACATAGCATTGTGTAAAATTTTCTCATGTATGTTCAAGCTAACATAGAAGGGAGGGACAAACCCTTCTTGGTATTTTCCTTCAACTTCTGGACCAAACAACAACTCAGGTTTATCATCTGTTAGGTTCAAAGTGTCAGTATCACTTCCTAAGTTCAAAGCTTTCAAAACTTGGTTTTTGTACACCTCTTGGGTTACTACTTCAGCCAGGGGAATGGTAATTTTTATCTTAGCAATCTCTCCCTCAAGGCTGAAAGGAATAATTGACTTGTTGATATTTACATCTGCTTTTTCAATTGAATTCTTTTCAGCAATTTTGATTTGCTGAACCTTATTTGGATTAGTAATTGGGACAGTTTTGTTAGGACCACTAGCTGAAGTGCTAGGGGTACTTTTTTCAACATTTGGCTGAATATTTTTGTCTTTATTTAAGTCTGGTTTTTTGGCCAAAATTTTTGTTTTCTCCGCTGTCTTTTTGGGCTGAGTTTCTGTGTTTTTCTTGACAGCAGTATTAGTGTTCTTGTCTTTTAAGTTATCTATGCTTCCCTTACTCCTAAGATCATACTGTTTATGTACTTCCATAATTGCATTTTCAAAACCCAATCTATAGTCATCAGAGTCTTCATAGGTGTTTGTATTTTGATCATAAGAGAAGAATCCTTGTTCTTCCTCAGTGAGGAAAACATCATCTCCACTGTTTGATCCAATCAAGTTTACATGAGCTTATTCTAACCTTTCAAACTCTCTATCTTCCTCATATTGATCTACATAGTTTTGTTGGAAGGGAGGTCTAATCTGTTGGCCATTCTCGTTCTGTTTGTCTTGATTGTTTTCTCTTCTATAATTCTGATTTCTATTTCGAGGAGTAGCTTGGTTTTGATTTGCTTGTGATTTCTCAATTATGCTCATCTATTTCATCATTTCTTCCAACATCCTCTCCATCTTTGAACTTCAAGTAGAAGGAGTGGATTCCTCTCTAAAAGATACTCTCTTCTCAGTTTTCATTCTTGCTCTTTTCTCCATTAAGTTTACTTCCACAGAAAGAGCACCCTTTTGCATATCTTCAAGAGTTGCAAAATCTCTCTCTCTCAGTTGATATGTCATGTTAGAGTCAAACCCTTCAAGAAATTTGTTCAAAGCTGATCCTTGTGGAGGTTTTAGTTCCGAGGAAAGTGCATTATACACACTATTGAATATATTGTAGTAAGCCTGCACACTTTCCCCAGTGTTTCTATGGAGGTTCTTGTAGTCAGAAAGGACTTGGAGAGGGTTTTTCTTTACTTCCCATTTGTTTAAGAACGTTTGATGGAAGCCTTGGAGATCATTAATACTATTGGGGGCTAAACCTTTAAACCACTTTCTTACATCTCCCCCTAGGCTCTGAGAAAATAACCTAAGCTTGAAAGTATCATCATCAATTTCATTCCTGTCAAAGTAGTCATTCATTTTATCTACATGTTGTGATGCAGTTGTAGCATTGTTAGCATCATATAATGGAATTTTGGACTGATAGTCCTGTGGAAGATTTACTAATAGTGCAGGAAGGACTAGGGGAGCATACCAGGCTGCCATAATAGGTGGTGGGGGTGGATTTACAAGGAGCGGATTAACAACAGGAACAGTGGGCTGAGGTGTAGTGGTTTGAATAGTGGATGCAGGGTGAGTAGAAGTGGATGGACCAGGAATAGACTGTTGAGCTGATCTTGGATGAGAGACACCTAAGTTGTGAAGGAAATGTAAGTCAGGAGGTGTTGTTTCTCTGCTACCAAGAGGTTCACTTGTTTCAGGAGATGATAGTGAAGACTCAGAATCTAACTGATCTAAATCACCAAGAGACCTAGTTCTAAAATGCTTTACTAAGTCAACTTGAGATTGTTGTAGAGCTGAAAGTTTTTTAGGAACTGAATTAGCTCTCAAGGGTGATCTGAAAATAGTTGATAATTTAATCTTAGGAGATTTTCTAAGAATAATTTCAGGGTTGTCAACTATTCCCTGTGGGTTTGGGTCAGGGTAGGCTCTAGTATGAATATTTCTAGGAGCCACTATGCTATGTTTTTCAGACCTAGTTAGAAAGAGAGTTTAACCAAATGTGACAATCTTTAAGAGGCTAATTGATCTTTTCAGAAAAAGGAAAATTTTAATCTTAAAGCCTTCTAGCTGAGCTTGTATGATGCTATTAAGACTTGGGGTCTTCCCAGTGGAGTCTTAAGGTCTGTTTTTAGGATTATGGAGTCGCCAGGTGGAATTTTTTAAGCTCCCTTGGAGTAAAAGTTTTATAGTCCACCACCAGGTTTATTATGAAGCCAAACAAAAATTTTTTTGGGTTTTCGAAGTTATTTTTGTCTTATAGGTTATGAGAGTATCCTAAATCTGACTTAACACTTAGCTAGGGTGTCAAAACACATAGAGTTTACTCTTATGGCTTGGTAACTGGAATCCTTCAAGGTTTGATAAGGCTTTATAAGAATCCTAAGGGTTACTTAGTTTGTCACTGATTCAAAAGGTCCTATCATGATTACCATTGCTTGGTAGTGCTTGAAGAAGGTTACTTATGTTATACTTAGACAGTGAGTGTTTTGTTTTGCAAATTTTACTCAAGGTCCCACCGTGATCGCCATTATGTTGGTGGCGATGAGGTGGCTGATAATCACTGGATAGTCTTTGAAAATAAGGGATTTCTGGAGTCCTAAGGGGTACTTAGATTGTCACTAACTCAGAAATGTCCCACCGTGATCGCCATTATGTTGGTGTCCCGTGTTTTGATAGTTTGGAAAATCAAAAGACAAGGCAACATCAGAACCAATCTTTAGAGTTACATGATCTAGTCCTCCTGTTCTCAGAGAGGGATCTCTCAAAAGTTTGTTTTGCAAAGGTTTATCTTGTGTGCTTTTAGTATTGGTTTTAGACTGTTGGTTGTTACATAGGTGTTTATATTTTGTTTGTTTGATGGAATGATACAATGTAACATGAAAGGCCTAGGAAAGATATATAGGACAACGAAATATTTGTTTCATTGGGCAATGGAGTGAGGAAAAGGTCATAACACACTTATCAAAGGATATGGGATATCAAAGGGAAAATATAACTTGGCCACAAGATCCTTTTGTTTTAGGAATGAGATGAACATTAATGGTTTGGAAAGAGAGGTTTAATTCCCAACAAAGGGAATTCGAAAACATAATTTGAACAAGTAAAGAGTTTCTTTGATAGACAGGGCTAACCATGAATTCTACAAATCACACATTCAAGTAAATAATGATTTCAAAACAACTTTTAAAATGAAATCTAAAATTAAGGGAACACCCTATTTCCTCAAATATTTTAGTTTAAAGGACTTAGAAACATAAAATATTTACTGATAATCACAGTCATAGAAGAGGGAACTCCTAAAAACATATATGATCATAATTATAATGAACTTTAAGCCAACTGTTTAAGTGAGGAGAAAGGGCAAGATCAAAACAAACCTCTTTGATTCAATTTCCAGAAGGTATAAGGTAAACTTCAAAAGTGATACTTTAACAATGCTTAAGTAAGCAAGTATGTTGAATAGCTCATAAATCATGCTGAAACCAACTGTTCAAACTATTAAGAAAATAAACAAGCATGAAGACTAAAGAGAAAGTTTAAAGCCTCTAAAATACTTCTGCAGAAGAAAACATAAAAAAATTAAGGATGAACAGGTCTAAGGTGCTTCCAGGAGGCATTTCTTAGCCTAATACTTTTTATCCTACTGTAGTAAGAAATTATGAAACATAATGAAAACAGGGGAAAAACATAGAACAGTTCAGAATACTTCACCAACATCCAAGCTCATGGATCCAATGATAAAGCCTTCTCAGGAACAAACATGCAACAACATCATCAAGACCTCCAAGGCTTCAATTTGTTCTTCAACTTCAAAGGACTATGTATTTATTTCAAAGAGTTTCAGTATTACAACTTGTGATCAAACAACAACCAACAACTTCTCATCTTCTACAGAAGTATTTATAGAAGGACAGAGAGATCTGATAAAATATCTTTCAAGGAAATTAATATTGCATTCAAGACTTCTTGGCTTCCTTTAGGGCTCATCAAGAATTTGAACAGTGGTTCTGCATTAACAATTTTACAATTAATATTTAAAACTCTGGGTGGGAGCTTTGTTGACTTCCGTGCTCGCATAATGTGGAAAGTAATCTTAAGATATTTTGTTGCATGTATTTTCCTGTGGGTAGAATTAACTTTCCGTTGTGTTACTGAGGCAGATATTTCTTCAATCAATAACTTCGGCCTCTGTTTTGAATGGTTTGAGGCAACAGGTGGCTCTTGTAGTAGCTAAGGAATCAATTCACCTTAAATGCAGGTGGAGGAAACCTTTCTGCCAGTTTAAACACTTATGATTTCTTTTGACTGTGTTTGAATCTAGGAAATAAAACTTTTGATAATTATTTTAAGTCTTAATTCCCTAAATCTGTCTTCAATATTCATCTCTGCTGCGTTCTGTTCTTCAACACTAATACTCTTTTTAAATGCGATTTTGAACCATAGTGTCTTGTCAATGTGTAGAGCCGTGATGGGCCTTAAAGGTATCAATTCTCATAGAGCATCGACAAACAGTGAATATAGCTTGGCGGACGGGCTCCTTTAATGTAAAACAGGCACGGGAAATGTGTTTCCCGGCCTTCGGCCTTTCTTCATTATACAATGAAAAACCATTAAAAACACATGCAAAACAAAGAAATAATTAAAAAATCTTGTGAAATGGGTCAAACTTCTTCAGAATGCGGGAGAGGAGCGTAGCCGTTGGATCGGGACACGTGGATAGTCTAGATCTAATTGGGAGATCGCAATCGGCGGGAGGCGAAAAGGGGTGTGATGGAAAAACTCCGATGCGATTGCGCGATCGGAGGGCTGAGGCGATCAAGCGGTGGCCGTTGATCTAAGAAAGAGATCGATGGTGGAGAATGAATCGGGGGAGTCGCAATCGGAGGTCAGGAATAAGGCGATGCAATTGAAATCGCCGATGTGACGGAGCGATGGTTGTTTGATCGATGTTCGATTCAACGGCAGAGATTAGTTCTAGAGTGGACCGGCGGAAAAAAATTTATAACTTATGAAACCAAAGTTTTTAACCAAAACAAAGGTTTTTAATGGATCAAGATATACATATATGATAGGCGCCCGACTGCAGGGCCTTTGGAATTTATGCAACGTTATATGCCCGGGGCATTTTAAAACAAAATGGGCCAATCGCAATCGGGCCATTGGGCTCGGTATTTTTAATCTACCCATTGGAAAACTGCGATGCGATCTAGCGCTTGGGACTTCGACACTCGGTCCTAGGCATAAGTCATATGAAACAGGGGCGGGGGAAGTTTAACACGAAAGACTTAATCTCATCGGAACTTTGATGCGGGTCTTTCAATCTAACCATTGTGGAAACTCCGATTGCGATTGTGCGATCGGTCTTTTTAATCTGCCCATTTTTATATTAAAACACGTGCTTTGGGTTTTTTAAGTTAAAACTTTGGAAAAGTGGGTTTTTCATTTTACAAAGGGAAAAGCGGATCGGGGAAGAAATTTTAGAAGGTATTAAGTGCCGGAGGCAGGCCCACAGGATATATATATATAAAATTATGCGATCGGGAGTTTTTATAATACAAAGGATTAATCACATCAGGGTTTTTCAATCCAAAGAATGATCGCAATCGGGACTTTTGAATAGAGCACAAGTTTCGCGCATTTGGATATTTCTGATGCGATTAGTGCTCGGGGTAATAAATCTTGGTTTTTTCAAAAGAAACATGAGATTTGGAGTTATATCAAAGGGAGCTGATCGCATCAGGATTTATATGATACAAAGCTAATCGCATCAGAACTTTTGGTTTATGGAAAACGACTTGCGCTGTTTGAAATTTTGTGATGTGATAAGCGCCGGGAGGGGCTTAGCACCTGTTTTCCAGGTGTAGGCATGTGGGGGAAGCGGTTAGGGGGCTTAGCCAAAGGGGCTAAAGTCCATAATAAAGACTTGTGTTTTTTCATGAATTTTTCATGGTTTTCAAAGGAATCGGGGGGTTCGAAATAGTTAAAAAATGAGTTTTCAACTATGGAAGGGTGATTTTCATGAAAGGAAAACATGAAAAATAGAGGAAATTTATGGGGAAAAGGGAGAGAAAATGAAGGTTAGTTGTGAGTGGGAGAAGGGGAAAAATGATGGTTTTTGCAGCAATTTTTTCTCTTTGAAATTTAGCAGAATTCTCAGAGTATAAAATGGAAACAACAAATGACGATTTTGGACAGAAGCATGAGGCCTTTAGGAGTCTTCAAGAGCCAACACTTTTTTTCAATAAAATATGTTCCTTGAAGGCTCCAAAATCATTTAGCCACCATTTGGTATGACAAATTTTATAGGTGGCTAACATGGCCCCTGCAGTGTTTTTTCTTTCTAATCTTGTAAATCACAGGGAGCCAACACTAAAAATTTGAACTCAACATCAGACTTAATTATGTTCTACCTTAAGACTCAAAATTTTCATCTATTTATATCGAATTAGCCTACGCTTCCAATGGTCCGCAAACCATGGTTTGCAGACTCTTGGTATACCCTTGACCCATTACAATGCATTCGAGGCTTTGACCCACCTCAAATCCCCCGTGACAGCAAGAAATCATAATCAGCAAGATTATAAAGTCCGGTCCACAGAAACAACATCGTTTTCCAACCAACTTGTGATTCTCCTAGGATCTAGCTCCTTCGAATCCAAGAGGATTCTCTCCGCATGCCAAATATGGATTTATCTAGAAGTTTGGGGTTATGATATTAGGCTAGTTATGAAGGCCAAGGGTTTTTTTGTTTTTGGATGGTTGAGCATGATTACTGTTTGAGGTGGAAAGTCCCAAATGCAAAGAGTTTCAAAGGTGAGAAGTTGCAAGCAATCAGAGTAAGCTTCGGCCAAAAAGATAGATAATTGCAGGTTTTAGTCCATTGGGCTATGGAGTCATAATAGCGTTTAATTGGAACAGCAAGAGGCAAGAGTAGTCTAAGGGGCAAGTCATCTATGTCTAAGGATCTCTTTGAAGTTTGATTTATGGGATGAAATGATACAATAAGAAGGAGAGATAAACAGATGCAGAACAAGAGCAGCCCAGGATCTGATAAGTACTTTTAAACTAGTCAGCCTTTGACATGGACTCAAGAAAAACATAAAAGTAAACTAGGATCTGGTAAGTACTTTTAAAATAGCCAGCCTTTGATACACTTTCGATAGAAAACATCTCAAAACAAAGGAAACTCAAGGCAACCTTTTGAGAAACTGAAGTGTCGCGTTCACCACAAAATCCTCTCGTAGCTCGATTTTACGACTCATTACCAAAACACAAACATAACACGAATGGCCTAAGATCCGGTAAGTACTTTTAAACCAGTTTTTGCTTTTTAACACATTCCAAGGGAAACATTCAGACAGTCTTTGGGGATAAAACTAGGACCAGGGCACACCATATATTCCTTAGTTCATCTCTACTTAACTAATACTGAACATAACATTCAAGAATAATATTCAGCTAAGGCAATAAGATGAGGGAACGCCAACATTCCCATGCTTAAACTGAATTAAATCATTCCTAAATAATACAGATTGGAAGAAAACATGTAAATAAATATTTTCAGTCAGAGAAGGGTACTGATATACAGTAGGTCCTAACTCTATGCATGTTGTTCTTTATAAGAGAATATGAAACACAATGAAAACAGAAACAAAATGACAAGTTACAATGAGAAAAACATCACCGTCAACATAGACCAGATCACTTTTCTTGAACTGGAGAGTGGATCTCTCCGTATGTACAAAGATGGGATTTGTATTTGAAGTAGTGTCAAGGATGTTAGGCTAGTTAT
Organism: Pinus albicaulis; assembly: GCA_034641835.2. Lineage (NCBI taxonomy): Eukaryota > Viridiplantae > Streptophyta > Pinopsida > Pinales > Pinaceae > Pinus > Pinus albicaulis. Next base: position 869,743,904 of record CM076570.1, on the reverse strand, counting down.
GAAGGCCAAGGGTTTTTTTTTTTTGGATGGTTTAGCATGATTATTATTTGAGGTGGAAAGTCATAAATGCAAAGAGTTTCAAAGGTGAGAAGTTGCAAGAAATCAGAACAAGCTTTGGCCAAAAAGATAGATAATTGCAGGTTTTAGTCCATTGGGCTATGGAGTCATAATAGGGTTTAATTGAAACAACAAGAGGCAAGAGTGGTCCATGGGGTAAGTCATCTATGTCTAAGGATCTCTCTAAAGTTTGATTTATGGAATGAAATGATACAATAAGAAGGAGAGATAAACAGATGTAGAACAAGAGCAGCCCAGGATCTGATAAGTACTTTTAAACTAGTCAGCCTTTGACATGAACTCAAGAAAAACATAAAAGAAAACTAGGACATGGTAAGTACTTTTAAACTAGCTAGCTTTTGATACACTTTCAATAGAAAACACTTAAAAACAAAGGGAAACTCGAAGGCAACCTTTGGAGTAGAAACTAGCGGGCCAGGCTCACCACAAATCCTCTCCTAGCTCTGCTTTTACTTAGTTACTTTCAAGACAAACACAAAGATAACACAGAATGGCCTAATATCTGGTAAGTACTTTTAAACTAGCCAACTTTTAACACATTCCAAGGGAAACATCCAGATAGTTGTGAGGATAAAACTGGGACCAGGGCTCACCATATCTTCCTCATTTCATCTTCACAAAACATATACTGAAAATAACATTTAAGAATAACATTCAGCTAAGACAATAAGATGATGGAACGCCAACATTCCTATGCTTAAACTGAATTAAATCATTCCTAAATAACACAGATTGGAAGAAAACATATATATATATATAGATTTTAAGTCAGAGAAGGTTACTGATGTACAGTAGGTCCTAAATCTATGCATGTTGTTCTTTATAAGAGAAATTGGGACACAGTGAAAACAGAAACAAAATGACAAGTTACAATAAGAAAAACATCACCATCAACATAGACCAGGATCCCATAAATCAGCTTGTATTGATGCTTCAAACCAGTTACAGCTTTAAGTCCAGCGCTTTAGTTTAGAAACCATCTACACATCTCAGCCTAACCTATCTATCACCAGCAGAGCTTCAAGAGTGAGTGAACACTATTTACAATCAGAGATTTAAGCTCAAGTGTATATCAAAGTTCTGCAACCAACCCCTCACTCATCTTCTGCTGTAGTATATATAGAAGGATGAGGAGGTGAAATGTGATAAAAGATCTCATTTACAATTAATAAAAAATTAATGGCTCATTGGCTTTTGAGGGGCTCAATGAAGAAACTTACATACATATCCTCTGTATTAAATGATTTACATAATGATTAAGCTTGGTGGGAGCTTTTTTTGACCTTTAAGGCTCTGTGTGGCGTCGAAGTAACTTTGCAGATGTCTGTCATTAATTTCCTTGGCAGAGTTTACTCTTGGCTGCATTTTGAGAGAAATATTTGATCCCGATCAATAAATTCGGCCTTTGATTGAATACGTTGAGGCACAGGTGGTGTCGGGGTAGCTAGAGGAATCAATTTTCCTCAATTTGTGGCGGTGGAGGGTTTTTTGTCAATTAAAACACTTTAGATTTTCTTTAAACTGTGTTTTACTCGGGGATTAGGCTTTTGATAAGCATCTTAGACGTAATCCCCACCAATCTGTTCTTTAATCCTCTGTTCTGATAAATTTTGGCCTTCGTCACTGATACCCTCTGAATGTGCCCAATCCATGGTTTTTCTGATGAACAGGGCTGCACAGGAGCGATATGGCATCAATGCCTGAAGAAACACTGATGAAACGTGTTTTTAACACCCTGCGATGATTTTCTTTGATGAATCAAAGGCAGGAAAATTGTCATCCTCCGCCCTTGAATTTTCTTCAAAAATGGTGAGAAAACCATTAAAACTCTGCAAAATACAAAAAACTATTATAAAATCCTGTATATATAGGTTCACTGCTTCAGAAGGCACGTGGAGGAAGCATGGCTGTTGGATGGAATCATCCAATGGTCGTGGTTGATCGGAGGAAACACAGGGAAGGCGGAAGAAACGTTCAAATATGAGCCGTCGATCGCACAGAGATCAATGGTCGGGAGTAAAAGGGAAAGTCAAAAATGGAGAATCATTGACCGGGCAACAGAATTAGGGTGATAGAATATGGATCGTTGATCTACAGATCAGATCGACGACAGAGATTGACTGGATGATGCGCCGTAGTCTGGTTAACGATCGGGCATCTTCGGTGAGCGATAGTCGTTGGATGGCCCGCCCCAGATCGGACGGTCGACAGCAATATCGCTGGGCATCCACGTCCGATTGATAACGCGCGATGGGCAAGCGGCTTTGAAAAAGTACACGGTACTCGTGTCATGCGATGTATGGAATCACTGGAGATAGGGGGAAAACAGCTTTCGCCCAAAGGAAGTGTGATGGATACTGCCAGTTTTGGGAAATCGACTTATGGACAGCGAGGACCACAGGGAGACGGACTTCGCATCGTCGATCTGCAGATCAAATCGACAGTGGAGGTTAATTTGAAATTCGGACCGGCGGATAAGTTATAAAATAATTAAAAACCTAAGAATTAAAATAACCAAAGGTTTTAATACTTCGGGTGGAGACATATTTAAAGGTTTGGTGCCCGATTGCGGGGCCTTAGGGTGCATGGGAGGATTATATGACCGGGGGCTAGAAAGGAGAAGCTAATTGCATTGAATTTTTTAGAACCACGGTAAAAGACTTGCGCCTTTGGAATTTCGTGATGCGATAAGCACTGCGAGGAGTTTAGCACCTGGTTCTAGGGTGTGGGCATGTGGGGGAAGTGGTTAAGACCTGGCCGAAAGGGGCTTAAAACCTTATGTACAAACATGTGTTTTTTATGGATTTCCACTGCTTTCAAAGGGATTCGAGGGTCTCGGTAAAGCTTAAAAGAGTGAGTCTGAAAACCTTATAAAAATGGGTTTTTATGAATGGAAGAAGAGAACTCATGAAAAATAGAGGAATTTTATGGAGAAATAGGGAAGCAAATGAAGGTTAGTTTTGGAAGAAGGGGAAAAGGGAAATGGTGCTTGTAGCAGTATTCTTGCTTGCAAATCAGTAGGATTTCTGAGTTCTGAAGGGAAACAACAGTGAAGTTTTGGACAAAGGAAAGGCATGAGGCCTTCAAAAGTCTTCAAGAGCCAACACTTTTTAATAATAAAATTTGTTCCTTGAAGGCTCAAAATGTCTTAGCCACCTTTTGCTACAACAAATATTATAGGTGGCTAACAGTGGCTCCACTTGGGGATGGTGCCTTCTTGAAGGCATCAAGAACTTCAGACTTGCATTCTCTGGGAGGCTGACGTGTGCCACATCCATTGGGCTACCCTTCCTTTGCTGGGACGATCTTCTCTGAAAAAAAAAATTTAGCAGCCATGGAAACCATGGATCTTCATCAATACAAACTTTCTACCTACCCAATCCTACTGATCTAACATTTTTTCTTCATTAGAGTGCGCTTGGATTGGAAAACTCTTTTACAACCTTTTATTCTTTTGAAAAGCAGGAAATATAATCTAGTTCTACTCCTTATTTCTCCATGGACCCAGATTAAACAGTTGAGCCCATATGATTCTCTACTTATTCTACTATCTGTTGGGATTAAATTGTCCAACAGTTTTTTATTCTCTAAATTCTAAAACATAAATTTAAAAATAGTCAAGTCAAGATTAAACTATTTGACTTGCTGTGATCTATGGCATAAAAACAAGCTGCACATAGACATTTATTTTACAGAAAATTAAATAAAAAATGGAAGGCTTAAGATCTGAAAATTGAAAACTCTTCCTGCATATTTTTAACAACTATGTTCTCAATTTTGTTTGAGTTGTTCCTTCTTTGTTTTCTGGTTCAGATTTTGAGCTAATTAGAACTAGATTTACCTCTTTTTGACTCTAGAAATAAAACAGATTTTGAGTCATCTCTCTTTGGAAACTTAGGTTCAGATTTTGATCATGTTTGACCCTTTAATCTCTATCCTAAACTATTTACTGATAAGCCAAGATTAAACAGTTTGGCAAATCAAATTCACTATCCTATCAGCATAAAATTTAAAACTAATTAGTCAAGATTAAATTGTTTGACTAACTAGAAGTGTGTTTTGTAGGAGTGGCATTTAAGCTTGCACACTTTCAGAAATTGTTTCTCTTTTTTGGTATGGGGCTATACCTTTCTTGTTTTCACAATCCACCCTCTTTTCTTTCTTTCTTTTGTTTTTGTATTTTTGATTTTTACAACTTTTGAATGCAATGGTGGATTAAATATTTATAGTGGAAAAAGGATATAAAGGCTTTGGAACATAACATGGATAAAGAGAAGTAATGCTTAAGCATCCTGCCATTGACAGGACCCCCAAACAGTTTTGCTCCATTCAACTCCTGCAAGAAAAATGCATTGTTGCCAGCAGCCTAGTGAATAGAGTAAGGGCCAAGCCATAAGTTGTCAAATTTTCCATGCTTGCCCTTCTCTTCCCTTCTTGAATCCCCCTTTAGAACTTTGTCCCCAATCTTGAAATTGTTGGCCTTTGTTCTTCTGTCAAAAATATTTTTAATGCTGTCCTGCTTCTGCAATGCTTTGCTATACAATTCCTCCCTGGTTTGCTGAAGATGAATGGTCTGGTTCACTCTTCTGATCATGTCATTTTCTTCAGTTTGTAACTATTGAATCAACTTCATCATTGGTACACCAAGGATGTTTGGAAAAATTGTATCAATACCGTACACAAGCTGGAAAGGTGACATACCAATAGATTTCTTCAAAGTCAATCTGTCAGCCTAAAGTGCATGAACCAACTTTGTGTGCCAAGACTTCTTATTGTCCTCCAACAGTTTCTTGATTATGTTCACTATGCTTTTGTTTGAGGATTATGCAATTCCATTACCTTGAGGGTAATAGTCCGTGGAATACCCCAATGTTATGTGATATCTATGACAGAACTCGACCATTTTCTTTGATCCAAATTCTGCTGCATTATCAGTGATAATCTTGGTAGGACAGTCGAATCTGGAGAGAATATTAATCTCCAAAAATTTTATAATAACTGAATCATTGGCCTGCCTACAAGGAATGGCTTCTATCCACTTAGTGAAATAGTTCGTGGCGGTGAGAATCCATCTATGTTGGGTAGAAGATGGTGGGTGGATTTCTCCTATAAAGTCAAGTCCCCACTATTGACAAGGGGCCTCAACAGTGATTGGATGCAGAGGTAGGGGTAACCGTTTTCTTTTGCCTTCAAAAAGTTGACACTTATGACAGGCTATGATAATTTTGTGCACATCATGTAAAAGAGTAGGCCAATAGAAATCAGCCCTCAAAATTTTGTTGGTTTTTGTCTTCCAGTATAAATGACCTCCACACTCTCCTTCATGGAACTGGTGTTTGACCTTCTCTACATAAAACTCAGGCAAACATTTAAGCAATATACCACTTGCATTTTTCCAATAAAGACATCTATTAATAATGCAATAGTTTATAGCTTTCAATTTGATGAATCTTGCCTTTGTTTTTTTCAAACCAGGAGGTGTATTCAATTTAAGAAAAACATAAACAATATCAGCATACCAAGAGGAATTCATAAAATGGTTTTCAACAATGGGAGTTGAGACTTCCTCTTGATCATCCAAAGCATTAATCATATTAATATCAAGAACTTAAAAATTGGATTCAACCATCAATATGGCTAAACCTTGGCCTTTGATGAGTTTAGTGGGTTTTATATCTAAATCATACAAAAGAATAATAGCGATCCACTTACCTCTCTTACCATCTGGGTCCTGTGTTAGAATGTCTTTAACCACTGAGTTCGGGACAAAGGAAATGATGTGTGAGTGAAGGAAGTACACTCTGAAGTATTTCAAATCTTTAACCAAAGCAAAAGCTTTCTTTTCCATAATGTTATACTTCAAAGGGGCATCCCTCAATGCCTTGCTAAAGAATGCAATAGGCTGCTCTTGTCCTTGTGGATTTTTTTGTAGAAGGACAACAGTTATGGTATGTTCTGATGCAAATGAAAAACTATAAAAATCCTTTGAAAAATCAGGACTTATGAGAACTGGTGTTTTGGTCAAAGCTTGTTTCACCAGTTCAAAAGACTTCTTTGCTTCCAAGGTCCATTTTACCCCTTGCTCCTTTTTTAACATGTTTGTGATATTCCTAAAGAGCTCAGCCAAGTTGGGGATGAACCTTCTTAAAAAGTTAATCTTTCTGATGAAAGACTGCAACTCTTTAATGTTTTGAGGCTGAGAGATTCGCAATATGGCCTCAATCCTCTTGGGATCTATCATTATACCCTCCTCATAAACAATGTGCCCAAGAAGTTTACCTTCTTGGAGACCAAATAGTGTCTTCTTAGGGTTTACAGATATCCCAAATTTTCTGCACTTCTCGAAAATTTTTCTTAAATGTTCTAAGTGCACTTCATCTATTTTTGAAAACACAGTGACATCATCGAGATAGATAATGATGAAGAAGCCTAGTTCCTCCGAGAATGTTGTGTCCATGGCTCTTTGAAAAGTTGCTCCAGCATTCATTAGACCAAAGGGCATTTTCACATACATGAAAATGCCCCATGGTGTAGTGAATGCTGTCTTTAATTGATCAACAGGGTGAACTAAGATCTGATTGTATCCTGAATAGCCATCCAGCAAAGAAATTCTTCTAGACCCTACCACCCTTTGTAAAATGTGATCCATCTTTGGTAAAGGGTAGTTTTCTTTTAATGAAGCTTTGTTCAAGTCTCTAAAGTCTATACAAAGCCTGATCTCTCCAATTTTCTTCATAACAGACACTAGATTAGACACCCACTCAGAATATCTAATAGGGACAATAATACTAGAATCATACATTTTCATGATCTCCTTCTGAACCAGCGGTAACTGAACAAGGTTTATTCTGCGCAGTTTCTATTTGAATGGTTTTTGGTTTTCTTTAAGGGAAATTTTGTGATGTATTATTTGAGTGTCATAGGACTTGATATCTTTTTAACTCCACGCAAAAACATCAGAAAACTCTTTAAACAACTTAATGTATTTGAGTTTAATGTGAGCTGGTAAAGTCTTCGACAATTTAATCATCATAGGTTTAAGTTCACTACCAATATTACACTCTTCTACTTCAGCCTCTATAGGTTCTAGTTTTGGATTTTTGGCCGCATCGTTAAGATCAAACAACTCTTCTAAAGGTGCTAGACTGCTTGGCAAACTTTCATCTTTATAGTGCAGAGTTTCTAACTCATCTGTTTCAAACTCAACATCCAATTCTTTTTTGTTTTTTAGTTTGTTTGACAACAAGCTAATATTAACAGGTTCAGGAGATGGTTCCTCTTCACCAAGGAAATTTTCTTCACTGCAGTCTGTATCATAATCTGAGTCTAAACTGTTTGGTTTGAATTCATTTCTAAATTGCATGAAGTCTTCTATTTGTTTATCGTTGTCAAATACCTGCCAATATTTCTCATTATCAGGCACAACTGGTCTAAATTTTATCTGATTTGTGCAGTCTTTGGTGCTATATGGTGTTAAGCATGTTCTAGATGTAAAGGATAAATTGTGGGCCGTGATATTTCTTTTTATTGGGACAAAAAACAATTTGGACTCCTCGAATGTTTTCAAAAGGTCCATGACATCATTTCGGTAGGCCCTAATTCTGGGATGATTTGCGTTACATTCCCGATTTACTTGCCTAATGACTAACTCTGAATCTCCATGAACTTTAATTCTTTTGGCACCTATCTTTTTCAATAGATGCAAGCCTAAGAGAAGGGATTCATATTCTACTATGTTATTGGAACACTGAAAATTTAATGTACAGGAAATACATTCTGTGTGGTTGTTTTCAGTGTTAGAAATCCAGACACCTGCACCAGCGCTAGTCTTAGTGCAGGATCCATCAAAATACATACTCCACAGAGGACTGTTTTCGGTTTCATCCTGGTTACTGAACTCTACAACTACTGTGCTTTCTAAATTTTCATGATTAGTGGCACTTAATTGAATTTGTTTTGACTCTTCAGGTTTTGTGTTAAGTGGAGGCACGTTTTCTTGAGTGTCGAGGTTTAAAAGAAAAGGGTGCAGGACTTGTAGTTCAAGACCTTTGTTTAGTTTTCTAATGTTTAGCGGTTCAACAAACTGTTTTGACAATTCTATGGTACTTTCCTCTTCCTCCCTATCGGCCGTTAACTCTGTCAAAGTTACTTGTTCATCTGATGTTTCTTCATTAAAGAGGATAAATGAATCAAGGCCTTTGTTTACAGAATATAAAGGGGAGTTTTGTTGTCTATCTTGACTTGTAACTATGTATTGCATAGGAGATTCCCTGTAAAGTCTTCTATTGTGATTGAAAATAGGGATAGTCGCATAGGTCATGTCCATTTTCATAGTCCCCTGTAACTTATCTCTCCATGATGTTGATAACAACATTCCATACTTGGGGGGAACATCAGCCACAACAATATCCATGACCAAGAATTTTACTGGAATCTGAGCTAAGTTAACACAGAGTTCTTTGATTAATCCTAAACATTTTACTCTACTTGAGTCAAAGGAGTAAAGATCTTTATAAGGTCTGGTGATTTCTAGACCAAGGCTCTCCATCACAGCTCTAGGCATTAAGTTATGAGAAGCCCCAGAATCATGCATAGCATTGTGCAAACTTTTGTCATGAATGTTTAAACTTACGTGAAAGGGAGGAACAGGTCCCTCTTGATACATACCTTCAATCCTTGGACCAAAAATCAGCTTTGGTTGGTCATCATTAAGATTGACAGTGTCGTCATTCTCTTCAATGTTCAAAGCCTTCAAAATTTAATTTCTATATACATGTTGGGCAGCTAACTCAGTCAAGGGAACAGAGATTTTGATCTTTGAAATTTCTTGCTCAAGGCTGAAAGGAATTTGACTCTTTAAAGTGTTGGTTTCGGCCTTATTAGCTGTCATTTTATCAGTAATATCAACTTGCTGATTTGTTTTATTTACACTTGAAAAAGTTGTCGTCACAGGAGTACTAGCTGAAGTGTTAGTACTGCTAAGGTCTGCACTCTATTTTTCATTGCTTTGAGTGCCTTTCTCTTTTCCTTTATCAGAATTTACAACCACTGTTTTGTCCTTTCGTTTAATATTTTTAGGCTTGGTTGCAGTGCTATTTTGTGAAGATTCGTCAGAGGTTTTGTTGTTGGGGGGTTGTTGACTAGTTTTACTTCTAAGGTCGTATTCTCTTTGAGGCTCTATGATGACGTTTTCCATGTCTTGATAAAAATTTTCATCATCATCTCTTTTGTCATCATAAGGTGTGTATAGACCTTGTTTTCTATCATAATGAATCTCAAAGTCATCATTGTCTACCCCAAACATGTTGACATCATCTCCCTCTGTTATCTCATTCGTTTCCTCAACCTCACTTACATAGTTTTAATGAAAGGGAGGAGTGATCTGCTGATCATCTTCCCTAGGTCTGTTTGGAGGTTGGTTCCTTCTAAAATTCTGATTCTGGTTCTAATTTCTATTTTGAGGAGCATTATGATTTTGGCTTGCTTGTGCTCTCTTAATTATGCTCATCTCTTTCATTATTTCTTCCATCATTCTCTCCATATTTGAGTTTGAAGTAGAAGGTGTGGATTCCTCTTTAAAAGATACTCTCTTATCATTTTTAATTCTTGCTCTCTTCTCCATTAAGTTGACTTTCACAGAAAGAGCGCCTCTTTGCATATCCTAAAGAGTTTCAAAATCTCTCTCTCTCAGCTGATAGGTCATGTCAGAGTCAAACCCTTCAGGAAACTTGTTTAAAGCTGAGCCCTGTGGAGGTTTGAGTTCTGGGGAAAGTGCATTGTACACATTGTTAAATCTAGTGCAGTAAGCTTGCACACTTTCCCTAGTGTTTCTATGGAGGTTCTTGTAGTCAGAAAGGACCTAGAGAGGGTTTTTCTTTACTTCCCATTTGTTTAAGAATGATTGATGGAAGGCTTGAAGATCATTAATACTATGGGGGGCTAAAGTTTTGAACCATTTTCTTGCTTCTCCCCCTAAGCTTTGAGAAAATAACCTAAGCTTGACATAATCATCATCAATTTCATTTCTGTCAAAGTATTCATCCATATTATCCACATGTTGTGATGCAGTTGTAGTATTGCTAGCATCATATAATGGAGTTTTGGACTGATAGTCCTGTGGAAGATTGAATAATGGTGCAGGAAGGACTAAGGGAGCATACCATGCTGCCATGATATGTGGTGGTGGTGGATTCACAAGGGGTGGATTAACAACTGAAAAAGTGGGCTGAAGTGGAGTGGTTTGAATAGTGGATGTAGTGTGAGCAAAAATGGATGGAACCGGAATAGACTGCTGAGCTGATCTTAGATGAGAGACACCTAGGTTGTGAAGGAAATGTAAATCAGGAGGTGTTGTTTCTCTACTACTAGAAAGCTCTCTTTTTTCTAGGGATGAAAGTGAAGACTCAGAATCTAACTGATCTAAATCACCAAGAGACCTAGTTCTAAAGGGATTTACTAAGTTAACTTGTGATTTTCATAGAGCTGAAAGATTTTCAGGGACTGAATTAGCTCTCAAGGGTAATCTGAAAATAGTTGACAATTTAATATTACGAGACTTCCTAAGGATACCTTCTGGGTTATCAACTACTTCAGGTGGATCAGGGTCAGGATGGGCTCTAGTGTGAATCTTTCTAGGAGCCACTATGTTGTGCATTTTAGACCCAAATAAATAGGAAAGTTCAACCAGGTATGACAATATTTAAGAGGTTAACTCATCTATTTGAAATTCAATCCTACAGTCCTCTAACTGAGTTTGAGTGATATTATAAATAAGGGTTATTCCCAGTGGAGTCTTAAGGTCTGTTAAGGATTGTGGAGTCACCAAGTGGAAGTTTTTAGCTCTTTTCAGAGGTAAAAGGTTTTATGGTCCACCACCATGTTTATTGAATACCAATCTGAAATTTTTTTGATGATTCTGCGTTATTTTTCAGTTGTATGGTTTTTAAGAATAAGCTAACTCTGTTTCAAAACTTAGCTACGGTTATCATACAAAGACAATCTACTCTTATGGCTAAGCCAACTAATCTTTCAAGGTTAGATAAAGTCTTAAGAGAATCCTAGGTTTTACCTAGCTTGTCACTGATTCAAACAAGTTTTACCATGATTACCACTTCTTTGGTAGTGCTTGAAAAGGATGCTTTTAACTCACAAGGTTTTATAAAGATGAAAATGATTTTGGGTTGATCCCCAGTGGAGTCGCCAGAAACAGAAATGTTAGGAATCTGTAATCAGCAATATTGGCAAAGTTTGATCACAGAAACAACATTGTTTCAACCAACTTTGGGATTGTAGGATCTAGCCCTCTTGAATCTGGAGAGGGATCTCTACAGTATGTACAAAGATGGATTTGTCTTTGAAGTTTGGGGTTATGATATTAGGCTAGTTATGAAGGCCAAGGGTTTTTTTGTTTTTGGATGGTTGAGCATGATTACTGTTTGAGGTGGAAAATCCAAAATGTAAAGAGTTTCAAAGGTGAGAAGTTGCAAGCAATCAGAATAAGCTTCGACCAAAAAGATAGATAATTGCAAGTTTTAGTCCATTGGGCTATGGAGTCATAATAGGATTTAATTTAGGTAGCAAGAGGCAAGAGTGGTCCATGGGGCAAGTCATCTATGTCTAAGGATCTCTTTGAAGTTTGATTTATGGAATGAAATGATACAATAAGAAGGAGAGATAAACAGATGTAGAACAAGAGCAGCCCAGGATCTGATAAGTACTTTTAAACTAGTCAGCCTTTGACATGAACTCAAGAAAAACATAAAAGAAAACTAGGACATGGTAAGTACTTTTAACCTAGCTAGCCTTTGATACACTTTCAATAGAAAACACTTAAAAACAAAGGGAAACTCGAAGGCAACCTTTGGAGTAGAAACTAGCGGGCCAGGCTCACCACAAATCCTCTCCTAGCTCTACTTTTACTTAGTTACTTTCAAGACAAACACAAAGATAACAAAGAATGGCCTAATATCTGGTAAGTACTTTTAAACTAGCCAACTTTTAACACATTCCAAGGGAAACATCCAGATAGTTGTGAGGATAAAACTAGGACCAGGGCTCACCATATCTTCCTCATTTCATCTTCACAAAACATATACTGAAAATAACATTTAAGAATAACATTCAGCTAAGACAATAAGATGAGGGAACGCCAACATTCCTATGCTTAAACTGAATTAAATCATTCCTAAATAACACAGATTGGAAGAAAACATATATATAAAGATTTTAAGTCAGAGAAGGTTACTGATGTACAGTAGGTCCTAAATCTATGCATGTTGTTCTTTATAAGAGAAATTGGGACACAGTGAAAACAGAAACAAAATGACAAGTTACAATAAGAAAAACATCACCATCAACATAGACCAGGATCCCATAAATCAGCTTGTATTGATGCTTCAAACCAGTTACAGCTTTAAGTCCAGTGCTTTAGTTTAGCAACCATCTACACATGTCAGCCTAACCTGTCTATCACCAGCAAAGCTTCAAGAGCGAGTGAACGCTATTTACAATCAGATATTTAAGCTCAAGTGTATATCAAAGTTCTGCAACCAAACCCTCACTCATCTTCTGCTGTAGTATATATAGAAGGATGAGGAGGTGAAATTTGATAAAAGATCTCATTTACAATTAATAGAGAATTAATGGCTCATTGGATTTTGAGGGGCTCAATGAAGAAACTTACATGCATAGCCTCTGTATTAAATGATTTACATAATGATTAAGCTCAGTGGGAGCTTTTGTTGACCTTTGAGGCTCTGTGTGGCATTGAATTAACTCTGCAGATGTCTGTCATTAATTTCCTTGGCAGAGTTTACTCTTGGCTACATTTTGAGACAGATATTTGATCCCGATCAATAAATTCAGCCTTTGATTGAATAATTTGAGGCATAGGTGGCGTCGTGGTAGCTAGAGGGATCAATTTGCCTCAATTTGTGGCAGTGGAGGGTTTTCTGTCGGTTAAAACACTTTAGATTTTCTTTAAACTGCGTTTTACTGGGGGATTAGGCTTTTGATAAGAATCTTAGATGTAATCCCCACCAATCTCTCCTTTAATCCTCTATTCTGATAAATTTTGGCCTTCGTCACTGATCCTCTCTGACCGTGCCCGATCCATGGTTTTTTCTGATGAACAGGGCTGCACAAGAGCGATATGGCATCAATTCTTGAAGAAACACTAATGAAATATGTTTTTAGCACCCTGCGATGATTTTATTTGATGAATCGAAGGCAGGAAAATCATCATCCTCTGCCCTCGAATTTCCTTCGACAATGGTGAGAAAACCATTAAAACCCTACAAAATACAAAAACCTATTATAAAATCCTGCATATATAGGTTCACTACTTCAGAAGGCATGTGGAGGAAGCATGGCCATTGGATGGCATCATCCAACGGTCTTGATTAATCGGAGGAAACACAGGGAAGGCAGAAAAAACGTTCAAATCTGAGCCGTCGATCGCGTAGAGATCGACGATTGGGAGCAAAATGGAAAGTAAAAAACGGAGAATCATTGACCGAGCAACGGAATTAGGGTGATAGAATATGGACCGTCGATTTACAGATTAGATCGATGGTGGAGATTGACTCGATGACGCATTGTAGTCCTGTTAACGATCAGGCATCTTCGGTGAGCAATAGCCGTTGGATGGTCCGCCCCAGATTGGACGGTCGATAGCAATATCGTTGGGCGTCCATGTCCAATTGATAATGCGTGATGGGAAAGCGGTTTGAAAAAGTACACGGGACGCATGTCATGCGATGTATGGAATCACTGGCGATAGGGGGAAAATGCGCTCTTTCGCCCAAAGGTGGTGTTGCTGATACCGCCCCGAAGCTGGGCAACTTCCGCTAGTGACTACGGACCACAGGGAGATTCGACTTCGCACCGTCGATCCGCGTACCGATTGACAAGGAGGTTAATTTGAAATTTGACCCAAGTGATAAGTTATAAAATAATTAAAAACCCAAGAATTAAAATAACCAAAGTTTTTAATACTTCTCATGGAGACATATTTAAAGGTTCGCGCCCGATTGCGTGGCCTTAGGGCGCATGGGAGGATGATATGATCGTGGCCGTAAAGGAGGAGCTAATCACATCGAGTTTTTAGAACCATGGAAAAAGACTTCCGCCTTTGGAATTTCGCGATGTGATAAGCGCCGCGAGGGAGTTTAGCACCAAGTTCTAGGGTGTGGGCATGTGGGGGAAGTGGTTGAGACTCCGGCCTAAAGGGGCTTAAAATATTATGCACAAAAATTTGTTTTCAGGATTTCCACTCGCTTTTTAAAGGGATTCGAGGTCTCGTAAATCTTAAAAGAGTGAGTCTCAAAACCTTATAAAAATGGGTTTTTATGAATGGAAGAAGAGAACTCATGAAAAATAGAGGAATTTTATCGATAAATAGGGAAGAAAATGAAGGTTAGCTTTGGAAGAAGGGGAAAAGGGAAATGGTGCTTGGCAAAGAAGATTTTGGCTTCCAAATCACAGATTTCCGAGTTCGAGGAAACAATAAAGAAGTTTTGGACAGAGGAAAGGCATGAGGCCTTCAAAGGTCTTCAAGAGCCAACACTTTTTAATAATAAAATTTGTTCCTTGAAGGCTCAAAAAGTCTTAGCCACCTTTTTCTACAACAAATATTATAGGTGGCTAACACGTTAGACTAAATAACGCCAAAAATATACAAAATTGTACAAAATTCGCAGCTTTAGGGGACCCTGTTCCAACACTAACAAAAAAAAACACATTAAGGAATTGAAACTCTCCACAACCATAAAGCATCTGCAATGATTTCTATCACAATTTTGTTAAGAATTATGGGAGAATAGTAGCACCTGTAACAACATTACTGAAGAAAGATGCATTTTCTTGGACTCCAGAAGAAACTAAGTCCTTTGAACATATTAAAGAGTAAATTTTCAAAGCATCGGTATTAGTTATGCCAAAATTCACAAAAACCTTTATTGTGCCTTGGGAAATGGAATTGATGTTGTTTTAATGCAAGAAGGAAGACCCACTTCTTTTGAAAGTCGTCAAATCAAAGGAAAGTATTGACAAAAACCTATTTATGAGAAGGAAATTTTGGCAATATTACATGCACTTAAGAAATGGCAAACTTACATAATGGGAAGACACTTCATGGTAAAAACATATCATGATAGCCTTATGATAATTTTTAGAACAAAGATTATCTTCAGAATAGCAACAAAAATGGGTCACAAAGATGTTGTTCTATGACTTTGAAATAATCTAAAAAAATGGGAAGCAAAATGTTGTTGTAGACGCACTTTCAAGAAAGGACATGGATGTGGAAGCATTTCTTTGTGCCATTTCTATTATCCAACGAGATTGGATAACCAAAGCAAGGGATCAATGGAAGGATGATGAAGAAGTGTAGGGACTCATTCAAAATTTAGCGAGATCCCAATACATCTCATACATTTAGTTATAAAAATGTCTCATTGTGGTACAAAGATTGCTTATATATTTGTAATAATTCCCAACTGAAACAAAAGATTCATTTGGAATTGCACACCTCTCCCTGTTGTACTATACAACAACCCTCCCTTTTTCTTAAAATTTTAGAAATAAAATTTATTTAGAAATAGGGTCCCTTTCTCTTTTTATAAAAATAAAAGACTTAGAAATAAAGATTCAATACTGCTTTGAAAAAACTCATCTTTTGTTTACTAAACAAATTCAACATTCAAACTTATGATCCGATCCAATATACAAGGCCTTATCATAAAAAACAAATCAAGTTTAAAAGTCCAATCGCAATCTAACCTGAGAAAAACCCTTAAAAAAAAGTTTCATATACTTATTTCAAATTCTTCGATGCGATTAGTTCGACTTCCGGGAATCTTAAATCGCTAAGAGTTTAAATTGTTTATTTGTATAATTTCGATGCGATGCGCCACCGCACCGAATAATCGGGATATTTTTAATAACCCCTTACGCACAATTAAAATTTCGATCCGACGCGCGTTATTACAATAAACGCTTTCAAAAGAAAATCAAATATTTGTTCGTTTAAAATCTTATATGGTAGACCCCACCATTAGAGATCGGAAAAGTTTTCAATCGAATCGACCAATCGAGAAAAAACTTATTGTGATCTTTAAAGCCGTTCGAAACTTTCGATGTGATTGATAAAATGTCATTTATTGCATGCGAAAAGTTCCGTAATGGATGAATATTTTAATATTTCTACAAGCGCCAAATCTCAATTTGTACGAGGGCATTCAAAATCTAATCAAATGAATATTGTTAATGATTTTCTTTTTTAATACATGAGTGTGACCCAAAAGGAGCATTTACACTGTGATACGAAACAAATAAATAAAAAATCATAAGTTCATAAATCATCCCGTTCGAGTTGCTTGTTTGTCACGACCGAGAGTTTATTGTCTTGCGCAGCCAAAGAACACTAAGCCCGTTCATTCACAGACAAAGGGAAGCAATAGCAATGCAGTAATGTCGAAGAGAGCGAGAAGAAACAAGACTCGGGGCTGCTCCAATTAAGTTTGTTGAGACTCCTACTGCGTTTCAAAAGAAAAGCCCACAAAACTAAGATTAGTCACAGATACATCATGCCAAGGGTCAGAGTATGACATGGGAAGGAGTCTACAACCTATTAGAAAGAGAAAACCCCAAGGTCACAAAGTGGAAAAGGCATCGGTTCCGTACGAAGATAGCCCGTATCTCCGACTCCGAGATCACCGAAAATCACTTGAAAATTCATTTTTGCATCGAATTGCAGTTGTGAGCGAGCATCATGCCTTATTATGATGCAAATTTTTTGATGGGTTATCGATGTGCTGTGAAGATACAAGACAAAATAACGTTTGTTTCGTATCCGGAGTGTCTTTTGCCTGCTGGTGCTGCACATTCCAAAGGCAATGTATCACCTTCCAGACCAGCAGTGGCTGCATAACAAGGAGTTTATCAAAGACTTTGCCGATAATAACAAAGTCCAATCTGACCCTATCGTATATTGGAAGAAAATCCGAGAAGCACCGAAATGAAGCGTCCGCATGTATTCTCAGATTCCCTTTTACCTCCATATCGCTATGCCGCCGCCAAGGATGTGTAGATTATTTGGCAATGATAATCTACCTAGGTTTTCTATACAAATGGTCCCGTCAATCCTAGTCAATTCCGACATCATGGATCGGGGTCGTTATTCTATCCGATAGAATGGCCAATAGGATACTCGTTACGACAAGAAAAACCGCCGGGAAATTCCACTCCCTTTTATTTTGTGCCTATATTCTCGATGCTCTTTGTTTTAATTCGAGTTTCCCTTATTTGGATGGAAATGGACTCCCAAAGACCCTACCCCAATTCATATTTATCATAAAATACTTTGAAGTATTCATTTCCAAGATAATGTATATAGAATCGCCATGGTTTCCTTATCCCCGTTTTCAAAACCATTTTTAATCGCTTTCTCCTAGATTCTCCGATAAAGCTAAGTCCGACTTATCTACAATAGGAGATTGGTTTGGGGAGGAGAAATTACATACATCGTGGTTTTTGGTAGTATTGTGGAACCACATGTTCTTTCCTCTTTTTGTTCCGGTATAAACTTTAAGCGAGAAATTTCCTATTAATTAACAAGAAGGAATATCTAGGTCTTCAATACCGCAAGAAGAGAATGTGGCCTCAATTCCCACTCAATTGTGGTCACTTTACTTTAAATGATTTCAAGCATGTCGAAAAGAAGTCTCCAAGATAAAAGGTTTTAAATTTGCAACCATTCCCGGAAGACAATATGATCCGAGACAGATAACATTTAATGTTACCGTCTTTGGGCCAATTGCTCGATTTGAGCATGAGCCGCATCCGTTTGATGATTTGTTCGTTTCTTTGATACTTTCAAATTTATGACTTAGCCAAGTCTAAATTTCAAAAGGTGAAATGAATAAATTTTTGTTATTCAGTGCTTTCGTAGATTGTTAAGAGATCCTCCGGACCAAATTAAGAATTCCAACACAAGGCCGAGACAAGGTACATCCAAAGAAAACGCTAGTAGAAACATCTAATCGGCAAAGTCATTACACAATTTGTTAACCACCCAACTCGTACATACTCAAAAGGTGGTCGCCGTTGGAAAGCTTGATGCCCAAAGGAGAAATATCGATGATAAATCCGATCAAAATACCGGTCGTTACCTACTACTCACCGTAATTATGCACAAGTACCGATGATGATGTGCATAATAAAAAAGGTGGATCGATGGAAAAAGCTAATTTGAGTGTAACATAGATACGTAAAAGGAAAAGAAACAACTAAGGAGATTATATTTTTCTCGCTGATCTTAATGTTTCTTCTCGCTTATTAAAACAATATGATCAATTCGCTCAATGTACCGGGATCAGTAAGATAAAGATAAAGAACAAATAGAGCAGGATGTTGAAATCATTCCCGAACATCCGACATGGCATATTGTATTAAAGGTCGAGGAGATCCCTCCTTTAGATGTATTTTTACGTCACTAAACATAAGATCGTTGTTAGAAGACAAAGAAAAAGAAGAAAGACAGCACAGACATATTTTCTACTCCATCGCAGGAGTTTATGAATATTCTTTACAAAACAATGAGGTGAATCCATCCGGATGACCTCACAAAATTATCCCAAAGATGCGTGTGAGAGCTTATAGTGTCATGCGACAACGTTGGATAAAGCCGTAGAAGTTTCTCGCATGATAACCTTTAAAAGATCTCCACATAGCTTCACTTGAAGAGCAAGCTAAGGAAAGTCAGCAACACACGAACCGCAACAACAACTACAAAATCGTACACTCACAGTTTAAAGAATTGGAAAAATGCTCTTTGTCAAGAAAAGAAGAAATTTGATGAACAACTCTTAGGCAAACAAAAAACAGCTAAATGAAGAAATTTTAAGTTACAAAGTCTATTACAAAATGAGAAAAATGCAAAAATGATTCAAGAAAAGGAATTTCAAGCAACTTTGGATAAGTTTAAAGATTTCCCCGAAGTTAAGTGAATTCAAATCAAGCCCTCGAGGGTAATAAACTATTGTCTCAAGAATTAAATGAATTTTGTGCAAAGTCGTCAGGAGAACCTTTTTGTGATATTACTTCATCTTTTATCCAAAATGTTATTACTCTCAGACAAGAAATAGATGATGCCGATGAAAAGATTTTCGAATTTCTCAATTGGAAAGACACAAAAGGGAAAAGAAGTCAATCTTCCTAATAAAAGGAAAAACACAAAAAAATTTGTTTAAGGTATCGGGAACATCAAATAATGAAAGCCTTGAGAGAGCAATATCAAGGGCCAGGAGTATGATGAATAATATCACGGCACCATAAATGATGTACTATACTCAATCAATCTCATTTCAGATCGTGTTCCTCAGCTTGCCAAAAGTAAAAGAAACTCGAAACGTATGGAGAGAAGAAATGGAGAAGAAAAGTCAACAAAATCAACAAACTTCAAACAATATCCCGGGACAAAGAGTGTGACCTCATTTAATCAAACCAAACAATCAAAAAATGGCTATCAAATTCCTTTCAAATGCCGTTGATTGTTTAATTCCAGAATTTTCCGATGCCACCTAAGTGCCGGATGCTGCAACATTCCGAGATGAGTCATCCACCGAGACTCAAGATATGTTGAAGATTTGCAACTTGGCTTCATCATGCCGAGAGAGAAACAATGAATCAGCTTTCATTCAAGATAGCCTTTCAGCTTTTAATTTTGATAGATTGCAAGCAGAGTAGGATTTTGTTATGTAATTCTCTATTTAAATCCCTCTCATGCATTTAGAGAGGGATCTGAAATTGTAATATTTTTCGACTTGGAGCTAACATTTCGTACTCCATTCCTTATTATATTTTATGAAGGATCACATTCGGTGATTTTTGTGTCAAAATTATCTTTGAAGTGTTGCATTTCGTACCTTTGGATTTAATTTTACATCGGAAAGTTACTAGACGTAGCATCACATTTCATTTGACAACAAGATGAATGAGGTATTTCTATCTCGTCTTCACCGTTGATTTTCTCTCATATATGGTATTTGTTTGAAGAATTTGCTATCATTTATATATTTGGTTTTCATAACGTTTCTCCTTTTATATATCATTTCCTCTCGAGTATAATTGAAATGTTATCTTTTATAAGCATATATAAATGGTATACATGATGAATGCAATATATTAACATAACTCTCGTTTAATTTCTTAAACGTAGTTATCTTTATTTGTTTCTCGCATATTTCAATTTGATTAATAATACATTTTCATGGTTATTAGATTGAAACAATCTTAAGTTGTATTCACATATAATTACCCTAAGTTAGTATTAGAATTTCTTTATCAAAAGATTTCACTAGATTAGATAGTTTTATTTCCTTGCTAATTTAGTCCCATTTCCACTCCATCCAATCCAATCCACTCGCTTATAAGGAAACTCGGTCATTTAAATCCAAATTTTCGCAGCCACCATCCCAAATGGAAAAGGAGTCAGTCTTTATGTCCTGCCCGGTGGTTTTCCCAATGTTTGAAGCAGACATTTTCTAGGCTTCAACATTTTTGGTGCTAGAAGGAGGGTCAACTATCAATGGCGAGTAAATCAAAACTCTGGCTGCATCATTCTCGCAGTAAATCACCCTCCACCTCACCTCGTACCTCCCGTTTGCATTCCGAATCACCGTTGTCCAAACGAGAAGAAGAGGGATCAACTATCATCGCTCAATCACACCATATTTCGAACATTTAAGTCCGAGTCCCCCGAAGTTCGCCCATCATCCAAACTTCAAGGCTTCTCCATATCACCTCGAGATCTGAAGTATCTCAAGGCAACACTTCGCAATCCCACCTACCTCATCATCTCACCACTTCAAAGCGAAAAACTTGGCATTGAATCACCGAGTTACTCACTCCCGAAGGAAAGGGGGAAAAAGAACACCGAAGGTTCCGATAGTGAGACCTTTTCTCCATCATCTTCCATCTCATCATCTCCTGCAAAGTCAAGCACCCACTTCCCCATTACATATTATTTTTCACCAGGGGTCACCACCTTCAACATCACAAATCCTCTTCAAACATTTATTACTACCTCCTCCCCAATCACCTCAATCATCATCAATCTCAACATCATCTATTCCAACAACTTCTATTCAAACACCGCCGCTACTACTCCTCCAATAGTCATTCCGATAATGGCTAGACCATGGGCTACTCTAGGAGCAAATTAACATGGTCGCACCTTTACATGATTTACCGTACAATCCTAGAAAATGCTTCCGAAATTTAGTCCGTATCTTAACATCCGTTCGAAGAACATATTAATAACTTTATGTTATCGTTAATTTAAATGGAGTCACACATGAAGATGTCAGAGCTGCATCGTTTCCTTACACTCTTCAAGGAGCGGCAGGATCATGGTACTTCTCATTACCTTCGGATCCATAACAAGTTGGGACATTTTTGCGATCATTTCTTAACCAAATTTGGAGATGATCAATCGCAGGGCCACTTTACTCAATGACCTCTCAAATTTGGAAAATAGAGCCCAGAGAACCCATTAAAGATTTCAACGCTAGATTCAACAAACTCTTGAACAAAAATTCACACAACATTCACGACCCAAGAACAAAGTTAGAATAGAATGGTACATAACTTCCTTACCTCAAACATAGCTATTTTCGTAGGACAGAGCCGCAAAGCCTACATTAGCCGAAAGTATGAAAGAAGCTTTCACAGCAGTGGAAAAACGAATTACTTTCCGGAAAATAAAAACGCTCTTGAGGAAAGAAAATCAAAGAAAGTCACTTTCCAAAGATGATTCAAAGAAAAAGGCCAAAGATCCATATGACATGGAAGGTTTACAAAAAGTTCTCAAACCATGTCAAATGAACAAGTTGAAATTAAAAAACAAGAATAAACTTCTACTAAAAAACCATTCCGGAATTTTAGAAGAAACCAAGTTGAATCTAAACCTCCTAATGCAATCTCTAATGCAGAATCGAAGAAGAAGAAGAAGAAGAAGACACATCTTTAATATCGATGAGGAAGATGAGAATGAAGAAATCGCCGAATTACATGGAATGTGGGATTTTATTCTCCCTAATTTCGAAGGTGAAGTAGAGCAAGAAGCTATGCCTGTAAGTACTAGGAGTAAATCTACAATGAGGCCTACACAAACAGCCTCCAAAAAAATAAAAACACAACTCCAAGTATCAAAGACAAATCCACCGCAAAGAAAGCTTCATTACCTACTCGTAATCGCCCATTCTCTTTTAATCCTCCCACATCGACAACAAAGACTTTAGTAGTACGTATCCTATGGAATACAACATTGTTGAGACATGAAAAAGATCAAAGCCAACATTTCCTCATATGAACTCAAAGAATTGAAACACCAACAAAGTTGTTATTGAAAGAATTAAATGCTACACCAATTTCTCCTTTACCAAGCTAAGGTAGTTGCAAAAGCAAAGAAGAGGAAACTCTAAGTCACCGATAAGGCAGATGTGCTACCGACATCGGTATCAATTGGAGAAAAGTCAAATTCCTCAAACCTCCTTTGACTTATGAGAGATGTACAATAAAAATCTGCACAATTGTTTGATTGATTCTCGGGGCTTCCTCCAATATAATGCCTACTTCGTGTGTGCCAAATTGAATATCGAACTACGTAACCTGGGCAAGACATATTTTTCAATTAGATCGATCCAAAGTTCAAGTTGTAGGAGAAATCAATTCAAAGAACTATCGCATTAGCTTCCGATCCTAGAATTGTCTGTATGAATTGATATTTTGATTGGCCGATATTCCCCGAATTCTATGGATTAGTTTTAAGTAGAGACTGGTTCTGCGAAACTCAATGGTTATATCTCGACCGATTATTCTCATATGTGGTCGCCCTACAAAGGAAACCAAATCAAATCAAAATTGAGCGAGAAAAACATATGAGTATATACCGTCACTAAATTTGAACAACCTAATGAACTCCGTGGCATTTAACAACAATATTCTCTGGAGGATATTCTCATTAATCATTTTTGAAACTTCAAAGCACCCGTATCACCGTCATAATACTTTTGTTTCTCAAGTGGAAAATTTTTCACAATCCGATTCTTCCTAATTGTAAATACTTCGATGTAATTGTAGATAAGTCAATAGATAAATCTTTGTTTTGGTCATTATATTTCGATGGATCAAAGTCTAGTGATGGAGCCGGAGCAGATGCATTTTAATCATTCGCATGGAGAGAAAACCATGTCATGTGTAGGCTAGAATTTGAGTGTACTAACAATACCGTGTATCATGAAGCCTTGGTTCAAGGACTTTATAAAGCCAGGTTAGATGTTAAATACTTGAAAGTCTTAGGTGATTCTGAAATTGTCATAAAACAAGTTAGGAATACTATTCATTGCCTTTCGTGACATCTTAAACACTATCAAACCCTAGTACAAGATCTCACCACTCATTTTTTAGCATTTAATATTTCTCCTATTCCTAGGAATCAAAATACACTAGCTGACTTGTTAGCTAATGTTGCATCTAAACTCCCACCGCCGAAGACTCACTCCGATAGGTTTTCTCTCGTAGAATTAATTTTTCGTCCATCCGTCCCACAATGTCACAAATTGAGAGTTTTCTATCATGATCAAGATATTTTAAATTTCATGACTTCGTAGAAATCATATGATGATCAAAATTATTGATGAAGAAGATCATGATTTCATACAAATTGCTTCAAAAGGTAATGAAAATCCCATTCCGAAATCGTTGTTAAATCGAGGACTTATATGATATTAAAGACAAGACTAAGAAAGTCACTAACACCAAGCTTCAAAGTTCCACTCTTTGAAGTTTGAATTAGTGAATCTTGGTTCTCGATTCCAAACCTCAAAATGTTAATTTAGACTTAATTTAACATCGAAGAAAGGAATGCTTTCATTAAACTCTTGAACAAATATAAAAATGTTTTTGCTTGGAATTATGATGATTTAAAAACGTATGATACTTCAATTATTCAACACACAATTCCAATGCTTCCCGATATTAAACCTCGTTCAACAAAAAAACTAAGGAAAGTTCATCCAAATCTTTGAAGGTCAAAATCAAATCGTAACTTAATAAACTTTTAAAAGCCAAAATCATTTTTCCCTGGCCGTACACTCAATTGGGTTTCCAATATGGTACCGTAAGGAAGAAAATGGTGATATAAGAATTTGTATTGATTTCGTAAATTTAAACAAGGCATGTTTAAAAGACAATTTCCCCATTACCAACTATGGAAATCGTATTCTGGGAAAGTAGTCGTGTTCCGAACTTATGTCCTTTCGATGGATTTTCAGTTGCTATAATCAAGTCTTAGTTCATCCAGATGATGATTGAAAACAACTTTCGTAACAAAATGGGGAACTTATGCTTATCAAAAAATGCCTTGGTCTAATACCAGATAACTTTCCAAAGAGCCATGGACATAGCATTTAAAGGTCCGATCAATAAGTCGCTTGTTGCTTACCTTGATGACATAACAAGATTCTCAAAAGAGAACCAATCATCTACATGATCTAAAGCAAATATTTGAAAGATGTAGAAGGTTCGTATTTCAACCAAAGAAATCTTTCTTTGCTTTGGATGAAGGAAACTTTTAGGATTTTTTGTGTCAAAAGATGGTATATACATTGATCCGTATAGGGTAAAAGAGATTTCCGATATTTCTTTACCTCTTACAACAAAAATCCATGCAATCATTTCTCGATTGCATCAATTTTGTAAAAAGATTCATTCTCGATTTTTCTTTAATTGTTTTACTCATGCAAAATATGATCAAGAAGAATTCGCATTCAAATGGGGGCATAAAGAGAAAGAAGCCTTTGAGGCAATCAAATGTAGCAATCATTAATGCACCAAGATTGAGTACTCCGGATTTTTCTAAAGATTTTATTTTGTATACCTTAGCCACAAGAGACATCCTATGTACCGTTTTAACACAAATTAATGACCGCAAAATTGAAGCACCAATTTATTTCTTTAGTTCAAATCGTAAGGAGTCAGAATCGAATTATTCCGATGTTGAAAAACAAGCCTTTGCCGTGTTCAAATCAATCAAGAATTTTAATTTTCTCTTAAAAACTCATACAAAAATCATTGTCCCATTCTCTCGCAAAGGAGACAATTATTAATTCGTAGAGAAGTAGGAGAAAAACGAGCACCGGGTAACAGCCTTTACAAGAATATGATGTTGATATTAAACCAACCTAAGATTATTAGAGGACAAGGTTTTCGTATTATTAGCAAGAGCCCATAACATACCGTAAAATGAAGATTCAAATCAAGATATTCAAGTAAATCGATAAGTATTACTAGATCAATCTCAAAAGATGGCCGATCTCATCTATTACTTGAAAAATGGGTGTATGCTCCTTCGATCTCAACTATAAGAAAACGTGCTTTAAGATTAAAAGCTATTAAATATGAGATCATTGATAATGTGTTATTTAGAAAAATATGATTCAATTTTATTAAGATGTCTTGAAAAGATCGAAGTCGAAAAGGTTTTGCAGAGTTGGGTGATGATGGACCAAAGGTGGAGGTCATTTTGGAGGTGATACCTGTCACCACAAAATAATTCATGCCGGCTATTTTTTGGCCTACTTTTTAAAGATACACATGACTATGTAAGAAAGTGCAGTAATCCGTCAAATCGCAAGGCGGAAGACAAAGGAAACCAAATTTTTCCTTTTCAAATCGTTAGCATTGACAACCATTTGAACAATGGGGGCTTGACATTATTGGTGAGATAGTACCTCATTCTTCCAAGCAAGACAAGTACATTCTTACCGCAACCGATTACTTTACAAAATGGGTAGAGGCAATCCCTTTGAAGGTAGCCAATTGATGCAATTATTGATTTCATAGATCAATTTATCATAACCAGGTTTGGTGTACCTCAAGCTCTTTGTCTTTGATAATGCATCTTATTTTTCTCAGAAATGCTTTAATAGAATTTGGTGTATTAAAAGAGGTTTTAATCAATATTCAAGCAAATTATTACCCACAAGGTAATGGTTTGGTCAATCCACCAACAAAAATCTCATCAAAATTATTAAAAGGACTATTGATCAAAATCAAAAAGAATTGGTATAAATCTTTAATTTTTGCATTATGGGCTGATCATATTACTGAAAAGCTTCAATAGGAACTTCACTCTTTAATTTAGTTTATGGAAAAGAAGCTTGATACCATCAAATTTAACTTTTCCATCATTAGCCCTAGTACATTTTATTGAAGAAAACCCTTTCTTCATCCATTCAATTGAGATATGATCAAATCCTGGAAACTAGAAGAAGAAAGAGATAAAGCTAAAATTGTTCATGAAAAACATCAAAGAACAGAAAATCTTCTTTTGATGCAAGTTCTACCTACTAAAATTCTTTTCTCAATTGGTGATCTTGTTCTAAAAATGGGATGACACATGAAGAAAAAGGTAAGCATACCAAATTTCGTAAAATGTGGCTTGGACCATTTCATCATTGAAAAGATAGGCTCAAATACATTCATGCTCCAAGATCTAACAGTAAGAGAGAATCTCTTCCTGTAAATGGGCTTATCTTGAAGAAATTCTTTTCATAAGGAGATAACCCCTTCTTAAACTGTACATATTCCTTTCTGCAAAGTTTTTAATTGTTTTTTGCAAATAAAGGTTGTTAGTAAGTCTCTAATTGACTATTTACTTGATTAAAATAAATAAATAAATAAATAAATAAAAAAAAATTCTTAAGAAGAATATTATAAATATTTATTTGGTGTAAATAAGAATTTTTAAAGAAATGATTATATACTTTTGATAGTTTTAAATAAGGTGTTAAACTTTGAAAGATTATAATAATTATTTGCATGATCTTTTTGAAAAACTTGAGGGAAATGTAAATCATTATAAGTTTATTAAGCAGAGAAAAGTTATCTATAAAAGTAAAGATTATTCAAGTCTTGGTACTCAAAAAAACTCAGAAAATTGTCATCCATTGATCTCTTAAGGATAAAACTAGTTCACCCCATTCATTTAGGTTGTGATTTAGAATATAATTCTAAGAAATTATGTTAAAATTTTTAAGAGATAAGAGGTCTCATCATGAGCCGACTTACCATATTCATAAGAAATAATAAAACTGACATTACCAATACCGCATATCAAATGTGGTAAGGGGTCTCATCACTAGCCACTTGTTCAGCTTTAATTATAACTATTGGAATGGCATTGTCAACTCGGCTACCAAACCGTAACAATGGCTCTTAAAAAATTAAAAAATAAATAAAAGACAAAAACATAAGATAATATGTCTTTGAATTTATCTTTTAAAAAGTCATAATCTTAGTTGAATGGGACAATGAATAGTTAATGGTTAAAAGGTAACCCCGTCGAGACTATAAACGTTTGCGTGCGTAGAGGCAATACCTATGACAATAGAGTATATTATAAACCAACTGAGAAATCCACTTACTTCTTATTAATACCAATCAAAGCTTAAGATAACTCAAAATGTTTTTTTTTTTATTCTCAAGAAACAAGAAAGAGATTGTTAATAATTTTTATTCTTTTTCATAAGTTAGATTTTATTTTTGATTATCCCCAGATAAGCTTAATATCTTTAAAAATCTTTACTTACTTAAAATATAGTATTCATTTTATTTTTCGCAGATAATCGGTTCTTTCAAGAATCGCCAATTGTTGTACTATACAACAACCCTCCTTTTTCTTAAAATTTTAGAAATAAAATTTATTTAGAAATAGGGTCCCTTTCTCTTTTTATAAAAATAAAAGACTTAGAAATAAAGATTCATTGTTTTGAAAAAACTCATCTTTTGTTTACTAAACAAATTCAACATTCGAAACTTATGATCCGATCCAATATACAAGGCCTTATCATAAAAAAAAAATCAAGTTTAAAAGTCCAATCGCAATCGAAGAATCGGAGAAAACCCTTAAAAGAAGTTTCATATACTTATTTCAAATCCTTCGATGCGATTAGTTTGATCGGAAATCTTCTTCAATCACTAAGAGTTTAAAATTGTTTATTTGTATAACTCCCGATGCGATGCGCCGCCGCAATCAATCGGATATTCTTTAATAAACTCTTTACTTACTAATTAAAATTTCGATCCGATGCGCGTTATTACAATAAACGCTTTCAAAAGAAAATCAAACATTTGTTCGTTTAAAATCTTATATGGTAGACCCCACCATTAGAGATCTAAAAGTTTTTCGAATCTAATTGACCAATCGAGAAAAACGTATTGTGATCTTTATGTGCCATTCGAAAACTTTCGATGCGATTGATAAATGTCATTTATTGCATGCAAAAAGTTCAGAATGGATGAATATTTTAATATTTCACAAGCGCCAAATCTCAATTTGTACGAGGGCATTCAATAACGAATCAAATGAATATTGTTAATGATTTGTTTTTTTAATACATGAGTGTGACCCAAAAAGAGCATTTACGCTAAAGATACTAAACAAATAAATAAAAATCATAAGTTCATAAATCATCCCGTTTGAGTTTCTTGTTTGTCACGACCGAGAGTTTATTGTCTTGCGCAGCCAAAGAACACTAAGCCCGTTCATTCACGTACAAAGGGAAGCAATAGCAAACGCAAATGTCGAAGAGAGCGAGAAGAAACAAGACCGCCGGTTCAGCTTAAGTTTGTTGAGACTCTCACGGTTTCAAAAGAAAAGCCCACAAAACTAAGATTAGTCACAGACACATCATGCCAGGGGCTTGGGAGTATGACGGGGAAGGAGTCTACAACCTATTAGAAAGAGAAAACTCCAAGGTCACAAGAAAAGGCATCGGTTCTGCATTTAAGACAGCTCGCATTCTCGACTCCGAGATCACCGAAAAATCACTTGCAAATTCATTTTTGCATCGAATCGCAGCGAGCGAGCATCATGCCTTATTATGATGCAACATGGGTTATCGACAAGCAGAAGATACAAGACAGAACGCTGTTCTTAAAGATTCTGGAGTGTCTTTTGGCTCGTTTAAAGCAAGTAAGACCTAAAGGCAATGCATCACCTTCCACCGCAAAGGTGTATAACAAGGAGTTTATCAAAGACTTCGCTATCAATAACAAAGTCCAATCGACCCTATCATAGATTGGAAGAAAAATCTGCAGGAAGTACCGAAATGAAGTGTCCTAGATGTATTCTCGTAGATTCTCACTTCATATTGCTATGTCGCCGCCATGATGTGTATATTATTTGGCAATGATAATGTTAGCTAGGTTTTCTATACAAATGGTCCCATTAACTTAGCCGCTATCAATTCCAAACATTCTGGATTGGGTCATATTCTCGTCCGATAGAATGGCCAATAGACATTTTTGAGTACGTACAAGAAAAAACCGCCGGGAAATTCCACTCCCTTTTCTTTTCGTGCCTATATTCTTGATGCTCTTTGTTTTAATTCCGAGTTTCCCTTATTTGATGGAAATGGACTCCCAAAGACCCTACCCCAATTCATATTTATCATAAACTACTTTGGTTCATTTCCAAGATAATGTATATAGAATCGCTAAGTGGTTTCCTTATCCTTCAAACCATTTTCACCGCTTTTCCCAGAGCTCCCTTCCGATAAAGCTAAGTCCACTTATCTACAATAGGAGATTGCCTGTGGGAGGAGAAATTTCTTACATACATCATTTTTGGTAGTATTGTGGAACCACATGTTCTTCCTTTTTTTTGTTCCAGCATAAACTTCTCTGCTCAAAAAATTTCCTATTAATTAACAAATAATAATGATTGTGTCTTTTAATAACAGTAAGAAGAGAATGTGGCCTCAATTCCCACTCAATTGTGGTCGGGCTTTCTACTTTAAATGATTTCAAGCATGTCGAAAAAGAAGTCTCCAAGATAAAAAGGTTGTAAATTTGCAACCATTCCCTGAAGACAGAGTGATCCGAGACAGATAGCATTTAATGTTACCGGCTTCGCCAATTGCTCGATTTGGAGCATGAGCCGATCTCGTTTGATGATTTGTTTGTTTCTTGGATAATTTCCTCAAATTTATGACCTAGCCAAGTCTAAATTTCAAAAGGAGTGAAAATGAATAAATTTTTGTTATTCAAGCCGCAGATTGTTAAGAGTTCCTCTCGACCAATTAAGAATTCCAACACAAAGGGTCGAGAGCGGTATACATCCAAAGAAAACGCGCAGAAACATCTACCGGCAAAGTCATTACACAATCACCGCAATCCTACCCAACCGTACATACTCAAAAGGTGGTCGCCGTTGGCAAGCCCGATGCCCAAAAGAGAAACATCGATGATAAATCCGATCAAATACCGGGCCGCGCCCATCGCTCACGTAATTATGCACAAGTACCGATGATGATGTACATAAAAGGTGGATCGATGGCAAAAAGCACCGAGCAACATAGATACGTAAAAAGGAAAAGAAACAACTAAGGAGATTATAGTTTCGCCGATCTTAATGTTTCTTCCTCATTATTAAAACAATATGATCAAGTCGCTGTCACCGGGATTGCAAGATAAAGATAAAGAACAAATAGAGCAGGATGTTGAAATCATTCCCCGAACATCCGACAAAAAAGGCTGTATTAAAGGTCGAGGGAGATCCCTCCTTTAGATGTATATTTACAAATTTCCAAACATAAGGTCGTTGTTAGAAGACAAAGAAAGAAGAAAGACAAGACGAGATATATTTTCTACTCCATCGTAGGAGTTTATGAATATTACTATAAACAATGAGGTGAATCCATCCTCAAGACCCTTCACAAAATTATCCCAAAGATGCAGGAGCTTATAGCCGCGACAAGCGGATAAAGTCAGAGAAGTTTTCGATGATAACTCGTAAAGATCTCCACATAGCTTCACTTGAAGAGCAAGCTAAGGAAAGTCGGCTAGTCGATTACCCAATTGCAACAACAACTACAAAATCGTACACTCAAATCCAAAGAATTGAAAAAATGTCACGAAGAAAGCAAAGAAAGTTGATGAACAACTTCAGCAAAACAACAGCCTAAATGAAGAAATTTCTAAGTTACAAAGTCTCACATAAAAATGAGAAAAATGAAAAAATGATTCAAGAAAAGGGGAATTTCAAGCATGGATAAGTTTAAAGATTTCCCGAAGTTAAGTGAATTCAAATCAAAAGCCCGAGGCTATTAAACTATTGTCTCAAGAACTAAATGAATTTTGTGCAAAGTCACACAAAGTGCATCCCTTTTGTGATATTACTTCATCTTTGATCCAAATGTTATTAATATCAAGCGACAAGAAATAGATGATGTTGATGAAAATATTTCCGAATTTCCCACCGCAAGACACAAGAAAGGGAAAAGAAGCCAATCTTCCTAGAATAAAGGAAAAACACAAGAAATCTTGTTTACAGAATGGGAACATCAAATAATGAAAGCCGAGAGAGCAATATCAAGGGCCGTGAGTATGATGAAGAATATCACGCAATTCATAAATGACAAATTATACTCAATCAATCTCATTTCGCATCGTGTTCTTTGGTAAAATAAGCCAAAAGTAAAAGAAACTGAAAACAAGATGGAGAGAAGAAATGGAGAAAGAAAAGTCAACAAATCAACAAACTTCAAACAATATCCTCGGGACAAAGATGTGGACTCATTTAATCAAACCAAACAATCAAAAAATGGCTATCAAATTCCTTTCAAATGTCGTTGATTGTTTAATTCCCGAATTTTCCGATGCCACCTATGCTGCATGTACCGCATTCCGAGATGAGTCATCCACCGAGACTCCAAGATATGTTGAAGATTTGCAACTTGGCTTCATCAAGCGAGAGAGAGAAACAATGAATCATTTCATTCAAGATAGCCTTTTCGCCTTTAATTTGATAGATCAGGAAAGTAGTAGTAGGATTTCATATGTAATTTCTTATTTAAATCCCTCTCATGCATTTAGAGAGAGATCTTAAATTGTAATATTTTTTGGACTTGGAGCTAACATTTCGTACTCCATTCTTATTATATTTTTATGAAGGATCACATTCGGTGATTTTTGTGTCGAAATTATCTGAAGTGTTGCATTTCCGTACCTTTGGATTTGTTCTCCATACCTGAAAGTTACTAGACTTATATCACATTTCATTTGACAACAAGATGAATGAGGTATTTTTATCTGGTTTCACCGTTGATTTTCTTCGTTATATGGTATTTGTTTCAAGAATTTGCTATCATTTATATATTTGGTTTTCATAACGTTTCCTTTTATATATCATTTCGAGTATAATTGAAAATGTTATCTTTTATAAGCATATATAAATGAAGTATATGATGAATGCAATATATTAATATAACTCGTTAATTCTTAAACGAGTTATCTTTATTTGTTTCTCGCATATTTCAATTTGATTAATAATACATTTTCATGGTTATTATTAGATTGAAACAATCTTAAGTTGTATTCACATATAATTACCCGGTTAGTATTAGAATTTCTTTATCAAGATTAGCTTAGATTAGATAGTTTTATTTCGTTAATTTAGTCCCATTTCCACCCATCCAATCCAATCCACCTTTTGCTTATATGAAACTCGGTCTCAACCAAATACGGAGCCACCATCCCAAACGGAAAAGGAGTTGTCTTAAGGTCCCGACCGGGTGGTTTTCCCCAATGTTTGAAGCAGAGATTTTCTAGGCTTCAACACTCCCTTAGGATGGCACACGATATTTTTAAAAACTTACCATAGGGTTAAGGAATTTTTTTGGCATGGCCTTAAATCTGATATTCAAAATTTTGTGGCTGAATTTTTGGTTTAACAAAAAAATAAATTTGAGACAATTAATACCCCGAGTTAGTTACAAACTTTATCCATTCGAAGTAAATGTTGGGAGGATGTTTCAATGGAATTTAACAGAAGTTTACCCAAGTTCAAAGGAAAGAGTGTCATCATGGTGGTAGTTGATAGAATTACCAAGTATGCATATTTTTGTGCATTGTTGCATCCATTTAAAGCCAATACAGTTTACACTGCATTAATAGAAATAATTAAAAAGCTACATGGAAAAAAAAAAGTTTATTGTAAGTGAAAAAGATCACATTTTCACTGGAAATTTTTGGACGGAATTATTTTTTTGTATTTGTACTCAATTAGCTCATAACTCATCTTATCATCCTCAATCTGATGGGTAAACTGAGAAAGTGAATAAATGTTTGTAAGGATATCTTCGTTTCTTTATATATGATAAACATACACAATGGGTCAAGTGGCTACTTTTGGATGAATGTTTGATAAAATTCCTTCCATACCGCAACAAAAATGACACCATTTATGGCACTTTATGGATATCATCCATTGTCCATGACATCATCTTTAAGAGAAAATTATAAGGTCTAAGCAATGGAATATCACATCGAGCATTAACAACAAATTCTCCAACATTTAAAGGTTAACCTCACTTTGGCACAAAATCAAATGAAATAACAGCGTATTAACATCGCATCGAAATACATTTGATGTAGGAGATTGGGTATTTTTACACCAAGCAACCATACAACAAATTTCTCAAGAAAAGCTAAGAAAGATAATAAATTATCATGAAAGTATTATGGTCCTTACAAGGTGTTGAAAATATTTACTATATATACAAATTTAACTTTCCCCGTATCTTCCCGAGTGCACCTAAGCCATGTTTCATGCTTAAAGAAGGTTATAAGTGATAAGCTCCTAGTTAAAACAATATTTCTAGAACTTGATAAGGAAGGAAGAATCATATTGGAACTTGAAGCATTCATGGAAAAAATAACTCAAAAGCTACAAAATTGATCAATTTCATGTTGGGTGTGGAGCCTGATTATCTTGTTTACTTTGTATCACAGCATTGGACCCCTGTACCTTAAAAGGGGCGGCAACACTGCCCGAAATTTAATCGCTGCCGTGGGGGGTCCAGGGGGGCGCAATGCTTTTTGGAGCCCCCCCCCCTCGGTGGGGCTCGGCGCCGCGCCCCGAAGCTAAAAAATAGATGTAAAATTGCCCTCAGAAAAGTATAGTAATTTCTAAATAATCCGGGGCCGTTCATTGTGGAAATGGATCTCGATGGTAGAAGTTATGTTTAGATTAGGGTTTTTTGCCCTAGAAGGAAACCCTCAGAGGTATATGAGGGCATTGTATTGGCAGGCCGTGCATTATGAGTGTATTCCCTCGTAGCGAGAAACAGAGAGGGAGACCGGGGGGAGAGAATGAGGAGAGCCATGAACAGACCGTCGTAGGTTTTCATTTCCTTCATTTCGTTGGATAATATGCGGCTGGACTCGCCCATCGTGGTGGACGTAGCCCAAACCGGGTGAACCACGATATCCGTGTTCTCCTGTTTTATGTGTTTTATGTGCTCGTATTTTCGTATTTTTATGTGTTTCATCGCTTTGTAATATTTAATTTTCTAACAATCGGTATCGCAGCCGAAGGTATATTTACCGATAAACTCGCAGTGAAAAAATGGTTCCCGGTTCGAGTGGGATAATGGCGTACGATGGTAAGTTTATGGCTGAGAAATTTAATCTTACTAAAACTTTGCAATCGTGGAAAAGATGCAGATGGAATATTATCTCAGACGTAAAGATCCGTACCTACCATTGAGCAAGTAAAAACAAAGAATCCGACGACCATGACAAAGATTGCACGGGAACATTCTCGATAGAAAGGCACTCCGAATAGTACGGTTGTGTCTGCGCATCGCCTTGCCTTCAATATTTCGAAGGAAACAACAACAGAGGGTTTGATGCGTACATTGGCGAAACTCGTATGAAAAGCCTCGCCCTCAAACAAGGTATTTCTCTTATGAAACGACTATGTAATATGAAGATGTTCTTAAGGTGGATCTACTTCTATATACTAGTCAAAATGAATTTAATACAATTACTACTTACCTAAGTTCGTAGGTAAAATTTGATGATGAAGTTAGAGCTCTATTATTCTTGTGCTCATTTCCGTAGAGTTGGAATGGTTTAGTAATGGCCATTAGTAACTCGCTTCGGATCTAGTGCTTTAAAGTCTATGATGTTGTTAGTGCTATCCTTAGTGAGGAAATGCGATGTAGGTAAAAGCTCCCAGTGAGACATCGTGTAATGCTTTGAGTGCAGAGTCTAGGGGAAGAAGAATGGAAAGAGGAAAGAGCTTAGATATCAAGTAAAGAATCAAGGAAAGGCAAGACCTGGGTCCAAGACGGGGGATAGTGTACTTAGACCATGGAAAGAAAGGACACCTAAAGAAAGACTCTCCATCTCGAAGGGAAAAAGAAGGAGACACACAAGAAGAAAACAATCATGAAGCAAATGTGATAGGTGATGTGTTACAAGATGCTTTGATTCTTTCTTTCTGAAAATGTTACCTGACTTTAGGTTGTAGATTCAAAGACTTCATTCCATGCCACACCTCGATAAGAAATATTTTCATGACTATGTTCAAGGAGATTTTGGACAAGTTCTGGGTGATGATAAACCTTGTAAAATTGTTGGAATGGGTAAAGTTCTTAAAACAAATTGCACGGAAACCAATGGTTACTAAAGGAGGTAAGGCATGTTCCGCATCCGAAGAAAAATCTGATTTCAACAAAGGGAAGTAGGTAGTGAAGGTTGTGTGACAACTGCGTATAAAACTTGGAAGGTCACTAGAGGAGCGCCGGTAATAAAGAAAAGGTGAAAAGGTTACATTTGGTTTATGCAATGGTATTTCTAACTTCGTTAATGCTTTAACTTCCTAAAGGAGTAGATGCAACATTATGGCATCATAGTTCTCTGGACACATGATCGAGAAGGGAATGAAGATTCTTCACTCAAGAAATTTGTTGCCGGTTTGAAGAATGTTGATTTGGATTTCTGTGGAGAATCGTATCATGGAAAACAAGAGAGTTAGATTTCCCGCAGTTGGGAAAGAAAAGAAGAGCGAAAAATTGGAGCTTGTGCATACGTATGTATGGGGACCTACTCGTGTATCATCTCTCATGGCTCCTCGTTATTATGTTACTTTTATCGATGATGCAACTAGAAAAGCATGGATTTATCGTATTCGTAATAACCGATGTATTTGATACTTTCAAGAAATGGAAAGCTTTGGTTGAGATTGAGACAAAGAAAGAAGTCAAGTGTCTCGCATCGTACAATAGAGGTGAATATCAGAGGCAAAGAGTTTGATAAAGGTAATCGTTCGCAGCATGGAATTCGGCAGAGAAGATACCCAAGAACACCACAAGAAAATGGTGGTCGAAAGGATGAATGAATAACTGAAGAGCGTGCAAGGTGCATGATTGCATGCGGTGATTGCCTTTACAATTTTGGGCAGATGTCAGATACCGCTGTTTATCTTAACGAGGGCTCAAGTTCCTCGGATGGTGGTATTCCGTAGAAGCATGGACAGTAAAAGGTAACTACTCTTTTTAAAGCCTTTTGGTTGTGAGGCCTTTGTCCATATTAATAAAGAAAATTTAACAAAGCTTGAGGCAAAATCAAAGAAATGTACCTTTATTGGATATGGTGCTAATGATTTTGTTATCGCTATATGATTATGAAAATCACAAAATCATTAGGAGCAGACATAATATTCAATGAAAAGGTCTTGTATAAGAATCACTCGCAAGAAAGGAAACAAGAAAAGAAAGCAAGGAATACGCGGCTCTTGATGAGATATCCGAAAATTAAAGGTGCCCTAAAAATAATAATAATCTAACAACCACAAAGAAGAGCAACCACCACAACAAGAATAGCACCTCAAACACC
This sequence comes from Pinus albicaulis, assembly GCA_034641835.2. Classification (NCBI taxonomy): domain Eukaryota; kingdom Viridiplantae; phylum Streptophyta; class Pinopsida; order Pinales; family Pinaceae; genus Pinus; species Pinus albicaulis. The sequence goes on along the minus strand of CM076570.1, from coordinate 869,707,076 downwards.
GAAAGTGGTGTTAGAAGATCTACCAGATAAGTAGGCCCCCCGAATGATACTCTCCTTCATTATATTATTTATCGTTGATCGACGCTCCGGTGGAACTCCGAATGTTATGAAGAAGCAATGCAAAGTTGAAAGCAAGAAGAAGTGGGAGCTAGCCATGGAAGAAGAGATGACTTCTTAATGCATAACCGTACTTGGGACTTAGTCGCTGTCTGCAGTAAAACTACATTGCGTAATAAAATGGTTTGCTGGTGTTTAAGGAAGAAGATGGAGGAAATGTAGGCACAAAGCTAGACTTGTGGTGAAAGGATTTGGTACGTATTTAAAGGTATTGTTTTGATAAAATATTTTCTCCCGTTGTTAAAATGAATTCAATCGTAACTATTTTAAGTCTTGTACTGAAATAAGATTTACATCTTGGTCAAAGTAGATGTAAAGACAACATTTCTCCATGGAGATTTGGAGGAAGAGATATACATGCAACAACCAAAGGATATGAGGTAAAGGGAAAGAAAAATTGGTGTGCAAAGCAAATAAGAGTCAGGCGGTTTAAAATGTGCCCTAAGGCAATGTATCTAAAATTTGACAGGTTTATGTCTCAACAAGGTTATACTAGATGTCACTTCCGATCATTGTGTTTATCCGAAAAGGCAAAATGATGGCAGCTATATTATAATCGTTATTGTATGTAGATGACATGCTCGTTGCAGTGGTTCAACATGCAAAAGAAATAAATGTGCTCAAAAGAAAATTGGCAAATTCATTTGCAATGAAGGATTTGGGAGCCGCAAAACAAATCCTTGGTATGAGGATAACTAGAGATAGGAAAATCACAAATTAACATTGTCTCGTAATGAGTACATAGAAAAGGTGTTGAAAATATTTAATATGCGTAATGCAAACTGGGCTAGTACACCTTTTGCTAGCCATTTCAAAAATTAGTAAGGAGATGTGCCCAAAGACCCAAGAAGACATGGATTATATGTCTAAAGTTCCACATGCACGTGCTAGCTGAAAGCTTAATGTATGCAATGGTCTGCACAAGGTCCGACATTGCACATGCAAAGGAGTTGTAAGCAGTATATGAACAATCCAGAAAAGAACATTGGATGGTAGTAAAATGGATTCCCAAATATTTGAGAGGTACCACAAATCAAGCATTATGCTTTGGTGGTTCAAACACGTTTGCCAGGGATATGTTGATGCGTATATAAGGTGTGACAAAGAGATAATAGGAGGAGCACTACAGATATGTATTTACCGTAGGTGGAACAACCGCGCCTGGGTTTCAAAATCCAAAGTGTTGTTGCACTTTCAACAAATGTGTTTCTAGCATGTTGTCACATAAGAGGTTAGTAAAGAAATGATTTGGTTACAAAGTTTTATGGATGAATTGGGTAAGAAGGATGATATGGGCACACTATACAAAGGATAGCCAAAGTGCTATTCATCTTGCAAAGAACTCAAGATTTCATTCCAGGACTAAACTCATACATCTCAAGTACCATTTCATACTACGTATTGGAAGATGGAGAGTTGAAGCTGGAAAAGATACACACTAGCCAAAAATCCCTACAGAGATATGCTAACAAAAGTTGTAACTGTGTGAGAAACCGAGAACATGCTCATTTCAATTGGTCTTCATGGATGACGATGAAGATGAGGAATCCGCTAGGTCCAAAGAGGAGTCATTGTCCAAGCAATGAAGCAAAGGATGGAGTTGCTGGGCACCGCCCAAGTGGGAGATTGTTGGGTGTGGAGCCCCGATTATCTTGTTTACTTTATATCACAAAGATTGGACCCCTGTGATTTCAAAAGGGGCTACAACGCTACCCGAAATTTAATTGCTGCCGTGGGGGTCCAGGGGGTGGCGCTCGTCGGGAGCCCCCCCCGGTGGGGTTTCCGGGGCAACGCCCCCGAAGCTAAAAATAGATGTAAAATTGCCTTGTAAAAGTATAGTAATTTCTAGTCAATCTGCGTCGTTCATTAGGCAAAATGATCCGATGGCAGAAGTTATGTTTAGATTAGGTTTTTTGGTTTCGTGGCTGCAACCCCTCGTATATATGAGGGCATCGTATTGCTACTTATTATGAGTGTATTCTTAGCGAGAAATAGAGAGGGAGACCGTGAGAGAGAATAGAGGATATTACAGCCGGGACCGCTCGTAGGTTTTGTCTCTTCATTTTTGCTGATAACATAAAGGAAGGACTCCATGCTCGGGGTGGACGTAGCCCAAACTGGGTGAACCACGTATATCTGTGTCTCTCTGGTTTTATGTGTTTTGTGTTCTTGTATTTTTTGCATATTTTTATTTGTTTCATTGCTATGTAATATTTAATTTTCTAACATTTCATAGTATCTCATCAATGGGAAAAACTAACTCGTTGAAGATTCCACATGGGAGGATGAGAATTTTATACAGATGCATCCAGAACTACTCAAGCATTGAGGAAAACAATTTCTTGAAGGAGAGGGGCATGTTAGGTCCCTATAATACTATTGTATCCCCTTATTTTTATTATTAGTGTAGCCCCTTTATTGTTATTTTTTTAATTGCCAGTCCTCCCATATTGTTATTATTGTGCCCCATAGAAGCCCACTATTTTTATTGTTGTGCCCTTACATTATTATTGTTATGTCAACTCTGATTATAAAGTGACCCCTTATACTCCTATATATAGAAAGGAGGTTTTTTCATTTGAATCTGTTACACCATTTTTTGGTCATCTAACCTATCATCATTAGATGGACCCAAGTACACCATGTAAGACCAATTTTACCCTAAGTAAAATGGCCTTCACTATGTTAAATAACTTAATAAACCACATTTATTAGGTTGTTTATGGTCAAAACAGGAAACCCCAAAAGGAAATATTAAACAAACCTATATTTGTTTGATTTTCCTCATGGAATAATTAATTAAACCATAATTTAATTATTATTCCCAGTCATGTTTAAACCAAAAACAAAGAAATTAATGAGATAAACCCTTAGTTATCTTATTATTTTCTAGGAATAATTATTTAAATCTTATTTAGATAATATTCCTTGTTAAATGTGACCAAATCACCCACCATTAATCAAATAAATCATTATTTATTTGATTATCTCCCAACCACTTCCTTAAAAAGATAAATAAATCATTTATTTATTTATTTTCACTAATCAAGGGATTTGACCCAAGTCAAACACCCTTTCCCTCCAACAAATAATAATAAAATATTCCATAAAGGTGGATCTAGATTTGGTTAACATTATTTTAATCATGCTCCAAGATCTAGAATGACCCAATATTTTGTTATAAATAGGAGGGTTCTTCCCCATCATTCCTCACCTTTTGTTGCCTACTAGATCACTCTGGATCTATACACTTGGTCTCATTTTTCCATCATTTGCTCCCATTGAGCTTCATTTTTGCATTGGGTTTTCTACACCTACAAGAAAGAGAAAGCTTAGATCTGAAGTGCTGAGGACTACAAAGAACCCATCCCATTGAGGAGAGCTGGATACACCTTCTTGTTTTCCTCCCAGGTGCCCTGTAATATAAAAATTCTTTCAAAAAATTGTGTTCTTGTCTTGTCTGTTGGATGCATGGAGCAAACCCTTTTATTTTACTGCTTAATGTCTTTCCATACATAGATCTGGTGTTTTGCAGCTATTTTCTTGTCTAACTAATCGCAGATCTGAAGATATTGGCAGCCACTTTTGTTGTTAGGGCTATTAGTTATGCGTAGCTAAAGTGGTCCTTTTTCATACACTTCGACGAAGGATTCATACTAACAAATGGCGACTCCACACGGGTTTTAAATTACGACCGCTGTCGTTTTTCATATTCCTGCATATCCAGCTACTTCAGGCCCTAGGGCTTCTTTTCAGCTACTTAGTTTTCCTCTTTTTATGTCATTTTTCTCACATAAAACCCTAAAATCTTAAAATTTCTAACTTCCGTGTGTTTCTGGCCCTATTGCGCAGGTAAGCGACACCATCCACAACTGAGACGACAACTTTTCTGAAAATCTGCCGCCGAGACAACCGGAATGGGGGGTCACACTTTTTGGCCCTAAAACTGCGACCTGGCCCTCCAGGTCATACTTTTCAGCCTGTTTCCTGCGACCTGCACTCAGATCAGGTCAGAAACTGCGACCTGCCTTTTTTCCAGCAATTTTTCTGCAATTTTTTCTGGGTTCTGCTGCAACTTCTGTCAGGGTCTTCCAGCCTCTTTTTCAGCCCGCCTTGACCAAGATCTGATCTGTTTTTACTCATCTAAGTGGGAACCCAGCCCCTTAAGGCTTTAGTACCCTCCACTTGTTGTGGAAGAGTTTTAGCTGTTTCAGCCATCGGTTTTTCAGAGCTTCAGCCCCCTCTTTTCCAGATCTGTTACCTCCCTTTCAGATCCTTTGAAATCAGCCTCTTTCCCTTTCAAATCACCCCTTGTCGTTTTGTTTGGACCTCCTTTGAAGGCCTCCGCCTTGCCCCTCCGGTTTTTTGCTGATTTCCTTCCTTTTTCCAGCCACCTTGCCTCTGTCTCTTGGCTGTGATCTGCACCTCTTTCCTGCAGCTTTATCCTCCAGATCCCTGTCCCTTTCGACCCTCGATCTGTTGAGCTCTTTTTGTGTGTGTTTTGGCTAGATTTTTTCCCTCTTTTAGAGTAGTTTTGAGAGACCCGCCTCTTTGGGTTAGATTGATGCATAGTTAGCTGTTAAATGTTCTGTCTTTTCAGCAATCTATATTGTTCTACGCAGATTTCTTTTCAGTTACGCAGCACACTTTTTCTTGCTCTCAAAATGAAAAGGGTTTAAAAATTAAAATTAACGCACACCACACACTGACCCTAAGTGAAGAAGTGCCTGGTTAACACCGCCTGGCAAAGACTCTAAAATCAATTGTCACTGCACCTTATCTGCCCTTGACGTTTCTTGATTCTGTCCCCTTCTGCCCTTGTCGGTTTCCTTCTTCCTGTCATCATTGCGCCCCCAAGGCGCCTTTCCCGGAGACTTCTTGGCCTTCACCCTCAGTTTCCGGTTGATCGACCTGCTTCGCACCGCCGTCGTCGAGCCAGTCCACCTTCGAGTCCGCACTCCGACTCCTCTCCTGATTCATCGGGTCCTCCTTCTCCTTCTGGTTCTCCCCCTGTTACCTTCACTATGTCAGGTCCAGGGCCTAACGCTAGCGGTTCTCCCGGCCCCAATGTCGGCCCCACTTCTAGCGGAACCGCCACAACCACTACCCCGGCCACCCCTGTGCTGCCGTACATTGCAGGCCTCAGCCTCCCCGATTTCCATCAGTTGATTAATGACCCTATTCACCACAATGCTACCTGGCCCGCTATGCCCACCAAGCTGCCCTCTGATATTCCTAAGTTTGAGGGCCTTAATGGAGAAGATCCCACCAATCACGTCCGGTCTTTCCACATGTGGTGTTCCTCCAATTCCATTACCGATGACTCCATCCATCTTCGTTTGTTCCAACGCACGCTTACCGGCGAAGCTTCTAAATGGTATGTTGAACAAGCCACTTCTTCCCATACCACCTTCGAGACTCTTGCCCAAGCCTTTTTGTCATACTTCCAGCTTCCTCTCTGATACGACACCGGCACGGAGCTCTTGACTTCCTTCAAGCAATCCTCTTCAACACGCCTTTCTGCCCATGTTCAGGAATGGCGACGAAGACAGAGCTTATGTCGAGCCCCTCCCTTTGAAGATCGGGTTTACATGGACTGGTTCCTTCGCACCCTTCCTTCTCCCATCGGCAAAGATGTCGCCTCTCACTTTCCTCAAACTGAAGAAGCCGCCCTTCAAATAGCCTTAAAATATGACCTGATCTACGCTCAATCTGGTTATGTTTATACCGTCCTTCCTGACATCCCCAGGCCCGGTGGCGCTAACGCCCCGGGGGCATCTCATTCCGCCGACGGTATCGTTGGATCTCTTTCCCATCCATCTGCTCACCCTCCTATGGGCTATGGTCTCCCTCAGGGAGGGGCCAGCACCACAAGCACTCTTCCCCCTCCCGGCAACATGTATCCAGGATACGGCATGCCTCCTCCTTTTGCCCAACCTCCTGCTTACCTCAATGTCGCCCAACCCAACCCTTACTTTTATCCACAGCCTGGTGCGCCAGCTCCTCCATCATATGCGCTTCCGCCTCCCTTGCCTCCTCACAACCCGCAACAGCACTTACAACCCCCTCCAGGGCAAGTATTTGCACAGCAGGGTGCGATTAATCCCCCTTCTTCTCAAAGAAGGCGGAGAGGCAACCAGAACCAATCTGCCCCTGGTAACCGAGGACCCAATTCTGGTGTGGACCCTAACACTAGCAACCAGCAACAGGGCATTCCGCCCAAGCCGGACAGGCCGCTTCGCACAAACAAGCCCTGTTCGTGTTGCAGTGTTTATGGTCATTACACTCATGATTGTCCCCTTTTACCCCAGATGCGGCAGATGTGGGAGTCTCAAGCCACATTGCGCGGACAACACGCCTCACCTCATGCTCCTCCTAATGTGGCCACTACTCAACCCGCTGTGTTTACCGATCCCTTCCCTCAGCAAGGATTCGTGGCTACCCAGCCACCTGATACCCAGGTCGCCACTCCCCCTTCCATTTCTGGTTCCTCCGATTACCAGATCCTCATGATGCACTCCGATCCTAACCCGCCCGTCGATCTTCACCTTCAAACTCGGTCTCGTCAGTACCCCAAGCCTCCTGCTCAGTCTGCCCCCAAGCCTCCTTCTTTAGGTTCTACTGAGCCTCTTTCGACATCCAACGACCCCTTACATATCCCTCAACCCAAAGTTGAGGTCCATACCAAGATTCCTAAGGGACCATTACGTCGAAACGCTGCTTCTGGTCGAGCTGCTCATTCGTATAGTATAGTAGATGATTTGGCGCAATCCCCTGCTGCCATTTCCACACTGGAACTCCTCCAATCGTGCCCTTCCCAAAAGAAGGCTCTACTATCTGCCGTGGGCGCTGTAGATCCTGCTGATGACCAAATGATTGTTTTCGACGCCACTCAATCGGACCATCCTCCCCTTCCTCCTTCCGTCGCCTTCCAAATCTCAGTCAAAATACGGAACGCCATCATTTCCCGGTGTATAATTGACGAGGGGGCATCCACCTGCGTGATGTCCCACTTCGGTTTGGAAGCAACTCGGATCCCCGAGCTGGCCCCTTCATGATCCCGCCGAGCGTGGGACGGTCACATCACCTCCCAGCCCATTAGCTTGTTTCGTAATTGCCCTATCGCCCTCCCGGTGGTGTGTGCGTTGACGTTGAAGTCATTGGCAACCCTCTAGACTACAACATTCTGTCTAAGCTTCTCTCGCACACACACACACGCGCGCTCTCTGTGTCTGTCAAGGACATGATATTTAACGGGAATATTTTTCCACGATGCAGGAGAATGGTCACCAGTGACCGATATGCTCTTGTCATGAGCCGCCGCCGCCAACCCTCCTCGGGCGACTTCGCCTGTCGCCGCCCAACAAGCAAAACTGGTGAGTTCTTCCCGACCATTGTCTCCCCCGGCGTCTACAAAGATTCCACCCTGCTTGGAACTTTTCCTCATCTTCCCCCTCCTCCTGTCACTGATCCCAGCTTGTCGAATGTTTGCATGACGCAATCGTCTCAGGCTACCCATAAGCGGCCTGCCTCGGCTAGTCAGCAACCTCCCCCCCGCCCTCCGCAACCCGCTCCTAGCCATTCATCTCAGCCAGCCAGACCTCCTCCTTCTGGCCCTCCCCCTACAGCTGGTATCCCTGAACCCCTTTATCCTCCCGGATCGGTTCCTCTTGGCCTCAACCATCTTGAAGCCGTTCCTCCTGGTCATTTCCCTGCTGGGCAGATCCCTTTCCTAGCTCCCCCTCCCGGAGTATATTTTGTCCCCGTCATGGCCACCCTCTCCCTCCCTAACTTGACCTTGGGCATTCCGGTCTGGTACCTCGATCCCCCAGTCGCCACCCCTCCTGGTCACCCCAAACCCTACATGGCTTTGACACCGGTCCAACCGGTCCCCCTCGCTTCTTCCGTTGCTACTGTGCCTCCAGCACCTCCGCAGGATCCTTCTCCTGTCGTGAAGGCTCCTGAGAAGAAACGCAAAGCCTGTAAGGGGGCACCCAAGGATAAGACCACCACGACTGACCCGGCCCCTTACCCCCCTGCCAAGCCCTGTGCCTTGTGCGATGTCGCCGGTCATGCCACCCATGCTTGTCCCGAGTTGCCCCGTATCCAACCCATGGTTAAAGTCGCGTTCCCCGAATCTACGGTCCCTGAAGCCTCCTCTTCATCCGTCACCAAGAACCCCAAGACTCTCCGCACCAACAAACCCTGTGCCTTGTGCGGCGTCCATGGCCACTACTCCCACCATTGTCCTCACCTAACGCATTACCGCGCCTCTTTAGAGGTGATCCGCGAGTATGAGGTTGAACAAAATCAATCCGCCTCTCCCATTCTCGCACAGTATGCTTCAGGCCATCCTGAGGATCCCCCCGCTCCCATCGACATTCCCCCCCCTGATGTTCAAATGACGGAGTCTACTGTAACCATCCTTTACCTATCTTCCTCTGCACGCCACTCGGAGCCTAGCCTGTCTGCATCCTCCCCTGTTGTGTCCCTTGATCACCCTGTTCCTCCTCATACCCGAGATCACTCCACTGGTGTCTCTGTTGACCTCCGCAGCCCAAGTCCTCACCATGTTTCCGATAGCCCTCATACACCACCTTGTTTAAGTATTGGTCATCCCGCCCCTTACATTCCCTCCTGCGATTGTCGCCCGATGACTTCTGTACACTCACGCTGCCGTCATTTCCTTACATCCCCTCATTTATTGTCTTGTCACACCATTCTGCAGGACCCCCCGTCCACACCCTTTATCGGCTACGCCGATGGTGCAAGTCGCTACTCCCGGAATCTAGCCTCGGCAGGTTGGGCCATATTCACCCCCTTACATGCCCTTGTTCTTTCTAACGGGGTATGCATTGGTTCTGCCACCAAAAATCAGGCCGAATATGATGCTGTACGTGGTCTGTTAGCCGATGCCCTCTTTCATCGCATCCTCCATCTGCACGTTCGTTTGGATTCCCTGCTTCTTGTCATGCAACTAAATGGTGTTTATCGTGTGCATAACCCCGTGCTGTTTAGATGCTATTTACGAGTGAAAATCTTAATACGTGCATTTGAAACCATAACTTTCAACCATGTACCTCGAGACCAGAATCACTATGTAGATAGTATTGCAAACCAAGTTCTAGATTGGCATTTATCACACACATTTCATACAAGACAATAACATTAAATCAACCATCAAAAGACGATGCATATCCATAATATGTGTCGCAAAACATATGTTTAGAGTCCATCTACTCTGATACATACGACATGCCCATAGCATGTTACAAACAAAAACCCAAAACTGGGGGCACCACCTGCCCTTACATACATCATAGGGGGCACCACATGCCCCTACCCCTAATCACTATCTGGAGGATCCCGAGCCGATGGCTCTGCCCCTGCAGCCTGTAGATTGCGCATCACCTGACCGGCTATCGCCATGCGCCGCATGACACCTCGCCACTCCGAGGGTACACCAACACACGGCTCTATGAAATGGTCGTCCAAATCCTGCCACCCGCGCTCTGATACTCCGGTCAATAACCGTTCGCATCTACGTCGGATATCCTCCAGCTGGGCAACTGCATCCTCATTCTACGCCGCTCTCGATCCTGTAGCTCCAACTGCTACCGGTCGTCCCATATATCCGGCCGGTTTCACCGGTGCTATATCTGCATACCAAAAGTACATGAATCAGTATCTTACATTACTATTCAACATACTTTAACATGCCCATACAAGAATAGCAATCTGTCACTTACCATCGGGCCCCCAGACTCGACCAGGCGGAAGTGGCAGGTCCGGATCTCCACAATAGCTCATCCCACTATAGGGATAGTCATCTATGTACAAAGGCATCTGATCCCAATGGGCAAAAAACTCCGGTCGAAATACTCGCCCAACCGCCCCTCCTCCTCCTCTGCACAGTAGCCGTCCCCATCGGCGCATCCTGGGCTCCCTCGGGCCCCCATCTGGAAGCTGTACATGAGGCCTCAAGGTCGGGATCTTCTCAAAGAAGAAGGCGCACAACAAAGTCCCATATGAGCAGTCATGGTTCACCTACCGCCTGCATAGTGACAACTGTCGCTTTAGCGACACCAACAGAATTTGGGCCCACCCATAGTAGGTCCCACCCAATACACTTGCCACTAACATCATCTGCCCCCCAGTGATGTGATGGAACGCCTGGCTGCCCAGGATTCGCAGCACAGCTGTGGCCACTGCACGGGTTTCTAGCCTCTCTAGATCCCCGATCGGTATTCGAGTCCCCTTGACTTGGAGACCCGGTCGACAATGGCGTTCCACGAACTCCATGATATGTCGTTCCCCGCGGCAACACTGGCTGTGTGTTTCCCACCATCCCCAGTGGCGGGAGACCAGTCAGGAAGTACACGTCCTGGACCATTAGTTCAATCCTGTGCCCCTGCACCACAAAGATCTCATGATCTGGATCCCAATAACTGATAATCCGGGCCAGTAACGGTTCCCCTGCTCTCATCAATGGGTTCTCCACAAACTTGAGAACCCCAAATCTGGCCAATACACGACGGACACCCTGATCCGCTTGGATCTCTGACCGAAGTGTCCCCAGATCTCTCTCTCTCCAGTTAACCCGTAACTCTGCCATACCTGCACAAACACATCATTTTTGTCAGCGTTCAGATCGGGAAAACCATAACCAAACACCAAAACCCAACTTCCAGCCATAAAATAGCACCACAACCCCCTCATCTCCCAGGTCGCAGTTTTCTACCATTTTTTGGACCAGGTCGCACTTTTTGCCCTAAAACCTACGTCCTAGGTCGCACTTTTTGCCCCAAAAAGTGCGACCCGGTCGTAGAGATGAAGGAGGGGCTGTTTCTGGGATTTTGGGCCCTAAACTGAAAAAGTAATCCATCAAAATGCAAGAGAAAGGTTAGGCCTCCTACCTCCAACTGACGGATCTCGATTCCAACGGTCGGTTTGTCCGCTACGTTCGCCGCAAGATTTAGGGCCTTCTCTCCTCTCCACATTCACCACAGCTACAATAGCAAATGAATGATTTTGGAGGGAAAACTGCCTTATTAAAAGAGAACCACTGTTTCTTCTTTCGACTGCTGCGACCACACCGTAGCCCTGTTCGATGAACCGTCAGCACCACTGGAAAGCTCTCACCGAGCTCTCAAATGGGTTTCTGTTAGTTTTCGGTGAGTTGATACTTCACTCGGACACATTGTGTCCAAAAAGGGTCACTTCACCGCTCCTTAAAATCGAATTTCCTCACTTACGACACTTGTACTTGGGGCACCATATTGCTCCCTTACTTGTCCATGTTCGTGTCGATTTTCGTCATGAGTTCCCACCTTGTACTCATGCTTCTGAGGTCACCCATTAGGGCCTTTACTGTGTGGCAGCACCATCGAGTCTCCCTTGTTTAGAGCATCCAAGTTGAGTCATCATTGCATCCATGGAGTCTATACCACGTCCCTTTGTACCCCACTCTACACCTCTATCCTTCATTGCTTGGTCTCTCTCTTGTGTCGCACATTATGACCTTCAGTCCCACTGTCCCCTATCCCTTATGATCTTGTGTCAGTCGCTGCCATGTCATCCATGCTCGTTATGCTCTAACAAGGGAAGTCGTCCATTCGCTACTCAGTCCTTCCCATTTCCACTATCGTCATTAGTGTCAGTCTGTCCGTCGCTCTATTTTTTCTCTCGTGCCTTAGTTGAGGATCTCTCATTGCCTCACCTATGGCGGACCTCCTTCTGTCGACATCAGCACATTCATTCCAGAAGCCAGGTCTAGAGGGCGGTGTACCTTGGTTCCAGCTTCCACTCTTGTTCGGTGCCTCGGATCAGGCAAGGGGATCTCTCATTTCCCTTTGACTTGATTGTTTCTCCAGCTCCTTTCAGCATGATCGAGATTCGTATACTTGACGGTCCAGTGACCCAGCAGCAGCTCTTGATGATTCTCGGGTATGTGTGAGATGTCTCAACCCTCATGAGGGGGTGGCCCTGCAGGTAGCCCCCCACATGCCCGGATGACCTCTTCTTTGCAGCCTTCGATGCCGCTCCAGATTTTGATGATGTTGGCCTTCGCCACTTGCAGCACCTCTTTGATTTGCATGTATTAGTCAGATTTTGTGAGCCCTTCCCCATTTACAGGGGGCATTTGGGTTGTATTTATCTCATGTACTCAGATATTATTGTACTAGTCCTGGCTGTTATCCCAGGCACAGCATGTATGTGAGACTCTTCATTGTATTCTTATCTGGCCCTTGATTATGCCAGCTGTACTCTCTGGTTCGGTCCCTTGTGTACTGAACACACTATTCTTTTGTACTTTGTCACGGCGGGCATAGGTATGCCTCCCCCGCCGCCTTCAGCACAGGTACCCTCTCATAAAAAGAGACTTGTTGCACCTGCGAGTCTCGTCTCCTCAGGGTCTAGTCCTTCAGCACACTATCTACCTCACCTTTCTCTCTCTGACTTCCCTTTTTTTGTCTAGTGATTGAGTGCTTACAACGTACTTCGGTCATACGATTTTCTCCTGACACTCGCACGCTGGGGGGCAATCTGTTACACCATTTTTTGGTCATCTAACCTATCATCATTAGATGGACTCAAGTACATCATGTAAGACCAATTTTACCCTAAGTAAAATTGCCTTCACTATGTTAAATAACTTAATAAACCACATTTATTAGGTTGTTTATGGTCCAAACAGGAAACCCCAAAAGGAAATATTAAACAAACCTATATTTGTTTGATTTTCCTCATGGAATAATTAATTAAACCATAATTTAATTATTATTCCGAGTCATGTTTAACCCAAAAACAAAGAAATTAATGAGATAAACCCTTAGTTATCTTGTTATTTTCTAGGAATAATTATTTAAATCTTATTTAGATAATATTCCTTGTTAAATATGACCAAGTCACCCACCATTAATCAAATAAATCATTATTTATTTGATTATCTCCCAACCACTTCCTTAAAAAGATAAATAAATCATTTATTTATTTATTTTTCACTAATCAAGGGATTTGACCCAAGTCAAACACCCTTTCCCTCCAACAAATATAATAAATATTCCATAAAGGTGGATCTAGATTTGGTTAACATTATTTTAATCATGCACCAAGATCTAGAATGACCCAATATTTTGTTATAAATAGGAGGGTTCTTCCCCATCATTCCTCACCTTTTGTTGCCTATTAGATCACTCTGGATCTATACACTTGGTCTCATTTTCACCATTTTCTGCATTGGGTTTTCTACACCTGCAAGAGAGAGAAAGCTTAGATCTGAAGTGCTGAGGACTACAAAGAACCCATCCCATTGAGGAGAGCTGGATACACCTTCTTGTTTTCCTCCCAGGTGCCCTGTAATACAAAAATTCTTTCAAAAATCGTGTTCTTGTCTTGTCTGTTGGATGCATGGAGCAAACCCTTTTATTTTACTGCTTAATGTCTTTCCATTTATAGATCTGTTTGTTGCAGCATTTTTATTACTAATCGCAGATCTGAAGATGTTTGGCAGCCTCTATTGTTGTTAGGGCTATTAGTTATGCGTAGCTAAAGTGGTTCTTTTTCGTACACTTCGACGAAGAATTCATACTAACAGAATCATCCAAGGATTCTTCATTTATGTAAGGTAAAGGAGGTTTCCCCCTCGAAGAGGCTAATTTTTAAGTCGTTGATGTATCTTTTATTCTATTTTGTGAGCTTGTTGCATAACATGCTGAGAGGTGGAAATGATGAAATGGCAGCTGGCACTACCAATTCATAAGGTAACAAGGTCTCAGAATCCACCGTAGGGTAAAGAAATGACAAAGGCACATGCGTGTAGGGTTGTGTAGAACCATCAAAGTTCAGCCACAAGAACTGAGGTCCTAATAGATCTGTCAAAGGTGGGTTGGAAGGAGTGTCAGAGTAGTCTTCCAAAGTCTCATTTCTCAAAATAAATGAGATCATCGCCAAAAGGACTAGGTATAGACTCCAATACTATGCGTTGGTCTAGGTCTTGAGCACCAATAGGTACTTTTCGTGTAGGAGTGATAATTCCACCTTGTTCAGGAGGAAAACTATGAAGATGACATGACCATCGATGAAAAAATTCAGCGAGGTTGCTAAACTATAAATTAATACAATGATGTTATTGCAAACACCCTAGGGAAAAAACTATCGACACAGAACAAACAACACACACTAGAAACGTCCTAAAATATAGAACGTGAAAAGAAAAATACAAAGAAGTTGGCGGTGTAAAAATTATACTGGTGAGATAATTCTGACCCCTTTTAGCTGTGAACTCAGTGAAATTTCCCTTATTAGCTGTGGGGCATGCTCCAAGAGGGCAGAGAGAGTATAACTAATATTTGTCCCAGGTATAGAGAATATGAACCCAACCCTACACTTGTGTATGATCCCTAAAAAAATAGGCCACTATAATTGGTCACCACTGACAATAACATGACATGGGGGGACAGTCGCAAGACAAATCCACATGCAAGATGATCAGGAGATCAAGAATTTTGCTCAAAATTGAAAGTGCTCGAAACTGTACCCAATCTAAGGGACCGGATAGATCTTGTCATTCTAATTTCGGCACCTGAATGGTTTGAAAAATCGATGTTGTATGAGGGATATATCGTGTTCTCATTGATTTCCCAAACAGCTAAATTTTTGTGACAGGGGTGACTGGGATGCCCAATCAGCATGCAGGTACAATCAACAAAAGGTGGAATATTCCTAAGAATATTTTGTTTTCCCAATCCAACCAGGTTTCGCCAAGTGTCATATTTAGGGATGTTGATATGGTTGTACAATTTTTTTGTGGCTCATTGGATGGATAACATGTGGCCAGCCCGGAGGCTGCCATGTGTCCCCTGGATAGTAGTGTAAAATTATATTGGAATCCAGGGGTTTCGACCCTATGACCTCTAGCGCGCTAGCAAAGAGTTCCACTGTCCCAGCTACCACTTAATTCTTAACCTTATAAGTGCATCGATGCTATTTACATGTTAAAAAGGTTCCACATGGGCGGGGGGGGGGGGGGGGGGAACCGCCAACGGTCCCAACCCACTGGCGGCCCCATTTGTACTGGTCACATGAACGATAAATAAACCGTGACATTTTTTGTTAACTCCGATAGAACCGCGACATTAACTTAATCCTATTCACATTGATATTGCTCTTGCGATTATGTACTAACTCTGACAGTTCGTTAAACCCACGGCGTTTAAAACTCATAGTTATCACATGCAATCCATCACCCAAACTGCTTCCACACGCTTGCAAACCGATGGTTTAATAAACCGTAACATTCGGCGGTCGGGTCGACATGTCACATGCACCCACCTTTTAACCATTAAATGAAATGGTTTTTGTTGGTGGGATAGTTAGCATTGTCCTAAAAATTTAGAAATTTTCCAAAATTAGTTGTGGTTAACTAAAATTATCCATAATTAGTGGAGGTTTTGTAGCTGTGATTGGGAAAATGGCTAGGGAGGTCAATTTTCGACCAATTCTGGGTGAAACAAGTGTCTACCTAGACTAATTTGAGAATTCTGAAGCCACTGGTGCAGATAAAACAACCATTGGAGGCTTGTAAACACATGTCTTTTCAATTTTGAGCATAATGACAAATAGGGACATGTCATTAGGAGCTGGACCAGCAGATGTAGCCCAGGAGGGGTGAAATGCTTCATCATTCCTGCTATGTAAATATTATGTGTGATGTTATTTCTCTATTATACACTATTGTTCAGTGTTATTTAGGCTTATTTATGTGCTTAAAACTTAGAAATTCATTTTCGTTTCATGGTTAAATTACTCATTCTTTAAGCAAACAAATGGAGACAAATTGTACATGTTTTATTACTGAAAAGACACTTAACAAAGAAAACTAATACAATCCTTTCAGATCAGGTTGGTATTAGAGCTAGATTTTATTATCTGGTGCTTTTGTGTGAAAATATTTGTTTAACTGTTTGCAAGTTTTCACATGCTTACTAGGCTCAAGCTTAAGAGAGAAGAAGGCAAATTGGTGGAAGCAAGAGGGTCTCACAGTGAGCCACAACAAAGGAGAGCAAGATTTCCACATTCTCCACCACCTAGTTCACCTCCAAAAGAAGTAGAAGAAACATTAAGCATGCCTCTAGGAGAAGGAGAAATCCATGAAGAGGTGGATCCCAAAGAATAATAAAGGGTGTTTGGGAAATAATTCCTTGACATGATTGAGATGGTGAGAATCCTTTATCAAGGAAGGAGTGAGAGAGTAGAAGGAGAAGGATCCAAACTTCACAAGGAAGGATAGGGATCATCAGGAGGTCACAATGATGAAGATAAATCAGAGAAGGGCAATGGAGGAAATGGAGACAATGGAAAGTCACCATCATCACCCTCATCATCATCATCATCCTCTACTTAATCTTCAGTACATCAGCCACACAAGTCAAAGAACACTGGTAAAATTCCTTTTCTAAAACTTGATGTTAAGTTTGAATTGCCAATGTTTAATGGTGAAGTCAATGGAGAAAAGCTTGATAATTGGAATAGGAAATTGGATGTCTATTTGAGAATTCAGAACCTTCGTGATGATGATACCAAAATCCAACTAGCTTCATTGAGAATGGAAGGTGCAACACTTGTTTGGTGGGAAGCCAAGAAAAAGGAGGAGATCAATAAGCATGATAAGATTATCCTAACATGGACTGATTTCATAACTGCAATAAAAAACAATTTTATCCATTAGCTCATATGTAGAAAGCCATAATGAACTGGAAAAATTTTAGACAATTGAAAGGACAGAATGTGTAAGAATACACCCAAGAATTTAGGAGAAGAGCTCTATTATTAGGGGTTGATTTGTAGAGCCAAGATACTTTTCTCAAGTACATAGTAGGCTTACATAGCTACCTAAGACATACTATTCTCATGTTTAATCCTATAAGTCTAAATGAATTTTGTGCTCAAGCCACACATTTAGAGGCTAGAGGGAAAAACATTACTGATGAGGGCTAGGAAGAAACCTTTTAAACGGAAAAACAAAGAGAAGACCTCAAAAGGTAAGGGAAAAAATAATCCACCTGTCAAGAAAGAGGGATAAAAGGTGGTATGTAAACATTGTTCAAGAGAATGCCATGAAGACAAAAACTTTTGGAAATTACATCCTAAAAAGAAGCTGAAACATCAGAACAACAAAGGGAAACAAAAAACTGCAGCTACAATCAACATGATTTAGGAGAGGCTTCAGGTGATGAATATAAAATTACAGCCATGGGATTGAAGAACATCAAGGGGAAATAAATTGAAACAAAACCCAATACTACTACATCAAACTGTCACATACAAGCTCCAAATGAAGAAGAGAGAATTGAATTGTTTCATGTGAGGATCATATCCAAACATACCAATATTGACACATTGTTTGAAAATGGGTTACAAGAAAACTTAATCTCAAAAGACTTGGTCAAGAGAATTAATATTGAGACCATTCCACATCCAAAACCATATCCACTTAGGTGGATTTGTAAGGTTGAAAATTTATAGGTTTTAAAGAAGTGCAAATTGCGGTTTGCAATAACTGTACATTTTGTCGACACAATTGAATTATATGTGGTTCTGCTTGATATTACAGGTATTGTGTTAGGATGTCCTTACTTATATGACAGGAAAGCGATATTCCATCGCCATGAGAAAAAATACCATTTATTCAAAGATGGCAAGGAGTACATTGTTAGATCACATCGCAAGAAGACAAATATTGCAATGGTAAATGCTGGACAGATAAAGAGGCTGGTGAATTCAAGTAAGAATTTTGTTCTTCTACTGATTAAGCCTAAAGCTGATGTTAATCATGAATCATTTGAGGATTGTGATACTAATTTGAAATAAGATTTATATGATGTAGTTTATTCACATCATGAGATGTTTCAAGAGCCAACAATATTGCCTCCAAAAAGGGAGATTGAACATGAGATTCACTTGCAATAATATTTTCCTCTTCCAAACATTGACATGTATCACATGTTGATAATGGAGAATGCTGAAATTAAGAGGAAAATTAAGGACATGTTGGACAAGGGACTCATAAGGCCAATCACGTCACAATGCGGTTCACCCATAGTCCTGATTCTGAAGAAAGATGGGACTTGGTGCATGTGTGTAGACTTCTAAGCTTCGAACAAGATAATAGTAGAGAATCAATACTCACTCCCAAGGATAGATGATTTTCTTGATCAGCTGAAAGAAGAATTTTTTTTCACTAAGTTAGATTTACAAAGTGGATATCATCAAGTAAGAATTGCAGAAAGTGATATATGGAAGATTGAATTCAAAACCAAACAAGGACTTTTTGAGTGGTCGGTTATGCCATTTGGTTTGTGTAATGCACTAGAAAATTTAATGCATGTTATGGATAATGTTTTTCATCCATTTCTTGATGAATTTTTTATTGTGTATTTAGATGATATACTAATTTTCATAAAAACAAGAGAAAAACATGTCTTTCATGTGAAAAGGGTGCATGATGTTTTGAAGAAAGAAAAATTATTTCTTACGATGTCAAAGTGTGAGTTTGTAAAGAATTCTCTGGTTTATTTGGGACACATTGTAGGAGGAGGCAAGTTGATAATTGATCCTTCTAAAGTGGAAGCCATTTTGAGTTGGCCCACTCCAAAAAAAATAACCAAGGTAAGAAGTTTCTTAGGTGCAACTCATCATTGGAGAAAGTTTATTGCTAATTTTTCTGCCATAACAGCTCTTATGCATGCAGTGAAAAGTGTGAATAAAGGCGTCCAATGGGGATGCAATCAGCAAAAAGCTTTTGAAGCTTTAAAATACAAGATCAGTTCAACTTCGGTCATTGCATTACTGAATTTCAGACAACCATTCAAGAAACAAACTGATGCTAATGATTATGCCATGGGAACAGTACTTTTGCAGCATGGTAAGCCTATCGCTTTTCATTTTGAAACATTCAATAGTGTTGTAACTAATTATCCTACATATGACAAAGAGCTGTATGCATTGGTACAAAGCATCAAGAAGTGGAAACACTACTTCATGGGTAAAGAGACGATTATACATACCGATCACCAACCATTACAGTACTTGTAGTCGCAAACAAAATTGCAACAATCATGAAATTTTAGGTGGATGGGATTTCTTCAACAGTTTCACTTGGTTATAAGGTACAAGAAAGGTATTTTAAATAAATTTGTTGATATTATTTCAAGACTAATTATAAGTGCTTCTACTTTACTTAAAAATGATTCTATTGTACATGAGAGTTACATATAACAATATGCACATGATGCTTATTTTCAATATGTGTATGCTAGTTTGAGTGAAGGGAATCAAGTTGAGAAAATGATTATCACATGCATAAAAATTTTCTGATTCATTTGGGAAGTATGTTTATACCACAAGGAGAGAGGCTTAGTGTCACAAGAGAGGCTCATTCGCCTCTTATTGCTGGACACCTTGGGGTAAGCAAAACAATGGTGCATCTATAGAGGTATTTCTATTGGCCTTGCATGATAGATAGTGTGTCACGTTTTATAAGAGGTTTTTCTATGTGTGCAACAAGCAAGCCTAGAAAAATGAAACTTGGGTTGCACATGCCACTACCAGTACCATCAAGGCCATGGGAGAGTGTCTCCATGTACATTTTTGGAGGTCTACCTATGTCAAGAAAACAACATGATTTTATTTATGTAGTTCTGGATAGATTTAGTAAAATTTGTATACTTATGACATGTAAGAAAACCATTACTATTGAACTTTATTTTCAACATGTATGGGTTCATTATGGATTTCCAACTTCTATTGTTAGTGACAGGGATTCCAGGTTCATTGGGAATTTTTTTTCCAATCTTTGGAAGATGATGGACACAAAGTTGAAAAAGAATATTTCTTTTCATCCGCAAACTGATGGCCAAATCAAGGTGGTGAACAGAACCGTTGTGCATCTATTGAGAGGATATTGCAGTAAACATCCTAAGTTGTGGGATGAACAACTGGAATACATTCAACACACTTACAACTGGGGCAAGCACTCTTCTACAAATACTTAACCCTTTGAAGCATGCTTTGGGCATTTGCCGAAATTTCCATTAGACTTCATCTTTGAGAAGGATTTTGAAATTTATGGGCATAGTGATATTAACAAGGCTCGAAAGTTCATTGATCAAATTCAGATTATTCATCAACAAGTTCAGGACCAGCTTGAGAGGAGTCAAAGAAAATACAAGGAGAGGCATGAAAAACATAGAGTTGATCAAAAGTTTCAAGAAGGAGATGAGGTATGGTTTCACATAAGCAAATAAAGGATGCAAGGAGAAGGTAAAAATCTCAAGCCCATTCGCTATGGTCCATTCAAGATCATCAAGCAAGTTGGTAACACTACATTTCAACTTGACTTGCCATCATATATGAAAATGTATTTAGTTTTAAATGTTGAAAATTTGCATTTGTATGAGTCCCCTTTTATTTATGATCAAGGGAGTGATGCTCAACTACCTTCTAATATATATTTCTCTCCAGAATTTTGTAATATCCCCAAAAGGAAATGCTCAGCAAGACATGCCTAAAAAACACATTTTTCAGGGATGTGTGCTTCATCTATCACAAAATGTGTTTAAAAACACTCAGAAGCAAATTCCAAGTACTGCAGCAACCTTTACTCAGCTTTTATTCTCAAAAAGGTGAGGAAAAACAACTTTTCATGCCCTAAAATGACTGTATTCATAAATTTGCATAAAAATAAGGGTCCTGGCTCTAGTATATATTATATTAGGTCAAGAGGGATTCACATGCCGAATTTCAGCCAAAAAAAATCCATTTTTCTATGTTAAACAGGTCCTCCACTCCCAAGTAGGCTTAAAATTGTTGATTTCCCATGACTTGGAGTATGCAGAAATTTTATGAAGCTTAGAGAGCGCATTTTCTGAATGGTTTGGTGATTTTATGCAGAGATAATGGTATAAAAAGCTGATAATATGATTCAAAGATCTTACATTAGAAAATATAGATCTACACTTGAAGAAAAGGCCTAAAACCCAAGCTTTATGACACAAGAAGTAGATGATGAACCAGATAGCATTATTTTCAGAAATATGAAGCAGTGTTTTATTAATTTTCATATCTATAACATATAAGAGGAAAAAATGATAGATCTAAATTGGATCTATATGCAAAAATTCCTTTAAGTACATTCCCCTTGGGGATCTCAGCTGAAAGTGAGGGACATTGAATAGATCTGAGATCTACACCATGGATATGCAGTAAAATTCAGATATTTCTGAAGAATATGTCACATAGCATATCATATCTTAAATATAACATGGATTAGTTGGCCAATCCATGGATCACCTCAGTGAAGGAAAGAAATCCTTTCACCAGAGATCTCTCCTCCAAAATACTAACAAATAAACACTGCAACTCTGCCCAAAAAATAACACAGTTGCTGAATCTAACTATGCTGATGAAGTGATGCACACTTTGGCCTCATGCCAAGATAAGGATCTGGATCTCAAAATAGCTATTGCACTCTTGCCAATGGTTTGGATGACTTCTCCATTGAAAAGATGCAATAGAACTCTTCAGATCTGAATAGATCTGATTCCACTTGCTACAGCTCACATGGACAGCTCAAACCAAAATAGGAGCAGCACTGTAGATGTAAGGTGAAGCTTGGTTGAAATGCCAGATAGTGGATCAATGCAGCACAATCTCCTCCAAGAGACCCTCAAGGAAGGAGGGAGGAATTCCTAAATAGGAAATCCCTCTCTCTCTAGCTAAACATCCAAGAGAGTTTGAGTTTCTCAAGAAATCTCAAAATCAAAATATCATCAACAACCTCTCCTTGAGTCTTTCCCTTCCTTATATAATATTAGGGTTTGCAAAACCTTAAACCACCTTCATCCATTTGTCCCTTTTCACATGGAGGACCTCCTCATAGGACTACGTTGATCATCTAGGAGGTTCATTGTATTTGGACTGCTTTATGATTTGATCCTGTTGACCTGGTCAAATAGCTTGAACCTGTTTCACATACAAGTGGATTTTATTGAGAAAGCCCTGATTTGACTCTGTTCACATTGGGCATTGATTTATTCTCATGTTTAGGAGTTTTTATTTGTTCTCCTTTACATTTTATTCATAAAACATAAAAATAAAATGACATTGAATATTCCTACTAGCTTGGGCTAGTTAGGAATATTACAGTCCCCCCCCTTCCAAATTTCGCTTGTCCTCAAGCAACTATGGGGTAGAACAAAACTTCTCCTCCCCTCTTCTTGTGGCCTCATCAGTGGATCCCACCATGGCTGAAAATGATAAGCAATGAATCTGTCCTCCAATGATTTCCTCCAAGTGTAAGATAGCAAGTGTACATCATGAAGAAATGGAAGGTGCAAGTGGTGATATTCTTGTTTCTCAATGGCCTCATTAAGGTAGGAGTGATGAAGAGCATGGGGAAAATTTCTCTAAATGAGTGTCTCCCACACCCATGCTATCATCCATAAGAATCTAGTTACCTCCAGATAAGGCAACTTCAAAAAGTGTTCCTCCACCTTGAGCTTCTAAAAAATAGGTGGGCTGAAAATTTGCATTGGGTAGACAAGATAGCCTACCCCACGGTGTTCTCCTCTCCACTTAGGATAAGTGTAGAGTGCAAACTAATCTTGGGCTACAAGGATATTGCCCTCAAGTGGCATCATGAAGATTAGATCTGCAAAGGTCCTCCCCCCAACACTGTAAAACCAGTTAGCCCAAAATTTTTCATATGTGATGGATATAAGAGCATCATCATAAGGTATCCCATCACACACATGGCTCACCTCCAAGAGAAACAAGAATTTGGTCATGGTGGCCACAACTCTTCCCATGTTCCCATTAGAACATGCACTGCAAAAAATGTGGAAACCTACTTCCCAAAAGGACACATCCAAACCATGTGCCTCACTCAACATCATGTCTCCCATCCAGATAAAAGCAATATCAGAAAATAAGAACATGGTTATCACCATCATGAAGGAGATACTGAAGGTCCTATGTGATGCAAGAGAGTACCAATAGTTCCCCAAGTCTTCGCAGCGCAGTTTTACATACTGTTGCTTTAAAATAATACATGGTAAATTGTTTCTTGTTACATGGTTAATCATATAAATCAAATGAACATACATGTAAGGAAAACATATTTTCCCAAGTCCACATAAGAGATGGTTGTCTCCATCATATAATTTGGCCCAATGTAGATCATGGAGCTCAATGAATAGCTTGCCCTCTTGTGGAGCAATGCACTGCCAAAATATGGTAAGAGGATGCAAGAAAAATCTCTCACCATATGTTGGAAGCAAGAAGATACATGGACCCATGAATGAATCCTCAATAATAGTTTGGCACACTCCCATGAAGGGGAATGAACCAAGTGCTGCATGAAAGTACTTCTCCTCATGCTTGGAAACCCAAGTCAAGGAAAGCACACCACAGTAATAGATGTCTCCATCTACCACTTAATCTCCTTCACCTCCTCTTTGCTTACCAAGTGCATCGAATGAGAAGTGATCTTAGGGATACTCCGTCAATAAACCCCAGCTCCAAAGTGACAATGTTGTTGGCTTATGCAAATGGGCTCTCATCAACACATAGCTCCAATATTTGACATGCAGAATGTCAAAGGAATCTCCCATAATGCTGCTACAGATGAGAAGTCCTCCCCATGAAGAAATTCCTTCTTGAACATCTAAGGCTAAGGAGTAACCCATTTGCACTATGATAGTGCCATCTTCTACTCCTGCAACATCATGAAAACTGTGAGAGAAAATCTGCCCTTGCTCTCTCAAGAACATCCCAAAGAACGAAATATTTTGTTGCCTCCTCATACTTCCATCATCCAAATCATGTAGTGACAACATGGTATTTGACATGAAGAATGTTATGCCAACACAATGTGCCCATACTCTTTGTTGCCCCATGATGCAAGTATTCTGCCACATACCCTTAGAAAGGTAGTGATGACCAAACTCTTTCAAGAGAAACCAACACAGCCAAGCCTCTTGCTGCCCAGTGTCATAGATCTGCAAGTAGCTCTCCATCTTCTTGCTCTCCATCCACATCCACTCAACCAATTGTGGATGTCTCCTTCCACCATTCATCCTGGTACTCCTCCCATGAGGGCTACCATCATCCCAAATCAAATTCCTACATTTCATGGGATATTGAAATGTAATCTTCCCGAGGATCAATTTGACCCTATGAGGACCCAAATAGGTGGTAGGCAAAAACCTCCCATCATGATGTGCATGGCTCAAGAAATGTCCAACACAGTCATGAGAGATGTTATCCATCCAAAGATGTCCTCCATCTACTATTTTCTCCTGTGAGAGGGGAAGATCCTCCCCAAACTGTTGAATAAATTTTCACTCCATGATGAGCTGAAGTGCACCTCCAATGAATTCTTCCCATGAGGTCTCCTCCTCATGCATGGCCTTCCAAAACCAAAGGGGCCTTGGATTTGCTGCAAGTAGAAGTCTCTCTTTAAGAAGGGGTGTGCTCATTGAGAAAGGGTCATCTAGAAGGGAGAAAGGGTTTCTCACTTCAATATGTCTACCATCCATCATTCCACCCTCTATTGCTTCATGAATGAAGATGCCATGTGAATACTCCAATGAGGAATGGTTCATGTCTTCTTCCTCACTACTTTGGCACAGCGCAGTGCAACTCTGTTGCTCAAAATCAACAGCATGCAAAGATGTAGATCTCTTCATACAATGTGATGAAATGACAATAGATGGATTTTTAATCATACCTCAGTGAGATGTAGAAGCAAGAGATTATTCTGCAACTATGTAGTCTTCCTTAATTACTGAACATGAAGGCTGCTCTTACAAGGTTGTGCTAGCACTGGTACAAGTCTCCACCCTTTCAATCTCCTTGAGATCTTCTTCAATACCCTTCATGGTCTGGAAAAGGAGCAGGGAGATCTCCTCTTCTGTCATTCTTCCAAGTGGTGGAGCCATGCTCTGGTTTCTTCTTTACAATGCATCTTCTTTGTGAGGGTAGGAATTGCATGGGTCTTCCTCTCCTTCTTGAAACCTTCTGTAGGTCTCATTGCAATTTTCTTCTCCTTGAAACCCTCTAGGAGTATCAGTGCATATTCTTTCTCTATTCTTATTTACCTCTTTGGAGAGGCCCTTCTTAGATCTCCATCATTCTGATCTATGTTTCTCCTCTTCACTTTTCTGCTAGCTTGACCTCACAGGCTGGGCCAGAGATCATGCTTTGATACCACTGTAATATCCCCAAAAGGAAATTCTCAGCAAGACATGCCTGAAAAATTCATTTTTCATGGATGTGTGCTTCAGCTATCATAAAATGTGTTTAAAAACACTCAGCATCCAATTCCAAGTACTTCAGAAACATTTACTTAGCTTTTATTCTCAAAAAGGTGAGGAAAAGCAGCTTTTCATGCCCTAAAATGACTGTATTTAGAAATATGCGTAAAAATAAGGGTCCTAGATTTGGAATATATTATATTAGTTCAAGAGGGATTCACATGTTGAATTTCAAAAAAAATAAATGCATTTTTTGCTATGTTAAATAGATCCTCCATTCCCGACTAGGCTTAAAATTGTTGATTTCCAATGACTTGGAGTATGCATAATTTGCTGAAGCTTAGAGAGTGTATTTTCTGAAGGGTTTGGTGATTTTATGCAGAGATAACAGTATGAAAAGCTGATAATATGATTCAAATATCTTACATTATAAAATACATATCTACTCTTGAAGAAAAGGCCTAAAACCCAAGCTTTATGACACAAGAAGTAGATGATGAACTAGATAGCGTTATTTTCAGAAATATGAAGCACTGTTTTATTAAATTTCAGATCTATAATATATCATCGGACAAAATGATAGATCTAAATGGGATATATATGAAAAAATTCCTTTTAAGTACATTCCCCTTGGGGATCTCAGCTGAAAGTGAGAGACACTGAATAGATCTGAGATCTACACCATGGATTTGCAGTAAAATTCAGAGATTTTTGAAGAATATATCACACAGCAGATCAGATATGAAATAGAAAATGGATTGGTTGGCCAATCCATGGATCACCTCGGTGAAGGAGAGGAATCCTTTCACTGGAGATCTCTCCTCCAAACTACTAGCAAATAAACACAGCAACTCTGCCTGAAAAATAACATAGTTTCTGAAGCTAATTGTGCTGATGAAGTGATGCACACTTTGGCCTCATGCCAAGATAAGGATATGGAGCTCAAAACAACTATTGCACTCTTGCCAATGGTTTGGATGACTTCCCCACTGAAAAGATGCAATAGAACTCTTCAGATCTAAATAGATTTGATTCCAGTTGCTGCAGATCACATGGACAGCTCAACCCACAACAGGAGAAGTGTTGTATATGTAAGGTGAAGCTTGGCCAAAATTCCAGATAGTGGATCAATGCAGCACAATCTCCTCCAAAAGACCCTCAAGGATGGAGGGAGGAATTCTTAAACAGGAAATCCCTCTCTCTCTAGCTAAACAACCAAGAGAGTTTTAGTTGCTCAAGCAATATCAAAATTGAAATATCATCAACAACCTCTCCTTGAGTCTTTCCCTTCCTTATATAAGATTAGGGTTTGCAAAACCCTAAACCACCTTCATCCATTTGTCCCTTTTCACATGGAGGACCTCCTAATAGGACTGCGCTGATAATCTAGGAGGTTCATTGTATCTAGAATACTTTATGATTTGATCTTGTTGACCCAGTCAAATAGCTTGAACCTATTTCACATAAAAGTGGATTTTATTGAGCAAGCCCTGATTTGACTCTGTTCACATTGGGCATTGATTTATTCTCATGTTTAGGAGTTTTTATTTGTTCTCCTTTACATTTTATTCACAAAACAGAAAAATAAAATGACATTGAATATTCCTACTAGCTTGGGCTAGTTAGGAATATTACAAATTTCTGGATGATCTCAAGGAGGATACCATCCTTGATAGGAGGACAAGAGCATCTAAGAGGGGAAGTGTCGACTACCTTTGAGTTGGGCTCAAATGTAGTAAGCCAAGTAAGGAAAAGTGGATGGAAGTTGAAAAGGTGAGGGAGGCATACCCTCATCTACTAAACAAGTAATTAAAGTCTTTTGGGGTCCAAAAGCTTCCCAATGGGGAGCTGTGATCAGGAGATCAAGAATTTTGCTGAAAATTGAAAGTGCTCAAAATTGTGCTGAACCTGAGTGACCATATATATATCTTTGTTCTGATTCTGGGACCATGAATGGTTCGAAAAACTGATGTCGTATGAGGGAGATATCACGTTCTAGTAAATTTCCCAAAAAGGTCAATTTTTGTGAGAAGGGTTGTTATAGGTCAAATTGGGAATCATTCCCAATGACCTGGTTAACTGGGCATCATCTCCAAGACCAATGAATAAGGGTCTATCATCCCCTATCATTTCAAGTTTCTACATGCCCTAAGACAAAAACAAGAAAAATCATACATGACTTTCATCAAGCAAAGGTTTCCAAGGTTTGAAGTTTATTATATAGCATATGATAGCTCATCAACACTGCCTCTAAAGGGAATAAGTGCATTGCATATGCAGGTAGCCCCATGCAAGGCTGCTCTGCAAAGCAGTTCTCGACATTCATAGGTGCATTGATAACATTGGGAGCAAAATTCTCATTGTTCTGAAATCTCCACTTGGCCAGTGCCTTCTAGAAGAGTTCACATGTGTCAAGCTTCGAATCCAAGTGTCCATTTTACATATACAAGATTGGGAACATGTCTTGCCTATTATTGGAAAGTCATTGATTATAAAACAACATTCATCTCCTCTATAAATTGAGCATAGATCTGAGTGCTTGGTAAGGAATAATTTGAGTAGAGAAATGCTGGTGGATTTTCAATTGAGAGTTAGATTTGTGTAACAAATGCTGGAGAGATTTATGCTGTGATGAGGTTGAGGATCATTGCTGGAGATGGTCACTTCAAATCAGTCATTGGGTTGTAACCTCTCCTTCTATCATTAATAAAGAGTACAACTTATTTTTCCCTATATGCATCTGTATTGGCTTTGATTTTCCATATTGCAAGATCTTAGTTGATGTATATGGTTTATGCCTTACTGATTTAGCAAACTAACTTGAATAAACATATGTATTATTGCTATCTTTTGTTGTTTAGTGTTCATTCTTGCAGGAAATATTTTGCATATCCAACTAGAATTTGAAGCTACAACAGAAGCGATAGTAGGAGCCATTTAGAAACACTTGGATCCCAAGTAAGCCTCTAATCCATTTTGTGTCTGTTCTTAGTTAGGAAAATTAGTCGTATAGTCTTTATCTATTGTTCTAGACTAACACCTATCTAGGGAAGCGTCTTTTATCTGTAATTCAAAATTCTGTCCAACAAGGGTGACTCGAATGCCCAGTCAGCATGTAGGTACAGTCAGCAAAAGGTGGATATTCATGAGAATATTCTATTTTCCCAATCTAACTAGGTTTCGCCAAGTGTCATATTTTGGGATGTTGATATGATTGTATGAGTGTTTTTGTGGCTCATTGGATGGGTGACGCGTGGCTAGGCTAGAGGCTACCATGTGTCCTGTGGAAAGTAGTGCAAAATTGAATTGGAGTCCAGGGGGTTTGATCCAATGACCTCCGGCGCGCTAGCAAAGAGTTCCCCAGTCCGAGCTACCACTTAATTTTTAACCTTATAAGTGTGTTGGTGCTATTTAAATGTTACAAAGGTTTCACATGGGGGGGAGCGCGACGGTCCACTTAATGGGCGACCCCATTTATACTGGTCACATGAACGGCAAAAAAACCGCGACATTTGTAGTTAACTCCGATAGAAACAGGGCATTAACTTAATACTATTTACATTGATATTGCTCTAGCAGTTCTACATTAACTTCGATAGTTCGTTAAACCCGTCACATTTAAAAATCATAGTTATCACAAGCAAGCCATCACCCAAACTGCTTCCGCGTGGTTTCATACCAACGGTTTAATAAACCGTAACATCTGGCGGTCGAGTCGACATGTCACATGGGCCCACCTTTTAACCATTAAATGAAATAGCACTGTCCTGGTGGGGTCATTAGCACTGTCCTAAAAATTTGGAAATTTTCCAAAATTAGCTATGGATATGTAATATCCCAAAATGGGAACTGTTAGCAAGGCATGACTGGAAAACGCATTTTCCAGGAATGGCTCCTATAGAATATCAAATCAACCCTTGGATCCCTTGTATTTGAGTATCTAAGACCTAAATCCAAGAGGAGATCAAAAAAAAAAAATTCCTAGGTGCGTTAAACAGATCTCCCACACCTAGTAAGGATTGTAAACTACCCAATAAGGGATTGCAACAATACTACTCAGAAAATAATGCAGTTTTAGAAAATCAAGAGCAGGAGGCCAATAAAATGTCCTTAAAAAATATTTACAATAGCAAAGTAGTTGTATGATAAAATCCATGAGATGCACAACTGAAAATACAATACAAATACAGTATAAATGCCCTCAAAAGATGGGTTGCGATCACATAAATGATTGAAGCTACCTTGACAACGTTATTTTATTAGACTGCAAATTGTTGTAGGTTACATTTCAGATCTAGAGCAAATCTGTGCATAAAAAGTCAAATCCATCTCAGATCCATGCACTATAAAGGCTCCTCTTTCAGATCCCCTTGGAATTTTTGGGTTTACACCAAGCATAAGCAGTAGATCTGAGATCTAAGAATGCAGATCTGCAGGATGATTTGGAAATTCTGAATTATTCATAATATCTAGATCAGATCTGAAAAGTACAATGTGTAGATCTCCTCCAATAGATCTCAAATTGAAGGCAGATCCCCAACACTCAGAAACCAACTCTCCAAATGGTGCACCCAAACTCCCTGCAACACTAGAAAGGCTCCTCTTTCAAATCCCCTTGGAATTTTGGGGTTTACACCAATCATAAGTAGTAGATCTAAGATCTAAGAATGCAGATCTACAGGATGATTTGGAAATTCTGAATTATTCAGAATATCTAGATTAGATCTGAAAAGTACAATGTGTAGATCTCCTCCAATAGATCTCAAATTGAAGGCAGATCCCCAACACTCAAAAACCAACTCTCCAAATGGTGCACCCAAACTCCCTGCAACACTAGAAAGGCTCCTCTTTCAAATCCCCTTGGAATTTTGGGGTTTACACCAATCATAAGTAGTAGATCTGAGATCTAAGAATGCAGATCTGTAGGATGATTAGGAGATTCTGAAGTATTCAGAATATCTAGATCAGATCTGAAAAGTACAATGTGTAGATCTCCTCCAATAGATCTCAAAGTGAAGGCAGATCCCCAAAACTCAGAAACCAACTCTCCAAATGGTGCACCCAAACTCCCTGCAACACCACCTACAAGAATAACACAGATCTGGGGTAGAAAATGCATTATAGGGGATAGATATTTTATGGCCACATGCCAAGATCAAGAACCGAAGCTCATGCACTCCAATACACTTCCTTCAATAGAGCATAGGCCTCCTCCACTGAAAGAGAGCATTGAAATGTCTTAAATCTGAATAGATCTAATCTTCACTTGCTGCAGCTTGCAAAGACAACCAAACCCTCACAGGATATGAGTTGTAATAGAAAGGAGAATCTTGGCCTTCAAGCCAGATAGTGGACCTTGCAACACAAACTCTCCCAAGATCTACTCCATGGGAAGAGGAGGAATTCCTAAACAAGAAATTCCAATGATAAACAACATGTGAAATCTAGGCTAAATAGCCACAAAAAGCCATATGGTCTAAACAAACAATATATCAAAGATCATATGATGAACAACCTCCTCAAGCTGCCTTCTCCTCTCTTTTATAAGATGAGAGTGTGGAAAACTCTAAACCACTTTCAATGGACTCATCCTTTTCACACAAGAGATCTTCAACAAGAATTACGTTGTGCCTTATTGATGACAACTCCTCCAATATAGCATTGTAGATCTGGTCAAAGTTGACCCAGTCAAGATGATTAGCCCCTTTCACACATAAGGGTGCTTATTTACATAGCTAAGATTTATCCTTTTTCATATTTGGCATTGATTTATTCTTCATTAGGAGCTTGATTAACCTCTTCTTTACATTTATTCATATAAAAATATTTTTAAAGAAAAATAATATTCCTATTAGTTGCATGCTAATTTAGGAATATTACAAGATAACTGCCTTTCTCCACAATTAGTGGAGGTTTTGTAGCTGTGATTGGGAAAATGGCTAGGGAGGTAAATTTTCAACCAATTTTGGGTGAAAAAGAGTCTACCTAGACTAATTTGAGCATTCTGGAGCTACTGGTGCAAAGAAAACAACCATTGGAGGCTTTTAAACACATTTATTTTCAATTTTGAGCATAATGAGAAAGAGGGACATGCCATTGGGAGTTGGACTAGCAGATGTAGCCCAAGAGGGGTGAACTGCTTCATCATGCCTGCTGTGGAAATCTTATGTGTCATGTTATTTCTCTATTATATACTACTATTCAATGTTATTTAGTCTTATTTACATGCTTAAAACTCACAAATTCATCTACGTTTTATGGTTAAATTACTCATTCCTTAAGCAAAAAAATAGAGACAAATTGTACATGTTTTATTACTGAAAAGACACTTAGCACAACAAACTAATACAACCCTTTCAGATTAGAAGGGTAGGACACTTAACTCCAAAAATGAGCCAAAAGTGAAGCCCCCTTAAGTGTTTCCTCAAAAGCGGTCCCCAAGTGCTACAAAAAATGTTAATAACATCATTTGTATGCATGTAAATTCTGCTATATCGCACCATCCGATACTAAGCGAAATGGTCATGTCACCCCACCTAGCCCAAGTGTGACCTCGTGCTTGAGCCTCTTGTTTGAAGGGCTTCGTATGCCACACTACTGCAAATGGATTTAAATCCCTACCGCAAGATTTTAATTTGATTTTTTAGTCTTGGAGAAGTTGAATCACTCTCCAATATCAAAGACCTGTTGGGGGTGGAGCCTGATTATCCTATTTATTTTGTATAACAACGTTGGACCCCTATACCTTAATGGGGGCGGAAACGCCACCCGTAATTAAACGTTGCCTGGGGGGTCCAGGGGGGGTGGCTGCGACTTTATGGAGGCCCCCCTGGCAGGGGGTTTCGGGGGCAGCACCCCCGAAGCTAAAAACAGATATGAAATTGCCTTGTAAAAGTAAGGTAATTTCTAGTCAATCTGGGCCATTCATTAGGCGGATGATCTGACGGTAGAAGTTATGTTTAGTTTGGGGTTTTTTGCCCTATAAGGAAACCCCTTGCATGTATGAGGGTATTGTATTGCGGCTGTGTATTGTATGTGTATTCTCGGAGCGAGAAACAGAGAGGGAGACTATGAGAGAGAATAGAGGATATTACAGTGGATCTATTGTAGTTTGCGTCTCTTCATTTTTCTGGATAATAGAAAGGAAGGATTGGCTATTCGAGGTGGATGTAGCCCAAACTGGGTGAACCACGTATATCTGTGTCTCTCTGGTTTTATGTGTTTTGTGTGCTTGTATTTTTCGCATATTTTATGTGTTTCATTTCTTTGTAATATTTAATTTTCTAACAACGGGTATCAGAGCCAAAGGTCTATTTGGCTGATAAACTCGCAGGAAAGAAGGGTTCCTGGTTCGAGTGGGAGCAATAGCGGAAGATGGTAAATTTAGGGTTGAGAAATTTAAAGGCTAAAACTTCTTGCTGTGGAAGATGCAGATGGAAGATTATCTATATCATAAAGATTTGTACCTACCATTGAGCGGAAAAAAAAAAAAGCCAACGACTATGATAGATGCAGAATGGGATATTCTTGACAGAAAGCCACTCGAAACAGTACGGTTGTGCCTCGCGGCATCGGTAGCCTTCAATATTTCGAAGGAAACAACACTAGAGGGTTTGATTAATGTGTTAGCAAAACTATATGAAAAACCCTCGACCTAAAACAAGGTATTTCTTATGAAACATTTATTTAATATGAATATTTTAGAAGGTGGATCTGTTGCAGACCATTTAAATGATTTTAATACAGTTACTAGTCAGTTAAGTTCTGTAGGGGTAAACTTTGATGATAAAATTAGGGCTCTTTTATTTCTGTGCTCATTGCCAGAAAGTTGGAATGGTTTAGTTATGGCCATTAGTAACTCTGTCTCTGGATATAGTACTTTAAAGTTTGATGATGTTGTCGGTGCTATCCTTAGCGAGGAAATGCAACGGAAAAGCTCCGGTGCAACATCAGATAATACTTTGAGTGCAGAGTCTAGGGGAAGAAGAATGGAAATGGGAAAGAGCTCAAGATATCGAAGTAAATCAAGGAAAGACAAATCCACGTCTAGATCGGGGATAGTGTGCTGGAAATGTGGAAATAAAGGACACCTAAAGAAATATTGTAGATCTTGGAAGGGAAAAGAAGGAGACACACAACAAGAAAAAAATCATGAAGCAAATGTGACAAGTGATGTGTTACAAGATGCTTTCACTACAAGAAAAAACCACATTGGTGAGGGTCATGCTTGTGACGGACCTTTAAGGTCCATCACCAATGTCACATATGGTGACGGTCCTTAAAAAACCGTCACTGTAAGTGTATATAGTGATGGTCCTTTATGGTCCGTCACCAAAGACATTTTCAATGACACTTTTGGTGAGGGTCGTTAAAGGCCCATCACTAATTCTCCCTTTGGTGACACTTATAGTGACGAACTTTTAATGACCCTCACCAATGCTCTTTTTGTTACTTTTGGTGACGGTCAAAAAATATCCGTCATCATTGATAATTAAAAAACTGTCACTGTAAGTGTATATAGTGATGGTCCTTTATGGTCCGTCACCAAAGACATTTTCAATGACACTTTTGGTGAGGGTCATTAAAGTCTCATCACTAATTCTCTCTTGGGTGAAACTTCTAGTGACGAACTTTTAATGACCCTCACCAATGCTCTTTTTGTTACTTTTGGTGACGGTCAAAAAATG
The DNA here is from genome assembly GCA_034641835.2 of Pinus albicaulis. Lineage (NCBI taxonomy): Eukaryota > Viridiplantae > Streptophyta > Pinopsida > Pinales > Pinaceae > Pinus > Pinus albicaulis. The sequence goes on along the minus strand of CM076570.1, from coordinate 869,672,956 downwards.
TTTGTCATCATTGATCATTCCAATGAGATTTTGATGACGCTATGTGCCTGTTAATATATTTTTTGTCAAAAGATAACGATTTAATGCCATTATTGTGGAGTATTTTTTATAATATGTCCAAGGCCATAGTGGTTAGGGTCAGTCAATTTTTTAAGAAGTAATTAGTGTGTATTATTTCCCTCAAGTAATGACTAGTCGAATAGAGATTTCCTATGAGTCAACACATGATTCATATCTATTATGTTTATTATCTATAAAATTCCCTTTAGATAAATTTCCACTATTGTGTGTAGGAAATATATTATTTAATACATAATCAAGCTCTGACAATTCTATTAATGAGAAAGACCTAACACTCCTCAACAATCTGGGCACACCTTAAATTAATGCTTTGGCAGACACTAACATTTCTTAGCACCTCACATGTCTTGGAACATCTTTGTACCTAGAACATCTTGTGATGACACTGGTGCCCAAGCACATGGTGGCATGCACTAGCACAACATGGAACTCTCCTAGCATGTGTTGGCATGCTGCATATAGTCCCTAGCATGCCCTGGAACACCTTGGTTGAAAGCATTGACATACATTAGCACTTGGCACACAATGCCACTTGACATGTACCCAAATAGAATATTTGGATTCCTTGCGAAAATCTACCCAAATGGAAGAAAAAAAAACCGGTCGAATCAGAGCTTGGATGAGGGAGATATCATTGATTTAAAATTAAATATTTTTTAGAAACTTTTTGTAATGTCAGGACAATTACAATGTGCACGAGTCAAGAACCTATATGCATGCAAAGCTTTGAGGAGAAAGGCAGAAGTTATAGACTTGGTGGTTTAGAGGGAGCATACATTACCTCTCAACATGCATCCTCATGAGAAGCAGTCTCAGAAGGTTGTGGAGTAGCTGCCACAATTGGAGAAGTAGAGAGGATACCGAGTGGAAGCATCCACTCAAGCAAAGACCTCCATGAGGGAGGAATTTTGAGCCAGATGGGAAGAGGGAGCAGCCATACCTCGAGGTGTAAGGTGGGGTGATTTGTAGACATAATCCCAAGATAAGAAATTTGGGCAAGGTCCATTGAGATGGCGTGTCTCATGGATCAAACCTGGCTATGAGGAGACCACAGTACAACAGTAGTAGGAAGGATCAGTTAGATTGAGGTAGTCAGATGTCAGCAAGATAGAAATTAGAGTGAAAGATGTCAAATACTGGAGCAGAAATCAGAGTTAGCAACAGTTCAAAGGGCACGGATGCAGATGTCAGCAGCAGCACAGAGAATCCAATACTAGACAGGTGCAGTAGCTAGCAGCAGTCAGAAGAATCTGATGACAGATGCATTATACTGATTCATTTGTTCGGAGGCTATTCAGTTTCAGGATTTGCAGGTGCAAACAACACTAGAGAAGTGTTGCATGCAGAAAATTCCAAAGGTACCGGATGGGGATAGATTGAATTCATTTCTTGTTGAGAGGGAGTGTTGAAATTTGCAACAAGAAATAGTGAAATTGGAAACTAGAAAGGACAAAAGAAAATGCACCCACACTGGTGAGGAATTTTGATGTACCAGGAGTGAGGAATGTGAGGCGTCTAATTTATTTTTCCCTTAAATAAATTGGACAATAAATTGTAATTTCATCTCATAGCAACTTGTGTCAGTTAACCAAGTCATGATGATTGAGTTAGCTCAAGAAATTCAATTTAAGGTGATTGAGGTGGATATTGGTGGCCACCCACCTATTCCACTTGGGCCCCCGCCATTGTCTCTTTTAGTTTTTCAGTTTCCTTATTTATAGCACAATTTACTATTTTTGTCAATTTTTCGGGTCCTAAACTTTCGGAGCCATTTTGAGGCCCTAAATGACATTTTTTGGGCATGAAAGGTTTAGCTATTTCATAGAAATTGCATTAGCAGTTGTATTCCTCGGAGAGATCTTTCTAACGAGGTATCATGTGCGTCAAATGAAGATCATATGACCAAGTTACGACCTCGGAAAGTTGGTTGCCCAACTAACCCCAACGGGGCCATAAACCCTTGGTGTTACATCTCCTCGGGTTAGGGTTTTGGTTTTTTAGGGTTTTCTCTTATTTTAAATAATAAAAAGGCCCCTGATCCTTATTGTAACGCAGTTTAGAGGAACATAACTATCAGTTGTATTTATAGAAAATTTCCCATGTGCAATTATAAAGTCATTAGGATGCCATGATGGATTGCACAATCAAGGAAGGTCGATTTTCCTAATTAATATGGAGATAATTCCATAGGAATTGTGTGAGCAAGGCAGGCTGAAGGAAGGCTGAGAATTGGCTAAGTACTAGACCGATTTTGCCTAGATTAGGAGGAGACAATTGGCAGAGTGTTGGAGAATCTCAAGAGAGATTAAGCATTGTATTGTTTAGTGATTCCTTGACTTAATAAAAAATAGAGACAGAGGGTTTTGAGTAGTTGCTTCCCCAGATACATCTTGCGTTGTGCGATTGATAACTTGTTTCTCATACTTACATGTGATTCATGTGCGATCGTGTTTTGTTTCCACAAATTGTAGGAAGGATTCAGTATCTTGTTTTAGTACATTACAAGATTAGATTGAATCCCATTGGTTAGATTTTCTACATGAAATAGAAGAGAGGGTTGATACCATCTTTCCTTGTGGTGGTTAGTAGGCCACAAGGTCTGTGATAAAGACCAACATAAATGGAGGAGGGCTTGCACTGTAATTTAGAGCCATAACAGAAGTTGACGTAAGCGTAATATTAACTGAGTCAACCCTAGTTTGAGGGTTGACATTGAAATCTGAAGTTCATGTCAAGATTCAGTCAAAGAAATGCCCATAATCTATGGATCCATATGAGTTAGGTCGAGTCCCTTATGGAGGAAAGAGTCGTGTTTTTTCTAAGGTTAGATATGGTTTTTTCTACAACAATTAGAAGTACATAAGTATAATGCCCTAGTTAGGACAGTTTCCTAGCATGTTTAGTTCATAAGGTATGCCCTTAAGGTTGTGACAAATTTGTGTAGAAGAAGACGTGTTATGACCCTTAAAGCGAGGTTTATTTCTGCAATACATACCGCAAATCTGGAAGATGGTTTGCAAATTCAATATGTGTGGAGACAACAGATCCAAAGGAGGGTGGAACCTAAGCAGAAGATTAAGCATGCAGAAGAAATGTGCCATATGAATAATGGATTGATATGCAAAGGACTTGATTTTGGTGGATTTTCCATAGAGTTTTAGACAAAGATCTGAAGCAACCTATAAAAAAGTATCCATTGGATTGTTAGTGGTTTATTTGTGACCCTAGTTCAGTCATCAACAGATTGTTAGAAGGATGATAATAGGAGTAGTTCATATTTGTTCATAGATTTGACAAAAAAGATCAAATTATCGATACACAAGAACAATGACTTTTAGAGGACTCAAACCATTGTTAAGTGGCAGATTTGAAGAGCCTTGGATGAAGACAATATTGTGGGCCCTAGATCAGTAAAAATAATTTATTGTGGTTGGGCAGATTGATGGTAGTCCAAGTACAGATGGAGGGTTGTTAGGTGACTGTCATAGAAGAGCCCTAACTCTTGTTCTTGTGAAGGACAACAAGATTGGTAGAAAGGCAGGTGTGTGCTCCTTAGATCACCTATAACTCACTCACACGTCCTATCACAATCTCTTAATTGTTCATTTCAATGCATTATTTTCACCTAGTGCTCCCTTGTGTGTATCTAGGACTACCTAACGCTTCCTAGCATGTGTTGGCACACCATGGCACCTAGCACATCTTGGCCACATGCCACTCTGGCACACTAGCATGAATTAATGCTACCTAGCATACAATGTCACTCCCTCCTCAGAATACCTGGAACTCGCTGACACTCCATGTCACACACTCTTATTCATTCATTTCCATGCATTTTTACATAATGCTCCCTTGTGTTTCCCTGGAACTAGCTCACACTCAACACACATTGGCACTTGGCACATCTTGGTATGCTTCCCTAGCACTCTAGAATGCCTTGGAAATATCTAACATATATTTTCAGTCCCTCCTTAGAAAACTTGGAACTCCATATAATTCCCTATAACTCACTGGCACATATTGGCTCTTGGCACTTAGTGGCACTTAAAAACTATTGGCATGTGTTTGGATGCCTTGGAATTCCTTGGCATGGTTAAAGATAAAATTTATTTGAGATCAATTATTCACAATTAAGAGAGAAGTAATAGAGGATGATTTGGCACTTAATACAAGCTAAAATATGGCCCTTGGCATGTATTGGCACTAGTGTTGGTATGCCTAGCATTCCCCTCTTGAAAAGGTAAGGTCTTGAATTACTAACCCTCATATGTGTTCACTTCTTTTCATTTCAACTTGGTATTCCCTTTTTTCACCTGAAACTCCTTGACACATGTTCGCATACCCTAACACATGGCACATTTCGTCATGCCTTAACACATGGCATGTCTTGGCATGCCTGGCATTTATTGACACTACTTGGCACGTATCAGCACACCCTGGAACTTGTTTAAATTCCATAGAATTCCCTAGCATGCCTTGTCACTCCCCCTTTGGCACGCTTGACACTCGCTGACACCCCCAACACACCCTCTTATTCATTCATTTTCACTCGATGATTTATGTTTGATGAGGTGCATGTCTAGAAATAGTTCCTTTAGGAGAATAAAAAAATGAACACACCATTGGTAGAGGAAGATTGAGTTCAGTAACCTAAAGGAGTTGAGTTCATTGGTAGAGGAAGATTGAGGAGTTGCATAATGGAGGCCAGGAGGACCTTCCAAATGTGTTCAAGACATGTGGATTGAAAGGGATATGTGTGTCCACCATCAAAAAGTGGGTTAAGTGTTGTCTTGTTCAAGGTAGATTGGTTGTCAAAGGAGTAACACCAAGCCCTAGTTGTATTCCTTGTATCAGTGTGATTGTAAAGGGCCATGATCCCTAGTATGAGAGCTCTAGCCTATTCTATTATAGTTTGTAATTTAACGAAGAATGGTTTGAAAAATTTAAAATATTTCATCTAAACTAATTGATTCCCTCATGTTTGTAGATTTCTTTGTGCAAAGTAGATGTGTTGTGGCACATGAGTGTGTTTTCATCAAAGATTCTAAGACCAAACCCAGATTCTCATGTGTCGTGGAAATTCAACATATGCGTTGTTCACCTAAGAACTACATGTAACTCATCTTAGACTACTCATGTCCAATCTTAACTGGTCCCACTTAACAAGTTACCAAGACAAGGCTCATCACATCCAACTGTGGTCATAAAACAATTAAGCAACATGGTTTACATCTTGACATGCCATAACACCTGACATGTCTTAAATTCCTTGGCATTATGTGGCATGTGTTAGCATCCCCTACATTTCTTGACATGCTTTTACACTCTCTAACATAGCCTAGCACTTCTTGACTCACCTTGGTAGTTTAACATACCTTGGCATTTCATAGCATATAACCTTGTCACTCCCTCCTTAACACACCTAGAACTCATTGAAACTCCCTATCACCCACTCTTATTCATTTATTTGCATGCATTTTGATCTAGTGCTACCTTGTGTTTACCTAACACTCCCTAACACTCCCTAGCACACATTGGCACACCCTAACACTTGGAACATCGTGGCATGCCTCCCTAGCACTCCATCATTCCTTGGAACTACCTACCATACCTTGTCTCTCTCTCCTTAGCACACTTATAGCTCATTGAAACTCCTAGTAAAAAACTCTTATTCATTCATTTCCATGCATTTTTAAATAGTGCTCCCTTGTCTTTCCATAAGATTCATTAACACTCCTTGGCACGTGTTGGTACACCCTAGCACCTAAGACATTTTGGCATGTCGCCCTAGCCTCTAGCATGCCTTAACACTTCCTAGCATACCTTGTCACTCCCTCCTTAGCACATGTGGAACTCACTGACACTTCCAATCACAAACTCTTATTTGTTAATTTCCATGCATTTTGATGTAGTGATCCCTTGTGTTTCCTTGCAACTCCTAGTTAACATTCCTTGCACGCGTTGGCACATCCTAGCCACATGCCTCCCTAACACTCTAGCATTCGTTAGCATTGTTGCTAACACGTCTAAAATTATCTCTATTCTACTAGGGTCGGAATATATCTATTATAATAGAAGGACCAAGGGTCTTGTTTTATTACTACAAGCGTAGAACATGTCGAGATTAGGAAAATCTCAATTCTGAGCACAAATATGAATGTAAGCCAATATGATTGAGGTTATTGTAAGCTGAATTACGATACAAGCTAATAACAACCTGACTCTCCATGATGATGATCTAAGTTATATTTGATGAAAAATCAGGGAAGAAGCATAAATTTTAGAGTTTTTTTTTGTCTACTGAAGGAAGAATAACATAGACCAAGCCTCATAAATCCAAAAAAAATCTTACTTGATGGAGTTAACATAAGCACTAATATGAAATTTTGGAAAAGGTAACACATGAGACGTGGTATGTTGGGTCACCAATTTAGTGGGAGACACTTTGAATAGGAACCCCCTTTTGGGGGATTGTTGTGTCTCCCTTGCAAGTGCTTCCTCTCTATGAAATTTTGATGTTTTTTCACCCGAGTTTCTTGCTAGTTCGGTTTTGTTAGTTGGAAATTAGTTGGAATGTTGTGAAGAGTCACAACCACATTTTTTCAATGGTGATGGAAATTGGTTGTGTGTGCAAAGAGTGTGACTCTCTAATGAGCTAGAAGTTGGGTTCACCTCAAAATTGGTCATGGGTCAATTATAGGGTGGTCGATTGTTAGTTTTCTTGGTTTTCACACCTGGTAACACATGAGTATTATGTTGGATCAAGAACACCTTAGTGGGAGGAAATTTGAACGAAAACTTGTTTTGGGGATCGATGTGGCTCCCTCGTAGGGGCTTTGCCTTTGTATGGTTTCGAGGATGTTGGATCCATGGTGGATGGGTGGAATTGTTAGTTTGTGTGAAGGGTAATGCAGTATAAGATTAGTTTTTCAGACCCATTTGAAGATTGACTAAGGGCCATTTGTAGGGTGATCAACTCCTATTTTGAATATACTAGGTCCAAGTCTCTTTGAATGGGGAACTTGATAGGGTGACTAACCTATCAGAGCAAGACCATGCGACACTGTCGATGAGTCAAGTTTTTTGGGAATGTAACCCTAATTGGGTGGTAAATTCAGTCCAAGGCTAAATATGGACAAGATACTGATAACGAACAAGTATTGTGAGGAAAAGATGAAAAGGACTTTGAAAAGAGAGTTATAGTGCTTGATTGTTGGCATTGGTATTGTATGTAGAATTTCAGTGCCAATTCTCTAGAATAACGTTATCTATAATGAGAATTTTCCTTGCTAAGAGGGTTTTGAGGCAAATTTAAAACACAACACATAAAGGGCCACTATTCAAAGCCCAATTTGCACCCCATGTTTGTTGCATTGGTTTCCATGTATTGAGGTTTCCCTAAAGAGATGTGAAACACAAACCTGTTATATAAACTTGTAACCCTTGCATAATATAATTTCAGTAATCAATGTAGTCTATACAATGGGAAATTAATTAACTTTGTAAAGCACCCACCTAGTTTAGGTTGCATCTCCATTTTCGTATTCAATAAGGAGCTTCCTCTAGTAAGTACTTGAGCCCGCATTAACGTGGAAGGAAATATTCACAAGGCACCCTATATTGCGCAAGATGGTCATATATAAAAAGAAGCATTACAAAATAAAATAAAAGACTACAAACCATTTTTGAAATTCATCTATTTTTCTCATCTTCAATCGAGAGAAGATAAATTCCTTCGAAATAATGTAGACATGACTCTAACATTGAGCATATCTATACCTCTACGAGGATCAGATGCCATAACTTTCAAGGTAGTTCTTCTAAGAACAAACTATGCTTTCCTAGATGATTCGACGGTGACCAAAATAGTAATGTAGCCCATAGTTAATTTCCTAATCCAATTAGAGTTGGAAAATAAAGGAAATACAAATTTTCATCTCATTGTTCAAGAAACGTTGAATGTTAATAGAGCTTTAAAAAATCACCACCAAAAATATAAAATATATTCATGAAATGGTCTCTGCACTTGTCTACATATTGAATTGCAACCATACACTATCTTGACATCATTAAAACCTAGACTAAATTAAAATTATTGTGCTCGAAATGACATTTTTTTTATTATGGAGGAAATGCATTTATTTTTTCTTAAGTTCATTCTTTTTAAATATTTTTTTTGAAAGTAAAGTTCATCTTTAAATAACAAGTGGTCATTTCTTTCTTTCATTTTCCAAGTTTGGGATGCAATAGGAACTGAACATTGAGGTCCTAGTGGGTCCCTTATTGAAGAAGTTGCTCTAGCTACAACAAAAATTGTAAGACATTGCTTTGAATATTTCAATGGTTATGGTGAGGACTTATGTATGAGGAAATTAATTGTTTTTGTAATCATCTAAGAAGTAGAAACAATATTTTCTACGCTTAAAATAATGAATGTCAAATGGTTTATGGTTATTGTCTAGAAAAAGATAGTTTCCATAGCACTTTTTTCTAGATTGTTTCTTGTCACACAATTTGTCTAATCAAATCCATACGAAATCATAGAAACATACATTTTAACAACATCCCTTGCGCCAACAAGGAAAATTGTTAGTGTATTCCTTTTCCATCCACTATTAGGATGGATCTAGTTCATATCTCCATCTCCTAAAGAAATGATCAATGTAAGACTAGGGCATATTAATGTTTTTGTTGTACGAATGGAATATTGCGGGGGAAAATCACACAAAAGACCTGCGTTTCATCCCTACGAGGTACACCTTCAAATATTCTTTGCCCTCCAAGAAATTATTTATCTCAATTAGAACACACGATTTAAACTCATTGAAGATTCACTCAAGAACTATACTCTACCCAACAATGTCATCAATTGTTCTAATATCAAACTTAGTCTAGTACTTTTGTAATTGTAAGTTCTTTGGCTTACAACACCACCTTCATCCCAAATAAAACGTCAATCTTAGTAATGGGAGCTTAATACCCGAATATGGCTAAATATACCATATCCTCCTCTATCCACTTAGATAATACTTGAGTAGTATTTAACTACTCCAATTGCCATAATGCCTTAGTCACAAATTCATCTATCCCGAGATAGAAATTATACATTAACATTAAAAAAAAGTCCTAAAAGCAATATTTCTTTTCCATTTTTCCCAAGAGCCAATAAAATGACTTTTTTTTTTCAAGCACCTCTTCCCAATGCCACCTTCTGCCTTTCCCAACGCATTTACAAGGATAACTTGCATCCTAAATAAGCTTAGGAGAAATTTAGGGTCATGGTTAAAAACAATCAAGTCGCTTGAAGAAATTTTGTAGGTTAAATCGAACACCCTCGGTAATTGAACCCTAATTTAACTCATCTACCATATTTGAAAGATTTTAGACGATTATTTCCCATTATTGAGTGTTGGATTTACCATAGACTCAAGGTTAATGGAATGCTTCTAAATATGGCCTATTGTTGTCTAATGTCCTATTATATTCCACCTAATAGGGGCCAGAAGGTCTCACTTGAGACACATATAATAATTCCCAATAAATAACGTGCAAAATGTTAAATATTTGAGTGGGGATCACATTCATTATGATATTATTAGCATCCATTTAAACCACTATAACAAACATCATTATGAATAAAAACTAACATAGATCACCCAAATATAGTACAAATACAAACACATAGGTAGAATAGTAATCCATTATACTAATAACATGCATAATATTACCTAACTCTAATGTAGAGTGAACACCAAAAACTAATAACAAATGCAACCCCATTACAACTTCTCCCTAATATTGAATATATTTATGTATGTTATAGACCTTGCATATATAGGAGACTAGAGTGACCTCAAAAAACTCGAAATTATAATAGAGAATTTACCAACTATAAGCCACTCACCACACAAATAGACTACAAAAAGTCTATTTCTTTAGAGAGATATGAAAATTATCTAGAAAACTAGGTGCAAAAAACATATGCGCTGACTCTTTAACCTTATATACTCAACCTTTTACATATTTACTTCTATAATTTCATATTTTTTTTTAAATTGAATTTTTCTCCGTACTAAAACTTTGTAAAAAATGATCTGCCTTCCTACTCACCCCTAAGTTGGATTCTATCCTTCATATATGTCTTCTTTGTGACCCCAAAAAAAGAAAAAAAAACACGCATTCCATATCAAAATATCAAAATATTTCAAATATCCAATTTTTTCATTTCCCTTTTATTGGAGAGTCAAAATATAAAAAAAAATTCAAATATCATTTTTTTTTTCATTTCCCGCTGCTTTGTCCAGGGAAAGAGGAGGGCTGCCTCAATTGCGGTGATTTCTTTCATCAGAACGAATCTGAACAATATTCCCCAGCCTGGGGGCACTGGCCCATCCGTAACCTCCATCTCTCTTCGCAACTTGATAATACTTCTGGACAAGCGCTTGAATTGCCGTAATCAAGGTTATCCACTCGCTCACCAGAGGCCAAAGATTTGATCGAGGGTCTCCCAAGAAGTTCAAGGAAGGCGCCGGTAACGAAGAGGCCTAGGTATAATTCTTTTCAAGGTTCAGTCTGCTGACATAAATTCCTTTTCACTCTTAAACCCTTGCTGTTTGTTGAAAAAATGTAATACTTAGGTGAGATGCCTGATAGGCTATTGTTCTTCAATTTTTTTCCAGAGAAATGTCAAACTCTCTTCTTCCCTTATGTGTTATTAGAGTTTACCCTGGGTTTAATGTTGGTGATACAGTTGTTACAATATTTGAGAAAACTATACCCCCCTTAACAGCATTTACTCTGTCATGCCTGAAATTGTCCTGCATTCTGTCTGGTCTGTTTAGTTGTTGAACATCCAGACCACAGGATGCCAGAGCTGTGGCAGATTCTGTTCCTTGATACTCGAAATTGTGGCATGTAAAAGCAATCCTTGCTGAATTAAGACCTTGAGGGGCATATATATCCCAATACATCGGTGCAACAAATGCAGTTTGCCAATCGTGGCAATGAATTATGTCTGGTTTCTTTCGAGATTGTAGAAGAAACTCCAATGCAGCTCGACTAAAGAATGTAAAACGTCTGAAATCGTCACCCTCTCCATAGAACTGTCCTCGCCAAAAGAACTTTGCTGGATGGTGAGGCTCAATGAAGTACACAGGAAGACCTTCAACTGTCCCTAACCAAACTTTTCTTTTGAACAACTGACCATCAAAATATGAATCAATCTGCATGTCTAGAACCTTTAATTTTTTTACCCGGCTGTAATCCATGCAATCATATTTTGGAAGTATGATTTCCAAAAGATGCCCCTTTTTCTGTAGTGCTTTGCCAAGGCCAGTCACAACATCTCCTAAGCCTCCGACCTTGGCAACAGGAGCCATTTCTGCTGCAATATGCACCATGTGCAATCCTGGCCTTGTACTTGCTTTTATGAGTTTCAGAAGGTCGGCAATTATATCCTTCTCGTTCTTATCCTTGCGCTGTGCATAAGCGTCTCGAATGCGTGATTCCCTGCGCCAAGCCATATCCCTTAATATTTTTGCATCATCAAAAGCCATCTTCTTCTCAAGCATCCAGCCATCTAGAGAAAGAAGTAGATTGCTCCAAAAATCCCAAGGCAAGTCTTGAACAAGTCCATCTAAAAATCGTTTGTTGTTTTCATGCTTCAGCTGTTCAAGACTCCTTTGAAATGCCTGTACTTCTTCTTGATATATTTGAAGCTATGCTTTTATATCATTGTCTGATTCAAGAAGCCGCTGCTCTAGAATTTTAATCTGCTCATTTAAAATTAAATTTTCTTCCTGTGTCTGTTCTAATAAACTTTTATCCACTTGAGCTTGAGCAAGAGCTTCTTCTAGTCTGTCAATATTCTCCTGAAGAGCTTGGTTTTTTCTTGTAATATCATCTGGCAAAAGCATTCTCTCAGTCGATTTCTCTAGCTCTGCTTGTAAGTGTTCGACCTTTCTCTGTAAGACCTGGCACTCAGACTTCACTTTTGCAAGGTCACTTGCATTTGCCTCAGCAATCACAAGCTTGGACTGTAATTGTTTAGTACTTTCCTCCAGAGCTAACCTGTCTTTCTCCATCTCTGCAATATATTGACCATTTTTTCTGATTTCAATTAGTTTTGATTTTAAGACTTTTACCTCTTCCTTAAGTGACTCATTTTCAGCCTCTAAGGCCTTTAGCTCACCAGCAATAATAGGGGACTGACTAACATGTTCCTTGATAGTTGTGTTGTTAACCTTTAAATCTTTTCCATCTTTCCAAATGCTTTCTCTTTCAGCAATCTCTTTTTTTCAAAATCTCAACTTCATCTGCAAGAAGCTCAGTTTTTATCTTTTCCTGTGCAGCATACTTTAGTTTTGCATCTGTTTCTGCTAAGCGTGTCGATAAGAGATCAATTTCCTCTTGTAAACATTCTTTCTTAGCATGAACCTGATCAAGCTCTTTCAAAGCGCGGGCATGTGCTTGGTTGAGTAGCAGAATATATTTTTCTGCATCCTTTATCATGCTGATCAAGTCCTCAACTTGGATCCCAGAATGCCTTTTTTGGTTATCATTCTACCTCCTTTTCACAATCTGGATGTCTTCTCCAACCTCATCCATATTTGACTGCTCCATGACTTCTGCACCTCCAAAGAGTTCCCTGTTACCATTGAATGTGGCCAACTCTGGATCATGTGTGATGTCATTTGGTGAAGCACTTGGAAGTTCAAGGTTGTTTTCTGGCACACTTTTTGTATTGTCCATGGATGACCTATCTAAGCCAACAGTTGGACTCTTCCGAGAAATCTTCCTTGTTTGTGCTCGCTTTTGATGGGGACTGCTTTGACCAGGATCGGTAGTATTGTGATTGTGACCTCCTAACTAAAGGCAGCTCATCATCCTGAGAACTGCCCTATGTTCATAACCCCATATCCAAATGGGTGCAACAAGGTAGTCTACCTATTCTCGTGGTAGACAACAACGATTTGAGTGTGTCCTATTCTCGTGGTAGACAGCAACGATTTGAGTGTGTCCTATTCTTGTGGTAGACAACAACGATTTGAGTGAACACGCGCCAAATCTCTGGTTTTTTGTGAGGTTAGGCGAGTTCTCATAATAGATGAAGTAATACTCACTCCAATTTCACTCACATGCTAATGAACTAGTCACACGCATAATGGAGACTATCTGATTTAAAATTCAATAATAGAAACTTGAACTAGGGCCTTTTCTGTTGGTTGAGAAAACATGCTGATGAACTAGGCACATGCATAATGGAAACGGTCTGATATAAAATTTAATAATAGAAACTTGAACTAGGGTTTTTTCTGTTGGTTGTTCTCACAGGTCATAAACCCGCAAAAAATACATAGCAGAAAATCTGACTAATTTTCGATAAACAGATTTTCCATCCAGAGATGGGTTTCTGTTGTGGGTTAATATATGGGTTTTGTATTTTATGGATTGTGTTTTGTTTGTTCCAGTTTTCTATGGATTCATGTTTTTTATTATTTAATAGGAAGAGTCGAATGTATTGAATCAGAAGTCACATATCTTGTTTTTATGGATCTCTGAGAAAATCAATAGCTTGGCCATATAGAATAAGATACTCACACAGAACAACATACTTAATTTGAATGGAAATGGACCCTCCTGACGATTTCGGGATAAATTATCCTTTTTATTATCCACTGCACAACACGAGTAGAAGTGGAAGTAGCAACAACAGTAGCGAGAGTGAGAGAAGATGCAGGTAGAACAGGAAGAGTTCACATTTAGATATATTTAGATATTGATGGAGAATGTTAACTGCCATATTTAAAGGAAGCATCTCTTGATACAGTGCTGATCTACAGCCCTAATTTATGTAGGAATGGTGAATTATCAATTGAAAATATGTATCATATGCTCAATAACACTCCTCCTGAATAAAATACTAGAAGATGCAGCCCTAGACCCAGAGTAGTGGGAATCCACCAAGGAAAACGGTGAATATTCCGAATGGCCATGAAAAATGAGAGGTGGAGGAAGATTATGGATCAGGGCGTGGAGAAATGTATCCTGAGCAATGAAGAGTCATATCCACCTGAAGGATTTAGGCTCTGCAAGCCTGCGCACCAGTCTTACACCTCAACTTTGCAATCGTAGCTCGAATCTTAGCAGCCCCATCACATTACTCTTTAGCTTAGCGCACCTCACCAAAACAATTCTTCAGCCACGCCATTTTTCTGCTCCTCAAAACGGCGGCTCCTGCAACAAATTTTATCAAATAAGCGATTCCAGATCGTTATTTAATTCTTTTTCGTAACTGCAATGAAACTGGTAAGAAAAGGGAGATAGCCAGTTTTGCAGGTATGTCCATGATGCTTAGTTATGATATGGGAGCTAAGCACAAACGTTCGTGTTTGAATCTGGGCGAAGTAGTTTCCGGCCTGTGCAGAGGTTTGGGCTTGTTCGAATTAGGAGAACAATCACAACTGGCCTTGCCGATGAAATAGAATGTTGTAAAAAAAAAATACTTTGTATCATATATTGGGTATGCTGGAGCTTTGTTGGACATGAAAGTTAGACTGCACAATATGTGTATTGATTCCTCTGGACAACTCAAACACTGTTCTTCAACTCCAGCAAGGTTATTGCCAAGTCTGAAACAAATAGGGGACCTATTCTATGATTTCCAGCCAAAATACCAAGATGTTGATTTTTCTATGATGCCCAGAACAAAGAATAGCAGTGTTACTTGCATACCAAGCAGCACAACCATGCTTGCCAACAAAAGAGACTGAAACAGAAAAACAAATTGGTTAAACCAGCGTTAACAGAGTAATCGCAAAACATAATGTTGAACTTAGTTTCCCTTCTTATTATCTTGCATGTGTTTTACAGTAGACCCTGCACTTTCAACAATAAACAACACTTCATTTTATGGCTAACCTGAACATATTCACTTGGTATTAGATGAATTGGAGCAAGCTCATTAACAAGCTAATTTCCCCATAACTAACATACTTCAAAAACATGAATGATATGTGTGTTGTTCCTAGTTGAATTCTAAGTGGAGGCATTTTTGCTATTTTGGGTTTGTATACTGTATTTCAGTTGGTGAAATGTGGGAGTATTTCCTTCTAAGCATTTGTATTTTGGACTAAAACTCATTTAACTAGGTAGTTTTCAAGACATGCCTGGTTGTGAGATTGCTTAAACATTTCAGCACACAAAAATAGGGGTGTTATCTTGGAAATTAAAAAATGGAATGGAATCTGAAGTTGTCGAGCACCATGCCCTCATTGCCTATGAATAGTGTGCTTTATTAATTGAAACTGGGCTTCCTTTATACTGCATAAAACTGCAACAACATTTTTATATACTTTATTGTAGTTGGTGATGTTTGGAAGTATTTCCTTCCTGCACAAAAAGGTGAATTATTGTAAGTCCACAAGATCTAGTCTTGGTTAATGAGGTCACTATATTTACCTTTAAAATTTTATATACTAGCAATTGCACTGAAATGGTACTATAGAGGAAAAAACCTTAAAATTTCAACCAAAGTTAGACTGAGAAGATCCGTCTGCCATGATCAAAATTTATTGCCTCCCTTCCCCTTTCATCTACTATGTTCTCCTTTTTTTTCAATACCTTGATTGTGGTTGTTTTCCTTAAATTTCCTCCATTGTGCCCCCTTGAGGCATTGACAGGGATTTCTGTAATATCCTCTATATATGGCTCATGTTCTTAAGGTTCTGATATGACCAAGCCTTTAATTTCGACTTCTGTAGGGAATAGCAGCAGAGATTCTGGTAAGCCCTAATCTTTGGAAGTGCTTCTTTTCCGTCGATTAATCAATCAGGATAACATCTAATTTTCTTCGAGAGCCACAAAAAAGTGTCTTTTTAAGGTTCCCACAGAGACCTCATGCTTGCTATTTGCAGTACCCAAATGAAACACCTGAATCAGATTCCAACACCTAAACTTTTCTTTAGAACAAGCCTCCCATGCAACATTTATCCAAACATGTAAGTCTTCCCATAACTCTATCAATAACTATCTTCAAGTATCTCATGCGGCATTTTTCCAAACCTGCAAGTTTTCCCATAATTGTATCAATCAATAACTACCTTCAACTCAAATGACCATTTACTCATATAGATTTAGTAATTTGATAAACTTTCTGCTAAAAGACAGGTCCTCAGTGAAGCTGCGAAAATTCCCGTGTTATTTTGCAAGCAGTGACTGATTACAAGGGAACGAATTTGTAATTTATGCATCCGTCTTAACTGTGCAGGAATAAAAGACCTTCAAATTCTCTCTATAGATTTTAATTTAAGTGAAACTTTAAATATAAATCATGTGAAAAAGGAGAAAATATATTTGAATTTACGTTAAATGCATGAATGATTTAGGGTATAAAGGGGAGCGTGCCTAATCTATATGCTATGCATTTTGATTAAACCTTTTGGTGCTTATCAAAGAGCTACTTATGCAATATATTATTTTATTTTTATTCCAATTTTAATGAAACGTATTTTTTGATTTTTTTACCTAAATTAATTTATAGTGTCTATTTTCAAAATAGGAAGATATTAAAGAGTTCATTAACTTTATGAAATTAAAAAAATTGGGGTGGTAAAACACACTGTATAATATTACAAAATATATATACAAATTAATTAATCAATAACTATCTTCAACTCAGATGACCATTTACTCATATAGATTTAGTAATTTGATAAACTTTCTGCTAAAAGACAACTCCTCAGTGAAGCTGCAAAAATTCCTGTGTTATTTACGGCTTTGGCTTCTAGTTATGCCCAGGTTAAAGAGAGTTCCTGAGCGAAGCTATGAACATTATTTTGTGTTTATTTATGACTTGGCTTCTAGCTATGCCCAGGTTAAGGAGACATCTATTCATAAGTTCCCACTTAAAGTGAGTCATAAAGTTTTTTGAGCAGTTTTATTTCAATCCTGTACATAGCAACTGCAGAGATATGAATTTCATCCTTGATTTACAGAGATAATGCCATAGAGTCTTTGCATGTATTATAGGTCTCTTTTTCTAGCCATTAAGTATTTCGGTCCTTCCTTTATTGATGAGCTCAGTTCACAGGAATATTGATGTCTTTCTTCAACTTGAATCACAGAGGTACTATGCCTCTTTCAATTCGTATTTTAAGGAAAGGATGTCACAGAATTTGTATGATACTTTGCTTAAGGTGCCACAGGGATAAGCAAATAAGCCAACAAACTGTTATCTTCAATCTGCCTTTCCTTCAACCTAGCTCCGATACCATGTTGAGAAATCAAGATGCTTGTAGATTAGGGTAGATTTCTCTTAACTTGATAATTAATTGTGAATGTTTGTTGACTTCTTGTTACTTGTGTTATCTTAGCTAGTCATGAAAATGTTTGAAGGAATGCCTGAATTAGCTTATGAATTGTCCCTGAGTGATCTGGTGGAGCAGAAGGCTGCCATGCGGAAGAGATCAAATGAGGAAGTGCAAACAGAAAAACATAAAGCAGAGGAGAGGAGTTCAGGAAAGCAAGACAAGAGGAAGACAAGTGGAAGCTATATAAATGGGTCAAGTAAGAGTAAGGGAGAAAATACTAAGCCGTTTCTTCTCAATATATTTATTCCCAGAAGCTTGACACACCGATTTCATTCTACCTCTAGGTCAATACCCACAAGTTGTTCTCAGGTGAAGAGCCATGATTCAGAGAAAGGATCAGGGAATACATATCTTGTTGCAAACCTGTATAAGATAAAGATGTCCTATTCTCCTATTGGTTCTTCAATTGGCTTCTCCAAGGTGTCTCCTAAACCATTTTCTGCCCAGGATGGTCAGTCTTATCAGGTTCTCCCAGCTTCTACCATACATACTGGTTATAATTTTGGCCTTTGGAAATTGAGCATGAGTCGATGCTCATTCTGTTGCGGGTACACTTTCTTCTCCAAGACTATTTGCCAAGTGCTTCTTTTTTGTTTCTCTTCACGCAACTTCTGAATTTTCAATTTCTGACCATTGAATAGATTTTATCTTAATTATGAACTGGAAAACCCCAGGGTTCAAGCTTAACTCCATGCTTAATAACCACCCATGGCTTAAGAAGTCCACACCAATCACTTAGAAATTCCGAACATCACAATCTATCTACTTACAATTTCACTTATAACAGCCCCAGTGCCTTGAGATGCTATCTTTTACTCTTAAAATGTGGGAACAAAAGATTATAACTTAACGGGGAGGTAGCACCTTCATTAAGAACTGATTATTTTATTAAACCTATCATTAAGGAGTGGAAAGATGGAACCTTAAAAAGTTTGCTTTAGATGTTTCTTCCCACGTCATTCTTGTTGTCGAGTGTGAACTTCATCCATGATTTTTGTTGAAGTTTTATCAGATTTTACCTCTTTATGATCATGTTTTATCCATGTCGGTTGACATCAGAACAATTTTTGGCATGCAAGTAAACTTTGACAAAGCAACCCTGAGTCATCCTGAAGTCAAAGTCTTTCTGCATATACATCAAAAAATGTTAGGACATGCTAGTGAAAAGTTGGAAACTACTAATTCACTATTGTCTGTTTTCTTTTCGTTTCTTTTTTTTTTATCACGAGAATCAATAATTAACTACTGTCATTTTTCTTTCTATTTCTTTCTTTTTCCTTTTTTTTTTTAGTATTAGGATAATTTCTTTCTTTTTCCTTTATTTTTTATTTTTTATTTTTTGGGTATTAGGAGAATTCCTAAACTTATTGCCTGTCCCTGAGGAGGCCCAGGGTCATGTCTGAGGGACTGACCCTATACTCCTGAACCTAATGCATTATGCAACTGCCCACAGACATGCTAGGTGTGTTAATTGAGTTTCAAACCTGGGTGGGGCCTTGATATTGCTCAGAAAAAAATTTCTTCCTTGGACTAATCTGGGGGAGGTCCAGGATCAACCTTTGTGGCTGCCTTATCACACCAAGAGTATATCCAGCAACCTGTAAGCCAGATATAAGCCAGATATACCAGATCTTATGATTTATCAAGAGCGGAGACTCTAGGAAATGGGGAGTCTACTCCTTGAGGTGAGATCATAGCAGGCCATATACTCAATGAGATTTGAACCGCGGTCTCGTTAGTTTCACCCAGTGAAACTTACTGTTAAACCACATATCACTATATAATTAACTATTGTCTATTACTTGAAACATTTCTAAAACTTTAAATTCCCTGGCTGATTGGATTGCTCTAACACTGAGCTGCTTTCCCTTTCATGATGTGGGTTAACTGAGTTTCGAACCTAGGCGGGGCTTCAATATTGGTCAGCAAACACTTTCCAATGCAAGTCGTCCACCATTTGGCCTATCACAATAGGCTAATTAACAATTTTCGGTTACTTGAAACATTTTCGAAACTTTTAAGTCCTTGGTTGGTTGGATTACTCAAACACTGAGCCACTTGGCCCATGCAAACACTTTCTAATGCAGGTTGTCCACCGTTTGGTCTAGCACAATAGGCTAATTAACAATGTCTGTTACTTGAAACATTTCTGAAACTTTTAAGTCCTTCGCTGGTGGGATTGCTCTAACACTAAGCCACTTGCCCCTTCATGAGGGACGCCCTTAAGGGTTCAACATAGATGTGTGTATTCCTATTTCCAACACCCTCGTCAGGCCACACTTTGGCTAAGGTCCCCTGGCTAACCTCAAGCAAAACTAGCTCTATCCTTGTTTTGAAAATTATACATACTAAGATTTACCCCAGATTTTCCCTTGGCCAGTGTGCTGCTGTACTACTGAGCTACATGCCCCTTCATTGTGGGCATCATTAATGGTTCAACCTAGATGTACAGATTGCTATCTCCAACAAAGAAAACACCTAATTTGGAAGTAAAGCATCAAAACTGAACGAAAGAGAATGTATAATGAACAAAGTTTTTATGCCAACATTCTACCATATTCCAAAGTTGTCATGTTTGACTTCTAAGTAATTTATATAGATTTTAATCATTTCTTTATGTTTAATTGAGTATAATTGCAACCCAATTCATTTCATATTTAATCATCCCTGAATTAGGTGTGCTCATGCTCCTAAGTCATGACTTTTGGACCCGTGTGTGGAAGTGCTCGTTGCTCTGTTTCCAAAGGTCTTGAAAGTGGTCATTTCAAAAGTCATCCCTGTTTCCAAATGTTTTCCTTACCCTGTTTCAGGCAACTAAGACTTCAAAATATTGTGCTCTTTGGTTGAATCGAAAATTTTATTTGCATATGAAAGACTGGGAATCCAAAAGGAAAAAGTGGTTCCATTTAAAGATATGGCAACCTAAATTATCCAAATTATTTTTATTACACTCCATCCATCTATTTCGTTGCAACATTCCTAGTCCTTTAGTATTCAATTATAACTCTATAAAATCAAGATGGCCATCCATATTCAAAGGCTTCTGCTTTTCTTTACGTTATCTTCTAATAAGGATTTTTATTTCCAAGTAATTCAACTACGAAAGATAGTACATGTGAGTAGAGAAGTAATTCAACTACCAGTTATTCTCCTACATAGTACATGCTTTGATAGATTATAACAAAAGTCTTACCAATACAATAACATTGATTGTTGTATGTGGACATTTTTGTTCAGGATGGTCCATTACATAATCAAGATGAGGAGCTGGATCATGCAATTGCACTTTCTCTTTCTGAAGAATTAACCAAACCAGATGGTATATGATGGCAATTTCATTTTTTTATAGTTACTTTCAGTTTAATTATATCATTTAGCTCGATGCTTTTCATATATTCAACTAATTTTTTGTTGCTTAACAAGACTTTGTCATTTCCATGTTTTAGTGAAACTGTTTATGGTTTGATACTCTCATACAACCTTTATCAAGTTACATGCACCCTCATTAGAAAAAACAAGAGAATTTTGCTTGCCATGACTATCTTTCTTTGTCATTGTTGACTTAAGAAAGTCTTTTAGCTAAGAAACTAGTTCAAGGTTATGGCATAACTTGTCATATAAATTGAACAGAAGTTATATCCAAAATGTTAACTTGTAAACTACTTAGCTGGTTTTAGGCTTTCCATTTAAAATCTACTTCAGTTTGAACTTTGAACGAGTTGTTCCATAGACTTGAATATTAAGAGATTTTGGTGTAAGGATTAAAAATTAGTCCGTAAGGCCTCTCGGTTATTCATTTATTTTATTTGAATATAACATTTACTATTAAATTAGAACCACTCGGCACAAATACGTCATAGATCAAGATCATATTTTATAGAGTTTCGTAGAATAAAAATAGGAGCAAGGACACTGAATTCTTTCAATCTTCCTGGTTCTTATTCCTTTGGTGTATCTTTGCACCTTTAGGGGCAATTGCTAGTTTAAAGTCTAATTCTTTAAAGGGTGCTAGCTCAATGGAAGAGCACCTACTTTACAAGCAGGGGGTTGGTGGTTCGATTCCATCGTGCCCTGATATTCATATATAGGGAATGACGAAGATTAGTTTTTGGTGACGGATGCTCTTTTGACCATCACCAATGAGCTTATGGTGACATTTTTTGACCCTCACCAAAATATGAAATAGTGACGGTCAACAAACGCCACCATATATACGCATCAATAGTGACGACCATTAAAGGTCCGTCACCATAAATCGTTGTTGTTGATATGAAATGGTGAGGGTCAATGTTTGTCATTATAGTCATTATTCGTGACGGACCTTGATGTCACCAATGAGTTTATGGTGACAGTCAATGAACGTCACCATATATATGCACCAATAGTGACGGCCATGAAAGGTCCATCACAAAAAGTCGTTGCTATTCATATGAAATGGTGACGGTCACTGTCCGTCATTATAATCAATATTCGTGACGGACCTTGAATGTCACCACAACACATACTTTCGGCGACGCCACCTTTGGTGACGTTCAGTTTTTTGGTAACGGAGGCTATTGTCCGTCACCATTGCTCGTATGAAATGGTGACGGTCACTATCCGTTACTATAAATCATTATTGGTGACGGACCTTGAATTTCACCACAACACCTATACTTTCGGCGACGTCACTTTTGGTGACGTTCAGTTTTTTGGTGACGGAAGTTATTGTTCGTCACCATTGCTCATATGAAATGGTGACGGTCACTATTCGTCACTATAAATCATTATTGGTGACGGACCTTGAATGTCACCACAACACCTATACTTTCGGCGACGCCACCTTTGGTGACGTTCAGTTTT
Source organism: Pinus albicaulis (assembly GCA_034641835.2). Taxonomy (NCBI): domain Eukaryota; kingdom Viridiplantae; phylum Streptophyta; class Pinopsida; order Pinales; family Pinaceae; genus Pinus; species Pinus albicaulis. The sequence continues at coordinate 869,650,664 of CM076570.1, read as the reverse complement.
TGGTGACGAAGGCTCTTTTGACCCTCACCAATGAGCTTATGGTGACCATTTTCGCCCCTCACCAATGTGATTTTTTCTTGTAGTGTTTGATTCTTTCTTTTGAAAATGTTACTCATTCTTGGGTCATAGATTTAGGGGCCTCATTCCATGCCACACCTGATAAGAAATATTTTCATGACTATTTTCAAGGAGATTTTGGACAAGTCCATTTGGGTGATGATAAACCCTGTAAAATTGTTGGAATGGGTAAGGTTCTTGTAAAACAATAGAATGGAAATCAATGGCTATTAAAGGAGGTAAGGCATGTTCCAAAACTGAAGAAAAATATGATTTCAACAGGGCAGTTACCCAGTGAAGGTTGCGTGACAACTTTCACAGATAAAACATGGAAGGTCACCAAAGGAGTCCTGGTAATAGCAAAAGGCGAAAAAGTTGGTACATTGTATTTATGCAATGGTATTTCTAACTTTGTTAATACTTTAAATTTCAAAGGAGCAGATAAATCATTATGGCATCATAGGCTCAGACACATGAGTGAGAAGGGGATGAATATTCTTCACTCAAGAAATTTGTTGCTGGGTTTGAAGAATGTTGATTTGGATTTATGTGAGAATTGAATTTATGGAAAATAGAAGAGAGTCAGATTTCTTAGAGTTGGGAAAGAAAAGAAGAGAGAAAAATTAGAGCTTGTGCATATAGATGTGTAGGGACCTGCTCATGTATCATCTCTTGGTGTCTCTTGTTATTATGTTACTTTTATTGATGATGCAACTAAAAAAAATTAGATTTATTGTATTCAGAATAAATATGATGTATTTGATACTTTCAAGAAATGGAAATCTTTGGTTGAGATTGAGACAGAAAATAATTTGAAGTGTCTTAGATCAGACAATGGAGGTGAATATTGCAGCAAAGAGTTTGATAGGTATTGTTCAGAGCATGGAATTCACAGAGAGAAGACAGTTCCAATAACACCACAAGAAAATGGTGTGTCAGAAAGGATGAAGAGAACAATCATGGAGTGTGCAAGGTGCATGAGATTTCATGCAGGATTACCTTTACAATTTTGGACAGATGCTGTAGATATTGTTGTTTATCTAATAAATAGAGGGCCTTCAAGTTCCTTGGATGGTGGTATTCCAGAGGAAGCATGGATAGGTAAAAATGTAAACTACTCTTTTTCAAAGTCTTTTGGTTGTGAGGCATTTTTCCATATTAATAAAGAAAATAGAACAAATCTTGGGGCAAAATCAAAGAAACATACTTTTACTGGATATGGTGTTAATGATTTTGGTTATCGTTTATATGATTATGAAAATCACAAAATCATTAGGAGAAGAGATGTAGTATTCAGTGAAAAGGTATTGTATAAGAATCAATTGCAGGAAAAGAAACAGGAAAAAGAAAACAAAGAATACACAGTTCTTGATGAGATCACAGAGAAGGTAAAGGTGCCTGAAAATAATAATAATCAAGAGCCACAACAACAGAAACCATGAAAACAACAACAAGCACCTCAAACACATGAAAGTGGTGTTAGAAGATCTACCAAGATAAGTAGACCCCCTGAACGATACTCTCCTTCATTATATTATTTATTGTTGACTAATTCTAGTGAACCTGAATGTTATGAAGAAGCAATGCAGGTTGAAAGCAGGAAGAAGTGGTAGCTAGCCATGGAAGAAAATATGGACTCCTTAATACATAACCAGACTTGGGACTTAGTCAGGTTGCTTGTAGGTAAAACTAAATTGCAGAATAAATGAGTTTACAGGCTGAAGGAAGAAGATGGAGGAAAACAAAAGTACAAAGATAGACTTGTGGTGAAGGGGTTTGCAAAAAAGTAAGATATTTATTTTGATGAAATATTTTCTCCTGTTGTTAAGATGACTTCAATCAGAACTATTTTAAGTCTTGTAGCAGCAGAAGATTTACATCTTGAACAGCTAGATGTAAAGACAACATTTCTCCATGGAGATTTGGAGGAAGAGATCTATATGCAACAACTAGAAGGATATGAGGTCAAAGGGAAAGAAAAATTAGTGTGCATGTTAAAGAAGAGCTTGTATGGCTTAAAATAGGCTCCAAGATAGTGGTATCTAAAATTTGACAAGTTTATATCTGAACAAAGTTATACCAGATGTCACTCTGATCATTGTGTTTATCTGAAAAGGAAAAATGATCGAAGCTATATTATATTGTTATTGTATGTAGATGAAATTCTTGTTGCAGATTCTAACATGCAGGAAACAAATGTGCTTAAAATAAAATTGGCTAATTCATTTGCAATGAAGGATTTGGGAGCTGCGAAACAAATACTTGGTATGAGAATAACTAGAGACAGGAAAAATTGCAAATTAACGCTGTCTCAGAATGGGTACATACTGTTGGGTCTTGAAAATGTCATTCATTTCCATTACACTTTCACTATTACGTCCATTATATCACCTCCATTTCACTACTATGTCACTACATTCATCCCACTTTCATTATCATTGGGCCACATTTATTTTTTTTCAAACGTTATTAATTCTTAGCCTTTTTAAGTGAATTTGTGGTTAAAATTTAGAAAATAATGTGCATATGCTTATACCTAACAAGTGAGTTGAGATTGTTGACATGTGTAGATCAAAAGGAGACTTCTAGAAGACCCTTATGTGGCACTCTAAGGAAAAATTCGAATTTGGTTGGAGAAGATCATGGGATCAAGAGGATATGTGTCTCATTTCCTTGTTGTATTGAAACTCTAAGAGGATATGTGTCTCATTTCTTAGTTGTGTTGAAACTCTAGAAAGACATGTGTCTTATCATTTCCTATTTTGATTGTAACTCTAGAGATGGAGGGAGAGATTCATGGACTCCCATTAATGATATAACTCCTCATATTTTGTATAAATAAGAGAAACTTTCTCCTATCATGGGTAGTGAAAAAAATAGTGAAAAATAGGAGAAGGAGAGAAAGGAATAGAGAGTGTTTTGTAACAAAGCTTAAGATGGAATGGGATGTAGATTTATGAGTTTTTCAATAAAGAAGTTCCTTGATGGTGTTTTGATTATAATTTTAAGAAGCTGAAGAAGGATTACACCAAATTGGTAGCAGAGAGCCCCTGCTATTCAAGGAAGTTTTACATGTTTTCTAGATAAGTTGTTTTCAATTCTGTTTTGTCATATTTCCTTACTTAGATTGCTTTCTGAAATCATAGCTTTTAGCATTATTTTTCATGTCATTTTCTTACATAAATGATCCTCATGATATTGCAGTTAGTATTTTTCTCAAGCTCTTCCAATACATCTTTATTAAATGAATGGGATTCAATTGTGATATTTTGAGTTATTAGCATTTTATTTTCTATTATTTAGTTAAAAGGAAGATCCTCATTTGTCAGATCTATTTAGTGTTTAAATTATAGTTCTTTAGGCAGAGTCAATAAGAGGGCCAGAAGCTTCTGGTTTCATCCTTTCTAGTAAAGATGAAATAACCAGTAAAAGCCCCTACTGTCAATCTCTGTATAAGAAATATTTTGTTCACACAATTTTAAATCAGATTCCTCATTATACTGTAGTTAGTCTCTTTCAAAAGCTTTTCCAATAAATCTCTAATTCACGAATGAGACTAAGTTGTAGTATTGTGAGTTATTGAGTGTTTTGCTTCATTGAAGATCCTTTTCACATTATGATTAATCTCTTTCACAAGCTCTACCAATAAACCTTTAACTCATGAATGAGATTTAGTTGTAATGTTATAAGTTGTTTCAACATTTCATAGGAGATCCTTACTACATTATAGTAATATTTTTTTCAAGCTCTTCCAATAAAATTTTATCAAATGAATGAGGTTTCACTATAATGTTTTAAGTTACTGTTTGTTTTAGCATTTCCTTTTATGTTTTAGGAGATCTTCATTGCATTAAAATTAATCTTTTTCACAAGCTCTTCCAACAAATCTTTAACTAAATGAATCAAATTAAGTTGTAGTGTTTTGAGTTACTTTTCATTTCATGAATGTTCATTTGCAAGCTAGGATATCCATGGATTAGAATGCTCTGTTTTTCATCATTTTCCTAATTAGAGATAGAATTTACACTCTGTTTTGAGTCTAAGGTTTCATTTTTTTTCTTTTTGACATAGATTTGATTTCATCCGTTGAACATATAGTAGCATACTAATTACTAAAAAGACAAAACCCCCAAAAACAATAAGAAAAACACATACAACGAAGTAAGGAAGATGTCACTTAAGCACATATAGTGCACCACACTTCATCAGTTTACTAGTCCTGGTTGATAATTTATGTTAGCAATTTAGGATGCTAAATTGACTAGACATTTTAGCGCCGTTGCCGAGGAAGTGTAATTAGGAGACCTTATTTCTTACATCTAAAAAAAAGTTAATAATTCTTGAGTATGCTCTCCTCCTGCACTTTCTGTGATCTGGAGGATCAAAAAAATGATTGTTATATAAAAAAAATAATAATAATTCTTGAGTATGCTCTCCTCCTGGACTTTGTGTGATCTGGAGGATCAAAAAAAGAATTGTTATGTAAAAAAAAAAAAAAAAATGAGACAAAATAAACTTCATCATTTCAATTGATTCAATAATAAAAAAGTAATAAAAATAAAAATAAAAAATTTTGTTTTCATCATTTCATTTGACTTAAAAAATAAAAAAAAATAAAAAAATAAAAAACACTTACAAAAATTCCAATACATTGTTTTGTTTAATGAAATATAATTTTATTAACAAATCAATTATAAAAATAAAAATAAAAAAATTTGTTTTTTAAAATATATATGTATATTTTTAAAAATTTTGAAAATATATATATATATATAATTTTAATAACAAATCATTTAAAAATAAAAATTTAAAACATAATAAAACAAACCAAAAATCAACGCAAAGGCCATGGCCTTTTGAAAAACTTTGAACAATAAAACAAAAACAAAAATTAAATACACATTTCACATAATAAAACAAATAAAAATGCATCATTTGAAAAAGGTCGATAGCATAGTTCGAAATGCATTACTGATGAAAACACAAATTTAGATACTTCACTGGTTCAAATTGCAATGAATCTTGTGCTTGCCGAGTTTCATAAGGCTTGCATCTTTAATGTTCCAAAATATATTCTATATTTAAATAGTGTTGAAGCCTAAATATCAAGTGTCTTTATTGGCTGTATAAAGGCATTAATGTGCATGCACATACGCTAGGCTGAACTGTGCAAAAGCTCGTGATAATCATCTGCAGATCAACGAGATCATCAACAACATTCTTAGATTGAAATGCTTTGAATAAAGAAAAGAAGTTGTTGTCAAAGAAGCAAGAAAAAGAAAAGCAGAGAGGAAAGCCAAAGGAAACAAAAATTTGCTCATGAACTACAACGAAAATAGAGACACAATCATTTGACAAATCTATAATCTAGAGGAGCGATCCATTATTCAAGGAGTTGATTTTGGTTTCTAATTGAACTCAAATGATCAATGCATGTGGAAATTGCTGAATATGTTCCATCAACAATTCATTTCATTAATCAGAGATCGTTTTTTCATTGTAAAAAAAACGCAACTGTATTTGAAACATAATTTTAAAACGTGAACTCAGAGTAAACGACGGTGAATTTCAAAAAACCGAGACATGGGTTTTTCCGATAACGGGGGTAGTTTAGTAGCCCATAAATGGTTTTGTGAATTTTGCAACCGTTAGAGAGAAATTTGCGGTTCTTCAGAGTCCTATTTTGCTATCTGCATGAAAAAAAACGTTTTTTTTAATGCAACAGTTACGGTTGGATAAGATTCGATTTTTTATTTCGCCCATGATTTAGTTTTCTCGATTTCCAGGAAGTAGAATTAGAATAAAAAACGAATTCTATTAATTTGATTCAATCCACTCATACATGGCAATCAGATAAATGAAATAAAGAGCAGTAATATGTAATTTGATGAAAATCTACGCTTGGGTTGCTTCCATGCAGATCCATATTTTTTATAATCTCGTGGCTATTAGATAAGGCTCCCGTGGCCTCAGCTAAACATGACTTATGTTAATCAAGAGACTGAATGAGTTGAGCCAAAGAATTTTTCAATGCTTACAGATTAGAGGTGTGAGTATACAATGGAAGGCCATAAACAATCTGAAACCAATGGCACATATTGTAGCTAAGAAACGGAAAGCCAAATCGACATTGGTGCAACATTAAAAAAAATAAAAATAAAATAAAAAATTTCTCTCTTTCAATTTTGTTATTAATAAAAAAAAAAAAAATTGAATCAATGAAATGAATAAGTTATTTGCTCACTTTTCTGAAGGTATTGATTAATTTTGGACTGATGATGAAAGATGAATGGATAAATTTTTATTCAAGATTTTTAGTTGCAGAAATCGTCGACATTCTGCAGCTAAAGTCCAATTCCGCAGTTGAAAAGCCTCATTGTTCAAATCAGCCCAACTTTCTCATACAAAATCAGATTTTGATGATTCAAGTATCATTGGAAAGGTCTCAACAAGATATACACAGTGAGAAATCCATCATTAGAGTTTGAAATGGTAAATAATAAAATAAATTGCTGAAAAGAAGCAACATTCAACTTAAGGCACTAATTCCAAAACAAGTATAAATTCTTTTGATTTTTCCTTTGAGAACTTGTTTCATTAATAAAAATTCTTAGTTTTGTGTGTAAATATCATAACTAGAGAGATTGATCACCTCTCTCTTTTGATAATCTTACATTCCATTGCAGAAGAAGTATTATTTTTTTTTGCAGGTTCCAAGAGGAAGGACAAATGACTACAAGATAATGGTGTCTCTCTAAGAGACCAATTTGTTTCATAAGAGGATGATCAGCAACAAAGAGGAAATATGTTGATGCAAAATCAGATCCAAACACTTGAAAAACTTTCAGATACTATTGTCTCCATCACATCCATACCTCATAATAAACCATTCACCTCCTTTCACTTCATATTATCCATTTACATTCACATCCACTTCCCATTTCTTTTTTTCCATTCATAACCCACAAATAAAAGCAAGAGGCTCATTCACATGTTTATTGCCCATTGCCATTTCTACTCTCCATTGCCATCTTCCATTTTCATCTTCCATTTCTTGTCATTTTCATTCCGCAAATAAGCCCTGCTTCAATGCAAATTATTGAGTCCATAGTCCTTTGAGTCTAAGTTCTTTGTAAAAACACCTTGAGGCTTGCATGCCTTAATGGCAAGTTCTCATGCTGAAAAACAATGGGAATACATTAATGTCCCTTGTTAGTCAGATCGTCTAGGTGACTCGACATCGGCAAAATCATTCGTACCTAGCAAGATGTGTTTGGGCATCTTGACTCTCATTGTCATCAATGGTGAGAGTTCTCGTGTTGACTAGTGGCATCCATTAATGGACACTAAGTCAAAAATTTCCTACTATGTTCGACATCAGAACATCTTTTCACATAGTAGGAATTGTGCCAATGAGTTTTGAAGACATGAAGACTATTATTTTCAGCATTTTGGAGCAGATTCAGCAAGTTTTAGTAGGAGCAATAAAAAATCATCTTATCCCTTTATCCATGACTCCTCTTGTTCGGCCACTTGAAGAAGAATATGATCAGAATTTTGCAACCACCACACATACAACTCATCCATTACAAAGGGTAAGTTAAGGTACGTCATTTTCTAACTTTTGACCATAGAATTCCATAAAAATCTAGAATGATAATTGTTGGAAAAACATTTCTCTTCATCATTTCATAAAATTGTCAATACCATTAGTTGGGGGGGAATACATTCATCTTCATATCCTACCATGTCCATATCATACTTAGGAGCCCACATACTTCCAACATATATTTACTATTACATTGTTATTATGAGCATACAATGGCTTTTCAAAAAAAATGCTTAAAGGATAAATTAGATACAAACAAAATCATGGTTGTCACACAAGAACCAACCATCATGCAATCCAATATAGATATAATTTGCAAAAATGATTTTTTGGTTGTAACACAAGAACCAACCATGTTGCAATTCAATAAATATGAAGTTTTCAGATGATATCATGCAAAGTTTAAGCCAAAGCTCAAAGATCAAAAGAGTTAATGTAATATATATTGCATGAGGACATGCAATAACTTCAGTTGGGGGGGTATGTTGGGTCTTGAAAATGTCATTCATTTCCATTACACTTTCACTATTATGTCCATTATATCACCTCCATTTCACCTCCATTTCACTACTATGTCACTACATTCATCCCACTTTCATTATCATTGGGCCACATTTATTTTTTTCCAAACTTTATTAATTCTTAGTCTTTTTAAGTGAATTTGTGGTTAAAAATTAGAAAATAATGTGCATATGCTTATACCTAACAAGTGGGTTGATATTGTTGACATGTGTAGATCAAAAGGAGACTTCTAGAAGACCCTTATGTGGCACTCTAAGGACAAATTCGAATTTGGTTGGAGAAGATCGTGGGATCAAGAGGATATGTGTCTCATTTCCTTGTTGTATTGAAATTCTAAGAGGATATGTGTCTCATTTCTTAGTTGTGTTGAAACTCTAGAAAGACGTGTCTTATCATTTCCTATTTTGATTGTAACTCTAGAGATGGAGGGAGAGATTCATGGACTCCCATTAATGAGATAACTCCTCATATTTTGTATAAATAGGAGAAGCTTTCTCCTATCATGGGCAGTGAAAAAAATAGTGAAAAATAGTAGAAAGAGAGAAAGGAATAGAGAGTGTTTTGTAACAAAGCTTAAGATGGAATGAGATGTAGATTTGTGAGTTTTTCAATAAAAAAATTCCTTGATGGTGTTTTTATTACAATTTTAAGGAGCTGAAAAAGGATTACACCAAATTGGTAGCAGAGGGCCCCTGCTATTCAAGGAGGTTTTACATGTTTTCTAGATAAGTTGTTTTCAATTCTATTTTGTCATATTTCTTTACTTAGATTGCTTTCTAAAATCATAGCTTTTAGCATTATTTTTCATGTCATTTTCTTAGATAAAGGATCCTCATGATATTGCAGTTAGTCTTTTTCTCAAGCTCTTCCAATACATCTTTATTAAATAAATGGGATTCAATTGTGATATTTTGAGTTATTAGCATTTCATTTTTTGTTATTTAGTTAAAAGGAAGATCCTCATTTGTCAGATCTATTTAGTGTTTACATTATATTTCTTTAGGAAGAGTCAGTAAGAGGGCCAGAAGCTTCTGGTTTCATCCTTTCTAGTAAAGGTGAAATAACTAGTAAAAGCCACTACTGTCAATCTCTGTATAAGAAATATTTTGTTCACACAATTTTAGATCAGATTTCTCATTATACTATAGTTAGTCTCTTTCAAAAGCTTTTCCAATGAATCTCTAATTCACGAATGGGACTAAGTTGTAGTATTGTGAGTTATTGAGTGTTTTTCTTCATTGAAGATCCTTATCACATTATGATTAATCTCTTTCACAAGCTCTTCCAATAAAACTTTAACTCATGAATGAGATTTAGTTGTAATGTTATAAGTTGTTTCAACATTTCATAGGAGATCCTTACTACATTATAGTAATTTTTTTCTCAAGCTCTTCCAATAAACTTTTATCAAATGAATGAGATTTCACTATAATGTTTTAAGTTACTGTTTGTTTCAACATTTCCTTTTATGTTTTAGGAGATCCTCATTGCATTAAAATTAATCTTTTTCACAAGCTCTTCTAACAAATCTTTAACTAAATGAATCAGATTAAATTGTAGTGTTTTGAGTTACTTTTCATTTCATGAATGTTCATTTGCAAGCTAGGATATCCATGGATTAGAATGCTCTGTTTCTCATCATTTTCCTAATTATGGATAGAATTTACACTCTGTTTTGAGTCTAAGGTTTCCTTTTCTTTTCTTTTTGACATAGATTTGATTTCATCCATTGAAAATAGAGTAGCATACTAATTACTAAAAAGACAAAACCCCCAAAAACAATCAGAAAAACACATACAACAAAGTAAGGAAGAGGTCACTTAAGCACATATAGTGCACCATACTTCATCAATTTACTAGCCCTGGTTGATAATTTATGTTAGCAATTTAGGACGCTAAATTGACTAGACACATACAAAAGGTGTTGAAAATATTTAATATGCAGAATGCAAAACCAGTTAGTACACCTTTTGCTAGCCATTGCCAACTTATTAAGGAGATGTTCCCCAAGACCCAAGAATAAATGGACTATATGTCTAAATTTCCATATGCATTAGCAGTTGGAAGCTTAATATATGCAATGGTCTGCATAAGGCCTGATATTGCACATGCAGTGGGAGTTGTAAGCAGGTACATGAACAATCCAAGAAAAAAACATTGGATGGCATTAAAATGGATTCTCAGATATTTGAGAGGTACCACAAATCAAGAATTATACTTTGGTGGTTCGAACATTTCTCTACAAGGATATGTTGATGCAGATATGGCAGGTGATAGAGATAACAGGAGGAGCACTACAGGATGTGTATTTAATGTAGGCAGAACAAATATCAGTTGGGTTTCAAAACTCGAAAGTGTTGTTGCACTTTCAACAACAGAAGCAGAGTATGTTGCTGCTACAGAGGCTAGTAAAGAAATGATTTGGTTACAAATCTTTATGGATGAATTGGGTAAGAAGCATGATATGGGCACGTTATACAGTGATATCCAAAGTGCCATTCATCTTGCAAAGAACTCAACATTTCATTCCAGGACTAAACACATACAACTCAAGTACCATTTCATACGGTGAGTATTGGAAGATGGATAGTTGAAGCTGGAAAAGATACACACTAGCGAGAATCCTGTAGATATACTAACAAAAGTTGTAACTAGGTAGAAACTGAGAACATGCTCAGTTTCAATTGGTCTTCAAGGATGACGATGAAGATGAGAAACATCCAAGTTCAAAGAGGAGTCATTGTCCAGCAAATGAAGCAATGGTGGAGTTGCTACAATCAGTCTCCAAGTGGGATATTGTTGGGTGTGGAGCCTGATTATCCTGTTTATTTTGTATCACAGCGTTGGACCCTTGTACCTTAATGGGGGCGGAAACACTGCCCGTAATTAAACGCTGTCTGGGGGGGTCCAGGGGGGCAACTGCAACTTTATGGATCCCCCCTTGGCAGGGTGTTTCAGGGGCAGCGCCCTCGAAGCTAAAAATAGATGTAAAATTGCCTTGTAAAAGTATAGTAATTTCTAGTCAATCTGGGCCATTCATTAGGAGGATGATTTGACAGTAGAAGTTATGTTTAGTTTATGTTTTTTTTCCCTAGAAGGTAACCCCTCACATGTATGAGCGTATTGTATTGCGGTTGTGTATTGTATGTGAATTCTCGGAGCAAGAAACAGATAGGGAGATTATGAGTGAGAACAAAGGATATTATAATGGATCTAATGTAGGTTGTGTCTCTTCATTTCTGGATAATATAAAGGAAGGACTGGTTGTTCAGGGTGGACATAGCTCAAACTGGGTGAGCCACGTATATCTGTGTCTCTCTAGTTTTATGTGTTTTGTGTGCTTGTGTTTTCCGCATATTCTATGTGTTTCATTGCTTTGTAATATTTAATTTTCTAACAAGACCCTAGCCTAAGGTAGTGTTGATGTACTACTAGTAAAGTTAAAAAACGAATCTAGTTAATTTTATTAATTCGTTCATTTTAAATCGTTGTTAGTTACACAAGTGGGATGCGGCGTGAAACTAATATCATGTGAAAGACTCTTTTTTGGTCACCCTAATGCAACTATATGAAATTTTTGTTTTCACTTCGATGAATGTTAACTATAGGAGCGTAAGAGTTCCTCATAACACACCAATTGCTATTATGATCCACCTCTCACTAAATTATATTAAATGAAAATTATCCCAACATTTTGTGAATTAATGAACCAAACAATAAACCAAAAATGAAAACCAAAGTCATCGAAAAGAGAACAATTTTTTTTTATCAAGCAAGAATGCAAATCACTCCAGAAGCATCACAACTAGGAAAAAAAGTCCTAATCAATCAAACACACTCAAAGAAATAAAGGGAAAGAAAAAAGTGAAAAGAGGAAGGAAATGTCAATCAAGCTAGAGTTGTAGCACAATGTCTTAACTAGGTCCAATATTCTACAAAGGTCTAAACCAAATCCTAGAGGCAAAAAGGCCTAAACAAAATCAAATGAAGGTGATGAAAACCAATGAAATTACACTCAATGTAACTTATCTAGATGATAGTTGCGCAACCAATCACAACACCACCGATTTTGACACAAATGACCCAAAAGATAAAAATAAATCGCTCAACAAGAAGCAACAAGATTTAGAAAAGGCTAGAAAGTCTGAAAATAAAGTGTACATCAGATCTAAACAATCACTGAAAATAGCCAATCCAATATGAGAATGAGATCTATAGGCAAAGATCAAGCCCCAATCCAAAAAAACCAACAAAAATCCAAGAGAAACTTGAATGACAAAGAGCAATGGAAAACCTTGAATAAACTAATCAAAACAAATTAGATCAGACACATACAATATCTGGACAACCACAACAAACCATAGATCATACAAATCTCTAATATATCAAAAACTAATGAGAATTTAAAAGCCTAATGAAAGGCAAGAGTTCCTCTTAAGGAAAACTGACCAATATAAGAAAATACAACAAACATAAACAAATCTAGACCAATAGCAATAGGAAAAAAGGAAGCTCGGACTGAACACAAAACATAACTGAAAATTTCAGAAAGGGAAAGTAAATTTCTAGGGCTAAAATCATGAATGTAGGCACGATACTTGGATTAGAGCGTCCAAATGCATGCTTGATAACTGCAAGGGAGCGTCCATGAAGTCTGAGACGTGGAGATGAATCCTTTTGGGAGCTTCTAGGGAAAAAATAAAAAATTGCATAAATTTTTTTTGCTAAATCTGAGAGCAAAGATAAATAGACAGGAAATAAACCCTGAAAATAATCGAAAAATTCTAAAAAATAGGATAAAATGTAGCAAAATAAGCAAGAGATAAGTCAGTCCAAATCATAGGTAAAGCATACACAAAGCAAGTATGCTCTCATTAAAAGCATTGGTTTTGTTGCATCTAAATTTGCAAGGATTTTTTTCTCCTTTATCTTGTATCCAAATCAGATCACCAGAGAGAGAAAGCAATACCAATAGAACAATAAGACAACCTCTGTCTCAAATGATAATTCATGCACCAAATAGTTATATCTACATAATAAGGAGATTAGATCACACCTAGACTCCTTACAGATCAGAGAAGGCTTTTGAGTTTGATGCATATATTGTGCTCCACTCGAGTGATCTAAAATGTCTGCACTTGATCTCTTATCCCTACACAAAATCATAGCAAAAAAAAGACAATAAGTGATCTTCCTCAGAATATCGTCAGATCAAAAAGTGATAGAATCAACCATATAACACGATGAATAAAAATTCGTAGAAGGAAGAAACATATTTTTCCATTAATCACGAAAAATATTACAATGCTTATACCTTTGCCCAAAATCTTCCTCTACACAATCCGGAAGAGTTTCTCCACTATATCTAAGAAATGAGCATGAAGAAACACACAAAAATAGCGAGGATCTAACAATATCTCTCACAAATGGAAATACAGAAACATGGATTCAAGATGTCTGTACAAAACTAGTATGACCCTTTCAAATGATCCAGTATAAATAGGCATTAGAGAGGCCCCAAGAGTATTTATGTGGATGCTCAAGATGATGATAAGTCATATAAATTTCTAACTGATAAGTCATGGCCAACTCAAATAGGTGAAAAATCGAACTGATCTCATAGGGAATAAGGTGATCTAGAATTCTTTTATGGACGCTCACACATAAAGGTTTGAAAAAGTCCCTATATGGTCTCATAAGGAAGGGATGGGAGTGTCTGGAAGGCTATGTATGCAGTCATAGGCTTTCATGAATGCGTGTAGGGGTAAAAATGGAGAAAAATAGTTCTTGGGTCTGAAATAGTCAAACAACCATGAGGACTAATGGTAACTGATCCAGGGGGGTAAAATAGGATGATAAAAAATAGGTATAGGTAAGTGATTATAAACAAATTATTTCCTGTTTCTAGGCTTTCTATTCCAATAAATAATGCATCCTCTTATGAGCCTAGCTACGTTCTCTTGCATCTTGGGCCAATACACATACCTTTGCAAGCTAGCCATGGTATTCCCTACACCAAAGTGCCCTGCAACCTTGGAGATGTGAGCCTCCCAAATCTGATGGAATTGCTCACATTTAGGGACACATATCTTATCCAGCTTGTAGAGTAATCCATCTAGGAGATGGTATTCAACGGTGTTTTCACCTTCATGCATATGACTCTGACTCTACAACTGCTAATACACCTCCTTGAATTCCTCATCCTCTGAATATGCATCTCTTTATGTATCATAGGTAAATGGCTCCATGTGCATGAGAGTCCCCAAAGATGTAATCTTTGATATTGGTGGCCTTGAAAGCATGTCGGCCAACTTTTCTATGTTTCCCTTCTTGTTAGTATGAATCTTAATCACAAGCGTACAAAAAATGCTCACTTTAGCGATGCATAACAAACAGCTCTAACAGCAAAGATGGCTGCCAATATCTTTAGATCTGCAATTAGTTGACCAAGATTAATGTTGAAAAATCTAGATCCATGCATTAAAAGACATTAAGCAGTAAATAAAAGCAAGAGTTGCTCCATGCATCCAATAGACAAGACAAGATTGTTTTAAAGAATTTTTGTATTTTTTGACACCTGGGAAGGGAACATAGAAAGATGTTACTAGTCACCCTCAATGGGATGGGTTCTTGTAATTCCTCAACACTTTAGATCTAAAATCTCTCTCTCTCTTGATGGTGTAGAAAACCCAGACAAAAAAATGGAACTCAAAGGGAGCTCACAAGAAAAATAGTAGCAAAATATGGCAATGATGGTGGATCAAAATCGGACCAAAAGTATAGATCCAGAGTGATATTTAGGTAACAAAAGGTAGTGAATTAATGGAAAACCCTTCTATTTATAACAAAATATTGAGTTATTCTAGATATTGGTGCATAATCAAAATATTATTAACCAAATTAAGATCCAATTTTTATGGAATATTTTATTATATTTGTTGGAGGGAAAAAGAATTTGAGTTTGTTCAAATCCCTTTATTTGTAAATAATAAATAAATAAATGATTTATTTATTATTTTAAGGATGTGGTTGAGTAACAATCAAATAAATAATGATTTATTTAATTATTTATAAATGATTTAGTCAAATTTAACAAGGAATATTATTTAAATAAGGTTTAAATAATTATTCTTAGAAAATAATAAGGCAAATAATGATTTATCTAATTAATTTTCCTGTTTTGGGTTAAATATGACTAGGAATATTAGTTACACTATTGTTTAACAAATTATTCCTTGAGGAAAGTCAAACAAATGTGGATTTATTTAATTTTTCCTCATGGGGTTTCTTGTTTAGACCATAAACAACTTAATAAATGTGCTTTACTAAGTTATTTTTCATAGTGAAAGAAATTTTACTTAGGGTAAAATTGGTCTTACATGGTGTACTTTGGTCCATCTAATAGTAACAGGTTAGAATAACAAAAAATGGTGTAACATATTTCCCCACAACATGCGAGCGTTAGGAGCTAATTGTATGACCGAAGTACGTTGTAAGAACTCAATCACTGGACACCAAAGGGGAAGTCAGAGATAGAGAGAAATATAAGGTAGACCAAAGCACTAGAGGACTATACCCTGAGGAGGTGAGACTTACAGGTGCGACAAGTCTCTTTTATGAGTGAGTACCTATGCTATAGGTGGTGGGGGAGGCATACCTATGCTCGCCGAGGCAAAGTGAAAATAATAATATGTCCAGTAAACAAGGGACTGAAATATATAGTACATGTTGGCATAAACATGAGCCAGATAAAAACATGATGATGAATCCCACATACATACTCTGCCTCGGATAACAACCAATACTTGTATAATAATATCTGAGTACATGAGATATAAATACAACCAAAGTGCCCCTGTAAACAGGAAAGTGATCTAAAAATCTGACTGATACATACAAACAAAAAGGCACTGCAAGTAGCCGAGGCCGACATCATCAAATCTATGGAGCTGCATCAAAGGCTATAATGAAGAGGTGATCTGGGCATGTGGGGGGCTACCTAAAGGGCCACCCCCTAATGAGGTCTGAAACATCTCACACACACCCGGGAATCACCAGTGAAATCTGTTGCATCACTGAACCATCACGTATATGGATCTCGATCATGCTATAAGGAGCTGGAGCTGAGAAACAGTGAAGTCAAAGGGGAATAAGGAGTCCCTTTTCTTGATCCGAGGCACGGAACAAGAGTGAAAGATGGAAGCAAGGTACACCGCCCTCTAGACCTACCTTCTGGAATGAATGATCTAATGTCGACAGAAGGAGGTCCGCCATAGGTGAGACAATAAGGTATCCTCAACTAAGGCATGAGAGAAAATAGTAGAGTGACTGACAGACTGACACCAGGGATGATAATGAAATGGGGGGTACTGAGCAGCAGACGGACGATTTCCCTTGTTAGAGTATAAAGGGCATGGATGACCTAGCAGTGACTCACACAATATCAACAGGGATAGGGGATAGTAGGATTGAAGGCCATAATGTGTGACACAAGAGAGGGACCAAGAAATGAAGGATGGAGGACTATAGCGGGATACAAAGGGACTCGGGATAGACTCCATGAATGTGATGATGACTCAACTAGAGTGCTCTAAGCAAGGGAAACTCGATGATGTTGCGACACAGAAAAATTCCAATGGGGACCATAAAAACATGAGTGCATGATGGTTACTCATGATAAAAATTGACACAAACATGGAAAATTATGGAGGAAAAGTGGTGCCCCAAGTACAAGTGTTGCAGGTGAAGAAATTCGATTTTGAGGAGTGGTGAAGTGACCCTTCTTGGAAAAAATGTGTCCTAGTGAAGTATCAAATCATGAAAAACTAAAAGATGCCCATTTGAGGGCTCAGTGAGAGCTTTCCAATGGTACAGACGGTTTATCAAAGTGAGCTACAGTTTGGGCGTAGAAGGCGAAAGAAAAATTAGGGGTTTCTCTTTTAATAAGGAATTTTCCCTCCAAATTCACTCATTTTCAAGTGGAGTTGTGGTGAATGTAGAGAGGAGAGAAGGGCCTAAATCTTGCGGCAACCATAGCGGACAAACCGACCGTTGGAATCAAGATCCGTCAGTTGCAGGTAAGAGGCCTAACCCTACTCTTTCATTTTAGAGGATTGAAAGTTTATTTTAGGTTCCCAGAGCTCAGGAACATACCCCTACTCCTCTTCACGGCCAAGTGACACTTTTTGGGGAAAAAACTGTGACTTAGGTAGCAGGTTTTGGGCAGAAAACTGCAACCTGTCCGAGGATTGGGCCTGAAAAGTGTGACTTGACAGAGAGGGGTTTTTATTTGTTATTTTTTGGCTGAGAACTAGGTTTTTATTATTGGATACAGTATTTCCTATCTATACACTGAAAAATATGATGGTTTTGTGCAGATATGGTAGAATTACGGATCAACTAGAGAGAGAGAGACCCAAACACATTACAATCGGAGATTCGAGAGGATCATGGTGTCTGCAGTGCATTGTAAAGTTTGAGAATATTGTATATGGTATTGATTCTTTCACTTTTGGTATGGAGATACATCACCGATAAAACCAGCCAGGTATATGGGATGGCCTGCAGTATCAGGAGCGGTAGGACCTAGTGGATTGAGAGCATCACAAAATGAGGACGCAGCGGCCCTCCTGGAGGACATCTGTCGTAGATGTGAGAGGCTTCTGATAGGTGTTTTAGAGCGCAACTGGAAAGACTACATGACTAGTACATAGAGCCTTGTATGGTCTACCCTCATAGTGGCGAAGGGTCATGCGGCGCATGGCGATGGCCAGGTAGGGGATGCGCGATCTACGAGTTGCAGGAGCATAGCCACTGGCTCAGGATCCTCTAGATAGTGATTAGGTGTAGGGGCAGGGTGTGCCCCCAGTTTTGAGTTTTTGTAACATGCTATGGGCATGTCATATGTATCAGAGTTAATGGACTCTAAAATTTTTTATATGACATAGATTATGGATATGCATCATTTTGATGGTTTCTGTGATATTATTGTCTTGTGTTAAATGCGTGTGCTAAATAAAAATCTAGAATATTGTTTGCAATGCTATCTACATAGTGATTTTGTACTTGAGTTACATGATTGAATGTAAGGATTTCAAATTCATGCATCAGAAGCTTCACTCATAAATATTTTCTAAAAAGGATAGGATTATGCACATGATATACACCATTCAATTGCATGACAAGAAGCAGGGAATCTATATGAACATGAAGGTGGAGGATGTGATGGGAAAGGGCATCGGCTAATAAACTTCGCACTACATCATATTCGGCCTGATTATTGGTGGCAGTACCAATGCATACACCGTTAGAGAGAAAAAGCGAATAAAAGGGGGTGAAAATGGCCCAATCTGCCAAGGCTAGATTCCGGGAGTAGCGAATTGCACCATCGGCATAACCGATATAAGGTGTGGATGGTAGGTCCATCTGAAAGGTGCCACAGGATAACAAATGGGAGGATGATGAACAATGTTGGCAACCTGAGCGCAAAGTAGAAATCGACAAAAAATGCTAGAGGGAGTGATCCGAGTAGGATGTCTACCACCCAAACACCGACGGGAAGGTGGTGTTAGGGAGCTACAGTGGGTGTAGCTTGTGCTCAAGATGCGAAAGTCACCATAGACAAGGATGTTGCCATTACACTGATGGGCGGGAAAGATGAGGTCGGGGATGGACAAGGCTTCCATGATGTCATCATCACAATAGAAGATGGAGTGACTGGAGGAAGGGAGACCACATGACGTGGTGAAGCTATCTGACTCATCATAATGAAAAGAAAGGTTCACATGTGCATCGTCATGGGGGATGACAGAAGAACAAGCAGATAAAGGATCTACTAATGTTGAGCCTAGGGTGATCGCTGAAGGGAGGTCGAGTGAAATAAAAGGGGAAGATTCAAAGTGAGCTTCCACCGAGGGTCTCATGGATGATGATAGGTAGAGGATGGTGGCCACAAGCTCCATCATCTTGACATCAAGAGGGGGAATGTCAATGGGAGCGGGTAAATCCTTAGGCTGGCCTGAAGCATATCGCACAAGGATGGGAGAGGCAGACTGGTTATGTTCAATCTCGTACTCCCGAACTACCTCCAAAGAGGTGCAGTAATGCGGGAGGCGGGGAAAATGGTGGGAATAATGGCCATGGAGATCACACAAAACATAGGGTTGGTTGGTGTGAATATTCTTAGGGTTCTTGGCTGCAGTCGAGGATGAAATAGAGGTTTTAGGCACCGTAGACTCAGGGAATGCAACATTAACCATGGGCTTGATACGAGGCAACTCAGGACAGGTATGGGTGGCATGACAGATGACATCACACAAAGCACAAGGCTTAGGAGGCGGAGGAGGAGTAGGGTCATTCGGGGTGGCCTTGTCTTTTGATGCACTCTTGTGAGCTTTTCCATTTTTACCTGAAGCTGTCGCAATAAGAGAAGGTTCCAGTTGAGGTGGCTAAGTCATGGTAGCAGTGGGAGGAGTCATGGGGACTGGTTGAACTGGGTTAAATCAAGGTAAGGTTTAGGTTGGCCAGGTGGGGTAGAAGCTGGGGAATCGAGGTACTAGACAAGAATCCCCAGGGTCAAGTTAGGAAGGGATAAGGTAGCCATAACAGGTATCGAGAACACTCCAGGAGGGTGAGCTAGGAATAGTATCTGACAGGAGGAATAATGGCCATGCGGGATGGCTCCAAGATGGTTAAGGCCTGGAGGAACCATTCTAGGAGGGTAAAGAGGCTCATGGATACCAGCTGCAGGTGAAGGGCCAGGAGGAGGGGGTACAGAAGGCTAATTCGAAGTGCTAGGAGCAGGTTGCGGAGGGCGAGGCTACTAACTAGCCGAAGCAGGCCTTTTGAGTGAGGCCCGAGATGATTGCATCATCCAAACATTTAATGAGCTGGGAGAAGAGAGAAGAGGAGGAAGACTAGGGAATTTACCAAGCAAAGAGGAGTCTTTGTAGACTTCGAGTGAGACACTAGTCAAGGGATTGACATTTTTCTTATTTGCCAACTAAGATATGATGAATTGAGGGGAGGTCTAAGACTTCGGTTCGTAATATGTCAACTGATCAATGGTGACTCTCTTTCCAATATGGGGAAAGGACATCTTGTAGTGAACTGCAGATGGGAAAATATACATCGCATAAGTGTAGCTAAAACCCAATAGAATGTTGTAATCTAAGGGGGCATCAATGACATCTACATCAGCACAAACAATCTTTCCCATAAGAGTAATAGGAAAATTGCAGAACATGCCAATGGGTTTGGAGGAATGGCCATCCCACGCTTGGAGAGTGATAGTGGAAGGGTCCAACTCAGGTGATCTGATTTTCTTCGAAACCGAAGCAGACATCACACAGGTGGATGCCCCCTCATCAATGATACAACGGGAAATGTTGGCGTTCCAGATCTTGATGGGTATTTGGAAGGCAAAGGAAGCAAGAAGAGGAGGATTTTATAACTGAAAAACATCGAAGATGATCAAACGATCATCTGAAGGATATATAGTGCCCATGGCAGATAGTAGAGATTTTCGTTGTGAAGGGCACGACTGGAGGAGTTCCAACGTTGAGATAGCAGCAGGAGATTGTGCCAAATCATCTACTATACTATATGAATGGGCATCTTTTCCAGAAGCATAATTTCAACGTAATGGTCCCTTAGGGATATTGGTATGAACCTTTGCCTTAGGTTGAGGGATTTGCAAAGGACCATTGGTTGTCGAAAGAGGCTGTGTAGAACCTGAAGAAGGGATCTCGGGGGCAGACGTAGCGGGAGGCTTGTTGTACTGATGGGACCGAGTCTGAAGGTTGAGGTCAATGGTAATAGGTTGGTCAGAGTTCATCTTGATAATATGGTAATCGAAGGTAGCAGATGGAGGAGGTTGAGTGGCTGCCTGACCTTAAGGTGATTGGGTAGCCATGAATCCTTACTGAGGGAAAGGATTAGTAAACATAGCCGGCCGAGTAGGTGCAACATTGGGAGGGACGGAAGGGGAGGCTTGATGTCTTCGTGATGGTGCTTGAGTCTCCCACTTCTACCACATTTGTGGTAAAAGAGGACAATCGTGTGTGTAATGACCATAGACACCACAACATGAACAAGGCTTATTCGTGCGAACAGGTCTGTCCTACTTGGGTTGAGTTCCATGTTGCTGGTTAGCAGTGTTAGGAGCATTACCTTGGGATTAGGTCTAGGATTACTGGGGGAATATTTATTTTGAGTGAATTTCCTCTTCTTTTTAGAGGGAGGAGGATTAGTTGCGCCCTGCTATACATACACCTGCCCCTCAAGGGGTGGTGGTTGTTGTTGCGGGGGTTGAGAAGGCAAGGGAGGTGGAGGTGCTAATGCTAGAGGAGCTAGAGCACCAGGCTGCGGATGCAGATAATAAGGAGGTTGGGTAAAATTGTGGTAAACAGTAGGTTGGGAAAAAGGAGGAAGCATGTTATATCCTGGATACATGCTAGTGGGAGGGGGAAAAGTGCTGGAGGTGCTGGCCCCTCCCTGAGGAAAACCATAACTCATGGGAGGCTGAGCGTATGCATGAGAAAGAGATCCAATGATACTGTCAATGGCATGGGATGCCCCCGGTGGTTGGCATCACCGGGTCTAGAAATATCAGGTAGAACGGTATAAACATAACCCGACTGAGCATAGATCAAGTCATATTTTAAAGCAATATGGAGAGTGACTTCTTTGGTTTGAGGGAAATACGATGCAAAATCTTTGCCTATAGTAGGAAAAAGGGATCTAAGGAACCATCCCATGTAGACACAGTATTTTAAGGTAGGGGCTCGACATAGGCTCTATCTTCTCCGCCATTCCTAGACATGATCGGATAGGCGAGTCACAGATGATTGATAGAAAGAAGTCAAAAGTTTGGTACTAGTGTCATAATGAAGGGGAAGCTATAAATAAGACAGAAAAGCCTAGAAAAGACTCACAAAGGTAGTATGAGAAGATGAGGCCTGATCAACATACCACTTAGAAGCTTCACCAGTAAACATAGGCTGCAACAACCGAAGATGGATGGAGTCATCGATAATGGAGTTAGACGAACACCACATGTGGAAAGATCTAACATGATTTGTAGGATCTTCTCCAGCAAAACCTTCAAACTTGGGGATATCGAAAGGGAGCTTGGTTGGCATAGTAGGCCAACCAACTTCATGGTGTATAGGGTCATTGATCAACTGGTTAAAATCGGGAAGAATAAGGCCTACCATATAAGGGAGCAAGGGAGTAGCCCAGGTAGTTCCTATTCTAGTCCCACTAGTAGTATTCCCAACATTAGGGCCAGGGCTACCACCAGCGTTAGGTCCTGAACCAAACATGGTGAAGGTGACAGGGGAAGAACTGGGGGTGGAACCAGAAGGGGAACCCAATGAACCAAAAGAGGTGTTGGAGTGCGGACTCAGTGGAGGACTAACTTGAATCCTACGTGGGGGAGTATGTCTTCCTACCGAAAACTAAGGATGAATGCCAAGAAGTCTCCAGGATAAACACCTTGAAGGTGCAATGATGAAGGCACAAACATGGAAAAAAAGTAAGAGAGACCAAAAAGGGCAAAAAGGTGTAGGATCAACTAATTCTAATGTCGAAACAAGGGCAGAGAGGTGCAGGATCAATTGATTACAATGTTAAATTCTTTTCCTAGCGGTGTTAACCAAACTCTTCATCACTTAGGCTGTGTGTGTTAAGTGTGTAAATTTTAATTTTTAAACCTAGACGTTTGTAGAGAAAAAGAAAAACTATGTTGTATAACTATAAATAAACCTGTAGATAACAGTATATGAAACTAAAATAACAGAAAATAAACATCTAATTATGCATTAATCTAAACCTGAGGAGGTGGGCCTCTCAACAAGTAGTCTGTATGTGGGAAAAAATCTAGTCAAAACACACCAAAATAGATAATAGCTCTAAAGTCGAGAGGGACAATGATCTAAAGGTCAGATCTGCTAGAAATAGGTGCAGAAAAAAAACAAAAAATCAGACGAAAAATTGTTGTAAATGAGGTGGCGAAAGGCTATAACCTGGAGGGAAGCATAAAGGAACCTAGAGGGAAACCCAAACAAAACTGAAAAGAGGTGTTTTGGATGGATAAATAGCTAATCTGAAGTGGATCTGAAGGTGAGGGATTAGATCTGGAAAAAATAGCTGAACACACTGAAATTTCAGACAACCTGTAGCAACTAAAACTCTTCCACAAAAGGTGGAGGGTACTGAAGCCCTAGGGGGATAAGTTCCCACTTTTTTGAGTTAAAAAATACAAGTACAGGTCCAAAACGGGCGGATAAAGAGGTCATACAACCCTGAACAAAGGCCCAAACAAACGCAAAAAAAATTCCCGCAAAACGTTCAGGTCACAGTTTCTGACCTGTTTTCTATAGAGGTCGCGGGTTTTGGCCTATTTTCTGTGCACTAGAGGTTCAGGTCACAAGTTTTGGACAAAGAAGTGTGACCTACACTTCCAACACTCTTGGGAGCAGGTTTCAAAAAAATGTGTCATCTCAGCTACGGCTAATGCCTGTCACCTGCGCAATAAGTCTGAAAACACACAGAAGTTAGAATTTTCAATGTTTTAGGGTTTTATAGGTTAAAAAAAACATCAAGAAAATAAAAACAAGAAGCTGAAGAGAAATCCTAGGGTTTGAAATAGCTAGATATGCAGGGATCTGAAAAACGACACAGGTCATAATCGTAAACCCTTGTGGAGTTGCCAGTTGTTAGTATGAATCTTAATCACAAGCGTACAAAAAAGGTTCACTTTAGTTGTGCATAAAAAACATCCCTAACAACAAAGAAGGTTTCCAATATCTTTAGATCTACAATTATTTGACCAAGATAAATGCTGCAAAATCTAGATCTATGCATTAAAAGACATTAAGCAGTAAATAAAAGCAAGAGTTGCTCCATGCATCCAATAGACAAGACAAGATTGTCTTAAATAATTTTTGTATTTTTTCACACTTGGGAAGGAAACATAGAAATATGTTACGAGTCCCCCTTAATGGGATGGGTTCTTATAAGTCCTCAACACTTCATATCTAAAATCTCTCTCTTTTGATGGTGTAGAAAACCCGAACAAAAAATGGAACTCAAAGGGAGCTCACAAAAAAAATGGTGGCAAAATATGACTGATGGTGGATCAAAGTCAAACCAAAAGTATAGATCCAAAATGATCTTTAGGCAACAAAAGGTAGTGAATGAATGGAAAACCCCTTCTATTTACAACAAAATATTGAGTTAGTCTAGATATTGGTGCATAATTAAAATATTATTAACCAAATCAAGATCGAATTTTATGGAATATTTTATTATATTTGTTGGAGGGAAAAAGAATTTGACTTTTGTCAAATCCATTTATTTGTAAATAATAAATAAATAAATGATTTATTTATTATTTTAAGGATGTGGTTGAGTAATAATCAAATAAGTAATGATTTATTTAATTATTTATAAATGATTTAGTCAAATTTAACAAGGAATATTATTTAAATAAGGTTTAAATAATTATTCCTAGAAAATAATAAGATAAATAATGATTTATCTAATTAATTTTTCTGTTTTGGGTTAAATATGACCAGGAATATTAATTAAACTGATGTTTAACTAATTATTCCTTGAGGAAAAAAAATGTGGATTTATTTAATATTTCCTCATGGGGTTTCCTGTTTAGACCATAAACAACTTAATAAATGTGGTTTACTAAGTTATTTTTCATAGTGAAAGCAATTTTACTTAGGGTAAAATTGGTCTTACATGGTGTACTTTGGTCCATCTAATAGTAATAGGTTAGATGACCAGAAAATGGTGTAACACTTTTGATACTTAATCACCAAATGAAAACGTTGTAAAAACCCAATTCAGTTGTAATGCCTAATCTTTTGGAGTTTACTCTAGGCCTGCAAGTACTGTAATGGTTGGTGATTTGTGTGGATTATTGTCTCCTTTCCCATTAGGTAGTGCTTTTTCTTCTTCACAGCTTATACCATGGAATAGAGCTCCTTGTCATAGGAAAGGTAGTTAAGAAATTCCCCATGAAATACTTCAAAATGGTAGCATACAATCCTTCCTCCCCGCATCAAGAAAAATCCCATAGCATACCCACTAGCATCTATCTCCACTTCAAAGGGCCACTGCAAGTTTGGTAATACCAAAAATAGAGCTTGACTAATATTCTTATTTATCTCCGTGAAAACCTTCTCTGGGAATTTTACCCACTGTAAACTATTACCACTTATTGTTATGGCATGGAGTGGTGCTGCTACTGCTGAAAAACGAGGCTATGAATTTCCTCACGTACTGTGATGCCCCAATGAAACTCCTAACATCAGAAACATTAGTAGGCACTAGCCATTTCATGATTCCATCCATCTTGGAAGGATCTACATTCAAATCTCCTCCACTTATCACATACCCTAGATACACCAAAGACTACTGCGAAAGCTCTCACTTCTTGAGATTTGCTAGAAATTGGTGCCTCTTCAATGTTTCCAGCACCTGCATCAAATGTGAAATATCATCCTCCCATGTAGAACTATATCTGAGTATATCATCCAAATAGAAAATAACAAATGAATCTATGAAAGGGAACATTCCATCATTAATTAATATAATAAATGAAGTTGGTGCATTACATAGGTTAAATGGCATGACTAACCACTCATGAAAACCTTGCCTTGTTTTGAAGGTAGTATTCCAATTACCTTCTTCTTTGACTCAAACCTAGTGATATATAGAATTCAATTACAAGTTGGTGAAGTGTTTTTCTTGCTGAAATTGATCCAACAAATCATCTATATAGGGAAGGGGGTATATATTCTTGAGCATGATTTTGTTCAACGCCTTCTAATCTATACACAATCGCCAAGTCCCATCTTTCTTTGGCACAATGATGATGGGTGACCCACATAGTGATGTACTCATTCAAATAAAACCTTGTTCTAGTGGGTGTTGCAACAACTTCTTCACCTAACTTTCTTCTATAACAAGTTGTTTGTACAACCCAATATTCGGCAACGGGGAGTTAGGCAATAACTAGATCTCATGCTCCACTTCTCTCTTAGGTGGTAACCCTTTAGGCTCTTGGAACACATACCTATATGTCTGTAACAACTCCTCCAATGGTTTTTCATGTTTCTTAGTACACCCCTCTAGGGATGCCTTGCCTTTGATTGAATCCTCTACAGTCAGAATTTATCTTTAAAAAAATAAAACATACTTCCTATTAGAACTGATCAATTTATTCATTTGGTTGGCACTTACTGGTGAAATTTTTCACTTTCCTTTGTGCGTGTAGATGATGAAATATTTTAAATCCTTGATGATATGTTACTGATTAGATATCTTCATGAATATTTCATCATGAATGTATATGTATGGACCCCCAAACACGACTCCACATACATCAAGGGGAAACACATTTATATCTACTTCATCAATAAAATCAGCACTGATAGCAAATCTAATTATGCATTTTTTTGTTACCTTCAACCATGCATCCTTATTTACCCATCCCAGTGGATATGGGTTTGTATTATCATGAAATTTCGACCCCAACTTCTTGAAAAAATCTACTACAATGAAATTCACCTGTGATCCTGAGTCAAACAGAGAATCAATGTTTGTCTTCTTGACCTATATCTTTATATGGAAGAACTCATATTCACCTCCTTCTCTACTAACGCACAAATGATCTTCTCATCTAAATCTAAGATTATTTCAACATGGTTTATCGAATCAGTGGACATGAGATTATTCTTCTTGTTATATTTCTTCTTGTTCTTCGGGTTTATCTTTGGATGCAACTTCCATCATTTTTCCTCTGTATGGCCATCGATGTTGGAGTATTTGCAGTGGTTTCTAGGATATTTTCACTTGTGTGATGTGGTTGTTGTATTATTATATTATCCCCATTTTTGCTTCTTCTTCCCCTCCTTAGAAGTGTCATTTTTCTCCTTCTACTTCGATCCACTTGATTGCGCTCCCTTTAGGCCTATGTTCTCCTGGTACTGTACCTATACACAAGCATCGTCCATCGTTTGCGACTAAACAAAATCACTTGCTCACATAGATGGTGGTGCATACCACCCAAATAATTGAGGAGCAAATATGGGTTCTTTAGAGAGATACCCAACATTATTTCCATATTTCTGAATTATGTGGTGTACTCTTACACACTTTGGCCTGGATTTTGCCTAAAATAATACCACCGGATCCACTGGTCCTCCACATACCCAATGGCATAAAAATATGACTTAATGAGGGTTTATTAAATATTCCCACTTAGTTAGTGGAGGTGTTCCCTCCATCCTCAGGGTTTCCGTGTGTCTCTCCCACCAAGTCAGTGCATGGCCCTCTAGTTTTAGTTGTGCAGATGAGATATTTTTCCCTTCCTTGATATAATGGACACTAAAATAAAATTCCATTTGCTGCAATCAGTGGTTCATATTCAAAGCACTGATATCTTCATGGTATGAATTACTGATTCATGACACTTAAGTCAGGTTGATACTTTCTGGATTCTTTCTTCATCTAGTTCTTTTTTTTCTCCTCGATCTTGTGATCCCCATTTTGATTTATCCTCTGCATTGGAACCCCCATCTTCTCCAAATATCCTTAGATTATTTCTCAAGGCTTCTATGACGAGGTTAATATTCTGATTTATGTCTACGACTGTTGTTCACGAGAACCTCACCTCTGCAAGATCACAAGGATCATTTACAGATTCCTTGTTGATGATTAGGGTTTTATAATTTTTGGTCCCAACAATATAGATCTCCACAAAATACCCAAAAAATATAAATTTGATACAAAATGATCCGTAAAATTCCATAGATATTCCACTAGCCTATTTTTCACAACATATTGGATAATAATATATTAAAATTTTGAGTTTATACACTATACAATTTTATTTAATTTCTAGATATGGATATTTTACTGTGATTAGTGCATGCATGCGAATGGAAATTATGAAAAGAATAGAGAACATGAAAACAATCTCACACACACATATTAGACATAAAATATGCTTCAGGAAACCCTTTGGAGAAGACACCCAACTGGAAGGTTAGGTCGCTTCACGCTCTTTCTCTGTTTGGAAATTTGGTTGCAAGTACAAAGAAGTAATACCTATGGCCCATGAGCTGCTACAATACACAAGTCCTCTATATTTATGCTACCTCCTATCTCACCTCTCTATATTTTCTCGAATATGGAACAACATTCTCTCAAAAGAACTGAATGCATCTTCCTCCTAGTGGCTCAGTTATAGCACAACTCAATAGCCTACCAGTGGTTAAGTGTGACTACACCAAATATTAACTAGAGTTACAAAATAGACTCTTCTAAAGTATTTTACATCACAAACACATGGATAGACCATTTTCCATAAATAATGGGGGCTGACATGACATCCTCCCAAACTATCGGTGTGAAAATAGGAAGGTCAAATTCTGAGTGGTATAACGTTTGCATACAGACTCTGATTGATGCATTCTTCAGTTGTTGGAAATATATATATGTGTATAATATAAAATAAATGTTGTCTTGCCATGGAAGCAAATTTTTACCCCCAAAAAATGTCATTTGGTGCCACACAATTCTTTTGGAAGGTTTGAGACCTTGTTTTACCAAACTGGTTTCACTGGCAAAAATGGTATGTGAGTTGATTCTTCCACTTTTTCCACTATGAATGCATTGAAATGGATGAAAAACAATATAATGATATAATATAGATCAGTGCCACATGGAACCCTCTAGTTGGGCCACGTGTCATGAGTGGGATTTTCCACCTCATGCACTATCAACCACCTAGTCAACACCAAGTTAACATCTCATTGCCACGTGTTGACACCATGTACTTCCGCATCATGCCATGCCATATTTCAACTACCAAGTATCATCCATATGACCTGCCATGTGTCAGACTAAGAGGCTTCCACGTGACACTCCCATTAGAGGAAATTTCAGCATAAAAGTGGCCGCCTAAGGAAAAATAATAAAATAATAGTGAAAATAATAAAATAACAGTTATGAATTTTAGAGGGAAAAGAGGAAAACTACCTTTTTTTTTAATTGTATTTTTAGCCTATCTCCTTGTATATTTACTCAAATTTCAAATGTAGATACTCATTGGATGTGGAATTAAATTCCACATCCAATGAGTAAACATTATTCATACTTTTGAGAATACCAATGTGGATAAAAACCGAGGATACATTAAAAAAGCGTGTTCAAAACACTTTTTAAAGGTATATTTTTATAGATGTAGGTCTTCTCAAAATTATGCATAATTTTTACTCGTTGGATGTGGAATTTAATTCCACATACAGTGAGTGTCTATAGTGAAGTTTTATTAAACCTATGACATAGGCCAAACATACAATTTAAAAAGGTATTTTTTGTCTTTTCCCTCCAAAACATTTACTTGTAACTCTTTTTAAATTTGAAGGATTTTGATTGGTTTAAATATTATGACACATAAATTACATGAAAATTTCATGGACACTTTTAGGCTAGAATTTCCTCTAATGTTCCTCCCTTTTTTCTCTATTGTCATAAAACTTCAAAATGTGATAGATTTTTCATACGAACTTTGTTTGATGTGATTCAAGTTTTGTTGGAATCGTCCCTTCAAGTTCTTAGACTTGGAACTATTTCCATAAAACTTTGAGGAATTTGAATTTTAGGACATATTGGATCTTCCTGGATAAATTTAATAGGTCAAAAATTAATTAATTTAATCATCCTCAAAGCTATGGGTATTTTCAATAAAGGTCAATGCAAATTTTGCACAAGGGCTTGGATTTCGCAAAATGCTTTCTTGAAAAATCATGGGTGGTGTGCTCACATGGGCCTTTTCTAAACAAAATTTCCAAACGTTACTAAAATCATTTTCAGACTTCCATTAGAGGAAACTTCATCCTAAAATTTCCCATGAAATTTTCATTAAATTTCCATGTCATAATATGTAAACTAATCAAAATACTTTAAATTTAAAAAGAGATACATATAAATATTTTGGGGGGAAAAGAAGAAAACTAATTTTCTTAATGGTATTTTTGGCTTATATCCTTATGGTTTACTCAAATTTCAAGTGTATACACTCATTGGATGCAAAATTAAATTCCACATCCAATGAGTACCCATTATGCATACTTGTGATAAGACCCAAATTGATAAAAAATGAAGATACATTAAAAAAGTGCGTTGAACACACTTTTTGGTGTACCTTCATTTTTTATCAATGCGGTTCTTCTCAGATGTATGCATAATCGGTTCTCGTTGGATGTGGAATTTAATTCCACATCCAATGGCTGTATACCCTTGAAATTCAAGTAAATATATAAGGCGAGAAGCCAAAAATACAATAAAAAAGTTGTAGTTTTCTTCTTTTCCCTCTAAAATTTATAACTCTTACTTTAGTATTTAAACTATTATTTTATTAGTTTTCCTTTGGAGACCAATTTTAGGTTGAATTTTCCTCTAATGATTTGGTATTTAAACCTAAGAAAAAAATTTATAATGTGTCCTTTAATGCCTCTAGAAACGGGATGCAACTTGCCATAAAATACAAGCCAAAACTGGAATGTGAAAACCATCGATTCCTTTGGATTCCTGACATCGAGTTATAGCTAGGGGCACCCCTTCCCAATATTCCATTGTTTATAATATGATGTATTGAGGATAATAGGAGTTAGGGTTTTGTTCATTAAAGGCCAATGAGATTTTTTCACAAAGTGGCATATTTTGTAAAATAATCACACAAGTGACCATGAATAGTGTGCTTGCATGGGCCTTGGGAAAATGCACTTTACCAAGAATAGGGAACTTGTTAGTGCTAGTCAATTTGATTCTTCTACACACAGAAAAAAATTCACAATATTCTCCTGGATAGTTCCAGTAAGTAAGATGAAACTATCAATAAAATAAAAAATATGACTTGAATTAGCAAACCATCAATTATTTTAGGATCCTCATACTATGTTACATCTAGGGGCAACCCCCTCGTATGATTCATAGGTAAAAAAATGATTTATTTTGGATATTTGGAGCTATAGTTGTGTTCAATAAGTGATAATGAAAATTTTTCATGGGGGGTGGATTTGGAAAAATACTCGCTCAAGCGATTGCGTGTATTATGTTTTCATGGGCATTAACCAAATATAAATTCCAAAGTTACATAACTCATTTTGGGATAAGGTATAGGAGGCTTGAATACTGAGAGATGAGGAGAGAAAAAATAGAGATATTTAATGAAATTGATCACAACAACATTGATAAAAATTTAAGAACTGAATACATAACAAAAATATGGAGAGAGAGAGAGAGAGAGAGAGAGAGAGAGAGAGAGAGAGAGAGAGATTTGGGGAACAGGGATTCCATTAAGAAGAAAACTTATGTATAATGAGGCCAATTTTGGAACTTATCCTTCTTAACCTTCACTCTCTTCATATAGCCTTCTTATAATATGTATCATTGATGGATTCAAGTTTGATTAGGTTTTACACTTTCAGTTACATATTCTTCAAGTTTATTTTTACATAAAAATATAACTTTATGACTTATAAATATCAACTTAGGCTATAACCCCCCCAAGATTTTGATCAATCCTACCCCCTTAGAAAATAATGGTCACCATAATTCACCCATGCTAAAAAAAGAGGGACCCCATTATGTTTAATATACCATCATGATTATAGTATTGTATGAGTCTATGAAGGGAAGGTTTTTAGGTGGTTAACCCATAATGATGGGTTTGTGGATGACCCATAACCATACGGATTACAATGTCAATAAAGAGAACAATTATATGTCATTAAACCATAATTGTGGGTTTTTGTATTGCCCATAACCTATTTAGAAATGGAATTCTTGGAGGATGGTTTTGCATGGTTTACCCATAAACATGGGTTTTTGGTTGACCCATAACCATGGCCATTTTTATTTTTTTGGAAATGAACCTCTTGTTGTAACTTTGTTGATAATTTTTATTGCAGGTGATGAAATTGAATTTTGTCACATATCCATTTGAGATATTGAATATAACTTTCCATTGATACAAGATACTTGATCTGTAATGACCTTTGGAGCGAGAAAACCATTCCCGAAACTCAAGGTTTGCACGACTGTGCAACTTTACAGACATGTTTGGCTTCAATCGATGATATATATCAAATAAGGAAAAAACATAAAGTTTTCTAAGAATACCATTTATATAATGGATAATACTTTAATATGAGCTCTTGTTCACTCACTAAAATTATTTTTAGAGGTCATTGAACTTGTATGAAGTTCACTGGAGATTTATTCCCTACTTTTTATCCATTATTTTACTTCTATGGTGGCCATACCATTGTGTGTAAGATGGGAAATAGATAAAATGAGGTCACCCAAGATTATATATGTTTAAGACATATTTATTTTTAATCTATGATATGGTTGTATAGATTTTAAATAACAATGAATGTGAGAACACCAAGTGCAAATGGTTAGAAATGATTCCAAAGGTTTGTAAAACAACATGGGTTCCTACAGAGGTCATGGAACATTTGTGTTGCATACCAATCGATGTAGTGAATCCATGTAAGTATACTCTTACAATGTTTAATAAATTTACAAGTGTATAAAAACTTGTAATTCTTGTGGAGTAGTTCTGATATTTATAGCGTATTGACCAATAAATGGAGTCCAAATGTGCCAAAAGGAGGTTGAAGATTTCTATAAAAAATTGAGATAAAAATATGATTTAAAGATTGGTACCCATGGACTGGTGACCTGATTTGATACTAATTATACATATCTTGAGGGCTAATATCCAAGAGCCTTGAATTTCGAGAGAGGATGGGAGAAAAAACATAGATTTGCCATGAAATTGATCACAGTAAAAATGATAAAAATGCAAGCACTAAATACATCACAAAAATATGGAGAGAGAGAGAGAGAGAGAGAGAATTGGAGAATAAGGATTCCATTAAGAACCATTACATGCAATGAGGCCAATTTTGGGACATTAGAGTAAATTTCAGCCTAAAAGTGGCCACCTAAGGAAAAAGAATAAAATAATAGTTAAAATTATAAAATAAGAGTTATGAAGTTTGGAGGGAAAAAAAAGAATACTATTTTTTTACTTGTATTTTTGTCTTATATCCTTATAGGTTTACTCAAATTTCAAGTGTACACACTCATTGGATGCAAAATTAAATTCCACATCCAACTATTACCCATTATGCATAATTTTGAGAAGACCTACATTGATAAAAATTGAAGATACATTAAAAAAGTGTGTTCAACGTGTGTTTTTAATGTATCTTCAATTTTTATTAATGTGGGTATTCTCAAAAGTATTCATATGGGTACTCGTTAGATGTGGAATTTAATTATCCATCCAACGAGTGTCTATACTTGAAATTTGAGTAAACCTATAATGAGCTAAACCAAAAATACAATTAAAAAAAAAGTAGTTTTTATTATTTTCCCTCCAAATTATTTACATGTGCCTCTTTTTAATTTAAAGGATTTTGATTGGTTTACATATTATGACATGGAAATTACATTAAAATTTAATGGGCACTTTTAGGATGAAATTTCCTCTGATGCCCCTCCTTCTTGACCTTCACTCTCTTGCTATATTATTCTTATAAGATGTTTTATTGATGTAGTCAACTTTAATTAGGTTTTACTTTGTCTATTACATATTTATTGGGTCTAATTTACAATATAATATGAATTTATGACTTATACACCTAAATTTAGGCAATAATCCCCCCCAAGAATCGAATCAGAAAGAATAATAGGGAATGCACTATTAGAGGGGAGGGATGAAAAGTATAACACTCACCATCTCTCACCCCTCTTACATGTATTTGGGTATTTGTTGACAAATATAGCTAGTGCACGATAATATATTTTTACATTGTGAATGGAAATACAATGTGAAAAGATAAGCATCTAGCAAAATAATTTAGCTTCCCAATACATTGGGGGAGTTATAATGTGTTTAAGTGTGGTTTCAAATATATCAGTTAAATGAAAATAGCTATGGGGACATGTGGGACATAGTTAGGGGAGAATGTATTGGCATAATGACAATTGGATTGTAAACCATGGAAAATGGAGCTTTGAACTAACAACTTGTTAGAGAGTGCACCATCTTAGAGGAGAGGTGTTGTTCCCAAGGAGCATCACACTTGGGAGGGCGTTTCACTTGTATCGAACTATGTCCTTATTTTTTTATCCTCATCTATTTCTATAAGAGAGGATAGAGAAGTTGCATATTTTTTCATCACTATACTTTATTCAATATATTGTCTTACATAAGTCTTATAGGAAGAAATATGTCAGCTTCATGAGGGAACCCTAGTAGTATGGAATTAGGGTGCATGAGGAAACCCTAGAATGTGTGTGTGAGAGAGAGAGAGATGTTGGAGCATTCCACTTCCAAGTAAAAATAGATTTTGAATAACATAAGGGTCTTTTCATTTATCAAGGAAGTTGGTTCCCTAATTATGTGGAATTTTTTAATTTAATGTATTTTTCTATGTTTTTAGAATAAATGTACATAATTGATTCAAGTGAGGATTGATGTAATGAGACTACTCTTTAGGATAGATCTTGAAATTATTTTGGAGGATTAGATATATTATAGATTTATTTTAACTCATGAGAGGATTTTGTGGATATAGGAAGTCTAAGATAGAATTTTTTTTGAAGGAATTGTGGATCTGAACAAATTCTAGTTCAAAATTCCCAATTGTAAAAATATAATAAAATTCATGAGAACAAAGGGTTAGAGTATGGAAAGAGTATGGAGAGAAATATTGTAGAGAGGATTGAGGGCCAAGAGTGGCCAAAGGCCAAAAAAAAGGACCAAGTGATGTAATTTCATGCGAGAGGCATTTTTTTGTATCTGAATGTATAGCAATTGTTTGTTAATATAGAGGAATGTTATGTTCAAGTATTGAACCCCATATGTAGACTTGCCTTTAATGTTTACTATAATGAATATTTTTTCCCTATCTATATATATATATATATATCTATCTATATATATATATATATATATATATATATATATCTATATATATATATATATATATATGTATGTATGTGTGTATGTATATGCATATGTATATATTGCAGAGGCGGAGGAGTGAAGAAAATAAAATCATACATGAACTATTGCAAATATATCCCATAAGGGAGAGGGATTCATGGCAATGTAACTGAATCATAAAAGTGGATGTAGAGTCAAGTACCGATGAGAAGAAATATGGAATTAATGAATTCTATCCATTGAGGATGGAGATGGTGTAAATCAGTATAGATATAGAAAATAGAGGCATTTGAAAAATGATAACATAGTCATAGACAGAGTGATTTAGAGTAATGGGTAGGAGGAGTGAGATAAAATAGGAGAGAGGTAGCAGAACAAGATAAAGGTGGGATCGAAACATAGGGTGAAACGCTTAAGTGATTTGAACATTTAAGAAACTTTTGTCACTTGACGGGGTTCAGAACCAACACTCGACGGAAACCCATAACAAAATTTTCAAAAAAATATTTTAATTGCAACGCGAAAAGAGTCAGTTATTTGGCTTTGGGAAGAGTCTATCAGATAAAAACACCAAGAGGAAGAATTTAAGGATTACCATCACTTTACAACGTCAGGATGGGTAATTGTGCTTGAAAGGTCTCATAGCTAGCATAAGAAAGGAGCCAGGAAGAGGAGGTCGGGCTTGTGTGTAAATTGGGTTCCACCTAGAGGTATTACCCTAGTGGGCTTATTAAAATAATTTCACAAAAACATCGGGCTTGAAATGGATAATGATATGTGAATTTGGCTCACAGGGCTTGTGGGTCCACCAAAGTTTTCGACCCCAACGTAGTTATATTGAACGACTATATAATATAGGGGAGGAGGCATTGGTGGAAGCCAATATGGAAAGTGGGTCATGCCCAAAATATTGGAAGCCAAAGAATTTATAAGAGGGATGGTAGAGGAAGCATGGAGAGAAGAAATACATGAGTGGTTCAAGTATGAATTAAACATCGAATAGTTGAAAACTATAATGGGGTAAGTGTGTATGATAGGCCAATATGTGGGCACTACCTAAAAATTTCATAACCATAAAGAGTTGATGTTTTCATATTAACAAAATTTATGGGATGAGAAATTCACGCTATACAAGGGCAAGGTTATGGAATAAGGTTCTAGCATGCATAAAAAATGGGATCACTGAGTATTGAAGAGGGTAATTAACGTAGAAAAATTATTGTGATAATTGGGGACGGTGTCATGAAGGTCAATCAAGAAGTAAAGAAGGGTCTCCAAGGTCTTGTGCTAGAAAAGAATAAAGGATCACGACACCCTTTTGGCTCCTACCACTCTAATTCAAAGACTTCTACTATTATACATAAAGGGATATATATCTTGAGGGTTGAAGAAAGTGTTTTTTTTGAAAGGGTGTATAGGAAATGTGGGTTTTAAATCAGGATCAAAATTGGGCTTCCATTAAGTGGTATTATATCGAGAAGCTCTAAAATTTTAGAATAAAGAAGCATAAGCAGAGTTGCAATAGAATAAGATATGGTTGACGTAAAAAATTTAGTTTTTAAATTTGAATAGGAAGATAGATTATTGTGAATGAATTGTTGGGCATAAGACATTTATTGTATGAAGAAGTAGAACATGCTTGATCTAAGAAGGAGATAAGAAGAATGATTTGAGAAAAGAGAAACAAGAAGAATAGATTCCAAAAAATTGATTGAAGAATATCTTGGCACAGCTATGAGGTTTTTATGAATTTTATCTACAGGTAGTAGACCAAGAAGAGGTAAATTCCATATAAAAATAGATTTTGGAAGGATAATTGTGACATAATCCAGAAGCAACAGATGAATTGTTGAAGATGGCGAAAACATAAGTTCTCAAAGGAGGAAGTGAGCAGTTGAAGTTGCAAAATCCTAACATATTTTGAATATGAGGATCAAATCTACTCAAGGAAATAATAAGAATAGGTTCTACTATAGAGGATAGGAGAAAGAGGACAACTTCCAACATATAGAGTTTGGTAGAAGTTGTTGCAGCCAGTTCCACAATGATTGCGGGTTGAATTTCTGAGAAACAAAGAGAGAGATGGAGAAGAAAATGAGGCTTACTTTAGCTTACAATTGGATGAGGAGTGTTCACAGAAGAATAAGTAATGGATATTGATAGTCATGTGTAGGGTTCTAGAAGAAAACAAAATCAGATAAAGAAAAATTTCAAAGCCAATGTGTTGTTTTTATGACAAACACTGTCAAAAACTTTGCTTGCACTTGAATTTTGGAGCCTACCTGTGATCCTAGGATCTTTCATTCCTAAATCATTCATATTTTCTTCATGGTTGGTTGATGTTGCCTCAGAGTATGTGTGTCGAATTCACTTTCCTATGCATGCTCAGTTCTCACAGAATTCATAAACACACATCTTTCTATGTAAGCTCAGATGACAATTGCACAACTATTGAAGGTAAGGCTTATGTAATCACTAGTGATAGTGACTGCTCAATCCATAAGCACAATGTACTGCAAAAAAAATGATTACTGTCAATGTGTAGTCTGCATTGATAGTCTCCCTCACTTTGATTGTGATTTTACTTCTATTTCATTTAGTTTTCTCAATTGTGGCTTCACCCATTTTTTTTTGCAAGTGTTTCTCTCACATTTGTGTTTGTCATTTTGGATTGCTTCCACTTTAAGAAGTGTCATTTTCATCTAATATTTACTACATCATGTTTCACTTTCAATTTATTTAATTCTTTGTA
Organism: Pinus albicaulis; assembly: GCA_034641835.2. Lineage (NCBI taxonomy): Eukaryota > Viridiplantae > Streptophyta > Pinopsida > Pinales > Pinaceae > Pinus > Pinus albicaulis. Next base: position 869,612,669 of record CM076570.1, on the reverse strand, counting down.
AGTGTTGTTTTCAATTTTCTCTCACTTTCTAAAGTGTCATGTTGGCATGGGAAGTGTTGAGCATCACAAAAGGTGGAGTTAATTTTCACGTCAATGAGAGAATTTGGTACTAATGGGTCATATTTAAAATATAGACATGTATAAGTCCCATTCGAAAAGTTTCATGCACTGTCGTAAAAGTGTTGTTAATGTCATTACAAAGTGTACCTTAAGTGTCATACTTGGAGGAATATATTATTTTGCCGTCGAAATTTGGGGACCATGTTGTTTCAAAGTGTTAAGTGTTCTATGTTGTGTCATAAATTGTTCTAAGTGTTTGTTCATCTCTAATTTTAACCTTGATGGCATATCTTCTTCATTGATCCCACACTTAGCCAAATCCTTTAAAACTTCCTACCCAACCAACTTGATCCCAACGTACCCTCCTTGAAGAACGCATTGTGTAATGGAAAGCCTCAGTCATTCCCTCTTGCCTCCTAGAACTACATAATGCATTTTTCCTGCCTCAAGGACTGCACATTACGCAATCACAGTGCCCAATATTGGCCCTTGATCCCTGTAACTATACAATCAATCTTCCCTTTCAGTCTCCTTTTGTGGATTGCATAGTGGCAAGAACCAAGGTGTATCTTTACCTTCCTAAGTTGCAGAATTAAAAAATCCCTTGATCTCTCTCTCTCTTGAACTACACATTACAAAATCTCAGTGGAAAGTCCTGCCTCACTTAGCTCCTCAACTACACAATCTTCCTTCCTATGCCTATAGAACTACACATTGCATAGGAGCAAGCCTAAGGCCTCCACTACAAGCCTATGAAACTATGAATTGCACAATACTTAAGCCTTCCTCCAGCCAAGTACTTAGTTTCAACTCCATCAGTGGCTTTCATGAAGTATGTTAGACTCAGATTTTTTCTGACTTATGTCATATTTTCATGAGTTATTCTTAGTTTTAGGTGCTTTATATTTACATGATAGGATAATTATCAAAGAGGAGACAATGACAAAAGAAACTTGTGCAATGACAAATACATGTTGATCATTGAAAAAGAAGATGAAGGGAAATTATATTGTGGCAAAAGTTGGAAGATCAAGATCATAGTGAATAATTCCTATTTTTAGCCACTTGGAGAGTGAATATGAAGGAAAAATTAGATCATTCAAACCTCTCATGAATATTGAATACATGAAGGAAGAAAAAAAAATAAAAACTTGGCGTTCCCACTCATCATGAAGTCCATGTCATCATTGTCAATTTGTGACTTGTACCAGTTCCATCACAATTTGATGTGTGTTCATCTGTCTTACCACATCAGTTAAGGATGTAATTATCAAAAGGAAATGAAAAAATTTAATGCATGGAAATACAAGGTTCACATGTGGAATATGAAAAGTGACATAGTCATATACGGGAAAAATAGTTTTTAGGTAATGTCCAAAAGTCATATAGAAGTCGAATGGTCACATTATAAGTCAAAGAGTAATGGGTGAATCTCAAGAGTCATGGGGATATGAAATTTCATTCCTCTTGTTTTTAAATACAACCTCATAACTCAAGCAAAGTGATTTTGGAGGCTTAGCGTTCATAGATCTACCCTTGGCTTCTCTAGCTTAGCATAGGAGGGAATATCATTCTTTGGAGAAGTAGGAAGTGAATTAATGTTCCACTATTGAAGTTAGTGGCTAATCATTGTAATTGTGTAATTGAATATTTCACCTACTAATCAGAATCTCGATGAGACAACACATCTTAATGCATGTATCTTGAATGTAGTAAGATTATTCTTTATATGTTTGTGATATGTGTTTTGTTCATATGTACTAAGGAAATCAAACTATTTTAGTGGCTTTTGTACTCAACTTATTGAATGTGTCTTGTATTTTCTTTAATGATCATTTTGTCTATGTGAACTATGTTTCTAGATTTATAATGAATATTTTCATGCCCTCTTGTGTCCCTCTGAGTTTATTACTATTAATTCCTTCCAGAGACTCACTCCTCTATCTCCACTTGTGGAAGTATCCTTTTACACATTGGAATTGGTGTTTCAAAGTGTCAACTTTCTTGCTCATTTTAAAGGTTATGTGCATATTGTCTTATGTTATTCATTAGAGCTGAAGACAACCTTTAAGTTATGGTGGTCGAGACCATACTCCAGATGGGGTTCATACTCCAAATGGTTAGAGGTCTAATTGGGACGTCACATTGAGGAGACCCCCTTGGTTGGATTATTTATAGCACCGTCAATAGTTGGCACTAGAAGGAGAGAAAGATGACAAGTTATTCCCATTGAGTTTTTTTTTTATCTGTTATCTTAAATGGTTCATCCCCAAATCATACTTATCGAGTGCTTCACTAATAAATATGATGGTAAACTTTCAATCCCTGATGAGTCTCTTTATAACTTGTCTCAATTAAGGTTTGATGGTGAGGATGAAATATCCATAGCCATGCACATATCTAATTTTCTCTATTTTGTGAATTTTATAAAATCAATTTTGAATATGTTGTTCCTATACTTTTTCTTCCTTACCATTGAAGGTTGAGTTAACCAATGGTGTCATATTGTACCATCTTCTTCCATCCATTATTTTGATAGCATTTGACTAGTATGATTAATGGGATGTCCTTACGAGAATTAATCAACAAAGAATGAATCGCAGTGAATTAATTGATTTTTTTTCTAATTGATTTCTTCACCTTTGTTATGAATTTTCTAAATAAGATCTGGATTGGATTTATTTAAGAAAAATTTTGAGCAATTGGTTCATATCTCCTTACAAGGTTAGATAAAAACCCTAGATGTTTTCGCTTCCCGAACTTTTATAAATAATGAGACACCCCTAATTTCAGAGTAGGAAGCTACTATTCCTTTTTTCCTTGTCCTCCTCCTTTTTCAATTCCAACGTGGGTTCTTCCTTGTGATGATGTCGAAGTTGGGAAATCTGAAAATCAAATGGTTGATTTGTCTCTCCAACCTTCATCCATTTATCATGATCAAGATTTATTAGGGAAACTTTGGAATGGTTTATGGAAACTAAGGTGAAGATTAATACTTCCATTAAGGAGAAGATATTAAATTCAATCCTAAATTTGATTTGGATACCTATCATCATATTTCATCTCTTTCTCCTGACCCCTTGTACCTTGATTTTCCTAATCAATCTGTTCCAAATCCAATTAGTGAACAGGTGCAAGGTAGTCACATTTCATAGGTATATGGGTAGGAAGGTAAATATTCTTTCAATATTTCTTCTCATTTTCAAAGTTCCATCTGTGAAGATGGTGTTTCTTCAATCGTGGTTTATATTGAATCTAGTAGTCAATCAAATGAAACCAATTTTCCTAATCAATCTAAAGTCTCAGGAAACCATCATTCTGATGAGAATGAATCTATTCATATATATGATGATGGAAACTCAAGTGAACCAAATTATTTTTGGTTTCTAAAGAATATTTGGTTTCGAAAGATTTACATCTGAAATATGATTTGGTCAAATAAGATTCTTTGATGAACACTTCTTCCTATCCAACTCCCTATCCCTTGTGCTCTCAGTGTTTTTAATGCATCAACTTGTGATGAAGTTAGTCCATGCTCTTCAAGTTTTTCATATGATGAGTTGAATCTTGAAATGACATAGGTATAGATGGCTACCATTTAGATAATGCTAATATTGTTAACTTAACTGGTTCTAGTTCTCCAAAGGAAATTTCTAATCTGACTCAATTTTAAAAATGTTGTTATCTATATTTTCAAAGTTTTGTATGTTGTTGGGAATTCGAGGCACTTCAAATTTTTTTTTATGGTTATGTCAACTTCTCACACTCCTAGTGACATTTACGAATCGTCATATATGGATTTCCTTGCAAAACACTTTACTTCATATTGTTTCATTGGATGAAAACTTGTCCTTGATTGGTGTTTTTATTTCTCTTCATAACTTTTCTATCTCTCCAGATCGGTTTTATGATCAGATGAAGGATAGCCTTATAATGAATTCATGTTCATCTATAACTCTTTTATCTAACTTTGGATTGGAATTTATGCCTTTCATGAATGCATAAAATTGTGAATATCATCAATGTAAATATTATATTTGGCCGAAAATTTCATGTGTTGAGTGTTTTGGTGAACAATCAACTCCTAATATTCATCACAAATGATATTTAACTAATCATTTTTTTTGTGGCCCAATCATTCCTTTGGAACAACATTCACGTCTTAAAAAATCTAGTGGATCAAAACCCCCATGTTGATATGTATTATAGATTTTATTTGAAATATTCCTCTAACCTTTTTTAACCATGTTGTTTCAATATGTTTCCTACATTTACAATACAAACAATTAATTTTGATTTGACAAGCTCCCATATTACTAGTCTAGCATGGAATTGGAGACAAAGGGAACTGATCAACAGTCAAGAGTCTTGGATGTTAAACTACCAATCTAATAATAATGTTGGATCTGAAAACTGTCATTTTTATAACCATTTTCCACAAGTATATTTGATGATGGTTGTTTCACATCATTTTTATATAGTTGAATCCAGTGGTATTTATGGTTTATCATCCCAATATTCAGATACTTGTCAAGCATTTGAGGCACTTCAGCCTTCGCTGATGGTGTTAGCCACCTACAAAATTTGTCATATCAAATGGTGGCTAAATCATTTTTGAGCCTTCAAGAAACAATTTTTATTGCAACAAATTGTTATCTCTTGAAGTATTATGAAGAAATAATTCCCTTTGTTCAATCTTCACTACTGTTCCTCTTTGAACTCAAAAATTCTATTGTTTTCATAAAAAAATAGACTGCTGCAAACATACCCATTTTCCCCTCATTTTAACCCTCTTCTCACTTCAAATTAACCTCCTTTTTTACCCCTTTATTCCCCATGAAATTCCTTCATTTTTCATGTATTCCCTCCTTCCCCTTCATAAAGACCCCTTTATAAGGTTTTAAACTCATTTTAAAACCTTACCGAAACCCCCAAATCCATCAAAAAACCTTGAAAATTTCGTAAAAAATAAGTTTTTTAGCTATAGCTTTAAGCCCCTTTGGGCTAAGTCCTAAACCACTTCCCCACATATGCCTATGCCCTAGAACCAGGTGCTAAACCCATCGGGAGCTTATCGCATTGGAAACAAATGGTGCGCACAATTCTATGTGCTATGTTAAAACCTGCCGATGCGATTGGCCCTTTATACATAAGCCCCGAGCCCTTTGTCGTTTCACAAAACCAAAGGCCTGAAATCGGGCGCCTGACCCTTTATATCAATTATTCCCTGATGCTTTTTCCCTTTATAAATTTGTAAAAACCCATTTTTCAAAGTTTTAAATGGAACCCGCCTATTCATGTTTTTAATGAAAAGAACCATTGATCTTTTCCGATCAAATGGTCCATACACTCTCGCATCGGAGTTTTTCCTAATGGGTAGATTGAAAAGGCTCGCACCATTGTTCCGATGTCGATTGAGCCCTTTGTATATATAAGACTCAAGCCTTTGCTTTCCATATAAACTAGTAGCCTCGCAATCAGGCACTAGCATTATAAATAATCCTCCTTGATGTAATAATCCCTTTGTATTTCCATAAAACTTTGTTTTTTAAATATTATCACTAAGACAGCCATTCATTGGTCGGAGCTATTCTCCACCATTGATCATCAACCAATCAGACGGCCAGCACAATCTCCCGTTGGAAGTTTTCATTGGCCACATTATATATTTTATTTACCACCTCCGATTGGTTGCCTCAGATTCGTTTCCCACTGTCGATCTGATCTGCAGATTGATGGTCCATAGCCAATCACATTAGCGCCCATTCAACCTTTGCCCCCGCCGATCATAAAGCTCCGATTACATCTGGGCTGTCCATGTGTCAAGATCTGATGGCCCAGATCAATCCTCCCGACCCGGGCTAAAATTCATTCGGCCCCGCTTTATAATGTTTTCTTAGCCAATCTCAGCCGTTGATCTCTGTAGATCAACAAACCACATTAACTCACTCTCCACTTCATATATTTTTCCATTTTTACCTAGATTCAATCTCCACCGTTGATCCTGTACATCTAACGATTCATAATAATCCCAACAGGCCCGACCCCTGTGGGTTCTGCCTTCCTTCAGATCTGATCACAGCCGTCCAATCTTAGATCCAATGGCCCAAATTAAAACCACCCAACCTTCTTCCACCCGTGCATCTATCCAATATCACGCTCACTCCCCACCGTTCGATCTGAGGTCCCAGATCTAATGGTTGACGCTCATTTTCATGTAAATTCAAGCGCGAAGGTTAATTCCCCAAGAGCTATGCGATATGGGCGGTATTGAAATGCTACGTGTCGCCTTCTAACACATATCATGTTCAAAAATGTGAAACCAACTTTCTCCAATTTTGTCGTGCGATACTGCCGGTTTTCCCTCCCGAAACCGTTTTCCCCATTTGCATTATGTTTTATCGCGTGCGCTCCCCATCGTTGATCTCTGCAGATCAACGGCTCAGATTCAATCTGACCTTACACTATTGCCCTCTGCCTTTGCCAAGGGCCTTTATAGACCATTCTCCACCGTTGATCTCGTGGGCCGATCTCATCTGACGGCTCACGATCATCTGCGAAACCCTAATTTTCATTACAATGCATTTCTTTTGCCAAAGGATTTTATCGCCTATTTTCTTTGTATTTCGTCCATTTCTTTATAAAGCGGCCATTCTCCATTATAATTCCTCGGTCACTCCCGACCGTTGATCTTTGCAAGATCGACGAATTTGACTTAAATTTTCCCACCGTCTTCCAATTTCCCCCTTTCGACCCCCGCGAACAAATCTCCACCGTTGGATGCTTTCATCCAACGGTCACGATCCAAGCCCGAGCCTCTGAAGCAGTTTTACCAAATACACAGGATTTCATAACTAGTTTATGGTTTATGCAGGTTTTAAATGTTTTTCAAATGATTTTAAAAATCCTCCAAGCTTTTGTTTATGAAAGAGATTGTTCTACAGGGTTGCAACACCACGTTTGCTAGTGTCTCATGAACGCTGGCAGCTCTATAAAGCCCCTGTTACACCTGCACATCAACAAGACAAAATGAAATTTAAACAAGAAAAGAGTATCAGTGTTGAAGACCTAATCATAGCAGAACCGAAGAGTGAAGATTGTTTTCACAGTTTTAACGGACTACGGCTAAGATTGACAATCAAAAGCCTAAATCCCCTAAATTAAACCAAGTTAAAGAGCAGAAGATGGAGTTTAGGCCTGATTAAGTCTAACACATAGAATCAAATCAAATTAACAGTGTTTAAAGAAAATAAAAAATATCTATCAGTTCGGGAAAGCCTCCACTTCCACATCAAAGGATAATTGATTCCTCTCAGCTACCAGAAAGCCACCTGTAGCCTCAAAGCACTCAACAGAGGGCTGAGTAATGACCAGAACAAAGCATATCTACCCCAATACAACTGAATAGTTATTACGAATCAAAGAAACTAATATAAACTATCAGCAGAGTTATTACAACATGACACAGATCCTTAAAGTCAACAAAATCTCTCCAGCGAGCTTAATACTTAATGTAATCCAATTAATATAGATAAATATCTGAAATTTTCTCCATTGAGCCCCTCAAAGGTCGAGAAGCATTAACTGTATTAATTGAAGTTAGAAGATCTTTTATCCGATTCGACCTCCTCATTTTCCTATAAAATATTCTTGAGGAGCTCATTGTAATGGGTTGATTGCGGAACTTTGAAATATACTTGTGCTCGAAACTTCTTCTTGTAAATAGTGTTCAAAGGCTCTTGAAGCTCTGTTTGTGATTAAATAAGTTAGGTTGAGAAGTGAAGATGATTGTTGAACTAAAACATTGGACTTGAAGATTGTAACTAGTTTGACATCAATATATAAGTTGATTCTTGGGATCCTAGTCTATATCACTGGTGAAGTGCTTCTTTCTGTGTTAATTTTATTCCCTCTCATGTGTGCCATATTGTCCATTATTCTCTGATAAAGAACAACAATCATAGAGTTAGGATTTACTATTTACATTACCCTTCTCTGAATGATAAGCTTTATCTCAATGTTTTCCTCTAAATTGTTTATTTAAGAATGATTTAATACAGTTCAAGCAGTTAGAAATTATTCTTGAATGTTATTTTCATTATTTTCTTATTAAAGTTAGACTAGAAAAGTGATGGTGTGCCCTGTTTTCTAGCTTCTTTCTCCAAAGGTAGATTCTAAAAGTTTCCCTAAGTGTATGCTAAAAGCAGGCTAGATTTAAAAGTATCTTATCTGATCTTAAGTTGCACTTTGTTTCTCTTATTTGTTTTCATCCTTTCTGAAAGTAATTATGTGGATTACTGGATTGTTTGTCTCTTGAGTTATCTTTAATACGAGCTTGTCCAAAGAGGTTTATGGTGATCCCTGCCCTTTGGTTGGTTATAAACAGTTACTTAAAAGGATTTTCTTGTTTGGACAGACTATAAATCCTAGTTGAAATTATTATCCGTTTCCACCCCTCCAACACTTTTATTGTTTCCATTCCATCATTTTAATCTCAAAGATCTTGTGTATAGATGACTTGCCCCTTGGACCACTCTTGAATTGTTGCACAATTAAAGCTCTATTATGACTCCATAGCCCAATGGACTAAAAACCAGCATTATATCTATATTTTTAGCCAAAGCTTGTTCTGATTGCTTGCAACTTCACACCTTTGAAGCTCTTTCCATTTAGGACTTTCCACTCAACTAAAAATCATGCTCAACCATCCAAAACAAACAAAAACCCTCACTCTTAATAACTAGCCTAATATCATACCCAAAATCTTTAAAGGATAAATCAATATTTTCAATTTATTGGAGAGATCCCTCTCTAGATTCAGGAGGGATAGATCCTAGAATCCCAAAGTTGTTCAAGTGTTCTCCCTGCGGTTTGTATTTTCCAATCTTGCAAATTACAGGGAGCTAACAGATGGTTATGTCAGGCCCTCACTATCTTGACAAGCTTTCTGAACATGATCAAATTCATTTTCCCTTGGAATATTCTCATCTTGATCCCATGATTTTAACTGGAAATTCATCTTTTCAAGGATTTTAGGGTTTTCAAGAGGATTGTTTTGGATTTCATGATCGAATATATGAGTGGTTGGAGAGATATTACTTAGCAAGCTCTTTTTCTATTAACAACCTTCAATCTTTCTTAATTCTTTGTATGGGGGGAAACACCGATGAAGGTACATGAAGGCTTAGAGGTTTGAATGGATTTTATTTTCATCAAAAAGGTAAGATTGCAAGTTGGTTAGAGAGAGTTGTTGTGAGACATATTTTTTCTGACAAGAAATACCTTCAACTTGTTATGCAAGCTATCAATATCTCTTATTTTATTTTTCACATTATTATATATATATCAATTTTAATTGTTGTTATATTTGCGTTTATAGATCAGGAGAAGTTGAGGTGGATAAATTGGAAATAACATTACACTTCACCCTGACCTTCTCGCTAGTTAGGTTAGGAGTAGGTCTAGTTGTATTCTAGTTTCCCTTTTCAAACTCACCTTGTATTCACTATCCATCTAGTTTCTCCATTTCTTTTGATTTTTTATTTCTATGTTCAAAGGTATCACCAAACCGCCTCTCTTTTTGCATTTGTCGCTCCAATGTTATTGCTCTTCTCTTTTTTCAATTCATGCTTCTTACCATCAATACCGATTTCATTTTCTGAAAACAAAAGAAAATACAATTAGTCACATGGTCATTAATTTCATCATTTTTTACTAGTGTGTCATTTTCATATTATCCCCTCTATGGAATGTATTGATTTCAATTTATTTAAGTCTTTGCAAGTGTCGTTTGCACTTTTCACTCACTTTATAAAGTGTCATATTTTGGCACGGGAAGTGTCACACATAAAAAAAGTGGAGTTATCATTCATGTAAAGGGGAAAATTTGGTACTAATGTGCCCTATTTATCATATATACATGAATTAATCTCATTCACAATGTTTTGTGCATTGTCGCACAAGTGTCCTCACAGTCGTCGCAAAGTGTACCTTAAACGTCGCACTTGGAGGAGTATGTTATTTTATTGTCGCAATTACGGGACCATTTTGTTTCAAAGTGTTGAATTCTCTACTATGTTTCATTAATTTTTTAGAGTGTGTCATCATATATAATTTTAATCTTGATGGCATATTTGTTTCACTGATCCCACACTTAGCCAAATCTTGGAAAACTTCCCACTCGGCCAGCTTGAACCAAACCTACCCTCCTTGAACCATGCATTGCACAATGGAAAGCCTAAATCATTCCCCCTTTCTTCCTAGAACTACACACTTCACATTTCCTACCTCCAAGTGCTACACATTGCGCAGTCATAGTGTGCAATCTTGGCCCTTGATCCCCAAAATTACACAATCAAGATTCTGTGTCAATCTCCTTCTGTGCATTGTGTAGTGGCAAGAAACAAGATGCCCCCCTGCATTCTTGAGCTTCAAAAATATTCCATTCCCTGAAATATCTCTCTCCTAAACTACACATTGTGCACTCTCAGTGTGCAAGACTTCCTCACTGAAATCCTCAACTACATTGTCATCCTGCATAGGCTTACATAAGTGTGCATTGTGTAGGAAAAAACCATTGTCCTCCACTCCTGGCCTCTAGAACTGTGCACTATGCAATACCTAAGCCTTCCTCCCAATCTAGTACCCAGTTTTAGCTCTATTAGTGATTTTCATTAGGTATCTTAGACTAGAATATTTTCGAAATGATGGCATCTTTTCATGAGTGATTTCCAGTTGCAGGTACTTTATCTTTACATGATAGGAGGATGATCGAAGAGAAGAAGAAGGATACAATGCTAGAAGACACTTGTGAAGTGTCAAAGACAAGTTGATCATTGAACAAGAAGATGAAGGGAAATTATATTTCGACAGAAGTTGGAAGATTAAGATCATAGTGAAGGCTCCCTGTTTTTATCCCTTTGGAGGGTGACGATGAAGCTAAAAGTTTATCCTTCAGACCTCTCACAAATATTGATGACATGAATAAAGAAACAAAAATAACAACTTGGCATTTCCACCTCATCATGAAGTCCATGTCATCATTGTTTAGTTGTGACTTTTACTAGTGCCATCACAATTTCATGTGTTTCCATGTGTCTTATCGCATCATTTGTGGATGTAATGATGTAATTATCAAAAGGAAAGGACAAAATGTAATGTGTTGAAGTCTACGAGTAATTTTTGGAATATGAAAATACACATAGTCATATATGGAAAAAATATTCTTTAGGAAAAGTCCAAAATTCATATAGAAGTCTAAAGGTCACATTAGAAGTCAAAGGATCATGAGGGAAGCTCAAGAGTCATGGGGATATGAAAGGTCATTCCTCTTCTTATAAATACACCCTCATAACTTAAGAAATGGGATTTTGGAGGTTTAGCCTTTATAGAGCTAGCATTGGATTCCCTAGGTTAGCATAGGAGTGAATATCATTCTTTGGAGAAGTAATAAGTGACGTAATGTTCCACTATTGGATATAGTGGCTCACAATTGCAAATATGTACTTGTATATTTCACATAATAATCAAAAGATCGATGATCCAACACATTTTCATGCATATATCATGAATGTAGTAATACTATTCTTTATATATTTATGGAAATGTGGATCCGGGTTACACTTTTAGGATAATTTCTCACAAAAAATTGTGATTACATTTTTTCGACCGAGCTAAAATATTTTTCAACCAAACTAATTAATCTTTTTCCGCTCAAACAGTTGTTTTTTTTTTTTTTTTTTTTCAGTTGAACAATTAAATTTAACTTTCAACTGAAAGTTTGGCCATTTAAATTGATGACAAATTCAAATATTGTGCAATGTATTTTCATAAAGTGGGGAAAATTCCAGCCACTAGGGTTTTCAGCCAAAACAAGTTTTTCGACTGAACACGTTTTTCGACTGAAGAATTTTTCGGTTGAACATTCTTTTTCAGATGAAAGAGTTTTTTCGGTCTAAATTTTATATATATATATATATATATATATATATATATATATATATATATATATATATATATATATATATATATATATATATATCTGTGTGTGTGTGTGTGTGTGTGTGTTTCCTGAGACCATTGCAATGTTTTCCCACTATTTTTCTTCAATATTGTCTTTCGACATTGTTATGTTCATCCACGTGTTTTGGCACTTTCGTGATCGACCATGTGTTTTCGTATTGTTATGTTTGTCCATGTGTTTTGGCACTTTTTTGGTAGGTGTAAATTTTAGTTTTTGCGTTGGAGGAATTTTTTCACATTCACTTTCAAAAATATAGGTAGTAATTCCTTTTTTTTCGTATTTTTTTCTTTTTTTTGTATTCTTGATTTTTTGTTGTTTTTGAAGGTTGGGCATTGGAGGAGTTCCTACACCTCGTCAATGCTAGAGGAATTCTTTGGAATTGGATATTCCTCTATCAGGCACCTCCTCCTCCTACCAATGTGACCACAGAACAACCAAAAACCAAGTATTTATGTTTCGATTGTGTAGATGAAATATTTTGTTTGTTAAATTAAGGTAATTACTCTTGCATGCAGATTTAGACAATCAGTTAAGTGAGCATTGATTTGTGTGATAGATAAATTTGGTGAGTGAGTTAGAGACTCAGTTAAGTGAGCATTGAGCAAGTTGAGTTATGTGATAGATGATTTTGGTAAGTGTGTGCATGTCAAGCGATTTAGGATAAATACCCTTCGTCGGGTTCATTGTATTCATTTTGATTGAGTGAGATTGAAGATTAATAGAAGAGAAAAAAATCATATGGTTTGTGTAAATTGTTTTTTTGTTTCTCCTCTCTTTCTTTCCAACAGATTGGTATCAGAGATGATTGAAAGATCCAGGAGACCAAGGAAAAATTAACAACGATCCGTGAGTGAGAGGATCCAAGAGAAAGAATGGATTAGCATCAATCCGTGAGTGAGAAGAAGAGAAATATTTTTTTCTCTTGATTCGAGCTATAACACTCCCTGTAGTGGTATACAGGGTGTTATAATGCTAGAGGGATTTGCAGACAGTCGCATTATAACTGGTAAGCTTACCACATACGCACAACAAGTGGAGGTTCCATTGTTTCAGCAGCATTAGCACACTAACGTGGTTCTAGTATACGTGACGAGCGTTAAACGCTTATACAACGCACTTCAGTTGTGTTAGTATGCGTTAGTGAAGGTTTGGATATTCGAAGAAAAAATTCAATAGAGGAGTTATTAAAGCCATATGAAAAGGTATTGGGTAGAGTTTATTATAAGGTTTCTTCCTAAGGCATTTTTAAAAAGGTGTTTCATAAAGCACATGAGGAGGTTTAGAAGAAGTGATTTAAAAAAAAGGGATATTATTATGAATTGAGAAGGGAAAGCACTTTATAAATTTTCTCTTATAAATGAATTTTTTTGCATCAGATAGTTTTAAGGGATTTTAGAGAAAGGGTTGTAAAAGTGCATGGTATAAAAATTTGTTTTGTCTTTCTCAAAAAAAAAAAAAAAAAAAAAAAATTATGAAGTTTTTTTTATAAAAAAAATAAACGAGGTGAATATAAAATATTTTGTGGTTTTAATTGCCAAGATATTTTAGGGGTTTGCACAGTCCATGAGTCCACAAAATATTTTGATTTTTTGTCATGCATGATAGGTTTTCTGGTGAAGATTGTGCCTTACAGGGGTGCATATTAAAAATCATATTTTTTTGGGGGGCGATATGGAAGATAGCCTCATGCAAGTAGCTATGACATTAGTCATGGTTCGCAAGGCGCGACTGAAGAAGTCTAAGAATGGGGATAAAAAATAAGAGGCAAACATTGTTTCCGTGTTTAAAGAGGTTCAGGCCACAACCAAGGAACTGAGATGTCTAGCAGAAGAAAAACACTCCCTAGCTTTGAGTTTCATTCAACATGCAATGGATGAAAGGGTTATGTGTAAGGTAGAAAAAGCTACAACTTCCAAGGAATCATGGAATATCTTGGAAGCAGAATTTGGTGCAAGGAGGAGTGACATGTAGCAACTGGATATACCACATGCAAAGATGTCAGACACGGATCTGAGAGTAGACAAGGAAGATTCTGGGAGGACAACAGAGCTTGGTGAAACCCATTATGCAAGCATGAATATGGATGAAGAAGATGTAACAAAGATTAAAAAGAAGGAAGTTGAAGCCTCTATATGTGAAACAGAGCAAGAGCATATCAATGCTCAAGCACTCCATCGTAACGTGTATGGTGCAGATGATGGTGAAACCCATTATGCAAGCATGCATATGGATGAATAAGGTGCGACACATATTTCAAAGAGATAAGTTTAAGCCTCTGTATGTGAAATAGAGCTTGATCATAAAGATGCTCAATCACTCCACTGTAACGTGGATGGTGCAAAAGATGGTGAATCCCACTGTGATGAAACACATGTGGATAATGACTGCAAAGTGAAATGTGAATGGGTGAATCTAGCCGAAGCTGGTGAGTTTGGTAAAGCTAAAATTGTCGCTGAAATTGAAATGAGCACATGAATGCTCGGATAACCCACCATAGTGTGGATGAACATTATTTTGATGTTATGTGTGGTTTACTTTTTGAAACAAGGATTGATTATGCTAATATTGTAAAAGCCATGTTTGATGAATCATTGAAGGTTGAAGTTGCCTTTGTAGCAGCAAGATATGAAGTAGTTGGAACTGCTCATGAAGCAATGTGCGAGCAAGCAGCAGCTGAGTTTAGCTTAGATAAAGCTATCAATAGAGCAGAAAGGTGTTTGGTGGATCCAACAATTAGAATTGATGAAGTTAAATTTGATGAAGAACCATTAACTGGTGATGAATCGTTGCACATGATGCAATAATAATAACATATTGATATGTTGTTATTTGGTGAGAGAAACCCACTTGTGTTTGGAAGGCAAGTGGAAGACAACATGTTTGCAGCAGCAGAGGTTTGTAAAACAGTTGAAAAGAAGGCAGTGAAGGAAGAGGAAGAGCAGGAAGCTCTCACTGAAGAGCATAATAAAGATGTTTTTAACATTTTTTTTGAATGTGCAAGTACTCAAAATAGCATGGGAGTAGAAGTTGAAGAAAAGGTTGTTAATAAGTTTGATGAAAATTTGAAGTTCATTGAAGAATGGATTTAGAAGCCAATTGAACAAACTGATGTGAGTCTTAAAGCAACAGCTGGAATAAAAGAATTGAATGAAATGTTGAATAATGCTTTTGAGTGTGTGGATTACAGGAAGAAAGAAACACTACCTGATAATGAATGTGAAAAGAATGATATGGAAGTTTTTGAAAACAAGGAAGAATCCAGTAAAACCATTTTTCAACAATGGAGTCAAGAAGAAATAAGATTCTGCTATCAAGAAATATGGTATAAATAAAATCAGGAATATGAAGCGCAAGAAGCAGAGCAAAGAAGAAAATTTGAAGATGCAATGTTGTGGAAACAATCCATGTTTGGAAAAATATTTGAAAAGGAGCATGTAGAAGACAAGATCAGATTGTTTTTTAGCACAAATTTGAGACAAGTCAAATAAAAATTGTAGCAGCAACAAGTGAAGAAAGGCTACAACAAGAAATCACAATAAAGAATGAAGCAATTTTGAGGATATAGAATTTGGAAGCAAAGAAAAATAAAATGAAAAATTGCAAAAGTTTTGAGTCATTGTAAGCCTAGCTGAGACATAGACCAGTAGGCATGTTTGAGTGATATTTGAGCCATTTTTTTATTGTAAGCCTAGAAGGCATAGTTAAGTCTTGTTTGAGTTATGTTGAGTCATACAGTCGTAATTAAGGAGGAGTGTTAAAGTAAGGTAATTACTCTCGCATGCAGAGTTAGAAAATCAGTTAAGTGAGCGTTGAGGTGTGTGATAGATAAATTTGGTGAGTGAGTTAGAGAGTCAGTTAAGTGAGCGTTGAACAAATTGAGTTATGTGATAAATGAGTTTCGTAAGTGTGTGCATGTCAATCGATTTAGGATAAATACCCTTCATCGGGTTCATTGTATTCATTGTGATTGAATGAGGTTGAAGATTAATAGAAGAGCAACAACTCATATGGTTTGTGCGTAAAAAATTTTTGTGTTTCTCCTCTCTGTATTTCGAACATTGGTTTCCTATTGTTTTCTTGCCACTGTTGTATTTTTTTTTTTGCAAGTTTTTTAGGAACTTGTTGGGTGTTGGAGGAGTTCTTGCACCTTGTGAGTGCTGGAAGAATTTGTTGACATTGGAGATTCCTCTTTTGAGTGCCTTGTCGTCTCATCAACCTGACCATGCAATAACAAAAAAAAACTAGATACTTTATGTGTCTAATTTGCAGATAAAATTTTATGTTGTTGCGTTGTAGTTTAATTGTGTACCTCTTCAAAATACCCTCTTCAAAATACCCTTTTCACAAGTTCCTTTTAAACTTCAATTTACATAATAATAAAATAAAATAAAACATAATTTATGAAGCTATAGGACAATACTTCAATAATTCTATTCTTTTCAGAATCCGAATCACAAATTCTTATAGAGTTGGTGCTTTCCAAATATTTTGGGTAATGCAAACTTGATGTTCTATGCAAAGTAATATATTCAGATTTGGAACTGAACATTTATTCTCAAGGATTGTGCATGTATCAAATATGATTAAATTCTGACAGATATATTGCCACGATTCAGAAGATAAAATTAAAGAAATGATAAGAGAGTGAGTTCCCTCAACTTGATTCATCCTTAAACTAGTGCACGTATAAATTTCAAATTTTCAATACATAGCTTACAAATTTTAAACATAGTGCTTGAATCAAATTTTAAACATAGTGCTTGCATTAAAATTTTCTAAATTTTAATGCATGTTTGTCATTCTAAATGCAAATTTCTTCTCGTATATAGATACGCTGTCATAAATTCACGATGATAAATAATTTGACCAGAGACAAAATATCACCATTTCTTTAAACATCATTTGGCATATATTTTGTTAAATGTCTCGAAGAGCCTACATGATCAAAGTTTAACACATTAATTAACTTTTGTTGAGAATAAGGCAACATATGAATAAATATATACATTAAAAATGTCACTAGGGTATAACTCACAACTTTCAAAATACCTTGTTCCAATGTGCAAGCATGAACATAAAACGTTGTAGCATCCTCTAGATTCTATTAATAAAACGTTCTACAACTTGTTCTAGGGATCAAAACCATACGTAATATCTACCATAAAATATCATCAGCAATTATATAGTTTCCAGAATCATCAATATAAACTAAATATAGATCATAAATATATGTTTATCTTGTAGAGGAAGGATATAAATTTCTCGGTTTTAATTTATTTCCTTCAGCTCTTGTTTGGGTATTTTTTCTTGATTTTCTTTATAATATTGTTCAATGAAATCTTCTAGAGCAAAGGACTGCATATTTTCTTCAGATTTTATATATTTTAATATATAAGGATCCTGGATCTTTTCATCTATTTTCCCCTTTTTATATTCTTCAATCTGCTTGAATGTATCTTCATGGACATTTTTTTCTATATTCTTTTAGTACAAAAATAATTGGATTTGGAAATTAAGGTTCTCTTAGTTTTTGTTCTTTAGGCCTATGCCTCTTGTGAAACCCTTCTCTTAAGATTGATGTTATTTAAATTTCATTCATGGGTTGTTATTGAGAAATATCTTCATCAGTTATTTTGAGATAAGTAATTCCACTTTTCATTGACATTTAGTATGGTTTAGTTGTGCGTTTTTTTTTGGGTACTTTGGAAGCATAATTTGTAATGTTTTTTACATTCCATAACATTAATCACAACTGTTCCTATAATAAGATAAGATGTGAAAAATTCTTGTGTTGACTCTCATCCTCCTGTCAACCATACCCTCCTGGCATTTGTTTTGATTGGAAAGAGGCAATACCCAAGTTTCTTATGCTTTTAACTATAGTATCATGTACTACATTCAGCCATAAGGTTGGAAGGGCTTGCATTTTTTAAATGGGTCAGTTTCTTTAAAAAGTTTTCAAATAGAACCTAATAGTTAATTGGATCTATACCAATAACATATTTCTTGAATTAATAATATAGAACTCCTTTGACTGGTGTATGGTAGGATTGTTGTATGAATATAGCTATACCGGCCAACCCCTTAAACATGTTTGATGTCGACCAATTGTTATTTATTCATTGCTATTTATTCTCGGGTGAATGAGTATTAATAAGAACTGGATATGTAGAGTTCTAAAATTCACATGGGATCGAAATTAAATCCTATTACTATTTTTATTTATTGCTCTACTTTAAAAAAATAATGATTGAGGTCTCTTATTTTTATTTTAAAATTCTTTCTAGTTATTGTTATAAAGGCCTTTCCCACCCGCCTACATAGTAATTACACTGCTCTTTGTCTTGTAACAAATATCAATATGCTACATGGTGACAACTGCTTGTGTTGATTTCTTTCTCAGAGATAAAACTAGTGCATTTCATTGTCTTAATTAATATTAAAATTTACAATAGGTACATTCTTATCAGGATTGACGTTGGTTGTAGGTAAAATCATTAATAAAGAAGTAGGAAAACATAGAAAGTCTTCAGTAGAAATAGAACATGGGGAGACTTAGTTTACAAAGTCCTCTCAAAAGACAACTAACTAAAGACTTGTACATGACAGAACTATATGTATCTATAATGAAATCCAATTAAGTAAATACCAGTTTCAAAGCCTTAGGTCATTCTAGCTAAAAATCCCCATAGATGTTTCATGCCATTAGTATTTCCACTGAATGCTGCCAATGAGACTTCGGTGGTAGAATATTTCTGTAAAGAATCATCTTCTTCTTGGAGGAATTGAGTTTAATGGATTGAAAATTAATGTTGGTTGCTTATACTTCTTGAGTTGTTATGAAAAAATTATAATGAAATAAAACTTTTTTTAAGTAAGAAATTTCATTGATGTAAAAATTTTCCACTTTCAAGGGTGATGACAATGCACCAACTAATCTTCAATTAAAAAATAAACATTCACTCATAGGAAGTAAAAAAATAAGTGTCAAAATTGACATCTCTAATAAGGAATCACATTACACACAAAACAAAACAATTAAATAGGAAATTTAATCCCTTTCCTAGGAAGGAAGGTTTGCAACGAATTAATTTATTGTAAATTTAAGCCATATGAAGAACTTCCCTAACCTATGTTGATTCAAAAAACACATCTATTATTGAATGGTAGGAATCCACTTGTCATCCTTAGTGTTGTGCAGACTAAATATTTATATTGTAAATGAACAAGTGAGAGTAATTGGTAGTACTTATCACCAACATTGTTCTTAATTACAACCACTACTATGTGCTACTCATCCTAATATGCTAGGATTATAGTACTCTTGCATGCCAGAATAGGTTGTTCTCAACTATATGTTGTATAAGCATTTTTTCCACTTTATTCTCCAAATTTTATATTCTACAAACATTTTCTCGTTCTTTAGCTTCATTTTTACTATGGTCTTCTTCTTCAATAATGTCCTTGTATTCTTAATCTTATTTATTTTCTACATCTACTTGTACTTCAGTTGTTGCTAATTAAACTTTTATATTGACCCATGTAAGATAAAAACAATATGTTCATGTTATTTCATCTTCTCATCTATTGTTCCAAAATATTCAACAATTTTGACGGTTGTCTTTATAATTTTTATCCCACCTATTATTGACGATTGTCTTTGTATCTTTTATTCCCCTTATTATTGATGGTTGTCTTTATATTTTTTATTGCTCCTATTATTGATGGTAGTTTTATATTTTTTATTCCTCCTATTATTGTACTCGTAAGAACTTTTTCATACTTTCATCTTCATCATACTTGGGCTTTGCAAGTTACTCTTCATGAAAGGGTAATTTATCTTCATAATTAAGTTCAAAATTACTGCTAGGTTCTTCTTACATGTTTTTGTTGTTGCAAAGGTAGTTTCAATTGCATTATCTACATGTGTATCTTCACAATGGAAATCACTTTATGAAACTTGTTCACTCTGGATCTCATACATAATGAATTTTTTTTTTACATTTTTTTCTATAAGATTCATTGTTGTCATTATGATGTATGTGTTGTCCTTGATGGCAACCCACTTGTAAAAGGATATGTATATGATAACCAGATGAGATCACAGGCCAATTCAAAGGTGACAGAGTGATGGAACAAAGTGACATAATGATTGGACAAAGGTATGCAGGTCAGAGACAAAATAATTTTAAAGGTGAACATTTGAAGAAATATACATGGGTTGTATGAGGCAAAGTTGTGTACACACGAACATATGAAGAAGAAAATGAGTGTAAATTTGGTGTACTGTGATTCTCTAAATACCGAGGGTCTTTACCATGGTATTTGTTGAAAAGTTTAACAGGGATCGGTCTTCATATTGACTATGTAATTATGGATTTATGTAAAGAAGAAGACAAAGATAATAAAATTTATTTTGTACTTGCTTCATGGGTTTCATGAGCAAGATTTTATTATAGGTTAAGAGACTTTTTCTTGATGTCTATCTAGGGTTTTTTCTTCTAGATATAAATTTAATAAGTGTCATATATACATGAAGGATCTAGTCTAAATAAATGCTCCAAGACCAATTCCAAAAACCATGGAATAATGGCTCTAATCATCCCTCACTCAAACGTTGGAAGAGAAGATATATTGATGTGTTAACTCAGCCTTCATCAGCTAAAAGAGTTGGCCTACAATCCAACTAGTAGGTCAGCCTAAAGACAATATGACTTCCTCTATATATACCTCAGTTCTGTGGTTCACTCAAACACAGATTTTCGGTCATCCAGAAGTTTAGTGCAGATCTTTTGGAAAGGGTTCAGTGAAAATTACAGGAAGAGTTTAAGTGCAGAATTTTGGTCGAAGTTTCAGTGCGTATTGTTGACAAGCTTCAGGACTATTTAAGATACATCCTTGTGGTATCTTAATGTAATGAATTACTGCGGTTCTCCAGAAAAGGGGTGCGGAATTTTTCTGGCTCTTTATCAAAGGTTGTGCATGTAACCCTGAAGTGGTCACAACATTCAAGGTTAAGGTTGTGCCATGAATACATGCAACATGCAAGGGACAGTGTTCCTGTGTTAAGGTTTAGATCAAACTGAGTATGGAAGTGAGGTTATGTTCAAGTTCATGAACATGAATATGAGATCGTCTTGAAGTGTGTTTTCAAACTAAACTAAAGTGAATCTATTGGGACAATGGTCTGCAAAGAAGAAGCAGACAGAAAGTGAAAGAAAGAAGGAAATTTAATCTGAGATTTACTTTCCTAACTACAACCTATATATATCTCAAGCAACTAAATATTCAACTGAAGGAAGTAGTGGTGCAGAACAATGAAACTTGGTGAAGAGAAGAAGGATCAACAATGAAGGACATCAAATAAGTAAGGAAAAGGTCTTGGATGCATAAATAGTTCAAGGGTCTAATTCTGGGTCATGGTACTTATCATCTGAAATCTATAAGAAGAACTTTTCTTGGGTTTCCCTCTTCAAGAGGGAGAGGTTTTTCCCTGGCTCTAGGAGCCTAATTCTTGTGTCTCGTGTCTTTTGATAATTTACTTGATGAAATATTTAATAAGATAATGAAGGAAAGACATAAGTAAATCAAGTAACCTCACAAGTAATTATCAAAAAGTTAATTTTGAATTAATCACTAGCCCTCCAAATTCTCAACATGGTATCAAAGCTAAGGTGTTGAACTCAAGGGCTGCTTGACAAAGAGAAACTCCAGGAAGCAAAAGTCAAAGTTTGGGTGAAAATTAAAATCAGTTTGCAAGGAAGACTCTCAAGCTATTTTCGAGAAAGATATTCATATCATTCAAAGGATCAACTTTTCAAGAAAATAATCTTTTCATCAAAGTTTTTCATTCAAGAAATTGATTGAAGAGGACATCATCTATTGAAGATATCCCTTGCCATCAAAGATTCAAGAACACATAGATTAAATATTTCTATCTTAAGAAGCTCCTTACTCCTTCGTCATCATCAAGGAAGCCGCTGAAAGAGAATGTCACTCACTCAAGTAAGTATCTATGACTTTATCTAAATCTGTCAAAATGAATTATTGTATAAAGAGCAACAAATTGGCTAGGTTATCAAACTTCAATGCATGGAAAAAAAGAACAGAGTTGAAGCTAAGTGAAAATGAATTTATGGGCTTCATATAAGGATATACAATTCAACCTCCAAAAGAAGACATTATAGCATATATCAAATACATGAATGGAGACATAAGAGCCTGAAAGATTCTTATAGAATCCATAAAAGACTCTCATTCCCTATGTATGAAAGCTAGATTCATCAAAATAAATATATGATAAATTGGTGGAACTATTCTCGAAAGGTTCTACAAAGGAAATAATATACCTGAGACAAAAACGATACAAATTGAGAATATCTAAGGAAGGAATAATTCCATATCTGATGGGGATTTTCGCAATACAATATCAACTACTGAAGTTGGGAGAAGTAATGTCTGATAGAGAAATATTCACTATGGTACAAAATTCTTTACCGAAAGAACGGAGAGGTTCCACTTCCAGCATATATGGGAGAGAGGAAGCCATGCCATTACAAATTCTAGGTTGGGATCAAGTTCAGGGAATCAAGCCTTTGTTGCCATGTCCAGGAAGAAAGAAAGATTCAGTAAATTTGGTCCTCATAATAAGAAAATAAATGTGAACAAAGCACGATTCTTTGGATGTAATGATCTTGGGCATTGTCATCGAGGTTGTCTAAAATTTAGAAAGGACAAGAGGAAAAAGGAAGAAGCCCATATCTCAGATATAATAGAAGAGCATGATGCAAAGAAATATAAGAAATAAGAAGCGAGGGATATCCACTATGATTGAGATAATATTCTCCTTTAATTGATTTCTATTGGTTCTAAAATAGTATGATAAGAAGTAATGTATATTATATCATAATGATCGAATCATGGCAGGAGCTCTCGATAAAACTAGCTCCTGGAAAACCTCTCTGATAATAATACTGATGGAAGGCAGTCATCTAGATCAAGGGTCATCATGAAACTGATTCTGAAATTTTCTAGTAGAACTCTATATGAATTCAATTACTAGAAATAAAGTAGCATGATTTCATCAAGAATTCCATGCTACAGAATTCGGGGATGTGATGACATATTGATGAAGCAGGCCAAGGGAATGAAACTCTTCATTCTAGTAATACTACTACAGGATGATTTAAATGAAAAATATATGGGGTATGTATATATTTATATGCTGACAACGGATGCTCTGAATTGATGTCGTATGGTTTCAGGTAATATACTTCTATATTTAAAAGTACGATCTATGAAGGAGAATGTCTCAGTGCACTAACAGATGAAATCAACATAATATATCCTCATGGAATATGAGGTGGTTGTATATGAACGAGGAACTAGAAAACTTGTAAGTTCCTGGGAATGAATAATGTGCAGAAAGGAAGAGATCATGAAATGCAATCACGTCAATAGGAAATTATCATCCGGAAGAAAAGAAGATGTGACTAGGAGATCTCCTGGGAGGATATGTAGACTCTAACAGAAGTCTAGTAAAGAAGAAGACCCTTGAAAAAGCATATAATTAGGAGATGTGTCAATCTAAATGAAGGATGTCGGTGCCTACAAGAAGATTTCATGAAGAAAGATTGTCACTGAGGTAACTTTTGTTTTAAAATGTTCATATGTATATGTTTATCTGGATGAATTTGTGCAGGGATGCCAATCATGAAAAATGATATATGATCCTTGGATATGTTTCGAAGGAAAGAAACATGGAATAAAAATGGAACTGATGAGAAATACTGATGAATCACTTCCGGATAGTTTACATTACTCGTGATTGAAAGTGATAGATGATATGTGCCCTATGAAGCCAAAAGTTGGAGATTCCTCAATATCAAAATCCATGACATCGATAGGATGAATTCTTCATGAGTAGCTAGATTGTTGTTGTAGGACCCTTGTTGAGAGGTAGCCTGGTAGTAAGTTTCTTACTTGGAATAAACTTGAAGTATATCCTTCCTGATTTAGAGGGAGTGACGTATGTGATTCCCTAATACATGTCTCATGAACATGACTAGGACTAACAGTCGTAAGTCTTAGTGAAGGCCATGTGGAGAGAATGGATAGATACATCATTATGGTATTCACCTGGAAGACATAGTGGAGGATTAGGTAATCAACTGGAATTCAATAGTCTTTGAGAATGAGATAGGGAATTCATGATTAGAGTAGTTGAGGACCAATATTATTTGAGGGTTGTCTACCCAATAGAAGAATAGTCCAAGAATTTCATACTCTAGGAACATCTAGGTGGAGTATGTACCTTGGAGAGACAATGAGTATGGTGTCTATATGTCATGTGTCTCACCAGTATTGTAGCCCATTGTCTTGTTGAGAGATGGGGCTGTTAGTAAAGGCCTTGCACTAGGACAATCCTGGTTGATATGATGCTATACAGATGTGATTACCAATCTGATTCTTCTTATGAGTTTCTTCAATTTGAAAGTGACCATTTACTTGTATGAATACCTCCCTAGTTAAGAGGGAGTGTTTAAAAGTGTAACTAGGATCGATCTTCATATTGAATATTTAATTATGGATTTATGTAAAGAAGAATAAAAATATAAAAAAATGTATTTTGTACTTGCTTGATGGGTTTCATGAGAAAGATTTTATTATAGGTTAATAGACTTCTTCTTGATGTCTATCTAGGGTTTTTTCTTCTATATAAATGTAAAAGTGTCATATATACATGAAGGATCTAGTCTAAAGAAATTCTCCAAGACCAAGTCTAGAAACTATGGAAGAATGGCTCTAATCAACCCCCACTTGAAAGATGGAAGAGAAGCTATATTGATGTGTTAAAGTCAACCTTCATCAGGTGAACAAGTCGGCCTACAAGCCAACTGGTAGGGCAGCCTAAAGACAGTATAACTTCCTCTATATATACCTCAGTTCTACAGTTCACTCAAATACATATTCTCGGTCATCCTGAAGTTAAGGGAAGAACTTTTGGACAGGGTTCAGTGCAGATTACAGGATGAGTTTGAGTGCAGAATTTTGGTCGAAGTTTTAGTGGGGATTTTTGACAAGCTTAAGGACTATTTAAGATACATCCTTGTGGTATCTTAATGTAATGAATTGTTGTGATTTTCTAGAACAGGGGTGCGGAATGTGTCTGGTTGTTTATCAAAGGTTGTCCATATAATCCTGAAGTGGTCACAACGTTAAAGGTTAAGGTTGTGCCATGGATACATGAAGCATGCAAGGGGAAACATTCTTGTGTTAAGGTGCAGATCAAACTGAGTATGGAAGTGTGGATTTGTTCAAGTGCATGAACATGAATATGAGATCATCTTGAAGTGTGTTTGCAAACTAATATAAAGTGAATTTGTTGGGACAATGGTCTGCAAAGAAGAAGCAATTGGAAAGTGAAAGAAAGAAGGAAAGTAAATCTGAGATTTACTTTCCTAACTACACCCTATATATATCTCATGCAACTGAAGATTCAACTGAAGGAAGTACTGGTACAAAATAGTGCAACTTGGTGAAGAGAAGAAAGATCGGCATTGAAGGACATCAAAGAATAAAGGACAATTTCTTGAATACATAAATAGGTCAAGGGTCTAATTCTGGGTCATGGTACTTGTCATCTGAAATATATAAGAAGAATTTCTCATGGGATTTCCTTTCCAAGAGGGAGAGGTTTTTCCCTGGCTATAAGAGCCTAATTCTTGTGTCTCGTGTCTTTTGATAATTGACTTGATGAAAGATTTAATAAGATAATGAAGGAAAGACATAAGTAAATCAAGTAAACTCATAAGTAATTATCAAGAATATAATTTTGAATTAATCACTAGCCCTCAGAATTCTCAACAGTATTGGCCCACAATATTGAGCAGAGTAATGACTATTTGAGCTTGCCAAATATTACCACCGACACTAGTGTTTTTTTGGCCTGTGGTATTGGCTAAGGCTCAAGCTATATAAGGAGGTGAAGATAAAAGTGTTAAGGTGTGCATATGTGAGAGTGAATGATGATAAATTTGATCTGAATTTTTATTGGATGGTATGGGCTGTTAATTAGAGGTTAATCTAAAATAAGTATGCACTCAGTAATACAATCATGCATTAGGATCATTAGACCTGAAATGACTGTGGATTGTGTGATATTCTCATGGGTCAAATAGATTGGGGTTTTCACATATGTTTATTACTGTGTATATCTTGATCTAGTATGTCTGAAGTTTTGATGAGTAGTGCTATTATGAGTTGAGTTATCACATACATGTACATGGGTTTTTCATAGGTAAGGTGCGTACACATGTAGGTTCTCTTCTAAGAAGTAGTGTATATTTTATGTAGTATGTTGAGATCTGTATGTGGGTTTTAGTCTTGAGAAGCGTGTATACATGAGAAAATTCTTTATGGGAATGACGTATGAAATCCAGGGTTTCTGCTGAAGAATATGTTTGATCTGTCTATAAATTATTGCTATATGTATGTTATCTATCGATGAAGTCTTCCTGTTGATATGGGATTAATAGTGATGTCTGAATTTGAATTGATTGAGTATTGATTCATTGAAAAATGTTCATAATGCATCACACTATTTGAGCTTGAGAGATATATGATTTGACATAATGTTTTAGTATGTCTATGTCCAAGTCATTGCCTAGTTCAAATTAACAGTAGTTCAGAATTTAGTATGTTGAGATCTATACGCAACTTGCATACATGAAAAGTGCTTATATACATAGGTTTGTTTAAGTGAAGTAACATACATATTATGTCATATGATTGATTAGGGTTGCAGTTGATTCAGTATGTTGATGCAGTGTTTTGGCTTCAGTTCTAATATTTTGGTTACAACGATCTCACTGTTTGAGGTTGATTTGAGTTGGTGATTGGTTGAGTGATTGATTGGTTAAGTGATTGATTTATTCAGTGGTTGTTTGATTCAGTGATTCAATGATTGGTTGAAAGACTTGGTATCATGATTAGTTTCATATTTTATTTATGATGTTGGGCTTAATGATGTTAGTGGGTTCAGTTGGAAAAATTGATGAAAAGTGGCCTACAGGTTGTGATCTGTTGAAGGAGGTGGATCTAGTGTGAAAATTTAGGAAACATGGTCCACGATGATGCTAAGGGTTGGAGCCTTCAGTGAGGAAGTCATACCTTCCTTCCAGTAGTATTTGGTGAAAAAATCATGCGGTTTGAGGTCCCTTCCAATGGGTGATGGTAAATGAGATCATGTGATTGGATCTCCCTTCTATTAGGATTTAGAGAATGAGTGAAGGTTGTAACCTTTTGCAAGTGGGTGCCTACATGCTGGTATGAGTCTCCGCCAATAAAATATTGCAATAGTCTTTTCATAACAATAAAATTGAATACAGAGATGACAACAACTATGGTTTTCTCCCACATTCGGTTTCCACCTTAAATCCTAGTGTTCAATTGTGTTTCTTTTTTATAATGCTTTATTATGTTCTTACTACACTTTTTTACTCCTTATCTAATGTATGATGAATCACTGATATACTATTTTAATAAAAACATATGAATATTTAATTGAAATAGAAATTTACTACATATATGCTAGTTGTCTGCATAAAAGTCGTGTACATACATAGGTCTACCTTAGGAAAGTAGCGTAAAAAATCATAATAAAAGAAAATTTTTAAGAATGTTTTAAAATACTAATTCACCCCCCCTCTCAGTATTTTTCCCAATAATTGGTATTAAAGCAAGTCCTTTAGAAGAACCTTGATCGCTTGAAGGAAGATCCACCAAGATGGGAAATCAAGAAGGGACAACATTTATCATGCCACCATTCTTCAACGGAAGTAATCTACTTTTCTGGAATGTAAGAATAAGAACATATTTACGATCTCGTGGAGAATATGTATGGGAAATTTGTTTAAGGAGGTTATCAGTATCCAACCACAGTTCCCATAGATGCAGAAAAAAAGAAGAGATATCAAACCAATGCAAAATTTGCCAATGCCTTGTTGGGAAGCCTCACGTAAACATAATTTTTCAAGTTCATGCAACTAAATTTAGTAAAGGCTATATGGGAAAAAATTATCTAGAGTTATGAAGGCGATGAGAAGATAAAAAGTGTTAAACTTCAAATTCAATATGAAACTCTCAAAATGCATAATGATGAAATTATTGAAATTTTCTTTCTAAGAGTAGATGATATTGTGATTCGTATGAAAAATATGGGTAAGATATAAAAGACTCAACCTTAGTAGAGAAAATTTTGAGATCTCTAACTCAAAATTTCAGGTCAA
The DNA here is from genome assembly GCA_034641835.2 of Pinus albicaulis. NCBI lineage: Eukaryota > Viridiplantae > Streptophyta > Pinopsida > Pinales > Pinaceae > Pinus > Pinus albicaulis. Next base: position 869,584,298 of record CM076570.1, on the reverse strand, counting down.
AAGCATCTTCCATTGAAGAAAATCTCAATCTGAAGAACCTTGCTATTGTATAACACCACGATATTTTAACAACCATTGAAATGAGAAAAGGAGGTCCCTAAAAAATTGGAGAAGTTGCATTCAAAGCAACTGCAAGAGGAAAAAAAAAGGAATAACATAAGGAGAAAGGTTAGATATCAGAAGAATATGAGCCAAAATTTCTAAAGAAACTCCAACTAGGCACCGAAAGGTTCAAATGTAAGTTTCCCTTCAAGTGTTTTGCTTGTGGTAGAGTTGGTCATTATGCTACTAGGTGTCCTTATAAAGAAAACCATGAAAAAGGGAAAGAAATTGAAAAATTAAATAGGAGATAATTAGAAAACAAGATAAGTTATTATACTCATGAGGATAGTGATTGTTGAGATTCAACAAGATGATGAGCTTAGTGAAAAGAGTCGCCTTCACTAAGTGGGCCCGCGGGATATTTTTTGTGCAAGTCTATTTTTAGACATGATGATCATATTTCAGAAGTTGCAGGATGCTATTTGTGGATGGTTGGTCAAGTTGGAAAAATATATGAAATTCTATTTTTAGAATATTGGGAGAAGTATATTTATATATTGTTGATCTAAAAATAGATGCATGTCGATTATTATTAGCTATTAATAATAATCAGACACTAAAAAACAACTTATTCTCTTGGAGCACTTCAGTTCAATGCACAAATGTGGAACATCAGTGGACCGAGGGAATTATGCAATTCCCAAGGGTTTACTGGAGCTAATGCAGGAGGACTCAGTTAGAACTCAAGTGGCAGAGTTATGACACAGTTGGAAGAGTAGTTGATGGAGTTGTATTTAGTTTAACTCAATTAGACTTAGTTGAGAAGTAGTTGTATCTAGTCTAACTGAATGATATACTAGTGAGAGTGGAGTGAATTAATTAGTTAATTAATTCATAAATAATAACTCATTAATCAACTAGACAATACAGCAGTTAACTACAGTGCATGGTAGTTTCAGTGGAGACCCAGTGGAGAGATAGGTGAAAGGGAAAGATAGACTATCTATTGTGACTATAGTGATGCATTGATTGCATCACACACACAGTGGAGATGCCAATGAGGATTGCATAGTCAAGGATGGAGTAATTCGAATTCATTCAGATCTATTCTTCAGCAGAGATTGCACAGTGGAGATGGGCTAGTAGGAGGCAGAGATCAGTGCAGGGATTTGCAAGATTGGTCCTCATTAGTGTATGATGATTGTACTGTAATGAGAGTCTGTGATAAGCTTTGTATGAGATTTTCATATGATCTCCATGATACATAATATATAGTTGGGGTTTTCAGCTTCGGGCTTTCCCAATTAAAAACTGTGTTATGTGTGATTGTTTTTATTTATGATTTACATGTGTGTGCAATTAAATTATCTGCAAAAGATTAAAAAGTGAAATTGATTTAGTATCTTTCATAAAGTTAAATAGTGTGAGATCAGGTGGATCAAGGACATATGCATGCTTAGTGCATATAATTTCTACATGGTATCAGAGCATTTTTAATTGAAGATTGCAATTGTAAAGTGAGTTTGTGCTGGTGGAAAATTTGAATTTGCTACAGAAGATTCTTGGTGCAGAAGTTGAGTATACGTTGAAATGGCTTTCAATGGGTTGCGATTGGAGTATGACCTTGATGGGAGCTCGAATTAAATAGCCTAGAAGGACAGGATGGAGGCAGTGCTGGAGGATAATGGACTGAAGGATTTCATCGATAGTGATGTTCCTAAGCTGGGATCTAGCAATTTTGCATTACTTGACGCATGGCAAAAGAAGACAACAAAGATAAGAAGGATTCTATTGGAAGGTGTAAAGGACCATATTATTTCCAGCCTTCATGGGAAATCCAGTCCATTCTTAATGTGGAAGGCTTTGACAGATTTTTTCCAAAGAAGGAGTGACCAGAGGAAGTTGGTGCTTAAAGACAAGCTCAGAAAAATAAAAATGGAGAAAGGCAATAGTATTCCAAAATACCTCACGAAGTTTGTCCACTGCAAGGATGAACTGGGAAGTGTGGGGGTTACTGTTGATGATGAAGACTTGGTAAGCTTGGCTCTCCCTGGGCTTCTGAAGAGTTGGCATAGTTATGAAGACTCTGCCAATGGACAGGAGAAACTACTAGGATGGGAGTGACTTTGGTCGGATCTTGTGCAAGAGGAGATAAGCCAGGGTACCAAGGATGTATCTTCATCGAAGAATGAATATGAAGAGAATTGCGCTTTGGCTGCCAAAGCAAGGAAAGGGAAGGGGAAGAAACATCCTTCAAAATCCAGTGCTAAAGGCAAGAAGCAAGATTTGTCCAAAGTGAAGTGTTTTCACTCTCACGAGCATGGAAATTTCGCCACTAACTGTCCACAGAAGAAGAAGAACAAGCAGGTTGCTAGATCTTCAACTGGAGAGGCCTTAGCCTCGCAATTTGAGCTTTATTTCTCCTTGATCTCATGCTTTTTTTCAAGCAGTATGGGATCGGTGTGGTATCTTGATAGTGGTGCGTCTTTCCATATGACAGGAGACAAAGAGTTGTTTAGTGACTTGGTGGAGAAGGATCTCCAGATTCATGTGGAGATGGGTGATGATGGTTGGTACAGTGCGACTGGAATTGGGACCATTACCTTTGAGAGGGAGTCTGGTAATCCATTCTTGTTGAAGAATGTTATGCATGTTCCAGGTCTGAAGAAGAACTTGGTCTAAGTCGCAATGCTGGAAGACAAGGGTTATGATGTTGTTTTCAGTGAGGGAAAAGCCTTCCTTCGACATAAAACAATGGTTCAAACCAAGAATATAGGGGTTCGAATTAAGAATCTCTACAAGCTAGAGGTAGATGGCAGCATTGCAATGGTGGGCAAAGCAGAAGATGTTAGGTCCCTATATTACTAGTATAGTCCCTTATTGTTGTTAGTGTAACCCCCTTATTTTTATTATTGTACCCTTGTAACCCCCATTTTGTTATTATTGTGCCCTTATATTATTATTGTTAGGTCGGCTAGGATTACATTATGGCCCCATGGACTCCTATATATAGAAAGGAGGTTTTGTAAATTGTATCATCTAAGAATTGTTCATTTATGTAATGTATTGGAGATGGCCCCCTTGAATTGGCTCATTTCTAAGGCGTTGATATCTCTTTTCTTCTATTTTTGGAGCTGGTTACACAACATTTGGTATCAGAGGTTTGGATTCTAGGGTTTCGCTGCTCCAAACAGGTCATAGTGGAATTTTTGCTATAAATTTTTTCTACAAAGTTTTAGAAGCTGAAATTTTTAGGGTGCAAAGCCGAAATCCGGAGGAATATTTTCTAAGAATTTCAGAGCTTGGTTCGCAACATTTTCGGAGATATGATCTGTGGAAGTTAGGTGTTTTTTTAGGCTCCTATATAGGTCATCGTGGCATTTGCGCTATAAAATTTTTTGTATGAAGGTTAAGAATCTGAAATTCTTATGGTGCGAAGTTGAAATCCTGAAGAAATTCTTCAAAAAATTTCAGATATTTTTTCGCAACATTTTTGGAGATATGATCTGTGGAAGGTAGTGCTTTTTCAAGCTCCTGAATTTCATCTCAAAGTGGTGATCGTGGGAAAAGTTCAATAATTCTCTCTCTGGGCATTGGATTGGAGTGTTGTAAAAAGTGTTTGCAAGTAAACATACTGTAGTTTCTTGGCTATCAATTTCAGAGACAAAGGATGAAACAGTGACACGTGGCAAGTCGTACAAGTTTGCTCTACTGAACCAGTCCATAATTAGGTCATTGTGGGAGATTGGACACAACTTTGTCTTGAAGAATCCAAATCAGGTCAGACCTGTGGCATTCGAAAGATAATTTAGAGGGCTACGTTGGTACCGAAAATCAAATATTGAAGTGCTGCAATCACAAAGATAATCCAATTTCAATATCGAGCTCCTCAAAAGCAAGAAAAATGTGTGTATTTTTTTTTTCCGAATTGCATAAGTCTTGTTTGAAAAATCAATTTGAATTGATTCCAAGGGCATATTGTAGAATAGATATCAGTATTGGGTTCTAAAAAATGCCCCGTAAAAACAATTCAACACCCATTAAGCCTTCAGAAGGCTCTACTATGACTCATGAAGATGAAGAATTGCAACATGATCTATCAAAATTACAAGAGCAAGTGCAACAAATTTCACTCTCGCAAAGAGCAACAAAAAATGAAATGGAAGTTTTGAAGAAAGGCATGGAAAAGAAGATGGATGGTTTGAAGAAAGGCGTGGAAGCTAATATGGATGGCGTGGAAGCTAAGATGGATGGCATGGAAGCTGGCATGGAAGCTAAGATGGAAAACATGAAGAATGATCTAAAAATAGACATCGAAGGTTTGACAAAGTTGATACAAGAAATGTTTCCTAATGGTGAAAATATAGTAGAAGAACCTCATGATGAGAACAAAATCAATGTTAATCATGATTTTATAAACTCTAATGTTGGCGGGAAGAACCACCATATTCCAAAAATGGATATGAGGAAGTTTGATGGAAAGGATCCTGTAACATGGATACTACAGATGGAGCAATATTTTGATCTCCATAACGTGCAAAACACACAAAAGGTACGCATTGCAACTTTAGATTTAGAACAAAATACATTTGTATGGTATCAATGGCTTTGCTCCCGTAAAAAAATTGTCACTTGGTCAATTTTTACGGAGGAAATGATAGCACATTATGAGGATACAAAGAGAAACACCTTCTTTAGCCAATTGATAAATCTGAAACAAAAGGGTTTAGTGGGGCAGCACATTGAGGACTTCCAAAAATTGAATATAAGGGTAACTGATATTCCAAAGGAACACAAGATTGATCTCTTCATAGGCACTTTAAAGGATAACATCCAACATGAAGTTCGTGTTTTGGAACCTGATTCATTGGAGAAGGCATTCAGGTTGGCAAGAAAAGTTGAATGTAAAATTATGGCGACAAGGAAGCCTACCACTCAATTCTATAAAGAAGGAAGTGTTTCTACGCCTAGATTTTTACAACCTACAAGGTTGACACCACAACAATTGGAAGAAAAAAGAGCAAAAGGGCTTTGCTACAGTTGTGATAGCAAATACACTAAAGGTCATAAGTGTGCTGAAAAGAAATTATTTTACATAGATTGTGAAGAAGAAGAAGAAAATGAACAAGAAGAGGATATACACCAAGAACCAGCCCTAGAAGAGGAAGAAATGAATCCGACCATATCGTGTAATGCACTGGCAGGAATTACCACTCCTCAAACTCTCAAGATAGAAGGACATATCAAGAAGAAAAAGGTAATAGTGTTGATTGATTCAGTAGCACCCATAATTTTATTCATTGTAAGGTAGCCAAGGAATTAAATTGTTTCCTATACCCAGCACCAGAATGTCAAGTGATGGTTGCAAATGGAGGAACTATAAATTGCTCTGGAAAATTCCATAATATCAAGCTAATCATGGGGGAATATGTATTGAATAGTCCAATGCTTTCCATTCCTATGGGAGGTGCTGATGTTGTACTAGGAGTACAATGGTTACAATCTTTGGGGAAAGTAGCTTTTAATTTTCAAGAACTTTTCTTGAATTTTTTTTCAAAAGGAAATGAAGTCGAATTATGGGGTATTGAAGGGAATCCGGGAAGGATAATAAGCTCTAATGTCATGACAAAGCTTCTAAAGAAAGAACAACAAAGCGTAATTGCACAATTATGCTCACTAGAAGTTTCGACATCAAAATCATCTATTTCTGCAAATCTCCAACAAGTCTTGGACAATCATTCCAAGGTGTTTGAAACTCCCAAAGGACTCCCACCTATTCGTGATCATGATCATGCTATTCATTTGATTCCAGGAAGTGTTCCTCCAAACATCAGGCCTTATAGATATCCTTACTTCCAAAAGAGCTAAATTGAATGTATGATTGCAGAAATGTTAGAGGCGGGTATAATTCAACCTAGTCAAAGTTCTTTCTCTGCTCCTGTAGTATTGGTACACAAGAAGGATGGATCATGGCGAATGTGTCCGGATTATAGGGAGCTCGATAAGCTCACCATTAAAGATAAATTTCCCATTCCTGTGATTGATGAATTATTGGATGAATTACATGGAGCAATTTATTTTACCAAGTTGGATCTTCGTTCAGGATATCATCAAATTAGAATGAAGACCGAAGATATTCCAAAAACAGCATTTCGAACTCATGAGGGTCATTATGAATTTTTGGTCATGCCTTTTGGCCTTACCAATGCACCTTCTACATTTCAGGGTTGATGAATTCCATTTTCAAACCCTTCCTTAGAAAATTTGTGCTAGTATTTTTTGATGATATACTAATCTACAGCAGGTCTTGGAAGGATCATGTTGAACATGTTGACAGGGTGCTCAAACTATTGCAGGAGAAACAATTATATGAAAAAACATCCAAATGCTTCTTTGGAGTACAAGAGGTGGAATATCTGGGTCATATTGTATCTCACGAGGGTGTTAAAGTAGACCCTAACAAAATTAAAGCCATTAAGGAATGGAAAGTCCCCTCAACCATAAAGAAGTTGCGAGGATTTCTCGGGTTAACAGGGTATTATCGCAAGTTTGTTAAGAATTATGGGAGAATAGCAGCACCTCTAACAACATTATTGAAGAAAGATGCATTTTCATGGACTCCTGAAGCAACTAAGGCCTTTGAACATCTAAAAGAGGCAATGTGCCTAGCACCGGTCTTAGCTACGCCAGACTTCACAAAAACCTTTATTGTGGAATGTGATGCCTCAGGAAATGGAATTGGTGCAGTTTTAATGCAGGAAGGAAGACCTATTGCTTTTGAAAGTCGTCCAATCAAAGGAAAGTATTTACAGAAACCTATTTATGAGAAGGAAATGTTAGCAATACCGCATGCACTAAAGAAATGGCGAACTTACCTAATGGGAAGACACTTCAAGGTAAAAATTGATCATGATAGTCTTAAACACTTTTTGGAACAAAGACTATCTTCAGAAGAGTAGCAAAAATGGGTCACAAAGATGTTGGGTTATGACTTTGAAATAATATACAAAAAATGAAAGCTTAATGTTGTTGCAGATGCACTCTCAAGAAAGAATGAAGAGGTGGAAGCATTGCTTTGTGCCATTTCTATTATCCAACCAGATTGGATAACCGAAGCAAGGGATGAATGGAATAAGGATGAAGAAGTGTGGACACTCATTCAAAAGTTGCAGCAAGATCCTAGTACATCTGATACATTTAGTTGGAAAAATGATTCCTTATGGTACAAAGATCGCTTATATCTTTGTAAGAATTCCCAACTAAAACAAAATATTCTTCTCGAATTGCACACTTCTCCTTTAGGAGGACACTCAGGATTTTTAAAAACTTACCACAGGGTGAAGAAAGAATTTTTTTGGGATGGCCTTAAATCTGATATTCGAAAGTTTGTGGCGGAATGTTTGGTTTGCCAGCAGAATAAAGTGGAAACAATTAAGACCCCATGACTTCTACAACCTTTATCCATTCCAAGTCAACGTTGGGAGGAGATTTCAATGGATTTTATCACAGGTTTACCTAAGTCCGAAGGAAAGAATGTCATCATGGTAGTAGTTGATAGACTTACCAAGTATGCACACTTTTGTGCATTATCTCATCCATTTAAAGCAAGTACAGTTGCTACTACATTTATGGACAGAATTCAAAAGCTACATGGAAGCCCAAGGGTTATTGTGAGCAATAGAGATCCCATTTTTACTGGAAATTTTTTGACAGAGTTATTTTCTTGTTTGTGTACTCAATTAGCTCATAGCTCATCTTATCATCCTCAATCTGATGGTCAAACTGAGATAGTAAATAAATGTTTGGAAGGATATCTTCGTTGTTTTGTATCTGATAAACAAACCAAATGGGTCAAGTGGTTACCTCTCGCTGAATGGTGGTATAACACTTCCTTCCATACTGCAGCAAAAATGACCCAATTTATGGCACTTTATGGATATCATCCACCATCGATCACATCATCTTTAAGGCAAAATTCAAAGGTTCAAGCAGTGGAAGATCACATCGAGCATCAGCAAGAAGTTCTCCAACTCTTAAAGGATAACCTGAATTTGGCACAAAATCGAATGAAACAACATGTAGATCAACATCGCAGCGAGAGAAGTTTTGATGTAGGAGATTGGGTGTTTTTACGGCTACAACCATACAAACAAATGTCCCTCAAGCAAGATAAGAAGGATAATAAGTTATCGCCAAAGTACTATGGTCCTTACAAGGTGTTGCAAAAGATTGGTACTATGGAATACAAATTGGAGCTTCCTGTTTCTTCGCGAGTACATCCAGTTTTCCATGTTTCATGCTTAAATAAGGTTATAGGTGAAAATCTTCCAATTCAAACAATATTTCCAGAACTTGATGAGGAAGGAAAAATCATATTGGAACCTGAAGCGGTCATGGAAACAAGAACTCAACAACTACGGAATCGATCAATTTCAGAGTATCTCATCAAGTGGAAGAACTTACCCACTGAAGATTCTACATGGGAGGATGAGAATTTTATACAGAAGCACCCAGAGCTACTCAATCGTTGAGGACAACACTTTTTTGAAGGAGAGGGGCATGTTAGGTCCCTATATTACTAGTATAGTCCCTTATTGTTGTTAGTGTAACCCCCTTATTGTTATTATTGTACCCTTGTAACCCCCATTTTGTTATCATTGTGCCCTTAAATTATTATTGTTAGGTCGGCTAGGATTACATTGTGGCCCACTAGGATTACATTATGGCCCCATGGACTCCTATATATAGAAAGGATATTTTGTAAATTGTATCATCCAAGAATTGTTCATTTATGTAATGTATTGGAGGTTGCCCCCTCGAAGTGGCTCATTTCTAAGGCGTTGATATCTCTTTTCTTCTATTTTTGGAGCTGGTTACACAATAGAAGAAGTGGTGAGCCGGGATGAGGGAGAATTATGGCACAGGAGATTGGGCCATCTTCACCATGGCACTTTGAATATTTTGCAGCAAATTTCTACTAGACTTCCCAAGGGTACTCTTGCACAGTCAGATCAGTGCAAGGGATGTACTATGGGTAATTTTGTGAAGACCACCTTTCATGAGAAGGAAAACTGTGCTTCGGTGATCCTGGAGAGAATTCACACAGACGTGTGTGGACCATTCTCGGTTGCCTCAACAGAAAAACACAAGTATTATGTGATATTTGTTGATGACTATTCTTGTAGATGTTGGATCTTCTTCATGCAGAAGAAGAGTGAAACATTATCAAAGTTCTGTGAGTTCAAGGCATTGGTGGAGAAGGAGTCGGGGAAGCAAGTGAAAGCTCTAAGGAGAGATAATGGTGGTGAATACATCTCAGGCAAATTCAAAGACTTCTGTAGCAAAGAAGGAATTCGAAGAGAACTCATAGCGCCCCATAACCCACAACAGAATGGGGTCGCGAAGAGAAAGAATAGAACGATCGTGGGTGTTGCATGACTAGGGCCTACCGATGCACTTGTGGGCAGAAGAATGCAACACTGAAGTTTATGTGCAAAACCGTTGTCCTCATAGAGTACTTGGCATGAGTACACCTGAAGAAGATTTTTCTGGTAAGAAGCCTGATATTTCTCATTTGAAGATTTTTGGCTCACCTGTTTACATTCATGTGAAAAAGGAAGCCAGGAAGAAGCTGGAGCCGACTGTAGAAGTTGGGATATTTGTGGGGTACACAAAAAAACCACATAATTATCGTGTGTATTTTCCAGATAGTAAGATGACTGTTGTGCGACGGGATATAAAATTCAATGAGGTGAAAGCCATGAAGTTGTCACTTGAGAGGGAGCTACACTTGCATGCAGAGGAGGAACTTATTGTTACCAAATATAAGCCTTTGTATGTGGATCAACCATAGGAGGAGATTCATGGAGTGGAGGAGTCCACTCATGCAGAACCAAACTTCAGACAAGGCAGAAAGCATACCACAGAAGCTGAGAGACTGAAGGTGGATGTGGCACAGAATGTAGGAGTTTCTACATCACAGCTCAAATAGAGATAGTCACCTGACTGTTATACTAGATACATGGCTCTTATGAGCAAGTGTATTGTGACAGAGCCATCTTCTTTTGAAGAAGCAGTGCAGGAGCCCACATTGGTAGATGCCATGGTGGAGAAGTATGACTCCATTGTCAGAAACAGTGCTTGGGAGATTTTTCCAAGGCTGGTGGGAAAATTAGTTGTAGGATCAAAATGGATCTACAAGGTAAAGCAAGCTTCTGATGGGAGTGTTGAGAAGTATAAGGCAAGATTTTTTGCTCGGGGCTTCTCACATATTGAGGGGATTGACTATGAGGAAACCTTTGCACTTGTCGCACGGTATTCTTCCATACGGACCATCCTTGCTCTTTCAACGCAGATGGGTTAGCACATTCATCAGATGGATGTGAAGACTATGCTCTTTAATGGGATCATTGAGGAAGAGGTGTACATTGAGAAGCCTGAAGGATTTGAGATCTTCAGCAGCAAGTCGGATGTGTGCAGGCTCAAAAGAGTGCTGTATGGGCTGAAACAAACACCCCGTGCTTGGTACACTTGGATCGACAACTATTTCATTGGACTTGGCTTCACGAAGAGTGAGGCAGATGCAAACCTGTACCAGATTGTGGTGGAGGGTAAGCTTTTAATCATTGTACTTTATGTTGATGATTTAATACTAACAGGTGATGAGCATTTGATACACTCATGCAAGGCAGATCTTGCAAAGGAGTTTGAGATGAAGGATTTGGGCCTCCTTCATTATTTCCTTGGATTGGAAATATGGAAGCGGGAAGGTGAACTGTTTGTGTCTCAAGGCAAGTATGCCCAGGAGATACTGGAGAAGTTTCACATGCAAGGATGCAAGCCTATCGACACTCCTCTTCTAGGAAATTGGAAGAAAGAGGATGCTACATCGATAGAGGCAGTGGATGCCACTGTCTATCAACAGTTGGTGGGTTCGCTCATGTATTTAGTCAATACAAGACCGAACATATGCTATGTGGTGAACCATCTTTCACAAGCGATGGCTAAGCCTACCAAGCTATTTTGGAAGGCAGGAGAGCATGTCCTGAGATATCTCAGGGGCACATCTGAGTATGGTTTATGGTACAGACAGATGGATGAGGTGAAGTGGCATGGCTTCATGGATGCATATTGGGCAGGAAGCCCAATAGACAGAAAGAGCACATCAGGAGGGATTTTCAGTATCAGATCTACGACAGTTTTTTGGTACATCAAGAAACAAAGATCCGTGGCACTCAGTTTAGTGGAAGCAGAGTACATGGCAGCAATTCAAGTTGCATGTGAGGCTATCTGGATGAGGAAGATTCTGGTTGGTTTGTTCGGTTCACATTTATATCCCATAGTGATACATTGTGATAATCAGAGTTGCATTAAACTCTCGGTTAATCCTATGTTTCATGATAGATATAATTATATTGATATCTGGTATCATCATATCAGATATTATGTGTAGCATAAGATCATGTTGCTTCAGTACATTCCTACGAAGGATCAGGATGCAGATATTCTGACGAAGGCGCTCACTAGGAGCAAATTTGAATACCATAGAAGCAAGATCAGGGCGAAGGATAATCCCTATATTGTTGAGAGGGAGTGTTGAGATTCAAAAAGATGATGAGCTTAGTGAAAAGAGTCGCCTTCACTAAGTGGGCTCGCAGGCTATTTTTGGCGCAAGTCTATTTTTAGACATGATGATCATATTTCAGAAGTTGCAGGATGCTATTTGTGGATGGTTGTTCAAGTTGGAAAAATAGATGAAATTCTATTTTTATAATATTAGGGGAAGTCTATTTATAGATCGCTGATCTAAAAATAGATGCATGTCCATTATTATTAGCTCTTAATAATAATCAAACACTAAACGACAACTTATTCTCTTGGAGCACTTCAGTTCAGTGCATAGATGTGGCACATCAATGGACTGAGGGAATTACGCAATTCCCAAGGGTTTACTGGAGCTAATGCATGGAGGACTCAGTTAGAACTCAAGTAGCAGAGTTATGATACAGTTGGAAGAGTAGTTGATGGAGTTGTATTTAGTTTAACTCAGTTAGACTCAGTTGAGCTAGTTGTATCTAGTGTAACTGAATGATACACTGGTGAGAGTGGAGTGAATTAATTAGTTAATTAATTCATAAATAATATCTCATTAATCAACTGAACAATACAACGGTTAACTATAGTGCATAGTAGTTTCAGTGGAGACCTAGTGGAGAGATAGGTGAAAGGGAAAGATATACTATCTATTGTGACTATAGTGATGCATTGATTGCATGACACACACAATGGAGATGCCAATGAGGATTGCGCAGTCAAGGATGGAGTAATTTGAATTCATTCAGAACTATTCTTCAGCAGAGATTGCACAATGGAGGTAGGCTAGCAGGATGCAGAGATCGGTGCATGGAGTTGCAAGATTGGTCCTAATTAGTGTATGATGATTGTACTGTACTGAGAGCTTGTGATAAGCTTTGTATGAGATTTTCATATGATCTCCATGATACATAATATATAGTTGTGTTTTTCAGCTTCAGGCTTTATTGGTTAAAAACTATGTTATGTGCGATTGTTTTTATTTATGCTTTACATGTGTGTGCAATTAAATTATCTGCAAAAGATTAACAAGTGGAATTGATTCAGTATCTTACATAAAGTTAAATAGTGTGAGATTAGGTGAATCAAGGACATATGCATGCTTAGTGCATATAATTTCTACAGTGATGGTTGTTCAAATATTGAAGAGGGAGAGTGTGATAAAGATTTTAAATTACTCATGGCATTTGAAAGAAGTAATAATGAGACTGATGACAAATTCATGGATGCTTTAGTAAAAAATGATTTTTTCATTGAAGAAATCACTCAGCTTAAGGTATGTTTATAAGAAGATAAAATAGCTATAGCTACTTTAAATAAACAACTAATAGAAAAGGAGAAGCATAATGATAAGCTAGAATGTGAAATAGTAAGTCTAAGAAACAAACTTGAGAAGATAAAAAAACTAAATCTTAGATTTTCTAAAGGTTTTGAAACCTTATATGAAATCATCAAGGTACAACACTATCCTCCTATGAAGACAGGTCTTGGATACAATGGAGAAACATCAAAGACAGAAATTCTCTTTGCAATAACATGAAGTTATCTAAATGTAGCAAAAACTAGTCAGCAAAACACCAACCTTCAGCAAAATAATAAATATACTTCATAGGTAGATCATGCCTGCTCTAATCTAGGGATAAATAACAATAGAAGCCTCAATCAAAAGTAAACAACACCAGAGGATACTATGATCACAAAAATTTCTACTTTAATGGACAATGTTTCTCATGCCATAATTTTGTTCACAAGGTTGTTCAATGTGCTGCTTACAAAACCATCATTACTAGAGAAGAAAGAAAACAAAGGAATGAGATGAGAATCAATAAAAAAACCTATAATAATTTCTCACCTCTTCAAGACGAAATTGAATTCTAATTTTCCAATAACTTTGGACATGATGAATCTGAATGCAAGAGAAAAAATGGAAAAAATCTCAAAAGGAGAAAATAACAACAACTTATAAGGTATGGAAATGGAAGGACTTAGAATTTGAAAGCTATGGTATAATGTAATATGTAGAAGATCAAGATACATTGAAAACTAATGCTTGAAACACATCACAAGTTATAAAGATAAACTCATTTCTTACAATGCATTAGAGAAAGAAAATAATGTTACTTTTGGTAATGACTCACCTGTTGTCATTAAAGGTAAAGGATCTATTTTTATAAAATAAAAATTTAAATTTGATAATGTTATGTTCGTTAAAGGATTAAAGAATAACTTGTTAGTGTTAGTCAAATGTGTGACCAAGGAAATGAGGTTGTTTTCAAATCAAAAGAATGTGTAGTTCATGATCTTGACATAGGGAATACCTTAATAAAGGGAACAAGAACTTTGAGTAATATTTATATTGAAAGGTGATCAAGAAAAATGTTAATTAGGAAAAGCATAGGAAAACTAGCTATGGCACAAAAGGTTAGGACATCTATGCTTCTCTCAACTACACAAACCAAGTAAGCTTAAAGTTGTTCCTGATTTTCCCAACATCACCCTACCAGAAAGTACCATATGCAAGTCATGTCAATTTGGTAAGAAAACCATGGTTTAATTCAATGCCAAAGAAGGATAAAATGTAAGCCTCTTGAACTTATTCATACTAATTTGTGTGGGCCAGTAAGGAAAAATTCACCTCGAGGAGAACACTACTATATCTTATTTATTGATTACTTTTGTAGAATTTGATGGATCGGTTTATTTAAAAAAAAAAGATGAAGCATTTGATAAATTCAAAGCCTTTAAATAATTAATATAAAATGAGTTAGATCTAAAAATAAAATGTCTCATTCCTGACAGAAGAAAAGAATTCATATCAGATGAATTTTTTTATTTCTATGAACAACATGGCATCAAAAGGTAGTTTTCTATACCCAAAAATCCTCAAAAAAATGGGGTGGTGGAAAGGATGAATATAAAAATTTAGAAAATATTTCATGCTATGATTGATGAGTCAAGAACCCCTAACACATTCTAGGGTTAAGAAACACATACCGCAATAAATATTCTCAACAAATCTCATGTTCGAGTAAATAGTGATAAAACTCCTTATAAAATTTGGCATGGTAAGCCTCCTACTATAAAGCATTTTAAAGTCTTTGGAAGTATATGCTTCATCAAAAATAATGATTAAAAACTTGTTAAGTTTGAAGCTCAGGCCGATGAAGTAAATCTTCTTGGTTTCCCACCTAGGAGAAAAGGATACAAATGTTACAATAAGAGACTTCGAAAGATTGTTGAATGTATTGATGTTGTAATGGATGAAGCATGAGAATTTTCCAAAAAAGGTACCAACAACATAAGATTATGATGATGAATTCTTTCCCATATCAAACCAAAGTGATGTAGAAGATGAAACTAATGAAGCATAAGACGAAGCAAAAATTGATAGGGAAAATACCCCATCCAGGTATGTTCAAAAGAATCATCTAAAAACTCAAATACTAGGAGAGAATGAAAGTGGGGTACAAACAAGAAGAACTCTTGTGCCGTATCCTAGTTATCTAGATTTATTATCCACTATTGAACATCAAAATGTAAATCAAGCTAGAAAATATGAATGTTGGGTCAAGGCCATGGATGAAGAAATTGATCAAATTGAAAAGAATAATACATGGGAATTAGTTCCAAGGCCTCATGATAAATATGGTATCGCGACAAAATGAATATTCAAAAATAAATTGAATGAGAATGGAAAAGTCATTATAAATAAAGCTAGACTTGTTTGCAAAGTTTCTTCTCAACAAGAAGGTATAGACTTTGAAGAAAATTTGCACATGTAGCCAGAATTGAAGCCATAAGAATGTTTCTTGCATTTTTAAGCTTCCGTTATTTCAAATTTTATCAAATGTGTGTAACATCTACATTCCTTAATGGAGATCTAGAAGAAGAAGTATACATTGAACAACCAGAACAGTTCATTATAGGAAATGATGAATAACTTTTTTGGAAAATAAAAAAGGCATTGTATGGGATAAAACAAGCAACTCGTGCATGGTATTATCATCTTGAAAAGTATGTTCAAAAACAAGGTTTTATAAAAGGGTACATAGATTGCAACCTCTACATAAAAATATATGATTATAAATGGCTAATTATTGTTGTTTATGTAGATTATATCATATTTGGAAGCAACAAAGAATCTATGAGTCAAAATTTTTCTTTTGTTATCCAAAAAGAATTTGAAATGTCTTTACTTGGGGAACTAACATATTTTCTTAGTTTACAAGTACAACAAGAAAAGTATGGAATATTTCTCACAAACAAAATATCTCAAATAGATTCTGAAGAAATGTGGAATGGAATATTTCTAACCAGTATGTACTCCAATGATGACTAGATCTAGCCTTAGCTCACATGATGAATTTCCCACGGTGAACCAACCAGAATACAAGGTTGTGCTTGGAAGTTTACTTTATATAATAGGTACTAGACTAGATATCATGCATGTTGTTGCAAATGTTGGATGCTTCCAAGAAAATACAAAGGAAACACATCTTTAGGAAGTTAAGAGAACATTTAAATATCTACAAGGAACTCAAGACTTTGGCTTATGGTATCCTAAATATGTAGACCTTACTCTTCATGATTACACAGATGCAGACTGGGATGGAAATGTTGATGACCATAAAAGCACTAGTAGAGGTGCATTTTACTTAGGGCCCCGATTGGTATCATGGTTCAATAAGAAACAAAGTTCTATTTCTTTATCTACTATAGAAGAAGAATATGTTGTTTTTTCATCTTGTTGTACAAAAATTCTCTGGATGATGGAGAAATTGCAAGATATTCAAATCAAGTGTTCTCCACCCATTCCCATCCTATGTGATAATACAGGTGCTATTATCATTTCGATAAATCCTGTAATGCACTCCAAAACCAAGTACATTACAATTAAGTACGATTTTATAAGAGAAAAAGTTCTTGATAAAAAGGTAAAATTGGAGTATATTCCCTCAAAAGAGAAATTTGTTGATATATTTACAAAACCACTTCCACAAGAAGCATTTGAATAACTCATAAAAAACAGGGATTAGTCAATGTTTCATCTCTCTGTTGCTCAATTTCTTTCAAGTACAAGTGATATCTCAGAAGTTTACTTTATGTACATGGATTTTATGAGAGAGATTCATGTATATACGTGAGTTCCTATACAAATAGTCACATATATATTTCTCTGATCATAAATCCAGGGGCTAGACTCAAGAATGGATTCTAATATGCTTTAGTCAATTATTATTTGGCTTTCATGTTCTGTTGTTGATGATTACAATCTATTTCTATTACTTGTAGCCGGTTTTGAATACTTATGATCTATGAGTTGGTACAATATTACATTTATTCTATTCTGATTGATGAAGATTCTTTGATTTCTGAGTTGATATGGTCAGACATGGCTGTGCACAGGTAGCACAGGTTCAGGGGGAGCATTAGTTGTGTTTCTAATGATGCATTGTTGGAATTATGCTTGCAATTATTGAAGAGATGTATGTAGTTGGTTGAATGATGTTATGTTGCAGTAGTTTGGTCTTGGCCATAAAATTCATTTGATGTAAAGGGAATTTAAAGATGCATAATGTATTTATTGTAATACTTAGTCATGTTTGCACTATTGAAGGTCAATTCATATCCGTATGTAATCCCATGATGGGAAGATGATGTTATGTAACCCCACTTGGTTGGGTGGTTGATGTAAGTTTGAGTCCTTGGTGATAAAAAGGTCATATTCAAATGAGTCATAGAGTCATGTACCTCATTGAAAATATTTCAGCAGATTCAGCAGGTGCTCACGGGGAGCATTGTTCTACCCTTTGCCCTTGATTTCAAAGGGGGAAAATATCTTGGTTTTTGAATTGAAAATATTGAGGTATTTTTTAGGTATCTACAGGTTTTGGTGATCAAACACCAACGTGATTGCAATCATGTCCAAAGGGGGATATTGTTGGTATTATGATGTATGTGTTGTCTTTCATGGCAACCCACTTGTAACAGGATAAGTATATGGTAACTGGATGAGATCACAGGTCAGTTCAGAGGTGACAAAGTGATGGAACATAGTGACATAATGATTGGACAAAGGTATGCAGGTCATATACAGAAGAATTATAAAGGTGAACATTTGAATAAATATATATGGGTTCTATGAAGCAAAGTCACATACACACATGGATATGAAGAAGAAAAGGAATGTACATTTGGAACACTATGATTCCCTAAATACCAAGGGTCGTTACCATGATATTGACCCACAATATTGAGCATAGTAACGACTATTTGATCCTATCAAATATTTCCACCGACACTAGTGTGGTTTTGGCCTGTGGTATTGGTTAAGGCTCAAGCTATATAAGGTGAATATCAATGTGCTAATGTGTGGGTATGTGAGAGTGATTGATGATTACTTTGATCTGAAGTTTTATTGCATCGTATGGGATATTAATGAGTGGTTAATATCAATACAAGGAAAATACCCTCTAGCAGATGTTTTTGAGGAACCACAAAGAAAAATACCCCATACATCTGTTTCTAGCAGAGGTTACTAGAGGAGGTTGGCAGGCAAAGGGTTTTGCGGATGTTTTCCTATCGGTGCTCTTATCGTTACAACTCACCCCGATGCTCTCAAAAAAGAATGTACCAAGGCAGACAAAATCATTGGCACGCCAGACACCATGCACTCCGTACACACATGCCCGGTGCATCATAATATAATAGAGCACCAGTGCCTCACAACTCGTCTGCATCAGTGCATTATAAAACACAATGCCAACACTGAAACCACCCGATGCAGTAGAAAGAAACCGCACTAGTGCATCATAAAAAATGTGCCAAAACACAAACCGACCAGTGCGTTTGTACCAAACAATATGGGTGCGCCTATAAACAACGTGCACCGGTAAAGAGTTAAAATAAAAAAATATTTATGACAAAAAACTCAGATTTTTTAGTTTTTCAGTGCTCTTGAGCTATCAATTACCGGTGCGCTGGATACCACATAACGCACCGGTGCGCACCGAACATTGGCACACCAAACAACGTGTGTGAAGTACACACCGCCGGGGCATCCAATTACTCTGATGCACCGGGGCGTCAATACTCTTCCGCGTCGGTGGATCATAAAACACCGCGCCAAAACAGGAACGAGCCGGTGCGTTCTTCTCTAATAGCACAAGTGCACCAGAAACTACATGCACTGAAATAACGTTATATATAAAAAGAAAAATAAGGCCAAAAAATGGGTTCTTTGCAACTATTACGCACCGGTGCTTTACAATTATGCCGCCCCAGTGCATCATCAAATTTTCGCGCTGAAACTAAAACATCCCAGTGTGGTTTTGTTTAATAGCACCGATGCGCTTAGAAAACCTCGTGCACCGAAACAGGGTTAATAAAAAAAAAATTACAGCCAAAAAAATTCATTATTCACTTTCTTTAGTGCTCCAGAGCTCTCAAGCCCCGATGCTATTTCCTTATTTCTGAGCTGCCCTGATATCGGTGCTCTCATTGCACCCATTACACACATTGCTGCTCTGCATTTGCCACCAATCTCCAGCTTGCATTTTGAAAAACAGTGGGAAAATTTTATTTTCCAAATTTTACAGCCAATATGCCTCCTCAACGGAAAAATGTACAGGTATTTTTCTAGTTTTTCTATAATGAAGCCTTTTAGCAGATAGGAAATTGAAATAAACTTAAAAATAACCGTTAAAAAAAAAAATTGTCGTGCATTGCGCTCGATCTGTTCGGCTCACACCGACTAGCGGGGCTACCTGTAAAATTTACAGGCAGCACCACTACCAGTGCTAACGATAACCACACCGTTTTCAAGGTGGTGTCGGAAGGCGCCTCTATAAATTTTAAACTAAAAAATAAAAAATAAAAAAGACGGTGCGCTCATTTATCCAGGTACACCGTTGACCCCGGAAATCACAGTGCGATGCGTTGACTGCATTTTCTGCCCTGGTTTATGTCAGCGCACCGCATTTTGCATTCCAAGAGGGTCAACGATGCGGCTGGGTAAAAGACCGCACCATAAACTATGTCATTGTCATGAAGTTGGTGCGCTGACACGACTATACGCGTCGGGGCATATATTTCAGTTAGTGCACCGCTATTCTGAATTATGTACAGTCCACAGTGCTTGAAAAATAGACATCGACTCTGACTCTAGTGCGATCTGTTTCATTAGAGGCCCCAGGGACGGTGCGCTAAAAGATTAAAACACATCGGAACTAGTGCGTGACTTTTTTTATGGAGCACTAACTTGTATGTTTGTCTTTTTGTCAAAAAAAATTATATATGTATATTTATAAATAAATTTCTTTTTTAATAAAAAAAATCTATTTAATATGGCAATGATTCAGAGAGAACAAGAGCAACAGCAACAACAACAAGCAGAACAATATGACATGATTTTTCCAATGGGAGGCAATAAAGAGGGAGAGAGATGGATGCCCTCATCATATTACTGTAGATACCTAGGAGATACTTAAGCAGGTAGGCCTCCTCAAGTTCTATGAGTAGGATATTTCAAGCCTAAAGGCCCATAGTGTGCTTTTGAGACATCTTATCAGCAGGTGGAATGCCCACCGATAGGATTTTAGGTTGGTCCTGACCAGTGGTACACACCCACTGAGGAGGAAATTTATTTTATTACAGGACTATCGAGGAGAGGGGTGGATTTCCCCTCATTCCCAGATGTGCCACCTGGTTGTGTAGCAGGGAGTCAGTCAGTTTACTCCCAGAGATACATTGGAGCACATGTATTGTTTCCTTCAGAGTTTCAGGTACCTAGAGGTCAATTACGTATAGGTGCTTTTGGTAGACAAGACGTGCAATGCCTCTCTATTATCGCTTCCATCATTTCGCACAACACCAGTGACGAGCAACGCATTAGTTGCTCACTTTTATATTACGTTGATTCTTTAGTACAACAACCACGACTTGTCAAGTGGTCTGCCATTTTTCTACAATAGTTTTGTACGGCCTTAGATAGATGTTGTGCTCATGCACAAGGGAGGGTCAACTTCCCTTTTTATTCAGAGTTGTTTTGTTTAATTTTTGAGAGATTTCCAGAGATGAGACCCAATTTTTTCGACAGCCTCGTAGGCCGATGTTGGAGGCCCAGATGCGCATGTGGGGATAGATGATGCCCAAGAGGGAAGACATTATGTTTCCAGCGAGGATATCACATGATTCGCTGGACTTACTAGCCAGTTTTGGCGGGCTGCATCCCTTCATTATGGTCCCATGTCCTTATGGTGGACTAGATTAGCGAGGCTGTCCCAACATCTTCTTCACTCCTAATGAGCCGCCAAATGATAGAGGTAATATTACTGTTTTATTTATCTTTATTCTAAAATGTTCTTTAACTTGTTTTTATTAAATTGTGTAATAAAATTGTCTAATTATTGTTGTGTACTTATATATATTTTGTAGACATTGGGTCTTTTGATGGAAATGAGATGTCAGATTGACACCACATGATCCAGGTGTCGATCCTGATGATTACGATTAGGAGATGGCTGATGCGCCAGATCAGGATGAGGCTGGTGGCACAACAGAGAGACTTGTTGATCCTCATGCGCCTCATGGTGCACTGGTACCACCTTTTTCTAAGTGTGGTCGACTAGAGACCAGATACCGAATGGATTTGGGAAGCCAACTCTGTGGATTGATTTCAGATGCAGGCATCAGGCCCGCTCATTACAAAGAGATATAAGGTGATGATAGATTGATACAGATGTGGAGAGGCATGTCGTGTGACATGTACGACCTAATACGTAATGTCGTAGGAGCTACGACAGCTATTACACGATTGAGGAGGATTGTCCATAGCTATAGGCATAGTGAAGCTACGACATGTGATGATGGACAGTCTTCTAGCAGCCACTCAGATGCATCTCGTGATCGTTCACCTCGTGGCACGCCTAATGATCAGCATGAGGCTCCACTGCCAGCATCTGACACTAGTCATCATGGAGATGAGGCTGGACCATTGGCCACGTCCAATCAGCAGCTTGCAGCATCCTCCATGAGTACTAGTCATGATCATCATGAGCAGGTTGGACCATTGACCACCGAGGTTGCAGTACTATTGACTGAGCAGGCCGCCTCCACTAATACTGTGCCTCATATTGATCATGTTGTACTATCACCAATGGATGCATCCATCAGTACTAGTGATCATCGTGATCATGAGTAGGCTAGTCGACCATCGACTGTCGAGGCTGCACCCAGCTTTACTGAGCAGGCCGCATCCACTTCTACTAGTGTTATTAATCATGTTGTTATACGACCACTAGCGCCTGATCCATGACATGATTTATATTACAGTTGTATATTTTTCACATTCTTCAGTTATATATATATATATATATGGTCCATGTATTTTATATTCATGTTGCAGTTGTACTTAATTTTCATGTTGATGATCATCATGATGTGGCGCATATTGTTAGTCATGTTAGATATGTTCATTTAATGTTTAGCTTACAGATAGATGTGTATATGTGATAGGTGCATGAGTTATTTGACATTATATTGAGATGTATATTTGATGTTTGTGTTGTGATGATGTTAATATATAATGTTAATTTGATGTTAATTGATTGTGTTTATTAGTCGAATATGAT
The DNA here is from genome assembly GCA_034641835.2 of Pinus albicaulis. Classification (NCBI taxonomy): domain Eukaryota; kingdom Viridiplantae; phylum Streptophyta; class Pinopsida; order Pinales; family Pinaceae; genus Pinus; species Pinus albicaulis. The sequence continues at coordinate 869,562,033 of CM076570.1, read as the reverse complement.
ATTTGTACGATGGTTATCATGATCGTGATGATGTTTATTAATTAATTTAATATTATTAAATGACCATGATATTTATTAAATATTATGTCGTGAATGTAATTGTAATTTAAATTTTAATTCTATGTAAAATTGTAAAATTATATTTGTATTTGTACTAATTGTAATTTTACGTGTAATTGTATGTAAAATATTTATTAATGTAAAATTTTAATTGTAATTGTAATATTTAATTTATTCTGAAATGATTGTAATTGTATATATGAAAAATTGTAAAATTGTAATTCTAATTCTAATTGTAATTTTAATTGAATTGTATGTAAAATATTTTTAAAATTGCAATTGTAATTGTAAATGTAATTCTATGTAAAATTGTAAATGTAATTGTATTTGTAACTGTAATTTTAATGGAATTGTCTGTAAAATATTTGTAAAATTGTAATTGTAATTGTAAATGTAATTGTATGTAAAATTAAAATTCTAATTCCAATTCTAATCCTAATTCATGTATGTGAAATTAATGTAAAATTGTAATTGTAATTTTAATTATAATTGTAATTGTAATTTTAATTATAATTGTAATTGTAATTTTAATTAATGTAATTGTATGTAAAATGTTAATTTGTAAAATTTTAATTCTATTAATGTGAAAATTTTAATTGTATTAATGTGAAATGATTTTATTAAAATATTTAAATTTGTGAATTTGAAAATAATTGTAAAATAACAAATCTAGAATAATACGAATTTTTGTAACATAAAGTTTAGAAAATAATGAAAATAAATTCATGTACTTTATAATTATCATTATTTTATTATGATCTTACATATATAAAGTTTAGAAAATAATGAAAATAAATTCATGTACTTTATAATTATCGTTATTTTATTACGATCTTACATACAAAAAAAAAAAAAAAAAACTTTAAAAATTCCGGTGCGCTTATCATCCTAATAGGCCCTGGTGCATCGTATTAACACAACGCACTGGTGCATCACATTTCCACGCACCGAAAACGAATAAACGCAAATAAGAAAAACACAACTCTATTTTGTTTAAGTTAAAAAAGAGCAGCAATTTGAAAAATGAGTGGCAAAATATTTTCAAAAATCTAATTTGATAAAATAATTCTTTAAATACTAAACACTTTTCATTATTTCACTATTTTTGTTAAAAATTTTCAGTCATATTTTTGCAGGAGAACACGAGGGCACTGTGGATGGTGAAATACGTTCGAACAGAAGTATTCAGACAATCAGAAACAAAAACTGTGGTGATTCAAGCCCTTTATCATAGAATTTCAAACCATTTCGTGATTAAATTTAGTTCTTTTTTTTACTTTTTTATGCAGGTTTTTTTATTTTTTCCTGCAGTTTTATCCATTTTTACCTTGAACCCTTCATTTTTTTGTTTTTTCCCTTTATTCTCCCTTTTTCTATGATTTCAAAATTAGGGTTTTTCATTTTAGATTGACGTCCAACCCACAGGACGACTTGCATAGTCGGATCCCAATCCATTCGGCCATTGCGTGAATTTTTGAAAAAATGGATTTTTCTTTATCGGTGTGCCCTGCGTACACCACCGTATTGGTGCTCTATATTATTACAGTGCATCAAAAAGTTCTGTGTCGTAAAAAAGTGAAAAAAAAAAATTAAATCCGTGCGCCAAATCTGAAATAGGGCACCAGTGCTCTGTTTAACTAGGAAAGCACTGTACGTTGTATTACATCATTTTGGCAGTGTGTTTATAATACCCCATGCACCATTAGATCTATTACATTGTTTTTGCAGTGCGTTTATAATATCGACCGCATCGTACGGTGTATTATACTATTTTCAGTGTGTTGTTAATATATCTACACACCGGCTGACCAACAACTCAGAAAAGGAATGTTCTTCTAAGAAAAGAAAAAAAATCGAACATGCAAATGAAAATGAATTGCTCCTTGGCTCATCTGGAGTGGTGCTGGAAGTTAACGAAAGGGGGAAAAACTTTTACAAAAGTTTGAGGGATCTAGTGGAATGAATACAACAACGTGCTTCAAATGTAATATGTAATCATTGAACTTTTCGATCATTATGTACAATAAATAAACAATTTAGCATTAAATATTAATTTTAAATAATTTTCTTGCAGAAAAGAAAATAAACGGAACCCATTCAACACATAAAATAGGATGACAAGGAAGAAAATGGTCGATCTCTAAGTTTGTGAGTAATTGTTACTTCCTGATAACAACTTAACTAGGTTTCATTTTTGTATTTTTTAAGTTGTTTTACAAAAATCATCATTGAATGTCTTCAAACAGGTGCTAACATACAAAGAAGAACCATCACACAAATTGATTGAAATTGGGTTAAATATGGGTTGTGAGTATATGTTGGCATATCATAATTTAATTGTGGAATTTGTAAGCATCTATCGATCTTGTTTTAATTAGCTCCTTATATAATTAGTAGAAAAAAGACATATTTTATATTAAATATATGATTTGTTATGGGGTATAAAACTTGCAGGAAACAAAGTATGGAACTGCACCAAAAGATAAAATTTTGAAAGATGGCATGGTATATGGTTTTGAAAGAATGTGTATAGTTTATGAGTCAATTGTTGCTATGGTACATCATTTTTCTTTTCTATTTACATTGATGTATATTATTTAATATTGGATTAATTTTCATTATTCTCACCAATGTATATACACTCATTTCATTTTATTTTTATGTTTGTAGATGGAAAGTGAAGAAGAAGAAAACAATCAACGTCGTGAACACAACATTCTTGAAAATAATCGAAGTCATGGAAGTAGCTCTAGTAGTGACATCAGTTCAAGCGAAGAATGATGATCACTATTGTTACACAGTAATTTGTCATCGTCATTTCTCTCTCAGAGGCTGATACAAGGATAGGAGTAATGTAAAGACATCATGTAAAACTTCAGCATGAAAGTATCAGATAGTTAAGAGACCGCTTTACTGTAAAGAGGGCCGATTCAATACTATATCACATAAATCAAGTATTAAGATGTGCAAGCAGTGAGGAAACATAAGAAGATATTACTGGCAGAAGGGCGCACCAATTTACGAATCCTTAAGCCACTAATATAGCAGAAATTATGAAAAAGAGTGAACATGGAACAGTATACCACTTCTAGGCCTATTTAAAGTGCTTGACTAATTCCAGAAAGGGCACCACTTAAGATGAATCCTTACTGCAAACTAGTGAGCCACTCGCATTCTAGAACATGATACAAGAAGAAAATTTGCATGAAAAGGGATGATATATTAACACATAAGAAAAGTTACATACTGTGAGATACCAAAGACCAGAATCCTCAATACAGTCATAACCCCTCCTCACTGAGACCCTACGGGCTCTGAAACTTCATACAGAAATGTTACAAAATGAATACAGTAGTCTCCTCGCTGCACAGTTTGCTGACGGAAATCTGGAACCTCTACAATGTCTTATTTTTGGGTATTTATAGAGAAGACAGAAACTTCCCGAGGAGGAGGAAAACGAGGCACAATTAATGACTCAGTTTGAAACCCAATGGCGGAAAGCATTCGCGCCTTCTCTTATAAATGACTGGCTATAAATGATGGTACTGAACATCCTGTTCAAGAAATAAATGCTGGGAGATAAAATCTCTTTATATACAAGATAGGAGTAATAAAAAATATATATAATTCGTCGCCCACGGCTGAAGGAAAATCTGCTGCCGTAAGAGATTTGGAACAATCTGGATATAAGTACTGTACTCTCGGCTTTCGGCTGTGGATTTGAATCCTAGATCTTTAATGCGGGGCGGACGCATCCGGAGAGTTCTGAGAGTTCATATCCCTGTCTTCTTTAATGGTGGTCATCTCTCCCACCTACCCTCGGCTCCTTCCTTTAATTGCTGCCAGTATGATCTGTCCTTTGTTATGCTCTATATTTTTCAATGGAGGCGAAAATTTAAAGCGCCAACAAAACCAAATTAAAACCTGCAAAACCGGAAAATCATTAGAGAAAAACGACTCGGCGATATGGAATGTGGTTACAACAGCGGCCATAAAGTCGGTAATGCATTTTAGGCGAGACATTGAGAGGATGCAGGGTGATAGGAAACACATGAACACAATGAAGAAACGGAGAGTGACGAGGCAGAAAACAATGGGGTGACAATGAATGAACGGGCTAAGGGTTCATAAACCATGACACGTCATCAGGACACACGAATGGTGGAGGAAGAACGCAGCGTACACTTGTGAATCATGATGACACGGCCACAGGAGGTGGGACCCGAATCGACAATCGGAATCGGAAAGCAGAGTGGGTAGAGCGGGAGTGGCACATCTTTTATGTTCCGATTGCGATTGAAAACAGGGCTGCGATCAACCCAGGACCGTTCGATCTTGAAACAAGATCGAGGGCTGCGCTTTCATCGGGGGGAAATAAAGTGGTGGAGCTACGAAAATCGCCGATCGACTGCGTGCGGACCCACCATAGATGTTAATTGCCGCACCGTCGATCTGAGCTAGATCGGATGGCCAATATTGCGTCCGATTTTTAAAACAGTAGGCCCCTTCTCGCTTTGGATTGTGGTTCTCTGACCTGGGTCATATGGAGGCTGAAGCGAGAGGGAGCCAAAATCTTAAAGGATCGGCCCGATTGCTAAAATTTGAATTTTGAACTATCGCGATGCAGGTTTTCGGGCGGAGATAGTAGCGTCAAACAGAGTCATGGGGCTTCAGGCTACGGCAGGGATGAATATGTACAACATCGGCTCCATCTGGGGACGGCATGTTCGTCCTCGGACATGTCGAGAACATGCAGACCATCAATTATTTCATCTTATTTTGAATTCTCCTGCACTTTTACTCCAAGTAATTATCAGCATTCTTTTCCTTTATAAAAAGAAGAAATAAAAACTAAAGCAAGTTATATACAATATATACAACCAGGCATTCCGAGCCGAGATCAGAATTGAAAATAAGGCTTGAGGAACTGGCCATTCACGGGCGCATCCAACAAATCACCCTGTAGATTTTCTAAAGTAAAGGTGTTGTTTCTCCCCAGCTCCACTATTTTGAATGGCCCAAACCATAATGGATCAAATTTAGCATGTTTTCCCTTTTCTGCTCTGCGAACATCCCATCTAAGAACCAGGTCTCCAACTTGAAAATTTCTATCCTTCGCGTGCTGATTGAAAACATTCTTCATTTTTTCTTGGTATTCTATTAGTCTCTGATCCACCTGGTTCCTTGTCTCCTCCAATTCTACCAGCTGATTAATTCTTCGGATCATGTTATCTGGTTCTTCTTGGTTCTCTTGCATGAAACGTGCTACTGGCAATGCTAATTGCAAAGGAAACACTGCAGCCCGCCCATACACCAGCTCATAAGGTGACTTTCCGGTGGCTCTTTTGCTGGTTACCCTATTTTCCCATAGGGAAAACTTTAATTTAGAATCCCAGTTCTTCTGATTTTCAGCTATTGTCTTCTTTAGGGCTCTCACCAGGGTTTTATTGGATGACTCTGCTAAACCGTTTCCCTGTGGATAATATGTTGTAGAATGAGTAAGGATGATGTTGTATCTTTGGCAGAATTTTACGAACCTGGCAGACTTGAAAGCCTGTGCATTGTCGGTTACAATTCTTGCAGGACAGCCAAACCTGGATATAATATTATCTTCTAAAAAATTCATTATTACAGCATCTGTCGCATTTCTAGTAGGTATGGCTTCCACCCATTTCGTAAAATAGTCTGTGGCTGTCAATATCCATTTATGCTGGCCACTTGATGGGGGATGTATCTCTCCTATAAAATCTAATCCCCATTTCTGAAATGGTTCATTTACATGAATTGGGATCAAGGGCAATGCCGCTAATTTCTGTCTTTCCGCAAACCTTTGGCATTTGTCACACGATCTGACCCAAGCAAAAGTATCTGAATACAATTTTGGCCAGTAAAAACCGGCCTTCAAGATTTTATGGGTTGTTGCCCTCCAGCTGTAATGTCCTCCACATATCCCCTCATGAAATTCCATCATTACATTTTGCACTTCATTTTCGGTAAGGCATAAAAGTAATATGCCTAGAGGGTCTCTCCAGTAGAGCTGTCCATTGGCAATTGCGTATTTCTGAGATTCCATCCTTACAGCTCTGTATTTCGCCTTGTCACATCCTGGAGGACAGCTAAGTGTTAACAGATATTCAACTATCTGCTTATACCAAGGACTAGTCAGATATTTCACATGTATCTTTTGTGTAGCCTTCTCTAGTCCATGTTGCTCTTCTTCTTTTTCTGATTCTTCATTTGCTATCACAGACAGGTTAATCCCCAAAGCTTGATGATTTGATTCAGATAACATCTTGGCAAGTCCCTGTCCTTTGATCAGTTTGGTAGGCCTTATATCCAGATCATACTCTTGAATTTTTGCAATCCATCTTCCCCTCCTACCTTCACTATCCCCTTGCACTAGAATGTCTTTTATAGCTGCTGTGGGAACATAAGCAGTAATATGAGATTGCAAAATATAAACTCTAAAAGCTTTAAGAGACTTCACCAGGGCATATGCCTGCTTCTCCAGTATATTATATTTCAATTCAGCATCGTATAGCACCTGACTGAAGAATGCTATTGGCTGTTCATATCCCTCTTCATTTTTCTGCAATAATACTCCAGCAATGGTATGAGGTGAAGCAAATGAGAATACCATAAATGGCTTACTATAATCTGGTCCTGCTAATACAGGAGCTTCGGAAAATGCCTGTTTTATCCTTGTGAATGCGTCTCTAGACTCCTGAGACCATTTTACTTCATTTTCCTTTTTCAGCATATTGGTAATGTGTCTAACTATCTCTGCATAGTTAGGGATAAATCTTCTCAAAAAAATAATTCGCCCCAAAAACACCTGTACTTCTTTCTTATTTCTTGGCAAAGGAATGATGTTTATTACTTCAACTCTCTTAGGATCAATTTTTACACCATCCTTAGTCACGATATGTCCTAAGAGTTTTCCTTCGTCTAATGCAAACAAAGATTTTTGGGGATTAAGAGAAAGGCCATACCTTCTGCATTTTTCGAAAGTTCTTCTCAAATGCACAATATGCTCATCATCATTCTTTGAGAATACCGTGATATCATCAAGATATACCACCAAGAACTTGTCCTGTTCTCCAATAAAGGCTATGTCCATTGCCCTTTGAAAAGTAGCACCTGCATTAATCAATCCAAATGGCATCCTTGCATACATAAAGGTTCCCCATGGCGTGGTGAACGCAGTCTTCTTCTGGTCTTCTGGGAAAACAGCTACCTGATTGTAGCCCGAAAATCCATCCATCATTGACATTCTGGATGCTCCCACCACTTTCTGCAGGATATGGTCCATTTTAGGCAGTGGGTAATTATCTTTGAGAGATGCTCTATTCAAATTTCTGAAGTCCACACACAACCTTATTTCTCCATTCTTCTTTCTAACAGGAACAAGGTTCGCTATCCATTCTGAGTACCTTAGCGGCACGATTATCTTGGCTTTCAACAGCTTCTTGATTTCTTTTTCAATAGAAGGAATAAGCAAAGGATTTATTTGCCTGAGCTTCTGTTTGTATGGCTTTGCGTCTTCCCTCAACGGAATCTTATGCTGTATAATATTTACATCAAAAGTTTTCAGGTCCTCATAGGACCAAGCAAAAACATCTTTGTAAGATTTAAATAACTTCAAATACTTTTCTTTGTATTCTTCTGGGATCTTTTTGGACAGTTTAACAATTTTGGAGTCAGTGGAAGTACCCAGATTCAAATCTTCTACTTGATTATCTTCTACTATTTTATTTTGCTTCACGGGTACGTCATCTTTATTGAACAACTTCTCTAGTGGTACCAACCCTCTGGGTATGACATTACCCTTTAGCTGCAGCACTTTACTACCTGCTATTCTTTCTTCCCATTTATTTTCAGCAATATTTTCAACTTCTTCTTCTCCATTATCATCAATCTCCATATTGGAGAATTCTCCCACAGTCTCTATAAATCTTTTCATCTGTTCATCATCTTCGAACACCTGCCAATGCTTTATATTGTCTGGAATGGATGGTCTATAACATACCTCCACCTCATATCTTAGGAGTGGGTTCTGAGGAGGACGGAAAGTACTGGCAGCTACCGCAAGAGAATCTGCTATTCTGTTTTGCTCCCGGGGCATGAACTGTATGTTAAATGCTGAAAAGAAGTTTTCTATCATGTCCCATACTTCATTTCTATATGCTATGAGCCGAGGGTGCTTAGTTTGACATTCATTTTTAATCTGCCTTACGACGAGCTCAGAGTCTCCAAACACTTTTAGACAGTGGATGCCCATGTTTCTAGCTGTCTGCAGCCCCAATAATAACGCCTCATACTCAGCCACATTGTTTGTAGCCTCATATTCCAATTTAAAAGACAGTGGCACCCATTTTCCTGCAGGGGAAATCAACAACACTCCTGCTCCATTACCCTCCCTTGAATTAGCTCCATCAAAATGCAAAGTCCATATTCCTGATTCCTGCTCTTCTTTAGGCTGCTCAGCCTGAACCTGACAAAAAATGGTCTCATGTGCGTAATCCTGATTTTCTTCCAACATAAAACATGAAAAGTCCCCTTCTTTGTTATAAATTGGAGAATTGTCTGAGCAGTCAGCCCTGGTTACCGTTTTGACAAATCTGGTCTCCCTGTATAACCTCCTTTCCTGACCTCCGAAGACTGGGACAGTAGCATATGTTATATCCAATTTGATTGACCCCCCAATCTTGGTACCCCAGGACCTTGACAACAGCATGCCAAAGCGGGCTGGGATATCAGCAACCACGATGTCCATGACCACACTTTTTGCTGGGATTTGAGCTAGATTGACCACTAAATCTTTAATCATTCCCAAGCATTTAACCCTTTTAGAATCAAATGAATATAAATATTTATATGGTCTTGTAATTTGCAGCCCTAGTTGCTCCATGACAGACAAAGGCATAAGATTATGGGAAGCCCCAGAATCTAACATACAGTTGTGTAGCAGCAGATCATGGATGACTAGGGACACGTAAAAGGGGGGAGTAGAAGGGTCTATCTCCTCGACATGTGGGTCAAAGACTACCATTGGTCTCTCTTCTTGCAGATTTAAACTATCAGGTGCGATGGGTAATTCAGGAGGAAGAATGAAAGAGGTAACTTGAGACTGATATGTAGGTTGTTTTAATAATTCAGTCAGAGGAACAGGAATCTTAATCTTCTCAAGTTCTTTTTTCAAATTGAAAGCAGATGTGGGCTTTTCTAGCGCTACTTCTTTGGACTCCCTATTTTCAACTGAAGACTTGACTTCTTTTGACACTGGCTCAGCATTAGGGGGGCCAACTAGTTTAGAAGGGGAGGGAACTTGATCATTAGACTGCAAGCGGGTATTCAGAAGATTCTTACCTTTTTCTATACACCTCTTTGCTGCTGATTCCTTCTGAGCCGATATTTCCTCTCGAGGCTGCTCTTCCTCTTGCTCCTGGGTTCGGGTCCTCTTCCTTGAGGATCTAAGATCATATTTGACGTTGAATTGTGCTTCCATGAAATCAGCAAATTGCTTGCAGTAATGGTCAATCTCTGCTTCTTCGTCTTCTTCTTGTAGGGGGCACTCCATATCATCATTATTAGAGAAGGCCAGATTTGAATCTTCAAGTTTATAAGCTGCATCTCTAATGGAGTCATCTGCTGGTCCCTCCAGGTACAAGGGATGAGGTACCTGGTCTTGCTGTTCTCTTGGCATTATCTGTAACGGGGGCTTTCTGTATTTAGGATTATATCCTCTGTTTGGAGCATTATAATAGTTCCTGGGAGCTGCATTCTTAGCTTCCAGCTCTAGCTTGACCATTTTCTTTATCATCTTGCTTATCTCATCCATTTTGTCAGAGTATTTGTCTTGATTGGAGGTAGAAACCTCTTCTTTACCTCTCCTTCTAGTATCTTGCTCAACTTTTCCCTTTGACTTACCAGTGGCGGCAAAATTTGCCTCCAATTCTAGAGCGTCTGTTTGAGCATCATCCAAGGTGACAGGCATTCTTTCCCATAGCGAGAAACCAAAATCGGAGTCAAAAGCTGCTATGAAAACAACTTTGGCCGCAGCTTCATGCGGCTTCATTTCGGGAGGTAGGCTCAGGTATAACTTGTTAAATCTCTTGATGAACTCGGATACCCCTTCATTCTGTTTCTTCTTCATGGTATTAAATTCAGTAAGGCACATTCCATAATCTTTCTTTTCCCCCCACTTCCTGAGGAAAGCAGTTTCCATTTGGTCCCAGGTAGTCATGGAATTATTCCCCAATGTCTTAAACCATTTTCTGGCTTCGCCTTCTAAAGACTGCACAAACAACCTCAAAACCACATCCAGATGTTCAACATTTAAGTTCTCCGCGAAAGAGCAGAAGGTCTCGAGATGCTTTTGAGCATCAATGTCACTTTCACCATTAAACCTCGGTAGGATCTTCAGGTAATCTTGTGGCATGTCATGCAGAACTGGGGGTAGAGCCAGCGGAGCATATTTATTTAACAGAAAAGCAGGAACATTGGCCATTGGGGGAGGTGGGGGTTGCACAACAATTTGAGATACAGATGAAGGGAGAGAAGTAGGAGGAAGTGAAGTATGAATAACAATGGGAATATATTGCACAGAAGCCTGAGGTGTAGAAGGGAATAACTCACGGTTAACAGTAGCTACTTCTGTGACTTCTTTAATTTCTTCAGCCTCGAAAGTAGGGTGAGATCCTCCTTCAATCCAGGCGTTCCCTCTATGTGGAGTTTCTGAGTGAAACTCGGGTTTTTCTGTTCTAACTTCTTGAGAAGAAGAAGGCGGGTGGTCTTCAACAGAATATTCAGAATTTTCGGGACGAACCGACTTCTTCTCTTTCCAACCTTTCTTACGAATGATCTTCTCCGGGTCAGACACGGGTGTTTTCGGTGGTGAGGTATCCGACCTCAAATGGGGCCTCCGGGAAGCCAGAACTTCCAATAAAATTTATCAAATAAAGACCAGTGGAGTCGCCAAGGTGAGAAATCTACAACTCTTCACCTCTCTGTGCTCACCTGATTAGAGAGTGAATATAGGATGTCGAACCCAGGGAAACAGATATTCTTGAATTCGTTCCCCGGCAACGGCGCCAGAAATATGTTGTGGATGATTTTGTCACCCTCCTAGGGACAGCCTAGAGTTGCCATAGACCAGTGCCTAGGACATCTTAATATAGCAAGGAGTCCTTTATAGTTTGGGTTGTCAGTCCAAGGGACTCACCTACTATCTCTTGTTCTAAACAAGGAAATTGAATTAGATTGAATTGGTCCGATTTCTCTCTCAGAGGCTGATACGAGGATAGGAGTAATGTAAAGACATCATGTAAAACTTTAGCATGAAAGTATCAGACAGTTAAGAGACCGCTTGCTGTAAAGAGGGCCGATTCAATAATATATCACAGAAATCAAGTATTAGGATGTGCAAGCAGTGAGGAAACATAAGAAGATATTACTGGCAGAAGGGCGCACCAATTTACGAATCCTTAAGCCACTAATATAGCAGAAATTATGAAAGAGTGAACATGGAACAGCATATCACTTCTAGGCCTATTTAAAGCGCTTGACTAATTCCAGAAAGGGCACCACTTAAGATGAATCCTTACTGCAAACTAGTGAGCCACTCGCATTCTAGAACATGATACAAGAAGAAAGTTTGCATGAAAAGAGATGATATATTAACACATAAGAAAAGTTACATACTGTGAGACACCAAAGACCAGAATCCTCAATACAGTCATAACCCCTCCTCACTGAGACCCTACGGGCTTTGAAACTTCATACAGAAATGTTACAAGATGAATACAGTAGTCTTCTCGCTGCACAGTTTGCTGACAGAAATCTGGAACCTCTACAATGTCTTATTTTTGAGTATTTATAGAGAAGACAGAAACTTCCCGAGGAGGAGGAAAATGAGGCACAATTAATGACTCAGTTTGAAACCCAATGGCGGAAAACATTCGCGCCTTCTCTTATGAATGACTGGCTATAAATGATGGTACTGAACAGCCTGTTCAAGAAATAAATGCTGGGAGATAAAATCTCCTTATATACAAGATGTGAGTAATAAAATATATACAATTTGTTGCCCGCGGCTGAAAGAAAATCTGCTGCCGTAAGAGATTTGGAACAATCTGGATTTAAGTACTGTACTCTCGGCTTTCGGCTATGGATTTGAATCCTGGATCTTTAATGCGGGGCGGACGCATCTGGAGAGTTCTGAGAGTTCATATCCCTGTCTTCTTTAATGGTGGTCATCTCTCCCACCTACCCTCGGCTCCTTCCTTTAATTGTTGCCAGTATGATCTGTCCTTTGTTATGCTTTAGATTTTTCAATGGAGGCGGAAAGTTAAAGCGCCAACAAAGCCAAATGAAGACCTGCAAAACCCGCAAATCATTAGAGAAAAACGACTCGGCGATATGGAGTGTGATTACAACAGCGGCCATGAAGTCGGTAATACATTTTAGACGAGACATTTGAGAGGATGCAGGGTGACAGGAAACACATGAACACAATGAAGAAACGGAGAGTGACGAGGCAGAAAACAATGGGGCGACAATGAATAAACCGGCTAAGGGTTCATAAACCATGATACGTCATCAGGACACACGAATGGTGGAGGAAGAATGCAGCGTACACTTGTGAAACATGATGACACGGCCACAGGAGGTGGGACCCGAATCGGCAATCGGAATTGGAAAGCAGAGTGGGTGGAGCGGGAGTGGCACATCTTTTATGTTCCGATTGCGATTGAAAACAGGGCTGCGATCAACCCAGGACCGTTCGATCTTGAAACAAGATCGATGGCTGTGCTTGCATCGGAGGGAAATAAAGTGGTGGAGCTATGAAAACCGCCAATCGACTGCGTGCGGACCCACCATAGAGGTTGATTGCCGCACCGTCGATTTGAGCTAGATCGGATGGCCAATATTGCGTCCGATTATTAAAACAGTAGGCCCCTTCTTGCTTTGAATTGTGGTTCCCTGACCTGGGTCATATGGAGGCCGAAGCGGGAGGGAGCCAAAATCTTAAAGGATCGGCCCGATTGTTTAAATTTGAATTTTGAACTATT